>CM069869.1:37330123-38580123 GCA_036172665.1 Prosopocoilus inquinatus
AAATTTGGGCTCACGCGGGAAAAATGCGTTCCCGTACTCGGTTCGTAAATAACTCTTAAAACACATGATAATTTTACCTCTCAGACAGGTTCCGCCCATAGGTCCTTCTCATGTGATGACTCTACACAGTTGGCACCATGTTAACTCTTGTCTACGTTGTAGTGTCATTTATCTTTCTCTGGCTTTTAAAAAGTTTTATTTTGTAGTTTTTTCCCTGACCTCAGCAAACAGTTAAACAACAAATTAAAAATAAATCCTAATATTCATATTTTTTTGAACTACTAAATACGAGAAATGTTATCAAATCATCATCTTAATCTGGACCGCTAAGCTAATCGCTTCCTTATTGACGCTGACAGTAAGGATCACAAAATGATCGATCGGCCTCCATTTACTTTATCGCAACTACGATGAATATTTCGAAACCACAAACTTAAGCACATATTTCTGGCTCACTCGGTTGTTGCATTACTTATACAGTAAATTCCAAGGAATTCCAAAATGCACTGACGACGACGGTGCTTATCGTGAGATGGCATAACTTTTTATTTATTGAACTTAAAAAAATACAAATACAACATCGTAATCTTAATGTACATATCTCTAAAAGTTGAGTGTCGTAAGTGGTTTCCTTCTGCTACATATTCTTCTAGCCATCACACGAAATCAATCAACTAAATTCTGCAAATACGTCACTTTCTTTTCATACCCTTAAAGGGATCTATCCGTCGGCGTCGTTTTGATTTCCTAGAAGATCATATGTTAATTTCACAGATAATTTCTCTACAATAACTGCAAAGAATTGAGTGTAACCACCTTCACCTTTTTTCAAAGCACGCTTTATACCTACAAATCACACCATTTCAACTTTGCAAAGTTACTTTCAGAGATAGAGTTTAACAGTAAGCCCAGAATTACACTGAGCGTCGTTCATCACTCGCCCTCGATCCTCTAAAATTTCAACATAAGATTGCGTAAAAGATGTGCAAAGTTTTATTACTTTATAGGTATAAATTCTTTATGATCGATTATTATTGATTTTGTTATATGATTGTTTATGAGCGCTTGCTGATATCCGTCAAGGTAGATTCAGTATGATTCCTATCTAAAGCAGTGTACTACGTAAGTATGAAGTTATCATAATTGCGAAAAATTGCCACAGAAATTGCAAAAGATAATCGATAGATTCTGTACAGATATGGTGTCATGTTTGCAATTATCTCAATTCTGTTGTGTCTGCCACTTCGAGAATTTCTTGACAGGTATTTTTCGGTGTGATCAGTCAATCGGGATTAAACCGTTTGTGATTCCCACTCTTGCTCTGATTTTACGTCATTTAATTTTCCTTAGTTATACCTGATTATACTCTAATACTTATATTCTCTAATGACTTCGTTTTGTTCTTTCGGGTTAGAGGATTAAAAAGCTGTAAAAACAAGGACAAATAACACAGGCTGGCATGAATCTGGGGTTTGAATTTATATTAATGTTTTAAGAAGAGGGTCGCGCACCGTTAACATATTTGTATGTAGTTTTTTTCCACCACCTACAATTTACCAGAAAACAAATGTTTTGTTTAAAATTTTGGATAAAATCGAAAAAAGAAATCTGAATTTAGAAAATTCTCTTTTGCCATTTGACTTATATTTGATGAAATATTAATTTTTGTGGTGTTCAAATCAATAACATTCGCAACAAGCTAAGATAATAGCTTCCTACTTTACTGACGTTTTTGACATTTACATTTAATCAAACTATTAAAACTATTGAAAAGTGATAAAAAGGCATCGACTTCGTCCCGTGCAACGCAGCATTATCAGTGAATTTATAAAAAATTGCATGTAATGTATATTTTGCGAATTAAGATAAATCAAATTAAGTATTGGGTTCTGCATGAAATTTGTCATAAACAGGTGCGTCGGAACATCGCCGGGCCCGGAAAACAGTTTTATCTAAGTCCTAAAAATCGTAGTAGGGTTTTGGTAATGTCCGGGCTCCAGCGAACTGATATCCTGAAACTTGTAAATCTCGGGCCCGGGAAATTTCATCCCATCACCCCCTTTCCCTCTTGCCGCCACCTGGATTTATGTAAATGCATCAACCAGTTGTGGAAATGTTTTCATGAACAAAAGGAAAAAGAATGTTACTTTTGCCATGCTTTTGCCTCACCATTCTGACAGGATTAAAAATGAAACACAAAAAAAGAGTTAAGGATATTTTCCGTCGTCTCACATCTTCTCTACGCGGTTTGGACCTCCTCGAAACTTTTTCTCCCAACCAAACTCCGCCTTGGACATACATTTATTCTCAAACTGCGCTTGAAATTTTGTCAAGATTTCAGACGGTAAAATACTTTAATTCGCTAAAAAAAATAACGATTATGCGTTATGCAACAAAAAACGGTACTTCTTTCTCTAACATGCTAAATATTATTGGCAATCGCAAAGAAAAAGACAACTTGGAATGTACCAGAACATGACAGAGAGCGCTTGTTTCCATCCATTGTTTTCTATGCTTAAGGCAACTAAATTCACACTTATATTTGAACCCTCCTCGTATTTACAATATGTTATACTTCCAATTCCATTCTTTTTATTTGTTTGTACGCATATAACATGGTGTACTCACACAGTACAGTAACACAGTACTCCATAAGGCATGTATTGGATTACTATACACGGTGGCCAGAAAAATGCGGACAAACGCCACGCAGGCCAAATCTTTGTTTAATTCTGAGTTGACAATCTTAATTGAAAAAAGTAGTACAGTGCTTTCTTAAGTCACACGAGCAGCTTAAAAGAATTGTAAATTTGGCAACACCTAATCAGACAAGTACTGTGGTAGTAATCATTTTATTATTTACTATAAATCAGGTAAATACGCAAATTAGCAAGAATTTTATGTTAACATGGATACCAATTGTATCCAAATTTAAAGATAATATGAAAAAATTATAAGAACTGTTCAAATTGGTAGCCATCAGTTTCCAGACATAATTCCAATCTTCGAGGAAGCGAATTAAAAACGCGCTCCAACATATCCGGGGTGATTAATCGAACTGCCGCCGTAATTTTATTAATTACATCCTCTTCGTTCACTGGAGGCGTTGCATAGACCTTTTCCTTTAAAAACCCCCAAACGAAAAAGTCCAGAGGATTAATATCGGGAGATCTTGCCGGCCATGCTATTGGACCTTACGCCCTATCCACCGATTCGGAAAGTGTTCGTTTAACCAATCCCTAGAAATTCTGGCATTGTGAGCAGGGGCTCCGTCATGCATGTACAACATGTTGGGTCTCAAATTCAGTGGAATATTATCCAGTACTTCTTCTAAAACGTTAACGTACTCAATTCCATTTAGACGATTTGGAAGAAATATTTCAGCCAAACATTTACCGAAAATCTTCTCTGATGTCCAATTTCACTTACTGCCTTGGGATTTTCGTCCGCCCAAAAATGAAAATTATGGCTATTAAAGACGCCATCTCTCGTAAACAAGCATTCGTCGCTCCAGAGAATATGCAATAAAAAGTTCGGCTCTTCTTGAATCCTTTTTAAAATATTGTTACAAAACATTCTTCTGTGCACATTATCGTTCACATACAAAGGCTGCACTTTCCTTGCATGAAACGGATGCAACAAATTTTGAGATAGTACTGAGTGCACTGTTGTTTTGCTATGAATATTTAGTTCCCGAGCTATTTGTCTTGTGCTGGACGTCGGATCTTCGTAAACAGCATCCAATATTTGCTCTTCTAATTGAACTGTTCGACGCCCTCTAGGTCTACCGCTGTTACGATAATTCGGTATAAAGGAGCCAGTTTCTCTAAGTCGCTGATCCATTCTACGGAACGTGTTGGTGGATGGATGTCGCCGTTGAGGATACCGTATTTGATATTCTTCTTTTGCCAAGTTTGCATTTCCATTGCAAAATCCGAATACCATATACATGTCGGCGTATTCTCCAAAGGTAAACATTGTTCGGTACTAAGAACAGCACAAAATGTTTATCTTATTTCAAGAGCCAAATGTCACATGAGAAACGTCAAAAATTGACAACTACTTACTACTTTTAAACAAGCAGCCTTACAGTACCACGTTGCCATATGTACTTTAATTTCAAAAAAGCCAATGAAGAAATGTTAAAAATGTAAACCATTGGTATTAATCGATTAGTTACATCAATGCATTTCAGATAATTCCATTTCTAAATTTCACCACAATGATTTTACATAGATAAATTTGACGAATTTTGCTAAATTTTAGCCGTACATCTTAAGGTTTGATGGTCTCGTGCGCCTTAAGGAAGGACCGCATAACTTTTTTGGATTAAGATTATCGCCTCAGAATTGAACAAAGAATCGTTCTACCTGGCGTTTGTCCGCATTTTTCTGGCCACCGTGTATATAAATAACTATTTTGCGTACGTGGTACAATATTTTTTGGTACCAGGTCGCCTCTCATCAGACATGGCAACGATCGGTAATCATAGCAACGAGTTGTTGATACAACTACATTTGTGTGGGAAGTCAAAAACTAAGTTGATTTATTTCATTGAAACTTGCTCAAAAAAGAATCCGCTAAAGTGTTGCCATAGCAGCTTTAAGTACTAGGCCGCTAAAAATTTTTAGCGGAACCTGTACCAAAAAATAAATTATGTTATAAACGTGTTTTGTTGTGAGTTGGTCAGTACTGAAAATCTGAATAATTTTGCAACTTTCACAATAATATTATTAATTATATTTTAATTATTCATAACGTTAATAAATTTATTAGTTTTTTCACGTTTACAACATTTTAAGTGTTTGTTTGATATAATCTAAAAATGTTTGACAACTACGTCGACTAAAATCGGCTATGCACGGGTACAAACTCAGTAAGAATTATTTTCTGATTGGCTCCCTTATTTTAAAACATAGCGTTCGGAAATTAGTTATACGGAATAATTTTCCATAACATCAATGTTATAGGTCATAAAGAGAATTTTTATAACGGAAAACACACTACCTACCGCAAACTCAAAGTTAGTATATGGGAAGTTGCCTCATGCAATATCGGACAGATTCGACATTTTTCGTATGGGTATCAGGTCTATTTCACTCGTCCAAGCCGAAGCTCCATTGAAAATCATCAGAATAATTGCGTTGCTATGGTAACGACACCGACTGTGCATGCGCCGTGGATCGCGACTAATCACAGTCGCCACAGTCTAGTCTGACGTCACGAGAGACCGCACGGACATCCCCACCAGCGCAACCAGGCATTCGGCTTTATGCACGTAATTTCAAGCGTATGAGAATATTTCTCATATATTAACTTACTATTCTGAGTGGAACGCGCTATGGTAAAGGTGACGGTTCATTATTAATTTAAGAGTGTTGTCGTCAAATGGTGGTTCACAATTATTGTATAACAACACTTCTCCTGTGATTTAGTAGGATAGACGTCGCAACTACGGAAGATGACAGCATAGCTGCTGAAATACGTATTTAGTTTTTTAAAAAAAAAACATATTGTGGTTAGGAGTCAAATCCAAATTTATTATTGTGTAACAAGTAAATTAATTTTCAATATTTTTATTTGAACTACTTCTTGGTAAACGGGTGCGGTGAGTGAAACAGAAGTTACCATCAGGGTATAAAAAGGGTGAAAAAGATAATATCAAAGTCGTTTTAGAAGTCATTAGAATGTGAATATCGTGGCACTGCTAGAATTGACAGCGTCACATGGGCCCTTGTTCATACAGGCAATATAAATAACGGTATTTTGATGTAAAAAGAAAACGGGCATCTAAAAATTACTCATAAACAATGTAACTGCAGATGTTAAAAACTAGGAGTACAGTATAATACATGTAATGTATATTAAACGAATAAAGTAAATGCTGAAAGGGAAAAGAAATCGGCCCACTTGATCCGCGACCAGTACGAAAATTTAGTATTCGGACTGTATTAGATGCGCCCACGATAATTTGTGTCGAGGGCGAGCATTCGCCTGTACCCCTTCCCCTCCCACTCGATAACAATTAAAAGCATCGGAGTCGTGTAAGCATTCAACACCAGCATTCAAAGTGGGCTCAATTCTTTTTTCTGCTCATAAGAAATACTTTATAATTTTGTCATGTGATTTCAAACTCTTACGTGATAATTTTTTTGATGATATCCTAGGAATGTGTAAACACATACTGAACAAAATAACAAGAAATAATTCGTACCCCATGCAAAAACTATAATTTTTCCGGCCTGTGTAATCTACAATCAACTTGTGTTTTAATAGGAAAAAAGTTCAACCATGAACTTTGATTAAGATACTGTGTTATTAATCAGTTGCTACATCTTAACCCTTTAAATATGGAAATCGTCAATAAGGGGCATGTTAATACTTTGTCATCAATAAACAACTGCGACAAAATTAACACTATAAATGTAATACCAGTTTATCGGCAGTTTAAAAGGATAAAAATAATGAACAAATAAAATAGCGACATCTTACTATCGCTTTTTGACCTGACATTGCAATTTTCAATGTCAGGTCAAAAAGCGATAGTAAGATGTCGCTATTTTATTTGTTCATCACTCTTACATCGCAATTGCGAATAAATTGGACAAGTCGTTTTTGTTTGCAGTGGAAATGTCGAGCTACGTCTCTGCTGAAGAAGCCCCAAGCAGGGCTGAAACAGCTGTCCAGAGGCTGCTCGAGGTTTTCACTGCAATCAAAAACGATTTGCACAAAAAAAAATTTTTTTTTTGATATAAATAATAAGTAACTAATAAGTAGATATCAATATTAACAAGTGGGTTAGGCGAAATATTTTTCCAGTAAACCAGTTAAAAGGTTAAAGTGTTCGAATAATGAATTGGTTGCCTAATCGTGTAATTCGCTATTCCTAGAATTGTCAAAATACTATCATTTCAAAGTCATATAAAGTTTACTTTTATGGATTCAGCATATCAATGCGGGACGGCTAGAACAGGAGCGACGCGATATATTAAACTTATGACATGAAGTGCACTTATACATACTCCCCCAAGCGTTTATCATTCCCTGTCATTTCCGCATCGCTCTCGTTCCAGATGTTCTGCGTTGGTGTGCTAAATTCTTTAATTTTTACAATTTTGATTGTATACAGTTTTCAATTTTATTTTTGCAATCTGCTTGATTTTCACATGATTTTGTCAGTTAAATTTTACAGATAAAATTTTGAAAATGGTGATATTTAAAAACGTCATTAAAAGTTTGAACGAATGTGAAAGTTTGCGGTCGCATTGGGTTCTTAATTTTCGACGTGATTGAGGTCACGGGTGTTCTCTTTCTAGTTTCTGCGGACGGCGTGAAAGGGAAGACCTGGGGGCCAAGCACATGCCATCAACGCGAGAGGAGTCAGATCCCGATGTTGCGTTCGATTCCGAGGGCGGGAGGAGTGTGTTCAGTTAGTGCCCCGAACTTGGTCAGGCCGAGGTTGGCACTGAGCAGGCCTTCGCACGATATAGGTAATTCCACCCCCATCAATCCCCCCGAAAGTAAAAACTCTGGTAGCAAAGGTGATAACATGCATAGCTCAACCTCGCCGCTGCAACTACTGCTAAACAAAGTAACTGCTCTAACACTTTCCGAATTCAAACCGTTCCGTAACACCACCTGCCGTAACAATAGTTTCCCTTCGAACGAGGCTTCGGTCTTGGGGCGGAACAGGCTGAGCCGGTCTATCGGTAATATTAGCGAATCGCACTATGATACTGTGTTTAGCACTAATAATTTCGTTATTGCTCGCGGTGTTAGCAACAATAATAGCGTTAACTATCATAGAAATTACGACGACACTGAAAAACTCTTGAAGAAATAGTTATTGCAAGGAGAGGTCGCGCATCTTTAATTGCAAATTAAATATCAAAATGTTCAATTGTTTTTTAAAGTAAATTCAGCGATGTCCATCTTAAATCACAATGACTGAAGAGGGTAAGAAATAATGTTTAAAAACTGTTTCTTATAGGATAAGTAGTTTCTATTTCCAAATCCCCTACTAAGAGAGTGAATGGAGAAATGGAAGAAAAAATTGTATTATCTATTGAAGACTGATGATATTTTTGGCTGTTATCGAAATAATCATTTTTCTAACAGGGTTTTTTTTTCTGCGACGAAAATTTTTGCGTCTTTTTCCTCCATTCATTTACAAATTATAGACTTACACCAAGCAAACAATGAAACTGCTGCTTCACGTTTTCACCATCATGTTGACATTCCTAAAATTGCTTTAATTCTTCACAACAATACTGCTTCGTAATCAGTTTATTATGCAATTTAATTTTTAATGCAAAAGAGAAAAAAAACTGGTAGTGCTGTAATGGTGCAACATCGGAACCATTTGAAGGTTTTTTTTTTCCTTTTCACTTTGTGAGTAGGCATGTCTTTCTGTGAAAGAGAACACATTTTTACAGCTGTTCTCTTTTTTCGTCAATCGATTAGTAAATTAGATTAACTGTTTCGCCTTTCTGAAGGTAGACGTTAGGGAGTTTTTCGTACCGCCTCCGATAAAAGCTGATTAGTAATTACAAAATGTGCTTGCACAGACGCCCTCTTATGCCCGATTTCTTCTTTCTCCTGATAAATTTATCTGCCAGGTGTTAGCCTTGGAAACTATTGTATCGATAATAGTTTCCGAGGATACTACCTGGCAGATAAATTTATCCGTAGGTGAAGAAATCTGGCCTTAGTGGGTATTGTTTATCGAAATACGATTCAATTTTCGGAGTCGCTTCTTTTTTGGGAACATTATCACGTCAGCACTGTTATCGGAAGGAGTGGTAAAACACCCTATAATTCCAAAATCTGGGGTCATGTTAAATTTTGAATTATCAATTCCTTCATAAATACCGCGATTTCAAAAATTGGCTGGCATTTTATCTTCAAATCAGAGTGATGTAAACGTACTTCATCAGCTGGAATGTAGCTAGATTGTTTCAAATCAACTTTGAAAGAAGTCTTTCCCCAAGGGTTTCGTTCTGGTCGGTATCTATTGGTGTAACAAAAGCTGCTTAATTTTTGCGTACAATGTAGTCCACCTTGAAGTTTCCAATTCAATAATTTTTATTTGAAGATTTACAAAAGTAACACTTTAGTTATATTTGCTTCAAAATACATAAATATCTATAATTTTTTCATCACAATCGTTCAACGTTTAGCCATCGATCAAGAAAAAACAAAACTTGGCGAATACGATTATGCACGATCGGCACTTTGCAGTTTTAAATAACTCTTTTTAGACAGGCGAAATGCCGGATTTTTATGGAAGAGTTGGTAGGGCGAATACATCCAATGATTTCGAACTCAGAATCTCTTGCTTTCTTCAATCCCTTCACCTTGAATTATTTAATGTTCAGAATTTGTAAAAAATAAATTATAATAGTGAGGAAATTTTAAGCGTTTTTTCTTACCTTCGTTCATTTGTACGATGGACATTACAGGACTGAGTTAAAGAAAGTTTTGATATATTTTGCAATTAATCGTGGGAAGCCATTTCTTTCTGTTAGCTTGAATTCTCTTAAAGACATATTTTTTAGTAATTATTTTTAATCAAGGTATGTCAGAGGAAAGCCTACCAAATATTAAGTGTAAGTTAAAAACAAAACAAAAAATATGCTAAAATGGGTGTATTTATCGAATTTGGTTAGCTATTAGCTTAAATGAATTCTTCTAATTCCTGATCTTTTTATACATTGTTTTATTTAATTATAAAGAATTTAATTTTTAGTAGCTAGTAAGTTGTTGGTCAGATTTACGAGTTATAAGTTTAAATGTCGTTGCAAAGGTGATAAATTTACTCTTGCTACTTGATTAAAATTATTCTGCGTAGTTTATCTAATCAATTTCTATCGTGTATAAAGCTTAATTAAATTCAAAGAAATTCGATTTTTGTCATTTTTGCTTTGCTTTTAATGTTAGTGATAATAGTGATTTCCATTTCTTGTTTTAGTTCCTACTTTCAGCTCTCTACCTTTAGTCTTTGATCTTTTGCTTCTTATTCATTCATAAACTTTTCATATTTTCTCTATTATACACGCTTTGAACGTTTTTTTTTTGTTTTATTCAATTACAGTCAGTCAAGTACGTTTTCTTGTTTGTTTTTTATTATGTTAATTTATTAGTTATTATGTTAATTTATTAGCAAATATATCTAAAACGAAATTACACACACATAACAGTTTTCGTTATAAGTCGCACAAAACAGTGTTTTTCAAACTCTGTGTTATCATTCTTTTGTTTAAAAGTCTAATTGTTCATTTGGACTGTCAGTACATTTTTTTTATAAGTGTTGGTTGTCTTGACTTTTATCGAGTCAAAAAGTAAAAGCAAAAAAATCAGTATAATAAGTTTGTTGCACACATTGCGCGGCGACTTTTTTTCTGCTGTACTTTCATTAGTTACACGGAAAAAATTATTTTTATTTTAAATTACAGTCAGTTTATACAACTACATTTCTGCAGTAAAATGTTCTAAAATATTACTATTAACATTTTATTACAACGAACGAGGATTACTACCGCAATTTTTTATTTTCTTCAACATTTGCAGTTGAAAAATGTAAGATTTTTCTGCAGTCTATTTATTACAAAATTATTTTATCTTTTACTCCACTGTTATGAATTAAAATTTACAACCGTACCGTTATCATGTTTTTTGTAAATTTTATTCTATATTTTTTCCATGTGGATAAAGTGTGCTTGCTCCCACAAAAATGTAGCTAAGAAATCTTCGCCGCGCTATATGTGTAACAGCCTTTAGTCTAGTTTAATAATAAATTTAAATTGGCAGTTTTTAATGGTACCATAATAAAGTTAGTGATTTAATTGCTTTAATTTACTTTTATGTCAAGGATGTCATTACTGACTTCATATTTAGTTAAACGATTTAGATTTGGTGTTTTTCCCAAAGATTAAGGCGTCAAAACAGGACACCAATGTGTAAGGTGCTTAATAGTCGTGCATGAGCATGAAGCATTGGTTTAGACTTTAGAGAGTATCAAGCATTTGTCACAATATAAACTATCAACACATTAGAACAACACCAAATTTAAATCGTCAACCCTATATTCTTTCCTTACCAAAAAATAATTATACAAAGATAATTCACACTTTCCTCAATGTTAATTAATATTACAAAGATAAATCGAAAAAATTAAATAATAGCCGCTTTCCAATTGCCAAAATGAGCTACTCGGGGCTCCTCGGAACTGATCCAAAATGTTCTAATTGCAGGGTGCGGAAAGCACTTGAACTCATCTTTTTTACTTTCCCCTGTCCCCTCACGCACCTGTGTCTATGACTACGCATATATGACTTATCCAGCTTTCCCATTAAAATCTCAGAAGTGCAGTTTGGATCAGATCGGTTCAGATAATCTCAGGTACTTGAAATTCGTAACTGGAAAGCGGCTAACGCATCCAGTTTTCTGGAGGGTAACAGTTGCTTTCTTTTATTGAAAATTTTAAATCGTGCTTCGGATAGTTCGGATTTGGATTCCATAGTTCTTGCAACATTCAATTTTATTGGTTGACAATGCCGTAAATACATGCAATTCATTCAAAACGAATCTTAAAAGTAGGGGAAAATGAATTACCGAGCACGATTGAAAATAAGGCATTCAGAGATGACGTCACGATTATGACGATTGAAGGGTAAACAAACCAATTCAGAGGCGGATTCTGTAAAACTTATTAACGGACCGTTAAAATTTAGAGGTCTTTTAAAATTTAAATACTGTTCCATCGTTCCATCATTGGTTGTTACCGTAGCAACAAAATTTAACACCCGTTTAAATTTAACGGTTTTGATACAGATTTGCTTTTCTTAAATTGTTTGTTTAGTCAGATTTAAAAGTTTATGTCCGAATCCTAAAACTAGTTTACTGAGTGATTGCTTGTATGTAAATGTATGCTATATGGAAAATACCTCTGTGGAAATAGGTAACACACCGTCAACTGTGTTTCAAACACACAGATATAAAAACAATCTTTTATTGCCCTAAGAGGTGGCTATGGAAAATATAATTTAAGCCTTAGAACCATTCATGTATACTTCAACAAGTTTAAATTTCTAGGCCAGATTCTTTAGATCTCAGAAATGATGCACTGGTAGCTCCTTAAACGTGTATGAATCAAGCAATGAGATTAAATGCATTTTCCACAGCCAGTCCTTATGGCATTTAAAAAAGACACTTGTTATACTCATACACACAATATTAATAATAATATATAAATTTACACAATAAACTTAACCTCGAAAAACAAAACCAATTGCAGGTCAAAAATTGGCCGCGACCTAAATTACTGTTATCTTAATAACAAACAGAGACATTACAAAGCATGTTAATTAAATTATGTTTTATACTTTGATATCTGTTCAATATACAGTGTCTTTCAAGAAGTGTGCCAAAAATGGGATTTTTTTATTATCGATTTTTATAAAAAAATTATTGAGGCAGTTCGCTTTTGCATCCCTTAAAATTAAATTGAGAAATGTCAAATGAAATTTATTTCGAATGGTATACAGCGTGGACAATGAGAAATGAAAGCCGCTTAAGTTAAGAGTAAAGTGCTCTTATTTCACAAGATACGGGGAAATGTCATAAGAATAAATTGTTCAGAATTAAAATTTATGGCCAGGTGTGTAATCATGGCCTCCTGTCTCAAAAATGAAAAAGACATAATTTATTATGTCTTTTTATATGTATATTTATTTATTACTCCGCATACACGCTTCACTAGGAAATACTGGTGGGGTTAAAGCGTCCCCTAACATAAAAGGAATAGGAAAACCCCAAATTCGTTCTTATTTCTCAATTATTTAATTTATTTCCAGTGGTTATTTCAATGCGTTCCGAAACATTGTGCTTTTTTGTAGCATGATAGCAATTCACTGAAATAATTACAGAGCCAAATGAAATAACTGAGAAATAAGAACGAATATTGTATTTTCCTACTAATATTATTTTGGGAAACACTAATCCCACCAGTACTTCCTAATGAGTGCGTATAAAGAGTGGTCACTATAAATTGTAATCGGTTTTTATTTTTGAGATAGGAGGCTGTAATTTCATATGTATAACTTTATAAATTTTAATTCTAAACGACCTATTCTTATGATATTTTCTTGTACCTTGTTAAATAAGAGCATTTTACTCTTAAGCGATCTTCATTTCTAAGTGTACATGCTGTACAGGATGTTCTTTTATTGTGTGCAAATATTTAAACCTGTAATATATCGCCATATATGGCGACGATTGTAGTGCTGTAAAAGTAACGAAAAAGTTTGTACTCGCATGTATTCGTTACTTTAGATTTCGGTACCCGTTACAAAGTACTCATTACTCGTTACTTTCGTTACTATACTATAATTAAATAATCAAATAACATGCGTGAATATAATTTTCAACTTAAAATCGTAATACCTAATAAGATTACTTTTATTATAATTTGGTTTATTACAAAAAAAAAAAAAAAAAAAAAAAACACTTACCACTTACTAAAAATGCATACATAAGCCGTGGACAGTGCGTACAAACAATGTACTTACAAGTATTAACAGTTGATAAACAATCTATTAAAAACGTAAGCAACTTATAACTGAAATTACTAAATTACCAACTGAGCTCGCACTCTTTCGTATCGAAACGTGAGCGAAATCGTACGCTATAGTCATACGAGTAACGAAATGTTTTGGCAAGTAATGAATCGGTACTTCGAGTCTCATGTTATACCCGTTACCCAGTAACGAATACATACGGTTTGCAACAGCACTAAACGATTGAACTCTCTTATTCTTAACACAAATTTAATAGTTTTCGAGCAAAATGTTTGAGAACTGCTGGCATAGCTAAAAGTGAAACGCGGCGACCGCTTCAATTAAGACCCGCAGCCGAAGTAGGCCAGGGTCAGTGCGTTACTTGATCTTGAGCACGAACGACGTAACTCAGGCGCTCCGATCAGCTTATCAGTCAAAAGCTTCACAATTTAAATTAACTTCACTGCAAGTAATTACAAGTTTAAGTATTTTTAAATTAAAATCTAGTGGAATTCAAGAAGCAGCGGTTCGTAATTGCCGAACAAATTAAAAGCCAAGTAAAAACAAATTGTAAATTTTCATTCCATATTATTTTAATAGACTTACAAAAATTTACTTTCTTTCCGTGGACCGTAAATAGTAATACTTTCATAGCTAGCAGGGAGATTACAATAAAAGTTTATTTACGTAAAAGGGAGAAGGAAGAACATTTTTAACGCGCTTGTCTAATTGGTGTATAAATTTTAAACTTATTCGTTGATAGTTGATATCGTAAAACGTATAACTTCGCTCAGTGAATAAAAATTTTAAATAAAATAATTAATAAACGATATCGGTGATTATTATTACGAAACGCTACGAAATGGGTTTCAATGCGGAACTCCAATGTCAATTATAGGAAGGCGTTGCGACCTTGCAAATATTTCTCTCTCGCACATATCAACGGTTCCAAACAAGTGGAACCTCCGATATTTTTTGGCTATGGTACGGTAACCACTAGAAAATACGCAAGAAAGGTAGCATTTCATGTACTTTTACTGAGGTTTTTTTATTTGCACACAGTAAAAAAACACCATGTATATCGTTTAAGATAAACTTCTTCTGACATTCCCCAACTTAATCTTAAGAGATGCAGAAGCGTTCTGCCTCAATTAATTTACATAAAAATCGTTAATAAAAGAAAGTTCCATTTGTAGTACACTTTTTGAAAGACACTGTATAATTCAAAAAATGTAAGACATTTCCAAACGTCGTTAAATTTTAACCTATAATTAATACGTCGACTGGTTTGTTTACTCTCTAAATGGGTCACGTGTTACAGAATGCCAAATTTCACGGAGAGTGAGAATTTGAACGCCTAATACAACTCAAATAATTTTAAATAAAAATAACGTAAACATAAAGCAGGCCACACACTAGGTAACATGTTGGGCAACATGTTCTTTAACATATCTTTTGCAGGCCACAACTTACAGCATGTTGACCATCCACAATGATCACACAAGCGAACTTGTTGCTGCGAGCATGTTGCCCAACATGTTGCCTGCATGTTGCCAGTGAATGGCCTGCTTAACTCAACTGCACCTGAAGTGGACCAGCAAGTTAGCTGCTTCTTGGCGGGCAAGAGAAGCTGCTGTCAGTTAAAAAAAAAACAACTAATTATTGTTGTCTTTTTTTCGTAGTTGAATAAACAGTAGACAAAGGGGCGTATTCTGTAACTTTTTAACGGGCTGTTAAAATTTAGAGGTCCTTTAAAACTTAAAATACAGTTCCATGATTGGCTGTTGCCTTAGCAACAAAAATTTACACCCCTTTAAATTTAACGGTTTTGATACAGATAGACTCCAAATAAATTTTATGATCTCCCAAAAATTTACTCTGAGATGTTGCCTCTAAATTCACATTTTCTCTGTAATATTTAAAAGAATGCATATTTTGCATTACTCCTATTTTTGCAAAGGGTTTCGTTCATTACACAGCCGCCTAAATTAATGCATAAGAATTAGACATTAGTCCTTAACTGCCTGTCGCTTTTGTCTCTTGAGGATTCACATTACTATGACTTCCTCTGCAAGATTTTGCGGTGAACTTCCGCCGCTGTCGTACTTACAGTGTTAAATAATATATTTATATTTGAATTGGAAGTTTTTTCATTTAACACAGTGTAAATTTTAACACAATTCGGTGTGCACCGCAAATAACACCGGTCGGTGTTAGTATTTTCAACGATGTACTTTCTTTTCATTCTGTCAAGATTTGTTACTAATTTTTCTTTTTTTCTTTTGATTAGAACAAAAATTTGTCCAGAGGTGTCGCCATTAATTTGTTCTGTTTTCCATGAAATTTATTTATCAGTGAATAAGTGGTTAAATCAAAACTTGTTGACTGACTTGCAGGAATTAGGAAGGTGTTTTTTTTTTCTACAGTGTATATGTAGCGAAGTCAGGCACCGACTTGAAAGTTCATATGAACTTTTTTCTTCATTTTGACCTGTAGAGTACGTCTCTGAAGTAGTGGCCTACTTTTTTGTTACACCCTGTATTTTTCTTATTTTATACAAATAAACAAATAACACAAATGAGAATTTTGCATTCAAGACCCCTAATTGCTGATTCATATTTTTGGCGTTACTAATTTTATTTTGTTTGTGAACCCAGGTGAAAATCTGTTAAAGATAATTTCTTATCCATTAATACGGCAAGTTTGAAAAACACTGGTGAAGAAAACAAACAAAAACAAAAGAAACATTTGTGTCTAGATTTTATGTCACAGTTTACATTTGTTTAATACTTTTTTTTAAATTTTTTTCATATTTTTAATAAACTACGTTTGGGTTTTCTAATGCTTTTGTATATATTTTTCAACTTTGACTTGACTTTCCTTTTCATTTAAAATTGTCGTTAGATAATTTTGTTGAACTATACATTGTGGCATTGACAATTTTGATTTGTTCCTATTTTATGATCTCAAGTTACAAGTATTTGTTCCTGTGCTATCGAGTTCGACTATCGGTAGAAACATTTCATTGATCGTTGCTTTGAAAATTTTATTGTTCCGGTCGATTTTCCATCACGCAACAGCAAGAGAAAAGCGAAATAGCTAGTTTCGGCTAACTGAATTGTTTTAAATGCACCCCTTCAAAGTTCGTTAAGTTTTAAGCACAGTAGCATGTCGGATTGTTTTTTCTTTTAATTTGTGTTTTATTTCAGCTTTTTGCAAGTTTTTATTTTCTTATGTAGCGTTGGTTTTTACGATTATATTGTTATTGTGTAGTTAGTTTAGGTTTTATCGCTATTTTATTAATAATTATTTGAAAGGGAATGCTTTTTGAATGCACTGTCTCGTTTGCTGCTGAGCGGGTACATTCAACACGCGTTCGCCTCTGTCCCATGGTGAAGGTTTAAAAACTTGTATGAATTTTCTCAATAAACATTGTAATGATGTTTTTTTATTGCTGTATTTTATTTCTCTCACTCGCATGTCCTTTTGGGTTTAGCACGATCCATTCTTTATCCTAATTTTGTTTACGAGATCCCACGAGATGTCGGAACGAATTTAACAGTACATAATTATTATTTTTTGCTTATTTGTGTTAACACACTAAAATAACGAATAACAAGCGAAGGAATTAACGATGCACATTTTTATCCAAAAAAGAAAAAGAAATATAATTTGGAACAAGCACTATTTTCACAGTCAAATTAGAAGACAAACTGAAACACTTAACAATACACAGTGGCGTCGAAAGGGAGGCATGATGGGGTGAAATTCCCCGGGCCCGGAGTTCAAGGTCCGGACATTTTCGTTCTCCTTTTGCAACTTAGGGCCCAAGTATTATTCCTTGGGCCCGGTGACATTTCTCGACGCCTCTGAAAATAGATATAAGGATTTAAGGTAAAAAATCGTATGTATGTATGTATCGTAAATACATTTTTTTCTACAGTTTGGGTTAATACCGCCATAGCTCAATAAACAGGTTATATAAAGTGAAGTCCTAAACGTTTTTGGTAATTTAATATTCCTTAAAAATTAATTAATTAACCATATATCGACAACTTTGGAACGTTACGTAAGAAATTCCTGGTAAGCATCAGTGAATTTTAATTTTTAAAGTTTAAATACCGCTTTTGCAACAAATTAAGTTTAAATTAGTGTTGCTTTGCTAATTTTAGAATAAATAATTGAGACATCTTTGTAACATATAAATACAAACACCATCTCGTCAATAAAAAAAACTTTGGAACTACGTTAATAAGACATTATTGATGCCCTTAATGATTTGATTTGCTTTGTTGATCAAAATAGAACCACGTTTCTGTTTCATTGAAATGATAAATTACGGAGAACGGCTTATTTAAAATTCTGTTTGAAGATAGTGCTTGGTTTAATCCAAATAAATACCTTAAAAACATATAAAAACTAAGTTGCACAAATTAGGAAGAAGGAACGATGATGTTGTGTCTTGTGTTGTCGTTGGCGTTCGTCTTTGTGTAACGTGTGAGTAGTCTGCAAAATCGATCCTTGCTGTTTCTGTCTTATGTCGAGTATACAAACAAGAGCTAGAACGTGTGTTTGTTGGGTTGACAGATTTTATGCCTCCCGAAGACTGGGGACCCGAATATCCAATTCCGGGATCCGTACGACATAATGTGCCTATACCAACGATCTACACCGCCGATGGTAAGATACTTTTATATAATTTTATGAAAAGATATTAATATTACTTCATATTACCTACTTTTTTTTTCTTAGTTGAACTATCAAAAATGACTTGATTTACAAAATCATATTCATTTAAAATCAATAACGAAATAAATTTGAAATATATGTATTAAAAAATGAGAGAGGAGAGGTTTGTTGGAGTGTGACACATACAATTAGTTAACGTTATTTTTGAGCTAGACTTTTGATAGTTGCAGCATTAATTCTCTTACATGATGAGGAACTTGTGATATTAATATATGAAACTTATTTGATTACACACTATATTAAAAAATGAGAGAAACTTGTTGGAGTGTGGCACATACAATTAGTTAACTACCAACTCACTCGCTGCGCTGTTATTACGTGACGTATTTATCAGCTAATCCCAAAGAATCAAATCAATATTTTCTACTCCAGGAGAGCAATGGTAATAGCAACAAGTGTTAATAATAATAACAATAATGATAATAAATTAATGTTAGCGTTTACAAACGATGGATGTAGGTCAAGATGTGCATAAACTAACTAAAGTAAACGGACGGTGAAGTAAGTTTTTAGTTTTCAGCAGTAAGGATACTAAAAGTATAGGATCTCTTCTTGCATGTGTAATTTAGTTTACGTTTTTTCAACAATCGGTTTGCAAAATCATGCCATTGTCATATAGTGAATTCTATTATGTAAGTTGATTAATTAATAATAACTTAAGTGTTATTAAAGTTAAATGTTCCATTCAAAATAGCCGAGTGATTTAACAGTGCTATCTTTTAAAATAACCGTCAGGCAAAAGTTTGAATTTGGACCGTGTTTTGAATAAAATACGAAATCAGGAAATAAGTCAGTATGTTTGTTATATCATTTTCACCGACTATTTAAGTCCTCCTCAAATATGTAATGATATGTACAGTTTTCTTTTCAAGAAATATAAATTTGGATTGTAACTTACTAAAGAAACAACGTGTATAACTGAACATAATTTTGAGTTGTGTATCATGGGAAACTGCATAGCTTTTGTTAATCCTTTTTCGTTGGTAAAGTGTTAAATGTCATTTTCGTATTTCTTCGGAATTTTGTGAACACTCTGAAGAGATTCACTTGAACTTTTTTGATGAACTAAGCCTCAACAACACTCTGTTTGAATTTTGTCGCATGTTTAGTAAACACCCTGTACAGAGATATTGCTTCTTTAATTTTTTTTGCTTCCATTGAAAATAATTAGTTAAAGACAATTATTTTTTTTTTGTACTCGATACAGAATAGGCCCTAAAGAGCTTTTGATGCGTCAACGACGATAACATATTTAAAAGTTGATTAAAATACTTCTCTACTGCACGCAATGATCACATTTCCATTTCATCGCAGATAATATGATGAATTTAATTAAAGGGCTAGACCCAAACTCTGGCTAGACCATGGTTTCCCAACGGGATTAATATTGACCGCAAACTTAAAAGTGTTAAAGTTCCTCTAAAGCTTTTTCAGATTCGCTGCACTATGCGTGTTAAATAAGATACCGAGATAAAAAACTCCTAAAAGACTTTTACTAAACAGTAACAATAACAAAAAAAAATTACAAAAATTTAAAGCGAAATTAATTCACAAGCAAAATTTACTACCTCTAATATTTTACGTTTTAAATTTTCACATGAAACACCTATTTAAGCAAATGTAGTCACGTAAGAGTTAAGAGTTCATTTTTTCTTTTAATGCTCAAAAGCGGCTGTTCATATTATTGAAAACCCTTGATTAATTAATACAAAACTCGAAAACTGGCCTTTAGTGAATGGTGGCTTTGATAAATTTAGAGTTCATTTAACAGTTTGTGAAATAAATTTTGTTAATTAAGAAAATATAGGCATAAATGAAAGAATAAATTAAGAAACTTAAGCCGCAGTAACTTTCTTATTATTGTTATTATTATTATTATTGGGTTTTGGTCAAAAACGCATTAAGAAAAAAGCTTTATTTTGATCTCCTGTAGCTATCCTTTCAATCTCCTCCGTACGTTTTGAGATAGGGTTGCCATGTCCAGGGAATTTTCCTCAGATCTAGGGAGTTCAGAGGTCTTAAAGAGAAAAAAGGAATTTTTATGATTTGGGCCAAAATCTAGGAAAATTCTTCAAAAGATAAATAAGAGAAATAAGATAAAAAATTTAAAAGTTAAAAAAAAACTTACTTATTGCCCTTTATTATTGAGCTGAGAAAACCACCCCGTGCTATAGATTTTAGATATTACAAACACGAAACAGGACTTTTTTTTAAAGTTTCTTGAACATAAAACCAAAATAAGAAAGTAGTAAAATTTATGCCATAAAGTAAGTTGGGATAGCTAATTAACAGAGGAATCGAAGCTAAATTTCTTTTATTTTTGTACCGTTTGTTCGTATATTTAAAAATTTTATTTTTTATCATTTTTAAATATTGTTGGTGTTTATATACACCGTTTACAATGCTTATGTTTTTTTGTTGTTAAATACTCAATAAATATCAAATTTATTTATCAAATTCTTATAAAAATGTATTGATATTGATAATGTAATATACTTCTCTTATGCCCGGTTTCTGAAACGATACATAATTTGACGTAGAGATAAACTCAACATAAACTCACCGTAACTTCTAAAAACTGTTTCTCAAAAACTTTATCTATAAGTGAAGTCCACAGGTAGCAACGTAAACAATTTTAACTTTTCATAGTTATCTGTCAAGAAAAAATTATGTTTACCTAAAGTTATTTTTCGTTTCAGAAACTGGGCATTAGATGTTTAAGTGATAGTAATTATTTTGACGGAAATTTTGATCAAAATATTGACAGTGGGATATCGGCTTAAAGCTAGGGAAATCTAGGAAATTTTCAAACATAAATCTAAGGAATCCGCAAAATTTCATCTGGTAACCCTGTTTTGAGATATTCCGAACGTATCCATTAAAAGTAGGATAAATTAGCTTTAATTTTTAGTCACGATATGATGATCTAAATTACGCCTTGATTTAATATTTTCTGTTGAAATTAAAATCATTGCTAAAATAGAAGGCAGGATTTTATCGCGAACATTAATGTAAAGATGAACACGGTGTTAATAATAATATATTTGTCAATAAGTTACTCACTAAGTTATGAAACAAAGCGGGGACATGTGACTCGTTAGGTGCTTTCTTTCGCTCACAAAATCGTGATCCAAACGTGTTTTAATTCAAAAACAGACATTATTTTCTTTGAATCTCTCTATTTTTAAAACTTGTTTGGATTGAATTATGGTTATTTACAAATGAACTGTCCATAAAAATTCAAGCCAGGTGTTTTGTTGCAACAAATACGAAATTCAGGTCCAAACTATTCGAAACACAAATCAAACGTTTAAGCGAAAGAAAGCACCTTTTATATACAAGTAAAAAGATGTTTCAAAATTTCATGCAATACTTTTTTTTTCTTAAATACACTCCGCAAAAGAATTATCGCATCTCTTTGTTTTTTTTTTGTTTTTTTTTTTTTAAACGACAATTTATTTTCTAGTGGTTAATATCATTTTTATTATTATTTATTACTTATTCTAGTTAAATTTAACCCATTATTATTAAGAAACCCCTGATTTTATATCGAAGAACACAATTAGGTTAAATACTATTAAGTAAAAAGGACAGTAGTAATGAGTATTTCCGCCTCTAGCTTGCTTAATAGCTTGCATCCTACTTGGAAGGTATTCAATATCACTTCTGATATAGTCTTGATTTAGATGGTTCCATTCTTCAGCTACTCTTACTGAGACTTGATTTAAAGCTATTGCTGGAGGTTGGGTAGTACGCAAAGAGAACCCGCGGTTACAAACATGCTCAATTCTATTTCGATTTGGGATTCCAGCAGAGCAGTCTAATTTCCTCATCCCGACTTCATTAATGTTTTCTTGCACAATCTCAGAATGGCGCGTGGGTTAAAACACCTGGTTCAGAAACCTTCCTGATGTACCTGATGTGATCAGCAATCACAGCACCATTATTCACAACCACTATCTCTACGCACCTTTAAAGATACCCTACCCCAGACCATAATGGAACCGTCTCCGAAATTTAATGTATTTCTAAAATTGCATTGCGCATACCACTCGCCATCTCTTTTGGACACTGGTATACGTCTACCTGAACTAAATAAACAGAACTGTAATTCATTTGTAACCAATTTTGGCTCAGTTATAAGCATTCCAATCAACGCGCTCTCTGACAAATTGCAGTCTTGGTATTTAAGGGACCTTGGTTTTTAAGAGACCTTTATAGGGTACTCCAGCGTGATTTCCCAAATAACGAAGACGATTTCTTATGGTTTGTGTGGTAATTTGGACATTAATTGCATCGTACAATTAAATTTTCAGCATTTTTGTCGTGCAATGTCGTGTACGCAGGGCACTTAAACGTAAAAACTGGGCGTTTAAGGCACTTATTGCCCTTTTATGACCTTGCCCTGCTCTATTTCTTAGTCCCCGCTTTCCCTAAACTGACTAGTATTCTTGAAATTGTCAAGTCCTGAGCATCGTTAGTTGTTGCTGCATATCTTTGGATATGATCATCTTCAATCACTACAATGACTTAACAGTGTGATCACGACTTAAATTTCTAGAATTGCGAACAGGAACTTCAATGTTCATATTTGAGAACAATATAACTAAAATTTTCAGAATCATGGCTTGTTAAAATCATTTTACAATATATCGAGTTTGCCCTACCTACAAATTCCTGCAAAAAGAAAGGATATTTAAGAGTTCTAGTTTAGTTAATCAAATTAATTAATTTTTCAGAGCTGTAACCTGTCACCATTTATAAAAACAGAGACAAATTAAACAAATATAAAAATGTTTACCAAAAAAATACACGTGATGCGATAATTTTTTTGCGGAGTGTATATCATGTATTAAAAAAAGAAAGTAGATAATCCAAAACATCATGCATTTAAAAAAACAGTTCTAGAGAGTAAATAAAATTTATCCGCTGTTAGGAACGATTGCAGCTTTTTCTTGAGTTTTACATTGGTTGGGTGCTTTTACGTTCTTTCCTCGGTATTTTAATTTTATTAGAACATAGTAGAAACCCCAATGTCTGGGATCTTTTTAACTTATACCCAAGTGATTGAATGGCAGTCTCTTAGAGGGAAGTTAAATTAAAATTGTTTTGCTTTTACGCTGTGGTTGATTTGTCGCGCTTTTATTTTATATTTTGAAATAAAATCATTGCGAAATTAGAAGGCAAGGATTTTATTGAGAACGTCGGTGTAAAAATGCTGTTATAGCAAGTTCAACTAAATACTTTTCATTTCGGACAGCAGATGGCGGTCTACATGAGACTTACGTGCGTAGATTTTGTATTTTTGATTTAATTAAAAAAAAATGTTTTTAAAGAGAATATAACGACGAAAACGCATTATTGATACAGCTGAAATCATTTGAGAAACCGCTGTGTGCAAAAGAAAGGCTGCTGTGAGCAGAACAAAGGCCGATTTTGTCATGACAGTATCAATCTTCAAAACAAAGGCCACTGTGTGCAAATGAAAGGCCGCTAATGTCAGTTTGCAAAATGCCGATAATAATAATAATGCGACAAATTAATTAACGAAAAAAGTAAACTAATTGTAGCTATAATGAGGAGAATTGAAGAATATTAGCCGAACTTTTAATCTATACGATACAGCCAGGGAAATTATTCGGAAATGTGAAGAACTGAAAAATTACGGAAAAATCATAAACCCAAAATGCCGACGAAACAGCAAATCGGTTAAAAACTGTACCGTTTTAACTAAATATTCAAGATTAAATGTGTTTTATACAAAATGTAAATTTCATAATAATATTCATACGGGCCTTTCATTTGCACACACCGGCTTTCATTTTGCAATATAGACCTTTGTTTTGGAGATTGAAAATATCATGTCAATATCGGCCTTTGTTTTGCTCACAGCGGTATTTCTTTTGCACACAGCGGTCTTTCAAATGATTTCAGTTGTAAGTAAGTGTAATTTGGGGACCGTAAGTGATGCTTCAAACAGTTTTATATGAAGAGTTTATTTATAAAAAAAAAATTGTGCAAATCGTTTTTGATTGCAGTTAAAACCTCGAGCAGCCTCTGTACATCTGTTTCAGCCCAGCTTGGGGCTTCTTCATTATGCTTTGACAGCAAGCATGGCCGCCTTGCATGGGGGACTTATTAGGAGCAAATCCCGCTTCAATTTGTCTATCCTACTGCAATGTCAGGTGAAAAAGCGATCATAAGATGTCGCTATTTTATCCGTTTATTTATACAATACTTTTTTTTAATTGTGGCCATAGGAACTATGTGCTAAAAATTTTGCCTTGTGTTAACTTACGTTTAACTCAAAATTTTAAGCTAATTTCAGTTTCTAATAATCAATTACATAATTTATTACAAATTACACATTGCCAGAATAACCGATGCGTCTTTAAGTTAATTATTTTAATACTAAAAGTGGAAATTTTTAATGAATTGAGCCGGTCAACGTTAAAGAGAAATTAGTGGCTGCCGTCTGACGAATTAATTTTTGATTTTAACCTACTTGGTTCATATTTGGTCGTCAATTTCATTTTACATATTAAAATAATTAAATTAATGACGCGCCTCTTATTCTGGTAATGTTTATTTTGTAATAAATTATGTAATTGATTATTAGAAACAAAAAATTGCTTACAGCTCTTAGCAGAACATTAGTTAACACGAAGCAAATTTTTTAGCACGTAAATTTCTACGACCACAATTAAAAAAGGCACTGTATAACATTTTCCGCTTCTATTAACAGGCTCAACTATAAGGATAACCTAAAACAAAAGCATGCAATTACTGTTATGAATATCAACAATCAATTTCTGAAACACCGAAATCGCGTCTGCTGTAGGATAATTATCTTTCAAAACTTCCATCGCAGAATAAACAGCAACAAAGCACGGAATACACAAAGGAAAATCTGAAAAATCGACAGAAATTCATTAATTTCGCAATCATTTGTAAAAACTCTATATTTAGTTACTAGGTAGAATTAATATAGGGTGGTTCCAAATAAGTGTCCGACCCGTTAACCACAGATAGTACTCGAAAAAACAAAGTAAATAACTATATATATAGGGGGGGGGTCTAACTTGTGTAGTTTTTGCGATAAAAAAAATTGAAAATTCACATATATACTTGTTGGAGTCACTGGAATAGCTGAATGCGTCATAACAGCAATGGATTCTCGTGAAAAACGCAAAAAACATAAGCGTTTGCTTTGAACTGAAACTGTAAAACCGGTTTTTGTTTACGACTGTCTGACGAAAGATTGCATAATACGAACAATGAACTTGGAGTTTTTTTTATGATGTAAATCGGAATACAATAATGAATTTGTCAGTTCCTGTTTGTGTCAATTTACATATGTGTATGAATTTACACACAGAATTGAGTAATGTGCTTTTAATGCCAAGCGGGGCCCTTTAGGATTTTTTTTAATTGAATGTAGGTATGTATGACCACAGTGTTTTGCGTATTTATAATTGCTTTTCGTGTGCGATGAATTAATCGAATTAAAGTGACGAGAATCTTATGTTTAATCAAACATGACACATGAAAAATGCACTTTTTGAAGACTCCATTACACGGTTGAGGACTCTCAAATTGCGTTTTTGCTGGAGCAAAAAAAAAATCAAAACAATGCAAACCACTGCTCGGCGTACGTGAGTCATTAGGCCGGCATTCACAAGGGACTTTCGAACACTCTTGGCTTCTGACGTACTTAGCACGCAGACTTGCTCGTGCTTTTAGGGAGAAAAATTTTGGGCGAGTCGAAACGTACATACAGGAATAAGTTTTAATAAATTAAATTTGGCCGAATAAGCTATTTATGCCAAGCATCATTTATGAACATGCATCCTTGAAGTTTTTACCAAAAGTATTTTAATTTGGTTTGTGAAACAGCGTATTCGGCTCGTTGCAAATTTAGCACGCGTACTTAATCTTCAAAAACAAAACAAAAACCATAAGTTACATCACATAACATTTACATTTTGTTGACACAGTGACACAGTCTCTAAAACAATTAGACAACCCGCTTTTAAAAACACGTTATGCATCACGTTCCACTAGACATCAGTGCTATTCAAACGCTTTCCATTTGGGACTCAAGAGGTTCATTTTCGAAATGTCTGTAATAAATTTGTTTTTTGCAATTTGTGCACGACCTTTGTACGGTTTGGACACTTATTGTGAATCACCCTGTACGTGATCTGCGTCGTAAATATATGGCCTCGGCAAAAAAAGGGATTACAGTCCAATAATGTTAATACTACATTAATATAATTAAAAATTTACATGGTAAAATTTAAAAGAAAACAAAAAATTTCTTGTTTTACGCCAAATTGCCTCAACCAAATCTCATCAATCACACTTAACGTACGATTTCAACAATCTGCGTACGGCAAAGCCGATTAAACTGCTGCTTTTAACACCGGAGGCCCTTCATTTGTCATGCTGAATACAGCACATGAGTGAGCTTCGAAGTTGGAAAAGAGGAAGCGGATCGCGGAATGTATAGCATTCGGGTTTTCATATTATGCTGGGCATGAGCTTGTAATAAATCAAAAACTAAATTTGCTGGATTTTACTGCGGGTACTTCTGCAATTCAGCAGGTAATCGGTTATGTGGCATCAATGAAAACTGAAGTTCATAATTTGTTCTTACGCTTAATTAACTTTTATTTAAGAGTAGAAGTCCGTATTAGCAATTATTAGTCAAACTAATTATTACAAATTTGAATTTTTTTTATTAAAATCTGGGAAATGCCATTGAATGCAGAATTACAAAAAAAAAAAAACTTTAAAAAACAAAAGATTTATATCTTTTATACTTATGCATCTAAAGTACTTTAAGTTCCAGTTACATATGCAGGCATGTATGTGATGGTGGTCGTACTTACCGAAATTAAAGTCGAATAACAAGATCTTATGATGACACCATAGCGCAATACTTACAATAAATTACATGGCCTTATGGAAAAAAAAATTTATACTTAGATATTTTGAAAGGCTTAAATAGCGGCATGCTACGATCGCTTTTTAACCTGACATTGCATTAAGACTGACAAATTGAAGCCAGTTTGCTACATAATAAGTCATCTCATACAAAGCAGTCATGCTTGCTGTCACAGGATAATGAAAGTTTTAAAAATTCTTGTTGCAAATCGTTCCTGATTGCAGTGGATCCTTCGTGCATCCTCCGTATAGCTGCTTCAACCCTATTTGAGGCTTCATCAACAGAAGCAGTGGAGCTCTCGGGCTACGCTTCTGCTGATTAAACCCCAAATAGGGCTGAAACAACTGTATGGAGGATGCTCGATGGTTCCACTGCAATCAAAAACCATTTACAACAAAATCTTTAAATATTTTGGAACGACATTCAGATAGCAATGCAAAATTCCAGCGTGCGATATCTTGCAAATGTTATTCTATTACAAAAGGTAAAAAATAACCACAAATCCAATCTTTAAGTATTCCAAAAATGTATTGTAAATTGCAAATAATTTTAAGAAATTTTGGGAAGCGCTGATATATGTGATACTCCAATAAACCGCTTTCCATCAAAAGTTCACTACTGTTTTTAAATTGTCAAGAAGCACGAGAAACTTTATTCAGTAGCAAAATGAAACAGTAATCTTTAATTTAATGTGAAACATGACTCCTGCCCGGTTTCTGAAATGATACATAACTTTATGTAGAGGTAAACTCAAGATAAACTCACCATAACTTCTGAGAACCGTTTGTCAAAACTTTATCTATACGTAAAGGTTATACGTAGTAACGTAAACGATTTATACTTTTTACAAAGTTATCTGTCAAGAAAAAATTAGTTTACCTAAACCTATTTATCGTTTCAGAAACCGGGCATCAATTAACTAAAATTGAAATCAAGATAGATCTGAATTTGGAGTTTCTTGAATATCGCTTTCAATTTACTCTGAATCAATGTTTATAGAAGACGTTTTTTTTCCTGCAGGTCTGAAAAGCAAACCAAAGCTGGGAATAGTTGAATTCGTTCTGTACAATATAGCTGCAATGTTGGCAGGGGTGGCCTCTGGATATGACGTTCGATTGTCGAATGTATCTCCAGTCCATCCTCGGCTGCAACCTTCCAGGTACACACGTAGATAAGGGTTTTAGCACACCAACGCGGGTAGGCGAGAGCGGAGTGACGGGGCTAGTTAAACATATGGTCGGATATGTATGAGTGCACTTCAACGCTTCTTCTGCCATCCGATGTCGTTTCCGCTCCCGCTGTTTCGCGTTGGTACGCGGAGTCTTTTACGCTAATGCAAAATATTTTGACTAAGTAATTTATTAGGCCGGACCCTGGCTACGAATTACAACCATGGAAAGGTGGAGACAATTATGACTACGAATACTCGACGTCTAGTGGTTACAACCACAACACGTATCATGGTCCTGTACGACATTATCGACCTGTGTTAAGTGGTTCTCAACTGATGCCAGCACAACCGCATGATACGGGTCAATTCTTAGATTCGCCTCAGCATCACCCCTTAATCACGCCGAACCCGTCACCTCGGAGGAAATCAAGCTCAACCAGCAACGACGGCTCAGAGCTTTATACTCCTTACGACCGCGCAGCTACTATTTATATACCTGGAGATTACCACGGATGCCAAAACGACAGTTCTCACATTCTAGGGTGCTGCATCCGCCCCGACAATAATTACCGAGCGGAAACCAACCTAGGCTTCAATTATCACCCGCAAGATCACAGCTACGCCGGATATAGTTCCGAATACAGCGGAAGCACGACGCTTTATGGATACGGAACTGATTACGCGTACGATAACCCAAGTAGCATTAGTAGTCAAAGTGGATCGAGAACTCCGCAGAGGATACCAATGTCTCACAGGCGTACCCCGTCGAACGTTTCGAACGCCAGCTCGACGACCACCAGTGGCTCAAATATTAATCCAAGTTTTCGATTAGAGGACGAGAGTTTCACTCCCACGCATTACGTACGAAGGCACGTAGACGCGGAGTATACAAGTGGCTATTCCAGGCAAAACTCGCACGAATCGATGTCGAATTTTGAACGGCCGACCACATTGGAGACGACCGGGTATACGAAGCTGAGGTCAAGTCTGAAGAGGAATAATTACCAGGCGACTCAGGGGCATTCTGGTGGAAATACACCGACGAATCCCACACCCCCGGACAGTTTAACAAGCGACGATAGCTCGTACGTTTCCGCCAAGGATAGCAATAGTTCTGTAAGTCGTGTGCGTTTCTCACCCATACTCATGGATGTCAATGTACACGGGCAAAATCAAGATTCGAGCGCGCTGCAAATCAGAAGGCCGAGGCAGCGACCGCCTCTCACCGACCTAGAAAAGGACTTTATGTCATAACCAGTGTTGGGTGGTATACAGTTTTCTAGTATATAATATACAGTACTGCTCGCACTTAGATTATCCTTTGAAACAATTTTAGCCAAAATCTTATGCAAGTAACGCAGACGTTTTATTCCAAGTTCGTTTAAACCAAAGATATGAATCGAAACCGACCCAAGGCAATAATTTGGAGATTGAGCTACTCCTCACTCCGACTTGGTCTGTTTTTTTTAGTAGGCAATGATCGATCTGCAACGGTTCCGTGTCATTTTTTGCACCTCTGGTTTAAACTTTAATTTCGAACAATATTATGATAATAGTATTAATGTGATTGATGATAAACTTCATTTTGTAAATTTTACAGTGTTTCAGAACGTGTGAGGTGTATGTATCTATCACCTTTATGTCCGATTTCTTAATCTCCTGATAAATTTATCTGCCAGATATTATCCTTGGAAACCATTGCATCGATAATAGTTTCCGAGGATACTACCTGGCAGATAAATTTATCCGTAGGTCAAGAAATCGGGCCTTAATCTACAAGATTACTTGTAAACGATAAATAATCAAGTAAATGCACAATTTACTAACATCGGTAACAAAGGATTTGTACTGTGTTTTGTATACTATTGTAAAACCGTTCGACAATAATTGAAGGGTTCTTATATTGAAAAACTCACGGACAGAAAAGAAATCATTAGAATTTCAGTTATTGTTGATCGCTCTGTGTATTGTACATTTACCACGTAACTTTTCGTCAAAAGTATGTAATATGTACAATTTACTCACTGAGTGTATTCAGTTTCCTACCCAACAGTAGTATTAATGGTTTCACTAGATGCAATGTAGCTTACGTAACTACGTTACGCGAATAACCACGCGTTCACAAGGCCATTTTGTTATACTGTTCGGCCATATTAAAATAATAATGACGAAATTATTTACATTTTTTATAAATAGCTTGTAAATTAGTATGATTTTTATATTTACGTAGAAGTTCTACCGCTGTTTCGTTCCCGCACAGGTGTCTTACTCGCCGTGCATGTTGTGTACTAATAAACCTAACTATACAGATTAATATATTTTTAAACTGTTCTAGTTAATCCAAGTGCATGATGCCTCTAATAATCGTATGTGTAAATATTTTTGAACCAGATGAAAGCGGCGTGCTTTTCCTGATATGGTACAAAAGTATTATGTGCTTTAATAATTAATTTTTAAAAAATTTCGTTAATTGGTACATTTTAATTTTATAGAATTTGACTGATAAGACATTTCAAAATAGTCCCCAAAAGCAAACGCGGATTAAATCAAGCATAAAAGCTGTTTAACGCGCCTGTCGTCTTTAACGGCTGGTATATTTTAATGACTAAATTTTACGATGTAATTAAAGATGGCATTGAAAAATAATTTTGAATAAAACTTAAAGAATGCTTTGAAATACTGCCGCTGCAAACAAAAGGCAAATATATATTAATTACTTACGAATCTAGCCAAAGATATCATTTCAGGTATTGTTGACATTCGCCATGGGCGGGCACATTAACATCTATTGTCGCATCTGCATGACCGTTTTGATTAAAAAATCAAGGTACTTCGGCACATCCAATCAAAGTTTTCAGTATCTAAAATGTAATTTAAACAGGATAGTGATTATTAAAACTATGTAAACCATTAAATATAATCACGTGACGAGAAACAGGATGACATTGGCCAGCGGTTAACATGACGTAGATAACTTGTAAACAACAGAGCAACACATTAAGTTCGTTCGTTTGTTGCACTAGTTCAGAACTTTTTGCAAACTCGACACTAAATTGTTCGTTTGTTGACTGGTGACGTCATTATTGTTAACTATTTCTATTGACTGGTGAAGTCATTAGTGTTAACTATTTCTGTTCGTCAGTTATGACCGTCGTTGTACTAAACTGAATCTGTTTGCACTTTTTAGCACGTGGTTTGAATCGGGTGTAGGAAAATCGGGTGTAGGAAGTGCAAGTTAAACTAACCTAGAATTTAATATAATGTTTTTAAAAGTTTCATTAACTCGTTTCTCTTCTTTGGAAAAGCATTTAAACGTGTGTATAAAATCGAAATTATACTCATTACATCTATCTAGTCTATTATTTTTACTTTACTTATTGTAAATAATTATTAAATTATGATAGTTCGCAGTACTTTACAAAACCGATTTTAGTTTCATTGAAGAGCTGTTGTCCAAACATCAGCCATGGATTAAAAATATACCAAATCACAAGCTGATCAGCTGTTTAGCGTTCTTTTATCATCGTGAACTCTTTTTGTACGCAGTTTTTTGTTTGAACTAATGATATCCCAAATCCGAACTCTTCGTACTTTTAGTGCAGTTTGGTGCAGAACAAACGAACAAACCTATTGTATTATCAAGTCTGGAAATTCATCAGTTAACAGTTCCATGTAACCACAACTTCATTAAACTGTTCGAAAAATCATTAATTTTTAATATTATTTTTTAATGTAATTTTTTTATTTTGTAATTAATTCTTTGCTGCTTCAGAAACTCCAATTCATCTAGATGAAAGAAAGGTCGGTGGCCCGGATAAAGAAATTTTAAGGTTAGGTTTAGTGCGCTGGAGTGCGTTCATAAATGGAGAGTGTGAAGTGAGAGGTTACCCTGAGGATACTAACAACTGATTCACCCTGAGTGTTATGAATGCATGGTAAATTTTTGGACGATTAAAGGTTATCACTCACTTGGCCGGCATAGCACGGCGCGTGACGTCCGTGCCATGCAGGCAACGGCAACGGCAGGTGGTGGCAAATTTCGTGGTAGCAGTTGGTGTGTACAAATATAAAATTCAGTTTATATCAAGTAGTTCGGCATATATGTCAACAGTAGCTCAGATAATAAAGACATTATTGTAATGACCGCCTTATCAGATGAAGAAGAAAATCTGAAGAGGAAAAGGAAAATGTCCATCCTATTAATAAAAAGAGGACGACTTTAGGAGAGTTCCACCACCTATTTCAACACCTAAAAGAAGATGAAAAAAGCAAAGCAAGGAAGCATCCTCAACACGAGTGGACATGTTATAATGCCGGTCGGTGCTGGCCGGCGATGCCGCCCATTTTGCCGGCCCGGCACAGCACCTTCCATTGTTTGCCGGGCAGAATCGGAGACCTGCAATCCCGTCCGGCACCATTCGTGCTGGTCCGTCCCGTGCTGGTCAAGTGAGCGGTCCTCCGTTCATTTATATGTGTTTAAGTCAGTCCGTATTTTAACGGGACGGGACAGGCCGTGACGTGCCAGCCAAGTGAGCGACAACCTTAAAGGCGCCCTCCGGGTGGCGAATATTTCCGTTATTATTACTATATGAACACAGGTGTTGCAGGTACGGCAAGTCGAACAAATATCGGTTGATACTTAAATTTTGATGATATCGACCCCTGCTCGGTACCTAATCTTGTTGACAAAAACAATCACACAAAAATCCGAAACAAATTAAGAACTTTTGATATAAAAAATAGATATATTAGCCATTCACCCGGTTTTCTCGTCAGAGTGGGCGAATTAGGGTGACATTTTTATGGGTATCACAATGAAATATAGACATCAGATGAAACGGTTATATTTATTTTCAATTACAAGTTTATGATTTTAGTACACTCACGCCACCTCGACTGCAGTAGTAGGTAAATTATTTATGCCAGAGTCGGTCGCAGATGGATGCTTCTTCATATTCGGCAATAGAGTCAAATTATTGATATGGAATTGTCATAATATTTTTTATGTCAGATTCTGGCATCTATCAAAAGTCATGTATACAACCTAACGTAACCAGAATACGACCTGCTCTGACGAGAAAAAAGAGTGAATGCTTAATATGTAGTTGATTTAATAAACATATTCAATTTATATCATCTAACTACATGCGTCCTTGATTTGATGTATTGAATAACTCGAAATTAAATTTATAAATGTTTTCAGAGCACCCTAGTATAAGTCCAACCCGTTGAGATGTTATTTACGAACGCACTCCAGCTGTTACAAATTATTTATTGGTTCAGTGATCATTTAGAAATTTAAAAAGATCTTTTGTCTCTTAGAGGGCGTTCCATGAATCACTTGTAACAACTCCATATAATACAGTAGGACCTCTATAATCCGAACAGCGGTAATTCGAAGCCATAATCCGAACAACGCTTCCTTAACCCGAACAGCGAAATGATTCTCGTTGGAAATCCCTTGCTTCCATGTTTTGCAATAAATGTCCTGTTCATTGTTCATTAGAATGTTGACCGCTAAGCCTCGGATTCATAGGATAGCGGTAAAAAAAGTAGCGGCCGTAACTTGGCGGTGAATGACGTCACAAAAAAATAAAATGTTCAAATAAGCAAATTCAAAGAAAGAGAGACATGCGCGTAAGCTTGAAGAGCTCCGAACGAACACTTTCTTTCGTAGTATGAACTGCTTTGTTAAAAAAATTTCGGTGTACACAACCAAGTAAGCAACTGCACGGGATTCCAAAAATGTGTAGCCAAATATCCGTTGCTTACACAAAAAATGTAAGGGCATTAAGTACATACGGTTTGCCGGAAATATCACCGTCACATAAGAAAACGTAAAAGTATTTTTTAAACGTTTGGAATTCTTTTTTGGTGAATTTTTATTTTCCAGATGTGTTAGTAAAGTCAAATCAAGCAACTATATTATGAAACAAAAATTCTTTTTGTTTACTTTATGCAAATGTATGTTAATTTTTCAAAGCTATGCGATGCTATTTTTCAACGCTACATGACGTCATTCCCGGTGATATGACGGTCACTGTATTACAGCACCGCTATCCTAGGAAGCCAAAGCTTTATTGATTACTGATTGATAATCCAGTTTACATTCAAATTTATATTTTCTGTCTTTTGTTCAGGCCCTCCGGAACCATGTATTTAAAGCGTGTGGTGCACGCGGGCGGCATGTTCAAGGGGCGACATTTAGCTTCTTGGTCACTGGATATATTTTGTAATTTTTTTCGCCCAAAAAAAGAAAAATAATAGGAAACATTTTTTTTGTCTGGTATAAATTATTCGAAAAACTAGCCACAAGTTTTGATGAATCCGTCAACCTCACGGCAAAACGTCGCCTAAAATAGAACAGTTAACTGCGACAATTAAAAGTAGAAAAGTCTAATATATGTAATTTTCGTTTGCTAAATTTTTCATAAAAATTTAATAATTTTATTAGGTAAAAAAATAAATTATGTAAGCTGTTACGGTTTGGTTAACAAAAAACAAATTACATTTCACTTTTTAAGTTTTTATAAATTTAAGTTTCTTTTGCTTTTGTGATTTTGTTTCTTTTTTTCTAAATTAGTAACTAGCGGGCTTCGCCCGTTTGCATTCGGGGGTCGTCTAAACAGAGGTCTTCTCGGTCAGATTAGAAGAAAGCGCTTCGCTTCGAAGGAAAATGTTTAAATAAAAGTGAAGGAGAATGCTTAAAAAACCGAAGGAGAATGTTTAAAAAAAGTGAAGGAGAATGTTTAGAAAAAGTGAAGGAGAATGTTTAAAAAATGTGAAGGAAAATGTTTAAAAATTGTTCTGTTTTTCCATTTCTTTTCTTTTTATTTTTAATAATTTTGATAATTGACCGTTTTCGTTTTTGTTTGCCCCAACTCATCTGCCAGAGGGCACCAAAATATGGATTGGCACGCGGGCGGCTTTTGACCTCGCGGGGGCCCTGCTTTTGTTCTATAATCCGAACATTTCGAATCAACCAGTGCAGTTATCAGTTCGAATTAAAGAGGGTATACTGTAAATAGGAGCACGTAATTTAACAAAAGTTAAGAAATTATTGCAAGAAAGCGGTGATGCTTTTAATACAATAGATGTGTTCGTTTTATCGCAAAACTCAGAGTAACTCAGCGGCACTCGGTAACCTTGAAAACTTGTTTATTTTCTTTTACACGCTCCTTGGTGAAATTTTCGGTGCTTTCTTTCGCTTAAAAGTTTGAATCGTGTTTCGAATAGTTTGGACTTGAATTTCGTAGTTGTTGTAAACGAAACACCTGACTTGAATTTTTGATTGATAGTTAGTTCATTTGTAAATAACCATAATTCAATTCCAACAAGTTTTAAAAATAAAGAGATTCAAAGAAAAGAATATCTGTTTTTGAATCAAAACACGTTTAGATCACGATTTTGTGAGCGAAAGAAAGCACGTTTTGTGAGCATCCGTCGCATCATTCAAATAGAGATTTAGGTTAGAATGCATGTGTATGTACACTGAGAAAAATAATATGTTGAATCAGTTCCATTGTTTATATACATCCCAAAAGTGATGTTAATTTAACGTGTTTTCTGTTGACCCAACTCATTAGTGTTCATTCAACAGAAAACATTCATTCTCAGTGTAAAGGCCGAAGGTCTCCTTTGACATTTGCGCGATGTCAGTGGTATTAACTTTTTTTTTTAGAAATGTTTTAACTCAGCAAATCTCACCTCAATTCTGATATTTGCTGATCCGAGTCGAAAGTAAAACGAACAAACCTATTGTTTATATTCTTCTTTTGAACACACATCAAAATTATCTTCACCTTCACACACAAAAAGAACTCCAGGTTTTGATGACACAGAATTAAATGTTATTTGAAAAGTTCTCGAATTTAAAGTATCATTATACTGAGGATGTTCCAACGTTGCCATGGCTACGTAATACAATCCAATTCTATGGTTCTCGTATTGTGACGCACACTATTCATTAGTCTTTGTCATGCGCAATCGTTGGCAACTACTGGGGTCCCTAGATGTTATTGACATTTAACTTGCAAGAGAGAGTTCAGAAACCAAGTGTCATTTTTGTTAGTAAATTCAGTTTTTATGGTTGGCTGACCCAATTTAGTAGAAATTTCTAATTAGATTAGAACGGGTAACATATTTTTTCTGTTTTATAAAATCAGTCGCGGTTTCCGAACCCCATCAAGTAAGACAAACGTCAGTCAAATCTAAGGACTCTAATAACTGCCAAACAAGTCCTAAGTCTAAACATACTCTAAAAATACCGCTACATTATCACACTGTTTACAAATTATCTGCGTCTCACACGATCAAGTGACCCATTGGGAGTCTCTTTAATTTGATTTTCTGAAAGTTTAAATATTTTTTCTCTTAAATATTAACACACATTTTAATCTATGACATAAATGTAATTTTTCTAACTTGTAAAAAAGCGCAAGTACCCTATCGTAGGTGGTCATTACTTAAAAGACTGATAAGATTACTCTAAGTCACAGCTGTGCCAAGTATCAAAAAACAGCATTCGCAGCAATTCGAGAACGAATATTAATATTATTTTACTCGTAAGTACAGTTGTCAAAAAAAGATACCAGTACGAGTATTATTATCCATAATAATATAAGTAACAAGTATAAATACTCTAATCTAATAAGGAGTGTTTTTTTTTTAATCTGGTGTCCATTGAGCTCTGACTACGCGTAATTAGGAGCAATATGTACAGATGTCACAAAAATAATGTCCATCATTTATAGGCTGACACTAATAGTCCCTCTAGAGGAGCGGCGTTTTTTCGAGCGCTCCCCCGTCTCGATTTCTTGGGAGAATCCTGATTTCATTCATAGTCATCCGGCAAATAAATACAACCATGCAATTGGGTGGTGGGGATACTCTTTCCTGCTGGTGCCCGTTCCTGCATAGAGTATGACATAGAATGCAGAAAAAGTATTTTAAGTATTTACATAGTTGTAAGATATTTTGTTTGAAAATATCAATTTTATAAAAGTTGTGTCAAAAAAATTATTTAATAATTTAATAAATTTCTGTTCAACGTTGGGCCACTTTAAATGATCGACATTTTTGGAAAAATATAATTAAATCACAAAAAACTTCTGAGAGCTTTTATTTAAAAGCGAATTTACACTTTTACGCTTTAAATGTGCGTCAAAAGGGATTCATCCAAAGTGAATGTGAAAAATGAAAAGTAGAGTATTTAAACATTCATCCTTATTCAATTCATTGTAGTAGTTTTCAACATATCGGCGACTGAATTAGTGAAATTAGTTGGGATTGAGTTTAAACCAAAATAAACGACGAACGTAGTCCCGGCTCCCACGCCTTTCATACTTCCTTATTTTTGTTAGCTCTGAACAATAGCGAGCTCGAATTGTTTCTATTTTTGTCTTAATGTTATTTACAGTTAAATTGGGTAAATTCAACTCAGTAAGTAAAGATTTGTAAACTTTATCGTGAATATTTGTTTTATGATAATCCTCAGACTTTGTTCCAAAGGCATTACTTAGATATGTCCCTAAAAAAGTGTCTATACGTTCATCTTTCCTTGGAAAAGATATTTTCGTTCAATCAGATTACCAAGTTAGCGTTCTTTAAGCGGCTATTAAGTGTTCAATGTGTTATTGGATGCACCTCTGCCTACAATACAAGTTTAGATTTGTTTTCTGCCATTTCACTATGGATGAATCTTCCATTCAATTCATCAAAAGTGGAGAGTGAGTCAGTCTACTTGGTTCACTGGTCACTTTTGATGTTCACTTTGGATGAAATGTGGATTAAACGGACCTTTACACCTTTCACTGCGGATGAATCATGGGGGATGAACATCCGAAGTGTAAAATGTAAATTCGCCTTAAGGAACAAAGAGAAAACGTTGCGTTCATCATTCATTGCAAGTGGAAGAGTCAGATGACAAGACTCGTGAAAAGGATTCGCTACGAATAAACTGCACGAGTAAATTTTTATTTTAGCCACCAATACGAGTACTAAGTAAAACTGTAAAAAAGTAATCGTAAGTTCTTTGAAACGAATACTTTTTTTTTACTCGAGTAAAAAATGTGAGTAAAGTATTTATTACTCGGCATAGCTCTGCTCTAAGTGGTGTACGGAATTGAAACGGTCATACAATCGCGTCGTGGACCTATTATAATTACAATCTTTACACAGTTACACATTGGCAGTTATAGTTGTTAAATTTTAGGGCAATTCTTGTTTATATTTTATTTCCTTTTATTGCAATTTTCTTGTCATCTCAAATTACCAAGAGTTCAGAATCATCAGTGAGTATTCCATTAACATAACAATATACCATCACAAACTAATCAGAGAATACATCCCTTAATACTCGTAACATCGACATTAATATTTATTAAATTTGTTTCTAATTTTACTTTCAGTATTACAATCTTCGCTCGACTGAAATTAATAAAAGACTGTAGAAACGCAGTAAAACATTCATCAAATTTAACGTCCAAATATTTTGAGAATTGGTGCTTTACACATTTTATTTAACAAATTTATTTTCTTCATTCACTCATTTCATAATTGACTTAACAATGCATAAATTATAAAGTGTAGAGACATAATAAAATCTGAAAATTCTCAAAAAACGATAAGTATTTATATCAACAATAGTTTATGTCGGCCAAACGAAACTGACTTACAACTTAATAAAAATTTATAATATTTATATCAATTCATTCATTCAATTGATCAATATTTTGGTTTACTTTTTTATTAGAGTAAAATATGTTATGGAATACATTCCAAGATGTCCCAATAGTAAATAATTTATACGTAAAGCTATTTAATTTGCGGTATTGCAAACTTTTTTTGAAACAATTTAAGTAAATTAACCTTTTTGCCTTTTGAGACAAACATTTTTACGTATTAACTCATCAATAACTAGTATTTTAAGTATTAGTTAAATAAGCTAAGGTGTGTGTACATAATCTAAGTCAGTTGTGTATATGTCAGATAGAGTAAAGACACCTGCAAGGAAGACGAATAAACGTTGCCTTCACGAATTAAAACAGAGCCTACGAATCTAGCTAATAATGTACATAGATTATAGCTGTAATAGTTACGTGAGCAAAAAAAAGAGAAGAGTAAATGTTTCCTTAAGAATCCTGCTCAAATTGGTCACTGTTCAGAGCGCACCATTTACCAATCTGAACGTGTGGTACACATCACAATCCATAGTGCCTGTTCTAATGCAGCTTACTTGTACGTACGAGTGATAACGTCATATTAGTCATTATGTGCAATTTTTGTTTGTATTCGTTTCGTGGAAATTTCTTGAAATGTGCTGCCTTATAAATAAATAACTGAGATTATAAAATATATTAATTACACACATGTATTATAATATCTAATGTTAACGTATCAACTAACACAAACACTGTACTAAAAAATAGAGAAATAATAACAATAATCGTAGTAACAATATTTTCTATGGCTGGTGGAGGAAAATTCGTAACATTCTCTTCTGGATACTGTAAATATTGATTACGTTATCCGAAATGACGGTGATAGCTCTAATTTCTGAAGACTGTACGACATTCCGTTTACAAAAGAACAAATTTCTCATTATCGCTTGAATCGCTTGTGATGCACAATTCAATTGATTTGAAACGACCAATTTTTCTTTTGTAATTTTTGTTTCAACATCAAAGTACTTAACCTAAACTTAAATCGAACGAAGTATTATGAGACGTTTCTATTGGAGATTGTGGCCATTGTACTGTAGCGATCACAACAACGTTCAGTATTCATTACTATATACTACATATTGTGTACATATATTATAAATAAGATAGATCGTTAGTTAACATGTGGCTTCCATTGTGGAATTTCATGTTTAGACTATTTATTACATAATTTTAAGAAACATTCCAAAATTACCTTATCACAAAAAAAATATAGTTAATACTCATCGTGTGAAACATTGTAACAAAAAAAACTCAAATATAATTTATAGAAACTCTTTTGGTATTATTTACTTACCAGATTATTATTTGATACATTATCCTTTACTCGTCTATTCTCTTATCCCCTTTAAATTTTCTTCATGTTTAAATAGACGTCGTCTGTAATCCTTTCTGTATTGTTACAGTTTAAAGATTTTTTTTTGATATTCTGATACACCGTGTGTAAATAAGTCCTCCAGTTGTCGACTCTCTCTCTTTCGTTAACCCGAAATGAGAGTTCGGCGCGTTTGAGAAGTAAGAGGGCCTGTACCAAACAGTAACTTACCTAGGCCCCGAAGTCAGGTCGGTCGTCCTTCCGAAAACGAGATGGAAAATCGGAGTTGCCCACTCAGTGGAGACGGCAAGGGATAACTCTAGAGATGTTACGGAAAAGCGGTGGTTACGTAACCCACAGGTGTCAGAAACACACGGCAGGGCAGGTGTATTCTTAGACGTTCTCGTCAAGAGCAACCCTATTGGACCCGCTTCCTCGACAGCGTACCCCAAAAGGTGATCAAGGAACCTCCGTCCCCAAGGGTAGACCAACCCAGAATTGTTGATAAGAAAGAATAATGTTCGTTACGGCCAAAAAGCAATTTATTCAAACAGGCAATCGTCACAAGCCATTTACAAACCTAAACACCCTTAAGAGGTGTCCAGTTGTTTTCTTAATTAATAAAAACCAGTAAAAAAGAACAATGCCCAAAATAAGGCAATCCTTGCTTCTGCGAGAGTATTCTGACGTCTGCGCACAATAGTGTAACATAAATTAAACGGTAAGAAAATTTTAATGTTAGCCTCAAATACACAAAAAAAAACATCGCGTGAAGCGTGACAACGCGAATAACGTTCAAAAATGAAAGGCTAAATGAACTTCTGCTATAAAGGAGCCCCAAATTAAAACAAGAATAACAGGTCAAAGTAATTAATCAAATTCTTTTAATCGGTTTCCTCACAATCGGGGTTGGGGGGGGGGGGGGGGGTTAAGTAGGCCTCATACAAGTTGCTTTAGTAAGGAGAAACAACATCAAATTAATAAAACGCCAAGAACAAAACGAAAAAAAAGCTCACCTCACCTCAAGGAAACACGTCGGCGGATCCTCGACAACGGCCCCAAAAGCAAACGGGGAAAACTCCGTCGAGGTGACAGAACCCGAAAAAAAACCGGGGTACACTTAAACTTCTATCATAGCAAACAAAATTAACCGATCATCTTAAATCGACGTGCGCGAAAATCAAGTGACGCCAAGCAAGAGTCCGGCCACGCACAACCAACGCGACGCAAACCTGCCTAAAAACGGAACGTCATCTCCGATCTCACGACAAAAGGCTGAAATCGCGTCGAAGATTGGAGGCTCACTCCTTCAGGACCAAAGAAAAAACATAACACGATAGAATTTTCTTTTAAAGGGGGTCACACACTTCGTTCAATTCGCGCGAATTAGTCGAATTAGTTTTGTACAATTTTGGTTCACGCAATTTGGTCTGTGTGCTCCAGTTCTCGTGAATTGAACGTGAAATGTCTAGCCCGCTTAACAGAATCTGCGACACGCTTTCCGAATAATTAGACCGCGCCCTGTTTCTCGCTGCACCAGAGAGATTTTTGTATGATATTCTTTCCACTCTTAGCGTTATTTCTTTTTTGATCATTTGCCCCCCGAATTTTATCCAATTAAATGTATTTCTACATACGTAACTTTGATTCAAAAATACGCTCATTTTAGTTTTGTAAAATTCAAGCGAATTAAATTGTATTTTATTCTCTTTCTGGAGGCGCCTGTTAATCTGTTTCTTTTTGTTAACTGCATCCGGACAAATTTATAACTCATTTTGCGTGTTTCGCGAACTCTCCCATGACATTTAACTTATACGTCACTTTTTTGTTGGATTGGCTGTTTATTTTCGATTCTTCTCTCTTTATGTTTGTTTCTTTTCTCCCCGCTCCCCAAATCGAGTTGGCGACACTCTATTCTCTATACATAGTCTGGGCAAACCACTTGTGTTTTGTGCTTATTTTCGTCGTGTCGAAGAAATATTTCCCTAGGGAGGTGAAATATACCTCACGGCCTTTTGGCCGACTCTGAATGGTTTACCTAAGATAAGCAGCCTTTTCACCCGATTTTGCCAGCTTAGTGCCCAATCTCACCAGGTGAGTTTAATCGTTGTTGGTTAATTCGATTCGTGTTTTAAGAGTTTCTTTGTTTCCCCGTTAGCCTTTAGTCTCCGTTGCGCTGTTCTATTTGACGTTTTGTTTCTTGCCCTTCCACTGTGTAATATTTCGTGGCCCGAGTTGGACAAATTTCTCCGCTGATCGCTTTCAGATGGATTCCTAGCTCTACGAAGGAGTGTTGAGGTCGTATTGTGTCCGTTCACCGTCCGGCGTTCGACATGTGGAGGATCTGAGGAGCCAAGCTTCTAACGCGGAGACTTGCCGTTTAGGTCGATGTGACCCACATCAGAGACAAGCTTTTTTTCGTGCCTTTGTTTATCTTTGGTAATAATTTAATTGAGTCCGTCACTTAAACGCTTGCATAAATATTAAGTCATTTCAGAGCTTTTGAATTGATCATCATTTATGTAGATAAAGTAAGAGAAAGTAGAGAAAGAGTCTTGGGATCCAAATTTTATTGGAAGTTGGGGGTACGTAACTTTGTGGTCATGAATTAATTATTTTATTGTTTGTTTATGTATTGAGGCCTTCAATCTTGGTTCGGGTGGTAAAATGAACCCGCGCACCGACCTCCACTTAGCATATAAGTTCTTTTGTTGCTTGTGAAGTCATTCGCGTTGTTATTATTTAGTTGACTTTTCCCGCGACTATAGTTACGTTACCATTGTTACATTTTATAATCCTTGCTGTGACTGTTGTTGATTTGTATTTTGAACGCAATTTTTCTTTAGCTTTTAAAATAAAGTATATGATATTTTGAACGTAGCCGTAGAAAGTGAACTGGAATCAACCGGTTTTAGACAGCGGCAGCCCCAGCATGGAACCTGCATTACGTTGTTACCCGCGCTCATATCTCATCATATATGACTACTCCGGCTTTCGCGCAGTTAGATATCCTCAGAATATTCACAATTGCAAATTCCAATAGATAACAATAACTCTTCGCTGCTTTTGAATATGTAAAATATAATAAATTATTATACAAATATGTATTTAAAATCGCGCGGCGCCCGACCGCTACTGACATGGAGGTTTCTCGCGCGCATCTCTGGGCGGACATCCATTTAACCAGTACAATACTGTGAATAACGCCGCTTCCATGAATGCACTACTTCTCTGACTCGCCGATTGTTCAATATTACAATGGCAATTACATAGAGCCGCTAAGATGTTGTATTTATAATATCTCGCCGCTTCATTGCAATAATAACCCGTACCACTTTTTCCAATCCTTTCAGTGATAATAATAATTTTGAATTGCGTTTCCAAAACCAAATATCCACTGATACAATTACTATTTTACAAAATGTTAAATTTGATAAATATTTTAGATGTGATCATGTAACCAGGCGTTCACAACCTTTTTTTAAACATAGATCCTTGTAAGTAAATAAAAGTTTTAATTAATATTTCTAAAATAGTTTGTGCAGATATACCGGGTGTCTCAGGATGGGTGGTGACCGGCGGTATATAGCTAACTACAACTTCAGGAGAAATAAAATTATAGTAAAACTGGCCAATATCTCAGTTGGCCGCAAGGGGGCGCAATCAATAGGCTCAATAATAAAAATTAATTTTACTAGCAAAAGACTCAGAATAAGGTACAGCTTTGCTGACGCCATTAGAAAGCTGAAATAATTCTGCGCAACTTTGATTTTATTGTATCACCGTTAATAAGGGTGGAGAATACAGTTGCATTATTTACTTTAAAAATCATAACTTCTGTACTCTTTATCGGAAACTAACGAACTTCGGCTCGTTTGAAAGGGAATTTTATACTGATTTAAAGTTTCTATTGAACGACTCCGAATACTTTGTTATAAAGTAGATAGAGGGCGCTATTTGTAAAAGTAATAGTTTTTCTGTTTCCTAAAAAAATTAAATAGGAAGGAGTATTTCTTTTACAGTGATAACAAAGAATCCAATCAGGAGAACATTTTGGTGAAAACCCGAAATTGAACGAGTGATACTTTTCACGTTGAGGTAATTAGAAAGACATTAATCTATTTAAATGCATTAAGTTGTTTTTGAGAGCCTAATATTCAAATAAAAGAACAATGCTGCAAACAAACATATAAATGTCACTAAATGACAGTAACGAACAATAAAATATTAAATGACGGAAAGCATTTTGAACATTTATGAAACACTTTGTAATCAACAAGAATGAAAGTCTGCACCTAAACTATTTTAAAAATATTATCCGTCTCCATTTTAAAATTTACTATCCGTAAGTATATCAATAATAATTTCTACACAACTCTAAGACGAAAAAAAGTATTTTATAGCGGCACAGTGAAACTTTGTTGATCGCAGTGCATGATTATTGTTTATTGCTTTTATTTAGTGTTTGAATTATTCTTGTTTCTCTATTTGTCGTTATATTCTTGTGTTTAAATATTCTCTATTCCCAAAAACATTTAAATACTTCTAAATAATGTCCTAACATTAATAAAAACTTTTATAGGCATTATTTAACTTTAGAATTAAAAGTATTACTCGATAGCATTTGTTTGAACTTTCTCCTTTCGCTATCATTAATTAATAGACGTATTTGATAATAACTCGAGAACGAAAAAGATACTCATTTTCCGGTTTTCACCGCAATGTTCACCATTTTATAGATTTTGCAACTGTTGCAAAAGGAACACACCTATTCATTTAAATTTTTTTGGAAAACTGTGAAAAACGATTACTTTCGTAAACACCGCCCTCTATCCACTTTATAACAAATTAGCTGTAGTCGCTGAATACAAACTTTAAATTAGCTTAGAATTGCCTTTCAAATGAACCGAAGTTCGTTAATTTCCGATAAAGAGAACAGAAGCTATGATATTTTTTAAAGTAAATAATTCAACTGTTTTCTCCACCCTTATTAACGTTGATACGATAATAAGTATAAAATCAAAGTTGTGCATAATTAATTCAGCTTTCTGCACCTAAACTATTTTCAAACTCTACCAAAGCTGCGACTTATTCTGAGACTTGCCAGTAAAATTACTTTTTATTGACGGCCCTATTGATTGCGCCCCCTTGCAGTTAACTCAGATACTTAAAAATATTTTCTTTGAATTTCTCTTCATCACTTTGGCTATAATTTTTTTTCTCCCAAAGCTGTAGGTATTACGGTTTGCTATATACCGCCGGTCGCCGCCCATCTTGAGACATCCGGTATATACTAATAGGGTTAATTGAAATTTTGTTAAAGACCAATCTGTGATTCTATTTGACGCTATTTCTTTCCATTTTTTTTTAAGAAACCGACCGTCTTGATTCGATTTGACTTTATTTTAAATTTGATTCACTTTTGTTTTTTCTTTTGTTCTAAGTTGTTTTTATTGTTTTCTTCTTATTCCATATGTCACTCTATTTAATTAAATTTTATTTTTATTTTTTAATTATCAATTTATCACCTTTTGTTTTTGAGCCTAGAGGCTCATTGTAGTGTTTAGGTTGTTTAGGTTTAAAATAATGCTTTAGTGCAAACGTGGGCATATAAATCCGAAAAGAGCAAGCTCGTAGTATCCCGTCTCTTCGAGAGTCTGAATGAATCCATTAACAAACAAGTGTGATCTCATGGAAGTCACAAAAAAAATGTTCGTGTTGCATTGGTTGTTATAATTGAAATTAACTTACTAGCAACTTAAAAGCACTGAAAAGATTCAAAAACAACCTAATCATCCTAATAAAATAATAAAAATGTTAAAATCTAAACAATCTAATCATCTTAAAAGATATACATGTTTAAATGTAAGTAAATATAAATTAATATGTAAATATCTAAAATTAACCGTCAGAAAATCTTACAAATAAGAGCTAATCAAATAACACGGAAATACGGAAATAAATAGTCCAAAGACCCTAGAAAACTTCTTATTCTAACGAATAAATAAGTATATAATTCTCTGTTATTTGATACCAAAAAATCCTGAAAATAAATTAAAATATATATATTATGTATAAATCGTCAAAAAACAACCTACAGATGAGAGCAAATCACATCCACATGACAAGTTAAGAGCACTTTAGGAATTTTTTTTTCTATCTCGGAAAATCCTCTCCTTATCAAATATCAAATATATCCAGTGCAAATGCATTTGCACTGGATATATGATAAGGAGAGGATTTTTCCTAAAGTATTTTATTTATTTTATTTATATTTATATTTAGACATATATATCTTTTAATATGATTAGATTGTTGTTAGTTTTAACATTTTTATGATTTGATTAGGATGATTAGGTTGTTTTTAGATCTTTTTGGTGCTTTTAAGTTGGTAGCGTACTGAAGGTGGCAGCTTAGCTGCCGAAATACGTATCTACGGATATGAAAATTATTGTGGGCGGAGGATAATTTCAATTATCTCTTAAACCACAGTCTCCTTTACTATTTTAGTTTATTGGTTGTTGTGATGAACTATTGCGAAGAAAGGGGGATGTACCCCGTCATGCTCCCATACCATGCCAACGCCTGCTTTAGTGTATAGGCATCTTTACACAGATGTGCGCATGCGTGAGTAGCGTGGTAAGTAATGGATGACGATGGTGAAAGGATGCTTACCTGCATATATGTACATATATACGAGTGTAATGTTAATGTGTAAAAATTACCCACGTTTTAATACAGAATCCCAAATGCTACACTCATCGAGCCGCAGACGACCTCTCTAAATTTATTGACCCCTTTCAAGTTTTCATTGACCCCTAATTCCCAAGAAAATAATTTACCAACGATGGAATTAAAACGAAAAGCAAATCATTCTTTTTGTTTTACTTATTTTATCAGAAAGGTGTGGTAGTAATATCTATAGTGGTGACAAGTAATAGGTAACCCAGTTTTCATAATTTCTCGTGCGCCTAACTATCTGAGTATTTTGATGTAATTCATTTGCAAACAATATCTCAGGGGGTCTAGCATTACGAGCAGATACTGTACTTATACCCTGAAAATGACGAACCGAACGTATTAGTTTTGCATTCCCATCGTGATCGCAACATCTGATTTGATCTGCGGAAAAGTAGTCTAAGGTAAGGGATTCACAGCGAGTGCGCTTCCTCGGACTTTTGTTGCCACAATACATGTTGTTTGAATCGTACAAATCCATTTTTTTCAATTCCTTCTCGGACAGAAATGTACTGCGCGAAACTGATGATGATTGTAGCTGTTGCTTAGTAGAGTTCCTTGCCATTTCAGATACACTACAGAGGCACTTATAGTTTTGCCTCGACATGTTAGATTCATCTTCGGGTAATTCAAAATATTTTTCATTCATTGGTTGCAATTTTGATTTAGATGTGGAGTCGCTTGTATTTTCCAACCTTGCATTAACTTGTTCACCACCAAAACGAGATTGCGGTCGTGTCAGAATTAAACGTGCACTTGGAATATCTTTGGAGCTGTATACGTTTTCATCAGGCAAATTTCGATCGGTGATTCCATCCGAAAGAACAGGAGAAGTGCCAGTATCTCGCAGTTCCCTAACATAAGGACAGGCTTCAGTGCAAATGTATTCATCTGTAGCAATCAAACGTTGACTGTCAACAAAATGAGAACCAGTAGGTTTCTCGGATCTTTTGGAGCCAGGTTTGTTTTGTTTGGACTTCTTAAAACGACAATACGAACTAGAGGAACGTTTGCGATTTACTTCAAAATCTTCAAGCACATTTTGTTGCGCCATTTGTTCTTGGTTACCTCTTTGTGAATAATCGGGATCCCAGAATTGGTCTGTCACATCAGTTTCGGGAACATATTTCGGAGACGCTGATAAATTTTCTAAGGAAGCACTTTCCGCGTCTGTAGCGACGTCTTCCACGTTTTCTTCGAAGAAATCTGATTCAATTTTAGTATCTGATTTTAAAATTTCTTTGTTTTTGGAACTACCATCATTTTTTTTGTTTTCCGAGTTAGCTTTGGAATTACCATCATTACAAGTTAAGGTGTTGTGGCTAATGCTTTTTGAAATAGATTGTGAACTATCTGGATACGAATAGAATTCTAAAACCTTATTTTCACCAGGTATGATAATCGGTATGCGTGTTTGCGTCGTCCCATTGCAGATTTTGGTTTCAATTTTGTGTTGGTCCTTGTCATGACCCTCTGCAATTGATTCTTCAACCGAAATTTCTTGCGTTATGTTTGTGGTTGGTTTTTTATCTTCTAGGACTTGTATTTGTCGACTGATCTTCAGTGTAAGACTGGCTCGTAAACTTTTTGACGTCTGCGAAGTCATCTCAATCACCTCAGGACGCACAGTGTTGTTACTCTTATTTTCCTTTGCAGACGGCGTAAAACCCTGTGAGATTTTTTCACTTTGACTGATTTTTATTGATTTACACTGGCAGTCTACATCCAATACAGAACCATTTTTGATTGTGTTGGGGCAAGTTATACTGCTGCTTTTTTGCACAGTATTTGATGTTTGCGTACTTGTTTGTGGAAAATGTGAAACTGACGTCACCCCATCAGCTTTTGATTCAATAAATGTCTGCGTGGTATTACTTGATTTTTTTAGTTGAGGTTTTTTAAAAAATGAACATTTTCCAAAACACTTATCTGTATTAGATTCTTTTTGATTTATACTAACGTGTTTTACTTCGTCGACGGGCGGTTCAGTTCCTTTGTTAGACATTAAACCATTGGTACTAGTTGTATCTGAATTAGTTTCTTCGAGATTGTCATTGCCTTGACCAATCGCTTCAACCCGTGAACGGTTAATTTGCGATCTGTTGGAATGTTTACGTTTAATTTTGATCTCCTCCTTCAAATATATAATGTCCACTGAGTCATTGGGAGAAGAAATTGGAGCCTTTCTGTGTGCAAAACAAAATCCATCACATTCAACACCTTCACACAAGCTTGTTTGTGAATCTCTCTTAATTTCACTTTTCTTTGTTTCATCTTCATCGACAAACTGTGCCTTGACTGTATTTGACTTTAAGATTCCACATAAACTTATTTTAGAAGTGACTATCAATTGAGGAACATTGTTAAAACTGACGCCTTCTTCCATTTGAACCTTATTTCCTACTGTTTCAGTGTGATGACTACTGGCCGTTAAAGATTGTGCTCCAACTTCAATTTCCTCTTTTTCGATCATTGGTGTGTAATCGCTATATTTCATCTGCTCGCTTTCCACATAAATATTTTTCTGAGTTTCTTTATCGCCAATCTTCATAGCGGTGGGCAAACTTGATGATTGACTGTTTTTCGTTGAAGATGTGAATCTCGTAGGGGTGTTACTCCCCCGGGTGCTACCTCGTCCAGAATATACGCTCTTCTTGCTTGTTGATGATCCTTTTGATTTACTACGATCATTGGATGATGTTTTTGATTTGCTATCGCCTACAGCCAATTTTAATGGCGGTTTCGATCGAAATTCTTTTTTTGGTTTTTTTAATATAGCACCAGGTTTCGGACGTGTGTGTTTTACTCGACTTGAGGCTTCTCGTTTACGATTTGGAGACCGTGCTGATTTAGTGGAAGATTTAGAAGCACTTTCGGATGTTTTAATTTTTGGTTTTCCGCTCTTAGAACTTTCTCTAGAGTCATACGACTGTTCTTTCTTTGACGATCGAAATGGACTAGGAAAAGTCTTTCCTGATTTGCTGGGAGTTTTTGATGTATTTTCGGACGTTTCTGTTTCTGAACATTTGCATTTGATATTTGGTTTAAAGTAAATTGTTTTCAATGTCAAATCCTCTAACTTTTCTTCATGTTTAGAATCCTGACCTGATTCTTTGTAAATTTCTGATGAAGATGGTTCTAGACTTTGAATGGAGAACAAAGTGTAATCTGTTTCGTCGCAATTACTAGTTGACATTGATTCGAAGATATCTGGTTTAGGTTTCAAGTTGATGACGTCAGATTGTGCACTTGTACTTTCCTTGATTGTTTTCGATGGATCCGAGATTTCATTTGAACATCTACAACACAAACTGCACCAACTACTATTGGTTTTCGCAGAGTCGCTGTTAGGAAAACGATTACAGCTGCAAGCGACTTCAGAATTGACGGCAGGTACTTGATTTTCCATGGGGATTGTGGAGAGATCTTGTTTGCACTTACAAACTTTTTTATTTAATTCTATTGTTTCCAAATTTTTGGATGCTTGGTCGTAAGCAATTTTTAGAGTATCTACAGACTCTTGAATTTGCTTTATGAGGTGATCGATTTTGGTGAGGTGCTTCTGGTTTTGTTCCAAAATTCCATCTTCATTTAGCCGTGGAGCTTCTTGTTTCAAGTCACCTTTGCTCTGCTTTCTGAAAAAAGAAGAAATCGTTTGTTTTAAACATATTAACATTCTTTTCCTAGAATTCTGCCGAGAGAACGAAAATGTAACTGTTGTATTAATTAAAGGAAAGACTTGGATGCTCATATTTTATTAGAAAAAAATAGGTACATTTTAAACACCAAAGTTTAAATTGATGGACAGTGGAAATACAGTGGTAAATACAAGGACTTAGGACAAATAAATACATATTTAACGTTTTCACTTGAACCCTATCATCTGGTTTCGTATTTGTACTTCAACTTTGAATGTAATGAGTTTGAATCACTTTATTCTAATACAGTTTCACTTTGAATTGGATTTCCAACGTAAGGTAAAACACCTTTGGTCGTAACTGTTACTGTTTGGTAATTAATGATCAGAAATCTTCATCGCGTTCTTTCCATTAGATCTACTCCGACTTGAAATGTTTGGTAATGTTTAACTGTTTAGATTGTGACTTCGATTAGATATTGTTACATGTAATTAGGTAGCTAATCAATTCTAATATTGATATCTTCGGAGATCTTTCTTGACTTCAAGCATTATGTGTTTTTTCATTACAGAATTTACTCGTAGTCTCTCTATCACATGATTTTGGCTGGTCCTTAATGAAATAACGTTTCCTGATTCCTAGGTATCTTTAGGTGAGAAGTGATGACAGTTGTCATAATTTCTCACAACGGAATATCGAGCAGATGATAATTTCAGTACTTGTTGATTCTGGTATGGCATTGGTCCATTCTTGACTTTCAGAGTCTTCTTTCATCAAGGCCTTCGACAAACGATGACTTTTCTTATTCTGCCGTTTTACTTGTGGTTATTCCTCTAGTAAACTGTCGGAAGTGCTGGGTTTGAATTTATTGAGAAAAATATTTCCACAGCCAAATCTTTCCGACAGGGTTTCCTCAGAAGTTATATCCGATTTCCGTTTTTGGTTTTCCTTTCCTTTCTCATCATGATTGATCTTTACGGACTGGTCTATTTCCAAATCAGCAATAATCTCTCTCGATCTCTCGCCATCGCTTAACTTAGCCACAGAGGTTCCTTGAGGGTTATTCGCTTTTACACTGAGTGGCGTTATGTTCTTTTTATCCTTCTTCCTCTTACCGGTTTTAATTGATTTTCCCTGCAGTCCTTTCATTGCCTTCCTTGTTTGAGTTTTATTGCCGTTTTTCGTGGAAATCACTTTAGGTTCTGAAGTTGAATTTACCACCTTTACTTCTAATTCGTCTTCCATTATAATTTCTTCTTCCTCTATTTTGTTCTTTTCGTCCGAGGCTTTTTTCATTGACTCCCTATTTGCAAAAGATTTTTTTTTCTGCACATCTTCCTCGGAGCATTCACAATTTGTAATTACAGAAGATAATTTTCTTTTGTCACACGCAGTTCGTATTTGTTTGCACTGACACCTTTCGCCCCCCATCGAATCGAGATGCACGACGATTTCATACCTCACGTTCTTCATGCCACCATCTGTGGAAGCTTCCACGAACACACTCTGAGGCTTTTCTCTAAAGGTTATCGTCTTCTGTTCTGTTGGTTTGTACTGTTCTGTTACGTGCTTCTCATATTCTTTTTGTTCATCAGTTGGTATGAATTTGTTTTCGTTATCATTAATAAAAAGATCCTTTTTAAGAATTTTCTTGGGTGTCGCTTCTAAATTCACCCGCTTGTCTACTGGAGGAGGTGCTGATTTTGGCGTAGATGACATGGAACCGAAGGTGTTGATCGAGTGTTCTTTATTTGCTCCTTTCTCCAGAGGTATTAAGCTAATATTTTGGTCTTCAAAGAATGAGGTATCTGCCTCGGTGGGAGTAAAAGGACAGTCTGTACAGTCCGAAGCTTCAATGCGGAAAGAAGCATTTTTGTCTTGTTTTTGAGTTGACGTTTCAATTAAATTTCTCCTCTCTGGAGACATTACGTATGAAATCGGTGTAATAATGCATTCTTCGTCGACTGCATTCCGCACGAAAGTTGTATCTGTTTGAGTCGGGCAAGAAGTGCATCTTTTTCTTCTAGTTTGCCTCTTCGGAGACATTAAGTTAGAAGACGGTTCAATATCTTGCGCACTGAAAGTTTGTTGCATGAACGCCGAATTCAACTTGGTAGAGGAAGAAGGAAACTCTGAAAACCCAGATTCTTCAAATATAAAAGTATCATTGTTATCTTGCATTGATGTATTCAATTTTTCCGTTTGGTTTCGCTTGATCGGTGATTCTACACGTGAAGTTGATTCTTCAGCAGCGAAAACTCCTCGTCCAAACGATGGACTTGCCTGAGTTGACGAAGCAGGACACCTTGAAAATCCGGTGTCTTCAAATGTAAAAGTTTTAAATTCTTCTGGCCTTGATGTGTTGTTGCAATATTTTTTATCGTTTCGTTTTTGTGTAGATTTGGAAAAAGTCGCGTTGCTTTCTTCGACTCCAAAACCATTTCGGATGAATGATGAATCAGCCTCGGAAGGAAAATCTGAGATATCGAAAGTTTGTTCCTTTTTGTCTTGCATGGATCTATTTCGTCTTTGTGGTGACATTAGGCGAAGAGGTGGCCCAGATTTTTGGACAGAGAAGGTGTCTTCCATCTGATTGGAAGATGAAGTAATCTCTTCAATTTTAGAAGCATCACTTTTGTTTTTCATTAAATATCGTTTCTCAGGCGACAAATGTGAGCTATTGTCTTGAACACACGAGACTTTTCGTACGCATGGTGAATCAGAGGAACATTCTGAAAACCCTGTAGTTTGAAATTTGGAGCAGTTACTCTTATTTTGCCCTGTATTCATGAAATTTTTTTCGTGGTTTCGTTTTTCCAAAGATTTTGCAGTGGTTGTTGCCCTCACATCTTCAGTGTCAAATAAGCATCGCTTAAGTGATGAATTTGCGTCCGTAGGTGGAGCAGGAAGATCTAGAACGTCAATCTCTTCATTAAGCGTATTTTGCATGTAAATAGAGTTTGGATCTGCAGCTTCCAAAGCATTTTTTCCGAAAGAAGAAGGACATTTTGAAAATTTGGCCGTTTCGTATCCAGAAGCGTTTTTTTTATCTAGTGTATTCACGAAATTTCTCTTATAATTGCACTTCTCCGGAGACTCTGCTCTTGAAATTGAGTTGCTGTCTTGAGCGCCGAATACATTTCGTATAAATGATGAATCAGCCTCGGAGGGAAACTCTGAAATTGCAGAACTTTCGATATTAGAACCGTTAGCTTGCATTGAATGATTTATCAGATTTTCTCTATTATTTCTTTTTTGCGGACTTTTTGCAAGCGAAGTTGGGTTAATGTTTTCAGCATCGAAGGTATTTTCTTGGAATGATGCGTTTGCCAGCCTGCAGCAAAATGGAAGATCTGTAAAGTCATCATTTTTGTTTTGCGTTGAAATATTCTTGAAATCCCTATTTCGTTTTTTGGGAAATTTTGTTCCGCTATTGTCTTGCGCATCAAAGGCATTTCGTATAAATGATGAATCAGCCTCAGAAGGGAACTCTGGAAAACAGGAAATTTCGTTGCAAGGCATTGATTTATTCATAGAATTTGGCCCCTCTGAAGTTTTTATTGAGTTAATATTTTGAGCATCAATGATATTTTGCTGAAACGTTATGTTTGCTTTGCGACAGCAAGGTGGAAGCTCAGAAATCTCATCGTTTTTGTTTTGCGTTGACACGTTCATGAAATTTTGCTTCTTGGGGGATTTTGTCCTTGAAATCGCTGAATTATAATCCTGAGCAACAAAAATATTTTGTTTATTAGATGAGTTTGTCTCAGAAGCTTCTAAATTGCAACCTTCGTTTTGACAACGCATTGATTTATTCATAATATCCTCTCTGCCAATTGGTTTCTTTGGAGATTTCGTAGGCGACTTAAAGTTTTGTGTCGAAGTATCGAAGACGTCTTCTGAAGATGAAGTATTTTCCTTAATACAGCATGGCGGAATATTTTTGTTTCGTATTGACATATCCATGATATCTTTGATATTTTCCTTTTTCGGCGATTTTGTTACGTTTTGTATAAGAGGTGAATCGGCTTTAGACTTTTCTCGGTTTTCTGAAATTTTTGTTAAGCTAGTATCTTGAGGATCATCAATATTTAGATGAAATGATGCTCTCCTCTTAGTACAGCAAGGCGGAACATCTAAAAATTCATTACCCTCATCAATATTTAGATGAAACGATGCTCTCCGTTTAATACAACAAGGCGGAACCTCTAAAAATTCATTACCCTTGGGTTGTATAAACATGATATCGTTATTTCCTTTCTCTGTAGGTTTTCCGACTGAAGTCATTACGTTTTTGTCTCGAGTATCAAGGGTAGAATCCTCGGTTCGGCTGATATCTTGTTGATGACTTTGTTTTTCTGCAGGTATTGTGGTAGAATCTGCACTATTTTCTTGAATATTGAAGGTCTTTGTAGAGATAGTATGAAACTTTTGACGTTTAGGAGTAGTAAATTTTTTATTCGACTTGTCAGCAGTTTTTTCAGGAGAAGATAAGCTCTTATCTTTCAGGTTGACAACTTTTTGCCTACTAAATAAATTTCTCTTAGTAGGGGAAGATGAAATATCTAAAGTCTTAACACTCCTAAATTTTTCTTCGTCGTTTTGTTTCTTTTGAGGTTTTACCCGTGGGAAATGTGGAGTAAATTCTTGAGCGAGGACGTCCCGTATGAAAGTTGAATCCGCCTCTGAAGGAAAATCTACAACGCTGGAGGCTTCCGCAATGTTTTCTGTGGATTTTTCAAGTAAGTTTTCTTCTTCTACGACACTCACACTTATTTCGGGCATTTGTCTATGAGAACGATCACTTACGTGACTGATTTGATTATTTTTTGTTGTATCAACTTTCTGTATTTCAAATGGATCCGTAGACTTTATTTTCATGTGATTGTCCTTTAAGATGCGTTCGGTTGATTTCCGTTCAGATTTCTTATCAGTATTAGTTGATACAATTTCAGACGTTGATTTCTTTTTCATTTGCTGTTTGGTAAAATTTTGCCGATTAGCAATTGAAATTTTCGACACTTTCTTAATTGGACTGAGCGTTGGCTTCTTTTGATATGTACTGCTTCCAATCTTTTTCTGAGTATGCGGGAGTTTTGTGATTTTATTCGTAGTTTTATTAAGATATTTTTCAGGTTTTCTTTGAACTTTGGTTTGTTCCTCAACTAACGAAGACTTCTTTTTATCTGAAATCTCTTTGTGTGCTTTTGGTTTTTCTTCATGTGCTTCTGATTTTACTGTAACCTGATAATCAGCAGAACACTTGCAGTATGTCTCCGAGTAATCCTTCGACAGCAAAGCCAGAATTGTATCAGAAGTAGTTGTTACGGCATTTAATTCTTCCTTCAGGGTACCTACGAAAAGCGTTACTTGTTTCACGAGTTCTTCAATTTTTTGTATGTCTTCGATATGCTTTGCAAGGAGGGTTCTTATCACCGATTTAAATGTACTTGATGGCAAGCACACTCTAGTAGATTCTCTTGAAGAATGCGAATCATTCCTACGAAAGAGAAATTAATGTAAACTTAGGTTGGATCTTACTTAAATAGCTCTCTTAATACAAGTAAGTTCTGTATACTCCCTCATTTCTTTTTTTTTATTCGCACTGAAAAGTAATGAATGAGGAAAAGAATTTTGATACATTGTGATATTTGTTGAGAAGAGTTTTACGTTGTTTTACCTCGAGTTTCCCTATTAAATTTTGGTTATTTAGAATCAACAGCGAAAGAAATAAGACGAAAATATTAAAAAAATTAATTTATTTCGAAGCTTTCAAACATAAAACAAAGAAATTTCACAAATTAACATATCAAGTATCCGATGAGGGTTCCGTCGTACTCGCATCAATTTTGGTCGAAGAGTCGCTCTTCGAATTGACCCACTTACGACAACTTGAAGAGTCATCTTGTTTCCTTCTCGAAACCTTTGCCCTCTCTTTTATCTGCTGCACATAACGGCATATGTGCAACTCTCCAATGCTAATGCTGCATTTACATCTAATTTCCCCTTCTGACAATGATTCTTCAAGTCTGTGTGAAGCACTATTGGAAGCAGATGAAAACGAAATTGTTTGTGCGGGGCGCCGAATAACTTTCTTAATTTTGCCGTTATTCACATCACCCCCTTCATTTTTCTGGTACCTTCGCATATAGTCTATGGAATCGCCACAGTACATTTTGTAAGGGTTGATACTGGAATCTTCAGTATCGTCAGATAATTTATTTTTGCCAAGTTTTCTGTAGCCGTCAAACTCGGATGATGATGTATCCAAATCTTTGCAATTCCTGGATTTGTGCAACCTGGGATAGAGAACATCTACCAAAGACTTTTGCATCTGATACTGCACAGCAACAGACATCACGGTCGGTGAATGATAATCTTGTTCTGGTATTGTTTCTTCGGGAATGACATCGTGCCTCTTTGATGCTTCAGGAGTTGAAACCCTAGACCTGCTGTTTGGCCTTTCTACTTCAGTCGCTTCTTGACTTCTCGGTTTACTCAAATTGTTAGTTTTTTTGGAATTGCCTTGTCTCTGTGTAGCTGACCCTTTTAAAGCAGTTCCTTGCACTAGAGTCAAACTTTTCTCGTTGCTCTTTGTCAAGTATGATATTTTGCTGCTTACTGGAGACTTGAAGGTGCTGCGTTTCCGTGGTTGCCTCATCTTTGCTCCTCGCCCCGAACTATTTCGTTTTTCGCCAAGAGATTTTCTTTTAACAGGCACGGATTTTGTCGCAACGGGTATGTGAGTTGGAGAAGACTGAATCGATATATCGTGAGTTAAAACATAAACGCTTTCAGAAGATTTTTGTAGAGGAATGTCAGGATTTGATGAAGTAACGGGGTTTTCTTCCGAAACACTTGCATCTGAAACTAAATTACACTGACACTTCAGTTTATCGTCTTTGTTGAAGTGAATTTTCGTCTTGGATGCAGAAGGGGGTTCAGTCTCTTTTTCCGGCACCGAATATGCTGATGCTGAACTTTCAGGGTGAGGCCCGAACTGTTTTTCTGATACAGTTTGTTCACGGTAAGCTTCGTTCATGTATTTTATGTTAGGTTCACTTTCACTTAATATTGCTCTCGATGTATCAAGTAATCCTGTAAGTTGATTAACCTTCGCATCTTTCCCGTTCTGAACACTGGAGTCGATACTTGCCAGCTGATTGTCTTGCGTAAAATGTACTGGAAATTTATCTTTGTGAATATCAATGGCCTCATAACGCTCTGCAGATGTTTCTTTTCCATTGCACTGAACATCATCTGAGGAACATTTACAATCTTGAACTAAAGTTGCGCATGTTCCCATCTTTGTTTCTTCTGTGGCACCAAGCTTTTTTACATTGCATTGTAAATCTGGCGAGGAACAGGTACAGTCTTGAACAATACTTGCACATGTTCCAATTTCTGGTTCCTTTGTTTCTTCTATGGCACTAAGCTTCTTTGCTCCAATTGATTTTGGACCGATTTCTGCAGCCTTTTGAAATGTTTTCATGCTACTTATTTCAAATATATCGACTTTTTCTGGTGTTATTTTAATGATTCCCACTTCATTTAGAAACGAACTTTTTGCAGATGAAGTAAACATTTTTACCGCTACTATGTCGACTGGAGGTAATGAGGCAGATCTTGAAACAAATTCTTGTTCAACAGGTTCAGTTGGTTTTTCTGCGGCTAACTTTTCTACTAATTCTTTCTTCGAATCCAACTTCGTTTTGAGTAACTGTTTTGAATCAGATTCAGGGGGAATAGTTTTGCTTACTCTTCGTTTTTCAGTCTTTGAATCTAACCTTAATGGTTTTTCCAAAGACTCTGGCCTGGACGGAGGTTTAACTGTTTTCTGTAAAACTGAATCAGGTGTTGGAGAACTTGAAGCTCTCTTCGTTTTCTCAGTTACCGAGGAACCACGTGTCTCCGAGTCTGTGTCGATAGAGGAAGTTCTACCTGATAATTCTGAAACTGATTTAACCGTATCAGTGTCGGATTTGGTTAACTCTGCTGACTTAGCTTTAGTGAGTTCCTCTGAAGATAATTTAGCGCTTTCAGAATCTGGAATACTTTGAATTGGAATTTGAACTAAGTCAGCTTTAATATCTTGAGGACCACAACTGCAGATTCGATCAGCTTTCTCGGCCTTTTTTAATAATGTACTTGACGTTTGTTGTCCTGTGCTTTTCGTCAGAGGAGAATATATTTCTTCGTAGTGAATATTACGAAAATCCGGGCTTCGGTATGAAAACGAACCGGTTGGTCTTATTTCGATGTCGAAAATTTTGTGCAGCGTTAGAGGTGGCCTTATACTGATTTGGGGCATATGTTGGACTATTAATTTCTTCGCGGGTGGTTCTGGTTCCAATAGCGGGCTCTCTTCAGCCTCCTCTGAAATTTTATTTAAATCAGTCTCTTCGTCATCGACTTTCTCGGAAACGGTTGGTGTTGCACTTTCCATAATTTCTAACTGATTAGGAAGTGAATCAATTAAAGACGATGAACTCGTCTTGACTGTTAACAGAACTTCATCAGGCATATTCTGATCGGAGGTTATCGGATTATCACTTTCATTTTCACTTTGTTGCTTATTTTCAGGGACGATTTCGAACTTCTCACTGCTGCTTGAAGATGAGCTAATTTGTTCGGGTTTGTTTTTTTGAGTTTGCTCCCTGGAAAAAAAAGTGTCATTAAGACCTGATAATACATATAAACCGAGTCAAATAGTTTACAAAAATGTAAGTAGGCCGATTTATGTAAGGAAATATTTCTCACAAATAAAATATGTTTTTGGTTAAACTTATAGCGACGATACTAGGTTTAGAAAGAGAATAAAAAAGTAAGAAAAAGTTTTAATCTTACAAAAGAATAAAAAAAACTTTAGATAGAGAGAGATATTTTAATAGAGAAAAGTTTTCTTCTTAAAATGTATTTATTGTTCCAAACCGGTTTCGCTCTTATGGTATCGTATATTTATAGCGTTTTCTACTGATTGCTCGATTGCGTTTTCAGAGTATCTCCATCATGTTTTAATCTCATATAAAAACAGAGGATAGAAATACTTTCAGAAAGCTCTAGAGTGGTAACTCAAAAAGGTGATTAGCAGGGAAAAGAATTCAGGCCACCTAGTGTTGGACGTTTTTTACGCTGAATGTATTTTTGCCACCTTTTCGCGGCCTCCGGTACGATGCATCAAATTGTTATTGAGTGGGAGAGGCAGCATTCACGTGTTGTAGGCGAGATTGATACAGTCCGAGAACTAAATTTTCATACCGTTCTAGAACAAGTGGCCCGAATTCTTTTCCTTGGTAATTAGCAAGCTTAATGTACTGTTCACTCCTTCCACCGTTACGCGGCTGCGATGCTTTTAATTGTCATTGAATGGAGAGGGAAGGTTTGCGAGTTAGTTCAGGTTTTTTCTTCGACAACTAAAAGATTTAAATGTATTTAATCGTCAAAATGTTTTTCGCACGTTTTAGAGAGCTAACAGAAGAAATTTTCTCTTTGAAAATATAAAAATGCATGTGATAGTCGCTGCAAATCACCACTTACTTTAAATATTTAATTTCAAACAATAAGAGCGTGTACAAGTCGACATCGACGTGCTCGATGTAGTCAGATGAGATAACTCCCTTCCAAATACTCCGAGTATACAGTCCGAGTATTAAATGTTCGTACTGAGCGCGGAACAAGTGGCCCGATTTCTTTTCCTTGGTGATTAGTTATGTACTGCACGAACCTATCAGTTAAAAGAAAGGACTCTTTGAACTCCTGCCGATGTCATCACAATCATTTGATCCTTCCACGAATACAAAATTATCGCATAATATTTCTAAATTAAACGACCTGGGGAAACCAGAAATATTTTCACATTATCGTTAATTTCCTACTTACTGCAAATATCATGGATGAAGGACCTAATTAATCAGAGAGATGTTTATAAGCAGTAGTTAGAAATGAAATAACACATGAGCAATTGGAGTTTCAAATAAAACAATAAAAGTGAGTACCGCAAACTAAACAAAAAGTCTTTTTTTCATGTTTTTATACTTCCTTCATCTTTTAGATTTCGGTCGTATTCACAATTTAACATTTTGTAAAACAGATAGAAATTCTAAACTGGATATTTTTCATTGGAAACTTTACTGAGAAAAAGTCATTTTGGAAGTTTAAAGGAAAACGTACGAATGAAGTTTTCGCTACAAACTTGCTTCTTGAAAGTACAAGGAAAACATTGTAACATGTGATCATAAAATCCAGTCACTTCCTCTTAGAATGTTTTTTTTTTTATAAAATCCCATCACCCTTGGTGCAAACGTATGTTGTTTCCGAGAGCATTTTATTAGTCAGAATTACATTAGTTTCATCGGTACATATCAGAACACTTTAAGTAAAGACTGACGTTTACACATCAAAAACCGGGACTTTTTGATCATATGTTAGATTCACCACACAAAAAGGATCCGTTAAGAGTGATGCAAGAATGATTTGTAAAAATGACAGAAGTTATACCATGGAAAGACAACAAACAACCGGCCCTTCAGATCTTCTTACTGAAAGAAGAAAAGTTAATCAGACTATCAAACTAAGATGTTTGAAGTAGAAGCGTTTAAATGATTGTGGAAAATGTGGCATTGTAAATGCTCAAAGTATCGAAATTCGTACGTCGCACAGTGGGGCCGAGGTGGAAAAAAACATATTTCACAAGGGGATTAATTCGTTGATCTAACTGACTTTTCTTACATTACTTTAGTCGTTTCTTACATTACTTTAGTCGTAGAATCTGGCTGTGATAATGGTTTTGCGGTAAAATTAGCTTTCATCTAATATAAGGACTTAAATCTCATTGAGTAAGCCATAAAGCCTTAAAAAGAGTAATTTTGTATAATTCCGTCAGCGTGGATTATTTTTAAATGTTACTCTATTTTATATTTGGTTAGTACATACTAACAGCTTTTTGTAAAAAATAAGTTACTCTTTAAAGAAACTTAGACGTGATAATTAAGCCGAAATTAGATTTCTGGGCGTAATGCGAATTTTTAGTAAGCATACAAAACAAGCTTCACTTTCCTACGGTCTGTAATATTGTTTTTCTAAAAGCTATAATATTTATCTAACTACCCTAAAAGTTTCACGGCCGCAATCAACCGCATGCGATATGCAGGCTGTTTCAAATTCAACTCTCACAATGGGGATCTCGCTTATTTGAAGAGATAGTTGGTAGGTTTAAATTTGGAAAAGTTGTTAAATTTCATGAGCTTTAATATCCGGAGAGAAAAAATGTTAATTCTTATTCGAAGTAATTCTAAAAAAAGAGAAAAATTATCATTTTCTTATTTTGCCTCTATCTTCTCACATTAAACATTTTTATTCTGGCCTTGTTTTAAAGAATTTTTATAACACATGCTATGTTGCCGTAATCGGCATAATAAGTAGGTTATCTTGCCGCTAAATTTCAATATAGGCGCCATAAGAAAAAATGAACTTGATGATGGTATCAATTTGACGAAACGTGTTATAGAAAAATAGTGCTTACCACTGTGTAGAGAATTGAGAAGTTTCTTAAGGAAATATTTTAATTTTTTTGATATCTCTTTAAATAAAGAAGATAGAGATAAAACAAGAAAATGACAATTTTTCTTTTTTTTTACAATTATTTCGAATAAGAGTTAATATAGAAACTTTTTCTCTGCGGATTATTAATGGTCATTAAATTTAGCAACTTTTCCAAATCTAAACCTATCGTATATCTCTTCAAATAAGCGAGATCACCAGTGAGGGTCGGATTTGAAACAGCCTGTATATTGAATACGAAGTTGAATAGAGATGCGAAAAACAGCACCAGCGGTCCGTACAAACATGATTTATTGAATCAAGGAAGCTAACAGAGCTCCTCACTGTTAGTTTGTAATAGGTACATGAAAACGTTCTGCACTTGGAGTAAAATTAAAATGATTATACCTTAAAAAATTCTTTTTTGAACCTTTGAGAAAGTCAAAAATTGTTATTTAGTACCTTCTTGAAATTTCCTGAGTTTCACTTCGATCATTCAAAATTCTGGAAATGAGAGATTTTTTCCATAATTCGGGCATTTGACCCCACTGTGCGTCGTCGACATAACATTGACGGTGTAACAGTGAAATAAGAATAAAATTGTTCAATGAAATGGGTGGGTTAATAAAACTACTTAAATTCAAGTTAACATAAGATCTGTACTATCATGACTTCGGAGCCTATTTTGAAGCTTATAACCTGGAAGCGATAAGGTGGCTGTTTAAGACTGGAAAGCAAACGAAAATAAAAGAAGATGAATGTGTAAAAACGTCGCGGAGTATAAAAAGCGAAACAATATTGAAATGAATTATTTAAGACGTAGCTATGAAATTAAAAGTGAACTGATTAGTTGAAAAACAGATGTGAAACTAAGGCATACGAATACACTTGAAGTCAATCAGTCCAATTTTTATGGACATCAAAGACTAAATAGGCAAGGGAGAAGAAATAGGAAAGGCAGAGAAAATGAAATAAGAAATTGAGAAAATAGTGGTACTACTTCTTCTCCCTTGCCTAGTAGTCATTAAGTTATTCAATATAAGATAAGACGGTATAGTAAACATTCTACGAGAAATGTTTGTAATCATTTCAGTGTTGTAACCCTTGTATTTTTTCCTTTTTGCATTCGTACTGAATCCTGTATGGTTTTTGCACCTTTAAATAAACAGCAGTGAAAAAAAATTAGAATCGAAAACTTAAAAACATTACCAGTAAACCAAATGCAAGGAAAAATTAATATTCTAAATTATTAATACAAGATAAAAACAGTTAAACACAACTAATAAAATGAAGTGCCACTTATTAAAAAATATGAGGAAGCTATATTTCAGTTAACCCCTCCTGCTAAAACTGACTCACAGTTTTTTACTTAATGGGTTGCCAATCATTATATTATTTTTGTTACTTAATTATGTTGATGAAGTGAGGAAATAAGCAATAGAGGGATGATGAATTTTAATAAGGAATAAAGAAGAACAGCATCACATTGAATATTTACTTTATTTGACATCAACTAACAGCAGGGATTGTACAAGCCTTTAAACATATAAAGATGCCAGTTGATTTAATCAACAATTCTGTTCGAAAAAACTGACATTGTCAATACATTTACAAAGGTGCGTAAATCACATTATTCGTGAAACGTTTTCGCCTTCTCTAAAGTACGCAGTAACTTGTTTTTATTGTATTTTATTATTATTATTATTATTATTTCTGTTTAGTTTTCCATGAACGCCGGCGAATCGGAAAATGATACGCAAGAAGAGAACGAAAGTGTCTTAAAATAAATATATCTACTCTTTATACATAAACAAAATATTCTTAACGTAGGTAGTAGTAGTAGTACTCATTAAAGCATGCGAGTACTGACGGTACATTTCTTCAGAAGATTTACAAAAAAGAACGAAACAGTAAATATGTTAAGTTAGGCAAATAGGTATATAGATTATATACAAGGTCTATTAAAAAAAAGTACAAGAAACGTTCAACTTGTTTGTGATGTTTAGAAAGAATAAATTCTTTTCTTAGCTGTGTGGAAAAAATTGAATTTAAAGAAAACATTACTCATAGATCTATAAGTTGGGACTATTTTTTTTTTAACCAATTATAAACCATCGTTTTCAGTTTAACAATCAAAAAGAAACGTCCCTAATATTTAATTAGGCTATTCGTCAAGTTTGAAGTAACTAGAATAAAATTAGAGCGTATCTTGTAAGTAAGTTTATTTAAATATCTTTGTTTGGTTTACTTTAAATAAGAAAACGAGACATACATAAATTGATATTAGTAAATAATAGAACAAAAATTATTTTAGTCAACGCGCATCCGAAAGTAAAGCATGTATTGCGGCATTGAATATCATTCAAATGCAATTAATAAATTGGCTATGTCCACCACCATCATCTGCGCGGACTAAGAAAGTTTTCGCTCTAATAATAACTCATCAATTGAAACATTTAAACAATTCTAACAGATAACGAAGCTAGACTACAAACATAAATATGATTATAATTATACTTATACTTCATTCATTTTAAGAAGAGTGGAGTTCGAGGGAGAAAAATGTAAGATATGTCTTAACTACCTTTTTCAATGAATGGCGTAGGAATATCCCCAGAGGCGTCGAGTCACTAAGCACTTGGCTATAAATAAACAAATTCGAACTGATTTTTAACTCCTGTGATTCCCAGGCCTAGGGAATTTTACTCCATTAGCCTCCACCCTGTGATTCGCCGGCCTTGAACATTTTGCAACATTTTGCACGTTTGTTGCTGTTCTTTTATAAAGGACATCAAGTTAATCTAGTTGAAGTGAATGACTGGATAAAAAAGGGAGTAAATATTTGTTATTGGAACAACTGAGGAAGTTCTTATATCAAGATGTTTTGACAAAAAATTCAAAGGCAAAAAACATGTACTTCTACTGCATTATGAAATTGACTGAGTCTGCGACTCTTTTAATCAAAAAGGAGCCAAACAAATTCTTCATCTCACTACACTGTAAGAGAAACGCGACTATAATTGTTCACGCGAGCGGATACGATTGCGAATTTGATATAATACATACATTGTATCATTGTGTCATTAATCATGAGCAATGCTTATACAGTGCCATTTATAAAGTTCATAACATATGCAAATTTAAAATATTTCTAGAAATCCAAAGTAATAAATTTATAAAGAAAGCATTCCCATTTTATTAATCAAAAATAAACAAATTTTGTTTACTTATTAAAACCGTAATATGACAAAAACTTCAATTTTCGAAATAGAATTTGTCTTTGTGTAAGGAAGCATTGCACATACTTAAGCCAGAAATTGTTATTGGCTGCGTTTTTCTCAATAAATGCAACTCGAAGAATGAGATCACATTCACTATTAAGGTCCTTCGATAATGTCAATTTTCAAACCACATGCTTTTTGAAACGCAACATAGGAAATCTCATGTTAATTTAAAGGAGCTTAAATATTGGCTTCCCTAATTATTTTACATCAAAATTCCATTTAGACTTCTTAAAGTACTTTTCAAGATGAATCTGTCTGTGAAGTTTGAGAATTTTTCATACGTTGAGTTTTAAGATATTTAAAAATACAACTTATACCAAACTATCAGCACAGCCTTGATTAATGATAGTGAAAACTAAAATCTAAATCTAGTTCATCTTTGAATAAGATTGATAGGAAAAGCTTTTCCAGTAATTTACTTTTTACATTTTTTGATCGAGGCCGTGCTGATCGTTCGGTATAAATTTAATTTCGTTACCTTTTTTTTTTTAATATCTTAAAACTGAGCGAATGATAAATTCTGAAACTTTACAGACGAATTCATCTTGAAGAACACTTCAAAAAACTCAAATGGAATTTTGCTGTAAAATAATTAGGGAAGCCAATATTCGAGCACGTTTAAATTAACATGGAATTTCCTATGTTGCATTTCAAAACGCAGAGTGACTAGTAACTCAACGTATTCCTTTGAAGACGTGCATATTATGGTCAAACCAATTGCAAATGAACTCTACTAATACACCATCAAAGGAATACGTCGACTTCTCAGTCATGCTGTATATGTTTATGCAAAATGAGGTGTTTATACTAGTGGGATTTAGATATCTGAATATCACAATGTTAAAAAAATACTCCTATGCTATTCCTTAGAAGGAAAAATTAAGCTGATCCAAAAAAGCAAGATATTTAATTAATTAACAAACAGTACGGGTACAACAAGAAATAACAAGTTTAAAAACATATTAAAATAATACGAATGTTAACTATTCAGTAAGAGTATATTATTTCCCATTGATTTACAGAACTGTGCTGAGCAGTTAAAATAATTTCTTGTAAAATTTTAACACGATTCATACCCAGACCATTTTGGACTAATGTTAATGTATAAATAACTGCAACAATTTAAAAGCAGATGTTGTATTGGAACATTAAAACATCCCCCTGATGGTCAGATCCATATTCATTTATTGTTTCAAAAACAATTTTTTTTTTAAGTATTTTCTTAAGTAAACTTGTAGAAAATTTGAAGTAAACTGGCAGAAAATCTTAAAAGTGTGCACTCTTTAATGTGTTGTCATGTTCAATTAAGGCTGACCACACATTCATAAAGCAAAAGCAAGTTTCTACAAAACGTTTTTGACAGATTTTGTTAGAAAGTGATTTTTCAATGTTTTTAATAGGATCAAGCGTACATTAGTAAAGCAAAACAAAAAGCAGTTTAAAACACGCTAAAACAATTGCAGTCAAAACGTTTTTACTTAAAAAGTGATTTCTTTCGCTCACAGAAACGTGGTCCAAACGCATTTAGATTCAAAGACGGACGTTCTTTTGCAAACGGATTAATCCCCACTCTCCTTGAAAATTCAGTCCCGATCGATAATCCACTTTCCATTTCAAATCAAGCTATTTTTATATTTCGTTTGGATTGAATTGCAATTATATAAAGGTGAACTGTCAATCAATAATTCAAATCTAAAGTGTTTCATTGCAACAACTACGGAATCCAGATTCAAACTTTTAAGCAAAAGAAGGCAGTTATTGTGTTCTGGTCTGAAACACGCTAAAACGATTGCAGTTAAAACGTTTTTACTTAGTGTTTTTTAAAATTTTTTTCTTTTTCTTTTCTTTTTTTTTGCAATCGCGAGTGTACTGTATTCCCTTCGAGAAGAGCTGTTGCCTGTACTCGTTCGTATAGATGTAATTTTTGGGCAAAAAATGTCTGTCCTATAAAACTGAAATTCTAAATTGTTGAAAATTGAATTCTATGTAAACTATTACTAAAAGAAGTCTAGAAAACATTAATTTACTAGTAGAAAATTTTAAGAATGCGCTCTTTCATGATATTTTTCAAGTAATTTTTGAGAAAGTACCTACACGCTCATTTATCTTAGAATATTCTTTGTTTAGAATTACCTTTTTTTAGTAGTAGTATTTTTATGAAAACTCTTAAAAATATTTAGTTTATTGCAAAGAACACTTTGGTTTAGAAGAAATGCTTGAAATTGCCGAACTATTCAAATTCTTTTCCAGTTAAATTTAATATGAGCCCCTTTAAAATCAGCGTCGGAGCGTGCATACGAATTTGGGTAGGTGGCCCCTTGTAAGCCGTGTATTGTTTATTTTCTGTTTATATGTGTTAGACAAAGCAAGCGCTCTGGAAGTATGTCTGCCGTCTACCCAAATATGTTATGCACGAGGCTGTTTAAAATCAACTGGAAGAAAAATTTTCTGTGCGTACTTTTTTTGAAATTAATCCTTTCAGGCAAATATACAGAGAGTTAATTTATTCAAATTAGTTTGCACAGGCCTTTCTTAAATTCAGTTTTGAAGTTATACCGGTTGTAGAATAAAACTGAGATCATAAAGATTCACATAGAAATTCAATGAGACCAAATAGCGCAAAATATTTAAAATTTATGAAGTATGAGTGAGACAGCATTACGTTATAAGTCCGGAAACATTTTTCACAAGAGGCATACAAAGATTTGGTTACATGCGTGTCTATATAGCCTTCTCTTTGTTGTATTGCCTATGTTCTTAACAATGATCAGTATAATTTCTACATCATTGGATTACTGGAAAATAATTTGAAAATTTTACTTAGGCCCGATTTTTTCACGTCTGATAAATTTATCTGCCAATAACCATTGTATCGATAATAATTTCCGATGTTACCTGACAGATTAATTTATCAGGAGATAAAAAAATCGGGCCTATGTAGAATTTACTTTTTACTAAAACTGTTATTATGATTTTGTGAAATTTAAACGTACTGGAACTACCCTTCATACCTCTGTAAACCAGTTTGTATTTTAAATACATTGAAGGCAGGATTTTTTTTATTATTAATAAAATAATTGAGATGGCCACGTGCAACTGATAAATGTGAAATAAGTGCATGGTGTATCAAACATGTTTGGAAACAAGTCTGTACTCTAGCTAGTTGCAAAATATCATTGTTACATTAATTTTGGACATTACTCTGTCATTTACAAGTCTCAATAGGTCCAGGTGTGTTTGTTATCTTCCATTGCTGGTTTAAAATCTGTGTGTGGTATGTAAATTATATACTAATATAATGAATTAGCATGAATCTTATTTTTTACAGAAAATTTAGGCTATATTTTATAAAAAAAAACACGTTTACATACAATAGCAGTCGCGAGTGTAGGATAACAAACACATCTAAGATTGCATTGCAATCAAAATATCAGTATCAGTTTATACAGCTTATTTCACATTGGCGCGCATTTGAATCTTCCTTAACACACTCCTCCCTATTTCTACTTTTTTTTTAACTTTTCAATGAAATAATTAGTGTATAAATAGGCAAATGGATGTATTTGATCTACAATATTTTTTACTTAAAGATGACAAATTTTCTTTTTCCCGAGTGTAATTCAAATCATAACCATTTGAATTAAAATTATTTTTAGGAAATCCTGTACAGTCACAGCGCAATGTAATGAAAGTCTAGAGGGGTAAATGGCCAATTTCGAAGGGGCGGAGCTACGGCATATAGTGGACGTTTACCCCTCACCCCTCTAGACTTTCATTATATTGCGCTGTGACTGTACTTTTATTATTCATCCACTCATTCGACATCTTCCAAATAACATAGGTCGCGTTCAGGTAGTCACAGCGCTGAAGCTTTTTCATAAAGCGTAAGCTCGAACGAGATGCGTATGACGTCATTACTTGCAGCACTTTCTTGAAGCAGCCGCTATTAATCAAGCGCGGTATTTTTACTTTACATTCCAACGCTGCTTTAAAGCACAATTAGTTCATAACCTCTATAAAATAATTTCGATTGAGGTATTTAAAGCGCTACAGTTTTACGTTGTGCTGCAGCGCAGCAAATAATTTTCTACCTGAACGCGACCATAGTCGAGACAACTTTTGTTATCGATCGCCTAAAACTCGCCGTTCTCTATTCATATTTCATGATTGGAAAAAAGATAATTAAAACTAATTAATGCCTTCTGATGTTCAAATTCAATCAGAATTAATTATTTCCAAACCTATCCAAATTAAATTTGTTTGAATAGAATTGTTCCCCAAAACCGATAAAAATGACAAATGTTTTTTTAAATTTCTTTTATTCCTGAAATTTAAAAAAGATTACAATTCGAATTCATTTCTTGAAATCATACTTGAAAGTTTTTTTTTCTGCCAACTAAAGAGGATTAGCTTGTTTTTTATTACTCTAACAATTTCTGTGGACTAATAATTTTTAAACCGGACATTTTTAGGCCAGATGTCTTTTTTGGGGAAAAAATTAACTTAGGATGTACGTTTTTGTTTTGTTTTACTATTACATTTACGCTTCTTCAACTAATTGCCGCCCTCCTCCTCCACAAAAATAAATCATCCTTATTAAATGCAACAGGACATCGCCTGTCCAAAAGTTAAAAATTAATTAAAGAACAAAAAATAATAAATTTTCATCACGTCCAGAGTTTTTTTCTTTAATTGTACTAGACATTGTTATCTTATTTTTCAACGAAACAAACAGTTAAAATCAATGATACTTTTTGTACAAAAAAAATACAGATTGTGTCACAGACCTTTGGTTATGAAAGAGTAATAAGAAAAGAAGATAATCTCTCCTACCAACAACGATGATATATTATTCTCCCCATCGCATCCACGTTAAAGACACGAAAAATAAAAATTGACGTGCTCTCATACTATTACTATAACCAATATGTGACACAACCTGTATGTACCAATATCAGAAAAGTTAGTTAATTGACAACTAAATTTACATAAACTGTAATGCACCTAAGTATTCACCAACGTTAAAACTGTTGTTTTTAAACAAATACAAACAAATTTTTTATATGCTTAATATAAGCATTCAAACGGAAGCAATAAACAGATTAATCAATTTATAGATTTCTGTTTATAGAGATAGATAACGTTCTTGTGGTGTGTTGTAAAATTCATGTAAATTGCAGGTAAATATTGATTGTGCACGCTTGATGTGATTGATTCCCAACTTATGATCTACGAGCGATTAAGAATGGACAAGATCTATTCTTACTAAACAAAATTAAAAACTGATGGAGACCTTGAACATTGATAAACACGGCGTAAATATACAAGTTAAAGTATGTACTCATCTTTACTCAGGGAAATTTTATTAATTATCGTTCTTACAATTTACCAGCGAGTTTTGGAGTTCCTATGATGAAGTGCGATTAAGGGGCACTTCATGGTTTGACTAGGTATTTACTTTCGAAGATACAATCCACGTGAACGAAAAAAGAAGCGATGGCCCAAAGTACCACATTAAAAATGACCTAAGAACTAAGTTGAAAACTTCGTCGGTGTGATTTCGCGCGTTAGAAAATCATCAAACATGAACCGGCACGCGTCGATCGATGTATTTACACAAGTAATTCGACGGACAAACTAAGCCGGAATTAAATTGAAAGAAATAAATTCCATACCGACAACAAGTACGACGTAATGACAACGAAATATTATTACAGTAAGTAGTTGTGCGTATCAAATTTATTTCAAATGTCTTATCTTACTTTGTACATTTAAATATGTTATACAGCGTTAACACGGCATACAATTATTTACAATATATACAACCCTAAAAAAGAATAAGTTCCAAACAATATAAAAGGAGTCGGCGTATGAAATATATATAAATATACAGACCGACGACAAATGTACAAACAAAAATCTAAATCAAATAAAAAGGGAACGGAAACAAAATGTCAGCACTGTTCGTTTGTAGTATCCGCTACATGACTGCGTATTTACATTTTCGGCGATTTTTAGCCAACAATAATAATTCGGTAGTTATACAATCATAAGACGGATGATGAGTGGAGAGGAGAGTAGCGTCGCCCTCGCCTTTAAAAACTAATATTTCGACACAGCCTTCTTCACGTCAATTATGTATTTTTTTCAACCAGACCGACCTTCAATAAACCAACATCATTGCTAACTTTCGCCAACATGCCCAGATTTCAAATTATCTCTTATTAAAGAGACTTTTCTCGACTTTGCGAGCACAACTGAGCCAGTAATTTGTACATGCGCTGTGACTAAGTTTCCCTCTCTTTTTTCACTTTGTAGTCCTCGCCGAGGATCGTCGCAATTTCACCTTGCATGAATGCCCATGGAACGTTCGAATTCGCCAAAGGACATTTTTCACCACTCGGGCAGTACACCTAAAAATAATTACACCTTTATATTACATTCACAAATTCCGATTTTGTATCATCAAAACTAACAACAATTTATACTAATGTGTTATAGAAATTTTATTATACAGTTCAGTTAGCAGGATACTTATTGGAATGAAGAGGCGAAAAAGGAAAATCGACATGAAACAGGAAAAGTAAAAATACAAGAGATTGAGAACGGGAATGAAGAAGAAATAGGCATCGAACCGAATGGAATAATCAAAAAAATAGTCAAAAAATAAAAAAGTCTTATAATTGGCTAATGTTAAAGCTGCAATGATAAAGTGGAGTGAGAATAGATTTGTGGTTTGATAGATTGTCCAGTTTGGATAAACGGAGTACCTCTTAAGTATTATTACTAATGATGCCGATATAGCAAATTTGCAAATAATTCAGAGGGACGACGCAACTAAAATATAATAAAGTACAAATAATAAGGCAAGCATATTGAACCAAAACAAAAATCAATGATTAGCAGAGAACAAAAATATAGAAGAAACAAAATGGTTTGAATGATTTGGATATATCACGAGAATGGAAGATAAAGAATGTCTACTGATGAAACTTACTGCAAAAAGAATTGAAAAGAACGGATGGTTGATGAAGACTGGCACAACAGACCCTCAAAGACAAGAGAAATAAAATAAATACTCTTGAAGAAATAGAAAGGAGAACTGAAAATTATGATCAACAGGAGAACAAGACAAGAAAGAAATAATCTCAGGGAAACTATATTGAAGACCACTTAGAAACAAAACAGAGAATTTTTAATTCCTATGAAATTGACTGAATTGACTCGTCCAAAACATGCTAAAATCAAAATTAGTTTTGACTATTTTTGGGCTCAAATTTGTAGTCATCCAAATAAAGTCCATCAGCATTTTTTTTTTAATTAAATGAAAGAATTTGATTTAAAATATTGTAGCACTTAACAAATTGTAACTTTTAAAACAAAAAATGTTAAACCTTTCATGTTTGTATTTGGTCAGAAAACGTAAAATCGGAGAAACTCTTCTTTCAATTTTCTTTTGAATAGGGACTTTAAAAAACACGTGGGAAAAAATTGAAGACGATGGTGTTCCTCAGTCTACTTCGTTAGATACAAATAACTCGAAATGATTTTTAAAAACCTCCTAAGGTTTCCCATCAAGACGTGAATAAATTTCAGAAGATATTTTATTCGTGCTGTTTATGTTTTCTTAAACTAGACGTGGTAATCTATTAGAATTCATGATTTCCTGCTAAATGAAAACAAATTAATTATTTTGTTTTGATATTTATGTTGAGATGTTTTCCAACTAAATGAATTCCAAGGCGTTCGTTCAATTCACACGTCAAATAGTCAGCGTCATTAGAATTTTGAGTTAATTATCGAATTTGAAAAGTAAGAAACGTAAATTTTTCCTTGTTTCGCAAAGGATAAAGGTTGGTGCTGAGGAGTTTATAATAAGTATTCCATTTTTGAAAATATACTTGTCACAAATGGGGACTGAAATCTAATTGTTTATTGTAGATACAGATATACTCGCATGACCAAAAGATGGAGAGAAGTTTTGACAAAATAAGCAAAGTATGAACGGAGAAACGAAGATAGAACAAAGTGGAGTAGCATTCTTAGGGGAAGTTAAAACATTGCAAAACTCGAATGGACATTACAAACAAATAATTTTAAGGTGACTCTAAATGCGAGCTCCTATGCAGTAGAAGCAACAGCAACAACAGCTACGAGAACGACAATAGTAATAGGAGCAATAATGAAAATTGCTTTTATAAAAAACAAATGGGCAAAACTCATTAAGAAAGAAGAATTGTGATTGTAAATTGCAGTTCCTTATACTTTGAAACTTCTACCAAGAAGTGATTTCTTATAAGCAGAATTTTGCAGATACAGATGATTCGGCGTTGAAATTAAAACATAAATGAGGTAATACCATAAGATGTCCAAATAGAAAAGTATGGTGAGTACGAAACAGTGGTTTTGAGAATTTTTGTGTAAAAAAGAGCACGAAACAATGACTTTTCGAGAGTTGAAGATTTTCTTGTAAAAAATAGGTAGTGTACCTAAATGAGGATATGAAGGTCATTTAGTATAAGTGAAGGCTAGGATAATGATGGCTTAAGAGGTGACAACTTTTCAACGAAATGTCGACCTGAAGCAGAATTTTATTAATTTACTCCAATATCGTAATGTTTATTATTCTCAACTATTAAAAATCAAACTATAATTAGTACGTAGTCTCATCTTTTATCTGATCCACATTATTTTGAAATTATCGTTTAACAACCTCCGTAAAGTGTCGTTAAACAAATCAGGTATCCAAAAGAAAACCATTTCGACTTGATATCAATAATGATGTACCTACTGTTAGAGGAAAGAATCGGGTCAGGAGTTTAGAATACCATTAAGGATGCCGCAGCACAAAGAATAACAATCCTTTTTACAAAAAAAAAAAAAAAACAAAACAAAAGGATCACATCACGATGAAAAGTTCCAGGGGAATTAATTTTGCAGCATCGCTGAATATCTTTGAAAAGAAAAGAACTAAGATTTCTACTTACATCGATTTATAATTAGACAACTGATTAAAAAGGCAGACGAATTTAAGAAGTTAGTACTTGTTTATTTACGATATATAATTACATAACCGTATTTTAATTACTAATCAGTATTCATAATAACATAAAACGAAGGCATGTGGAACAAGTACGTAAGTAATGAATATACAGCAAAATCAAAATATACCGTACGTCGAATCGTTTCCAAAAAGGGAAATAGCACGTACAGTTTCAAAATTTCAAAATATTGGCTCTCCTACAGAATAAGATTTGTAATATCAAGTTGTGAAACAGACAATCCTTCGTTTAACGAACGAACGAAACAAGAAGGGTAGACGACAGGTCGAGAAGCATTATGTAAAATTACCCACATAGATACAAAGTAACGAAAGCAGAGATACTTTAGGATTGTGATATAAAAGATACAACGAAATCAGATAGGGGCAAACATAAACATTGAAGAGATTTCGCTAAACGAATGTATGATATGAAATAAATTATGAAAAGTAGACCAATCAAGTGATTCACTTTTATATAAAATTTAATGAAAGCCAAACAAGAGACTTGCTGGAAATTAAAAGGACTTCTTATTTTAAGAAAACTGGAAAAAGGGAAAATAAACAATATTTTAACTAATCTCCTAACATTCGATACAATGAGTTGCCAACTTCTTGCCCAGTTACAATGAAGGTATTATTTGAACATTACGTTATTATACTCGTTGCGCCATAAAAGTTGCAGTAAAACGAGTTAGGGGTGAACTTAAACACTGAAGAGACTTTGCTAAATGAATGAAGAAAGTGAAATAAGTTACGAAAGGTGGACCAATCAAATGATTGAGTTCGATATCAAATGTAACTAAGACCAAGTTTGAGGCTTACTAGAAACTAAAAGGATTGAGGAGAACACGGAAAAGTGAAAATGAAACAAAAACATGCGTATCCATTCAAGACATTTCAATAATGGATTAGCAAAAGACTGTTTTAAATATAACAACCTTCATGACAATGAGTTACCAACTTTCACAGTTATTTCTGAAAATTAGTCTCCTTACCCAAATTTAAAGCAAAGATAAACATTTGAACTCCGTGTAATATTTGAGTGTGATGAGTTAATTTGGCTAAAATTTCTATTTGACAAATCGTCTTGTCTTGTATCTTTTTAAGTTTGGTATATTTCATTTCAAGATTAACACGTTTTGCCGTAGTGAAAGTCAATCAAGATTGGGTTTCTTTATAATAAGAGAAAATCCAAAATAAAATTTAGAAATTGTGATAGAAAACTCACCTCTGATCCAGCTCCTTGTCTCTTAATACTATCCCGACTGCAAGGGAAACAGAACTTATGATGTGGTACAGATGGGCACTGCACAAAATGCGTATCTTCTAATCTTTCCTGACATAACGTGCACTTTAATGTGGCTGTTGCCGGAGCAGCAGCAGCGGCAACACCCTCGTTACCACCGGAGACGTTCTCCGTTCCGGGAGCTCCTAGACCACCAGCTTCCGTCGAAGTCACCGTCGTCGAAGAGACGTGGCGGGAACCGGAAGACCGCCGGCCACTCGATGAACCGGCTGTAAAAGAGGCGGGAATTTTAGGGTTGTAGTTAAAAACCTTCAGGATTTATTTCTTACCGGTTGAGTTTGGCGAGTGTTGCGAACCTCTCGATGCGGATCTTGGCGCAACGCTGGTAGGAGGGCTTCCGCCGGTTGATCGGGGACTACCCGGAGGAAGGGTGTCTGCTACGGACATAAGGGCTGCCATTGGATTTTGACTTGAACCTGCACTACCTTGTGTTTGTTGTGTACTACCTGAGGTATTGGTTTCCGGGGGTGATCCTGTTCGATTTAGGGGTGAGCTAACGTTGGTGCCATTCCCACTGGCCACCGACACCGGTGTTGTATATCCTGTAAGAATAATCATATTCAGGGAAAGTGTCACTACAAATATACGATAGAAAAAAAAAACAACTTTATCCATTCAAAATAATTACTTCAATTTTGAAAAAAAAATAAGTCATTGATACAATTTAACTACTGATTTTAAATATTTTTTTTTAATCTACATTTACGTACACAATCAATATATATTGGTTAAAAGTTTTTGAAGCCCGAAAGCAGCGAAAAGAAAGTCTCTGCTGAGATACAGATTGATGCAACCAGGTAGGTAGGTGTTACAAGTCTTCCCATGTGTTACCGTTCCAAACACATGCGGAGACTGCACCGCCTGCCTAGTTGCCTAACTCAATCTGAATATACTTGTTGATTCACGACCACAAATAGAAGAATCAGAGGAATCTCAAGAACAAGTGCTACAAAAAAACTGAACGCGATGAGTGAAGCTGTGTTTAAATTTACTAATCAGTAAGGGTAGGATTTTTAAATCGTTTCAGTAGCGCCGTAAAAGTGCATCGAACAGGCACATTTTGTAATGGAATTGTTAAAAACCAATTTAGGACGTTCTTACTATATAACGCAACGTGGCGATTTATTCCGGAGGTCGAGGTACAACTGGTCAATTAATTACTCTGAATATCTTTGCATATTGAAACAAGAAGAATTGATTGCATAACTGCAATTTCTTATTGCGGTAATATTACTCTGTTTTTGTTATACTGAATACACCATTGCTGTAGCGGTGTTGTCTCCGTAATTCCCGCGTTTGCATTTATGCTGCGCTCTGTTATCTTTTATTGTCCGCTTCATTAGAATTTGAACCGCGCAAAATATATGACCCCGACCCATTCTAATGCGGAAAAGTTTACGGCGTAAATGTTAATATAATGAAACCTCCCTGGGGAGTATGTCATCAGTTTTAATCCCTAGGGTGATAATATATTATTTCTGTCACGATTCTCTGAAACTGCGGGAGTAGAACGGGTCTACTCCCGGTCATGATTAAAAATTATTATTTTATATTTTTCTTTGTATTACCGAAACTTAAAAAAAATTAACATTTAAGTTTGAACGTTAAGGTTCGTTAATTTCAGTCGGTCATAAATTAAAACAGAATGACATTTATCTCTTGTGTATAATTCAAAACAACTTTTTTTTTGTCCCGATGACAGAACAATTCCGATCCAATTACGTAACCGGTGCGTTATGAATTATATTAAGCCTCGTTAAAAGAAGTATCATTGCTCTATCACATGCACGAAGGACGAAGGCAGTTATGAAACATCATATGACACATGACAAAATTTATTACGGCGATAGAGGGGGGTCAAGGTCAAGCGAGTTTATTTCATCTTTGTGTTCCGGTTCTGCAGCGAATTACGTGCTCTGGTTTCAAGTGATTAATCGTGTGAGTGATAAAATTGTTTGAGGGCGTTTTAAAAATAGAAACATTCGGTGCAATCAATATACGAAGAGGTCAAATATTATGTATGAATCCTCTTGTTCCTAAAACGAATATCACAGGGAATACCCTGTACTTGACAGGACACCTAAAAACACTAACGTTCATAGAAGATCCTTGAGGTCTTTCACACAACTCAACTTCAAAGAATAGAATATTACAAAGAAAAACAGGACAATAAACGAGGAAAGATGTAAATATTACAATCAAATCGCAGAAAATTAGTAAGAAGCCTCGTTTTTCCATCAGGGCTTTTTGAATGTATTGTGGTTGATGCCTTAATTTATAATTGACCTAGATTCACCCATTTTCAAGTACATACGAATTGTGGAAAATGAAAATGCTTTCAATTCTTCACAGTAACGAAGTGTCTGCACTTTAAAAGCGTTTCTGCCCCCTTTTCAGCCAGAATGTGGTAGTATTAAATCATTATTTCCTGGATGCTATCGATTTTCAACCCTAAGGGTAAGTTCACAACGAATCTGTGATGACAGATGATAATGGAGATTTCGAATAGCGCTAATATAAAGAAACACGTATTCAGATGCTTCGAGTATAAGCGCTCATATAAGCGATTGTAGCAATGAGAAATAAATGAGCTATGCTTCTGCGAGCAGAAAAAGCCATTTATTATCACACCTTCGTTATGAACTTACCCTAAGACAGCATTACATCGTGGTGCCCAAACTTAGCACGACCAAATTATAAGAGAATTTCCTTACTTTTACGCTTGAAAATATCTAAATGACGAAACCGGTCGCACTTCAATAAACAATATTGGAGAGCTCCCTTGAAAAACGTAATTTCGAAAATTTCAGCGGAATACTATCATATTTGGCCTAAGGAAATGGTCGGCAGTTTATTTCGTGGTGGAACATTGTCCTTTAATACATCCTTTTACCGGGAAATAATCTGCTGACCACTTCCGTAGGCCACATATTACATAATTTACTGAAAGCGTTGATGGGGCAAAAATGTTGGTTACAACGTTTTCCCTCGGAGGTCTTCAATTATTGTAGTCTAACTCAACTGTTTTTTTCTTTCATTCACCCTGACTAAAAACAGCAATAGAATCCTTTCATATACAATATTGCCACAACTGAAACAAAGAAAATGATCTACATTTATCTGTTTTTGAAAATATAACAACCTATACCTGTATGAGTCCACAGAAATGAAGATTAAAAATAACGACTCTCTATATCGTACTTACATTTGTAACTATCTTTTCGGCATTGAGAGTGGATCATGCTAGAGTGACATTTTTTCTTGGCATTACTAAAAATATGAACCCCAGAAAATTGGTTGAACTTAATGATTATTGTTTCTGGTGATCCGAGCTCCCACTAGTAGGTATTATACTTTAACAATTTTCTTTTACCCAACGAAAACAAAACATGGCTTACTGGAATGCCAAAAATCATGAATGACTTGTTTATTTATCCAGTTTTGCGCATGTACAGTGACAGAACTATACTAAACTAAGATTGGGAAAATCAGAGTGCTAGAATTACATATTCTGGCACAGCTGCCCCATAACCTTTCTCTAAAAAGTTTGTACTTCTTCCTACCTAATTAAATTCAATCCATATTGTAACCTTTTGGAGAATAAATATTATTATTACTATTTTTCATTATATCGTCTTCACCAGGTATAACTAACGAATATGACTCACATTCTGAATCACATTCACATTCGTTACTTATACGTGTTGTCGACAATATGTAGAAATCAAAGGATTCATAAGTGAGGAAGTGTTTATAACAATTAAATTTTATATGTAAGTGATACATTAAACAAAGAAATATGTAAGTGATAAATGACAAGAATATGCAAAGAAAATCAAAAAGTATAAAATGTGTTACAAGCAAAAATTGGTTAACATGAACTAACAGAAAAAAGAATTAAAGCAAAAAAATACGATAACAATGAATAGATTAAGAAACGAAGGGACTCATAGAAGTTCTATAAAGTTTTGTGTGCCATTGATTGTTGACATAAAGCGGCAGCTAATATTGCGGAGATGAAGGATAAAAATGACATGTATAGGTCCGGATCTAAACTGAGAGGTAAATGAAAACTTGAATGAAATAGGTCAACGATGAACAATTTCTTTACTTATAAGGGGTCGATGTTTAAAGAAGGTTGGGCATCCCTCATCTAAACTAAAAATCGCTTCTAACTGAGAACGACAAAGATTCATGTTATAGAACGTCTGATACCCTCTTGTATTGGCGTGCATTGACGTTTAACAACAAATTTTACAAAAGACTTAAGAGTTCCACCGTCAAAGCACGAGCTGGATTAGGTTTTTTTTTCTTTTTACGACCAAACTGGTTCTGGCGCGTTACATAACTCCGTCTTGAAACTGAATAGCGCTAACATCAATGCAAACAAGAATGACTAGCTTGCCCAAAGGAAGCAAACGATTCAATTTACGCCGATATGAATGGCATTACGTAATCCCGTCGACTTTTATACAAACAGCAGTTCTTCTCGAGCAAATTTAGCATAGCCCACGTGATAGATATGCAAATATTTAAAGCTCTGGGAAATTTGAACAGCTGTTACGGATCTGATCCACTGACCGAGCAGATCAACGAATTCTGGGACTACTCAGACTAAACAAGCGATAAATCTATTTGTTCAATGGCACAATCGTCACTTATCAAGGAAGTTGTAACAATAAAGACAAACAACCATTTCCGATGAAACAAGTGTGGTAGTTCAGTAAGTCTTGGCTCTGTAAACCTTAATACTTGATACAGATAATCAATCTTAAAAACACGTCTAAGGAACAAATATGTTTAAATTTTCAATTCAGCTTTGTCTAATGCACTCCACGAAGCCACATGCTGCTCATATTCGTCGAATTGATCATTTCAATTAGTTGAAACGTATTTACGAGACCACAAGCACGTGATACAGGAGTGACTTTCTTGAATAAATAAGAGCAACCGCATGGAAGCAGTTCGTTCGCTGATAAAGCGCGAAGCGGTAAACAAATATGTTTTTTGCGTTCTTTTCTGGGCGTGAATTGATAGTGTATCGAGAGGACACCACATGACCAATTAAAACTGGACCTGGAAAAAACAATTCCCCATGCACACGTTGCACAATGAAGTAATTTACAATGACGCAAATCGCGTATCTGTATCTTCAAGACGGGAAGGAAGTGACTTGATATATAGTTTGGCTAAACACTTTAAAAAAATAACTCAATTTTGCAGTATACTTGATTTGATATAATTTCCTCGAATAAAAGTTGTCGAGGCAGTTGTTAATTTTTCAAAATTATATTGATAAGGCACGAAGTCGTTCTCTATGTAAAAACTGCATCACCTTTAGAAATTTCTAACACTACACATTTAAACAAATTTAATGTTGCAATAAAATACATACTTCCAAATATCAATTAAGTTCTGAATTTCTTTAGAAATGAATTTATTCCTAACCATAAGCGAATATTTCGGTGGAACTATTTTTTCCATCTAGAATAATTGGCATAATTTCCATCAAGAATGAGGCACAGAAAAAAGCAAGCCAAGTGCATTTACTGTTCAACAAAGTCAATAAATACCAAGGTATATATAAAGTATCTACTCAAAAATAAATAGGGATATTGACCACAGAAAAAAAATATACTTTTGCTGTGAAAACATAATAATCCCAATAGGTTACTGTCACAAATTGTCAGAAGTAGCATAAGTTTAACAATTGAAAAACAATTAAAAAATTGCTGCATAGTGGCTAATTTTTGTATGAAATTTTAACAAAATCCAAAGAGTATATTTACAAATTGAAAAGGCTGATTTAGTGCTAAGAATGTTCCAAAGAGGCGAACGGCAAATTGAAAACGCAGAAATTTTTAACACATCACAAAGTGTTATTTCAAGAACAGTTACTCGTTTTAGACGAACTAGAAGTGTTGTAAGAAAGCCTGGTAGTGGATCACAACTTGGAACTGCTTCTAGAGTAGATCAATTTTTGATCATTTAAGCAAGAAGATAACCCTTTGCAACAGCCCGCCAACATTTATAGACACTTTTCAACTGGTACTAGAGTATCAAATCAAATAGTTAGAAACAGATCGTGGGCAATTGTATTGACCTCTTATGAGTCTCAGAATTCACAAACGCCAGAGAAGAATATGGGCTGAACAAAGACTGGAAGAAGCTACTCCTTGGGAAGACTTCTTGTTCACCGATGAATCAGGTTTTTGTAATCACAATGATAGTCGACGCAAACCAGTCCATCGAGAACAGGGAAATCATTATTTGTCTTAGTATGACCAACCAGTAGTGGCATTTGGTGGAGGTGGTTTTATGGTGTGCAAGAATCAGCTTCGGATACCACACTAACCTCCATGTTTTTGATACAACTTTAAATGCAAGAAGATATGAAGAAGAGATCATCATGGGACACATAATATGTATATAGAGCAAATAACACTGAACGTGAAAATTAAATTTTTTGGACGATGATGCGAGACCACATCGCGCTCAAAATGTAAGAAGGGTCCTTGATGGCAATGAAATAAATCGCCCTGATTCACTTTCACCCGACCTCAATCCGATAGACAATATTTAGGACACGTTACAACGCAAGATAGAAATTCTAAATTCTCAATGTACGGCAGTCAGATAATTAATAGATATTGTACCTCTTCTTTGGCACAAAAGTCCACAAGAGTATATTGATAATGGTGTCCAGAATATTCTAAACCGATGTCAAGCTGTTGTTGAAGCACGAGGGACTTTGACTGGCGATTAAATGTAATTAAATTTGTAAAACAAAAAAAAATGCTTACTTTCATTATTGCGAAATAATTAAATATAATAATTAAATCGTTCCAGATTGTTGTTTTTTGTTCAAGTGTTTTTTCTTTTACATTGTAACAATACTACATATAATTTTTGATATTCTTCCAACTAAAATATAATAAGCAATATCCCTATTCAATTTTTGAAAAGTTTACTATCCGGTAAAAAGCTGTCGATTAGGAGTATCTTCGTACACAAAGCCCAAACATTCCGGAAACATACCCAAAAACGTACAGTGTGGAAACCACTTATGGAATAAAATTATATTGGTACGCCTTTTAAAGTAAAATTTAAATGTACACTGGGCGATTCGCGTATTTGTAATAATAGGTAGGTGAGTTTTGTTAAATGGATCTCCCTGTATATTTGTACATTTTTGAATTCTTCTGAATCGGTTGAGTTCAGCGACCTACAATACTTATGGTTTAAATTATTATTTTAAAGATACTTCATAAAACACAAAACTAGGTAACAGTAACAGTGTTATAATAAAAAATTTTTTTCTATAGAACTTCTTGTTGTTTGTTTTAGCGCATTAAATGTTCAAAATGTTCTCCATTGACTTCTTGGTAAACACCTAGTATGTAGTAAAACGTAGAATTTAAAAATATACAAATATAAAGAGTAATACAATTAACAAAATTCACCTATTTATTACTGCAAATACATGAAGCACCGTATATATTCAATTTTATTTCAAAACATGTACCTTTCAGATAAAAAATTAATGCGTCCGAGCTTTTTTCAGTGGCCAAAAATAAAAAGTTAGTACCTCCAGTAAAAAAATTGGCTCAATTTCTACAATAACTTCGTAACGAGAACATTTTGGGTTTCAAATTTGGTTTGGAGATAGAACACGTTCCATGTATATTTTCAAGGTACATTTTTATTCAAATGAATTTTTTAAACGATTTGCTGTATAATTTAAATTGTTCAAGAACTTGAACCAAGTCTTGTACAAGAAATAGAGTGGTCTCAAATGACTTTAATAAAATAAAATTCCCAGAATTTTGAAAGGTAAAAGCAATATATAGAATTCTGGGATTGAAATACGAGAAGCAAAGGTCGTAAACTTTGCCCTTAATATAGTACATCCTGTAATACCTAACCACATAAACTTTATGTAAAGGTCTCCTAACGAAAGAAAAAGAATACTATCCCATACTAAGATCAAGAAATAGCGAGATTCCATCATGAATCCGCTTAATCTTTAAAATAATGTAATCAAGTAGGAACTCAACACATTCGTGACTCGCTCGCGTAATAATGAACGTTATCTATCTATTACAAACCATATCTGCCAAATGAATAGATAACTTCACAAAGTGTGCCGTTTGCAAAAGGAATCGATCAACACTGTTTAATTAATAATAATTATAAGAGATCAACCAAAACTGTTTCAAAAATAACACAAATAAAAGTCGTATACCAGAAGAAGTCTTGCAGTTTGTTGTATGTCTCTCACATTGTTTAAAACAAAAAAATTAAGTTTTTTCTCGAAAGTAAAAAATTGCCTAGCACCTTTTGAAACACTTAACTACAAACGACATTCTACTCGTTCTACAAAAAGACAAAAGCAAACTGTGTTATGAATTTCGAGGTACGGGTATAAGATAAACAAAACAGGAGCAGCTGTTTGCTTTCCTTTAACTCCGCACACAAGTCCTTTGGTGTGTACGGAATGTGGGCACAGCGCCAAATGATGATACCATCTTATGCTGAAATCATTGACACAGGTACACAACCTCGTTCCCGATAATAAAACGGGCATGCGGAACCGTTAAAAGTACTGCCGTTTCACGACTACGTCAAAAATAGACTCATATTTAAAATCAGTTAATCGATCCAACTTTTACTGATATAAACACCAAAGTAAGCCTGGATTTGCAATATCATTTAGGCCCGGTTTTTCAATCACAGGTTAACCCTAACTCTAACCAGGTTTATTTCCATGGTAACAAGTACGAAGACAATTGTTTCCATGGCAATAAACTGAAGGTTAACGTTAACTTAAAGTTAGTTTTGTGATTGAAAAACCAGCTGTTATAGTGATACCATATTTTAGCTTATAGATATTAGTTTAAGACACTCCAACTTCGTTGTCTTCATAGCTCGGTAGGCAGAGCAGCTTTTTATGAAATGTTGCATGCTGTCACGCGGGCCTTAGACACTAATTAGGTATCATTTGAACTTTCAATTGTTTTTGCTGTCATGCAAACTCCTATGTTACACGAGTCATTAGAATCAAAACCTGCTAAATCCATTTTTCAAGATTTTTTCGGAGACCCAAAAAAATAAAAATTTCCAAGGGAGTATCCGACATTTATCAATCAAAGTAGTATCAATAAATGTTCTAAAATGACACAGTATTTTGGTGTAGAGGTCATTTCTGTACGTCCCTTCCGTCTTAGATCTTCAAAAATTTGCAATTTAATTTGGATTTAGCCGATTTTGATTCAAACTCCACGAAATATCACCCAAATTCCTCATTTTCACCTTTAGGCGCATTTTTCGAGTAAGGCTTGTTAATTTCACTGAAAGGATTATTATATTCATTCGTTGCACTAAAAATTGAACCATTATGATAGGAATATATAACAGATTTCAAAAAAAAAACAAGAAAAACATTGTATTTTATTTTGTCCATGAAAGTATTTTCTTTGAAGTGATAAGGGAAGGAAACGCTGCCCCGGGCCTCTGACTGGAATAAAGGGTCTCTAGGCTGGAGCAAGCAGTAGCGGTGCACAGCGGCCAAGTGCATAATTACGGATGTAGCAGGTTTTGATTCTAAGGTCAACTTTCCGAAGCGATTTTGAAGCGGATTTAGCAGGTTTTGAGCCCAATCCTCATGCCTATAGAGAGATGGCTGCTTGAGCTTTGAAATTGGACAAAAAAAGTGAAATGAAAAATGTTGAATTTAGCAAGTCTTAATTCTAATGGCTTCACATATGGCTGAATAGAATCTGTATGATAAGAAAATCTTTTTACACACATTAAACCATAGTTTCTCAAAGGGTAATGATGACACTAACTTTAAACATCTGGAGACGGTCGTTGAAAGTTTGGCACAATGGGATTTCAGGAGCAAATGAATCGAATATAACAAAAAGTTGTAGCTTGGTGGTAGTCAAACAATATGAGTCAAGACTCCTATACCGCATAATAAATTGGTAATTGAAAGGTGGCTAAATAATTCAATTGCCATGAACCGGCAGCAGGAAAGTTGCAAGCTAATGACAATCATAATTGCCGTTTCGCAACTGCAAGGTCTTTCAATAAGGAATGCGTCGGCGACCCGTTATCTACAATCAGCAAAAAATGCACAGGAGCACGCAAAGTGTCTGAGAAACACGTGATAAGAAGTGGTCACATGCGCGTACATTTATTACGACCTTTACACACGCGTAAACATGCTCATAATGTAGTAAGCAAGAGTCATAAAAACCAATGGATGGTATTTTTAGAATTCCAAAAACAGGAAATACTTTCATAGATGTTTGTAACGGACACACATCACTCTCATTCAGGATTATCGAGAAGGAAAAGAAGGGATAAGAAACGTTACTATAAAACTACTTAGTAAAACTTAGTCGTTAAGGAGTATCACAAATGATTATCAAATATAGGTCCGGTTTTTAAATTGATTGGTAAAGTGACTATTAGTGTTATTCGATTGATAGCGCAGAAAATGAGTTTATCAAACTATTGGTAGTCCTAATAATGAAATAAATTCCTTTTAACAACAATTGGTTTTGTCAAACCTTTGGTAGTCATAAATTCCTTTTAACAACGAGGTAAACTAACAGCCAGTAAATTCGGTTGGTAGCAGTAAACGTGTAAAGGGCATCAATGTGCTTGATCAACTGTACGATTCTACTTTCTTGGTACTTGATTTAAAATTGAAAATGCATATTTTGTTTAAAGATTAAATTTATCTTACTGGCAGATAACAATCACTTTAAGGGGATATTGAAAAACTGGGCCCTAGCAACATATCTAATAGGGGAGAAGTGATACTGTAGACCTTAGATTCACGCCTGATCTTTCCACTTATAATGAGGTGGAAATATCAGGTCTTAGATTCAATGAAGATATTGTATATAGATGTATGGATAGGTACCCTCGGAGTATGAACTGTTTTCTTCTTTAGCTTCATACATTGAGAAGTAAAACGTATAGTCTTATAAAAGGAAGCTACTCTACAGTAGCAAGAATTGTAAAAACAACAGTTACTAAGACATAGTAAATGCATCCCGTGTTTATAAAACCGTCTCTAAGTAAGATGATTTTTTTTAATGTGTGGTGTTTGCCCAACGGAGTCCTATGTCATAGACTTGTCACGATCTCAGAAGCCGGAGTGTATTTTTGTGTGTGTAAAGTGTTCCATGGCTTTGTTACTTCTAAACCTCCTCGCAGTTGAAGTGGAAGCAGTGCCGAATTGTATCCTGAACACTGAAGGGTACCTGAAGTGAATAACAACCACCTCCGAGAAATATCTCGATCGGGGTGCAAACCCACGGCCCTACGATTGCAAAGCCGGTCCTTTACCATCTGGACCGTTCAGGCGTTACGTTATGTTATGAATATTAACAACATTTAAAATTCAATGTCCCGAAATCTTCTAAAACAAGGTTTTGAAATTCCCTGGGTATTTTTGAGTTGGTTTTTTTATTGTTCTCACGGTATTAGGAAATCACTAGGAGGAACATGTCTATGAGGACGTCTACGTGTTGTACAACATAGCCGGCTTGAGAATTTATTTGAAAATCAAATGAGGTGGTGACACATCGCTGAACTAGATCACGCGCGTGTTGGCAACCGAGTCGAGAGTTCGCGTTCACGTGACCTCGATATGCATTGTGTGACGTAGCGCTCGGAGGAGTGCGATAATATTAGAGTCGGTCCTGATCGTTTCGTGGTCGGTTTGCGTCGGTCGCGCAAGAATGTGACCACGACAAGTTTTTCTCGCGTTACGTATTTTTAACAGCAGCGGCAGCACCAACGGAAATGGCGTCATGCGCTGTTGCCGCGTCTGCTCGTCCTCTTTCGCCGATCATCAGCGCGCGACGCGTTTTTATCAACGGACCAGGAAAACATGGCCACTCGGCAGGGTTGTATTAAGCAGACTCTCGGTTTGATTAAAATATTATTGATTTTACATTCAGATCTACCATGTATCGTAGGTATTAAGACAATTCAACAGTTATATCGGTTGTTTTTTTTTTCTAATTGGCGTGCTGTGAATGCTTTTGTTTGGATACGTAGTAAATGGACCGCCCACTAGTCACAGCTCCCTAGACGCCTGGTTTTAAAAAAAAGATCATTATTATTATCAGTCGCTTACTGTCATTCAAATAAGTGTATAACAGACCACATACCGGTTGGAAAGTTTTAAACCCAAACATAGCACACTTACATTGAAAACTATATTTTTGCAGATTACTGCTCGCCATTTAACAATAAAAAATACTAAAATGAAAGAGAAATTAAGACTTATACAATCGTGTTAAAATTATTCTGAAATGTTAAATACTTGCGGAATATAAATTAAATTTTCAAATTTCAAGTGAAAAATTTAGTCGCTTAGTATATCAGATTTGAAACTTTCAAATTCAATAACGAGAATTTTATACAATAGGCTTATCTGTTGAAAATAAATTCATTTGTAAAACATATTAACGACAAAAAGTTTGTATTGCCATATATTTACTCGCATTTGTATTTCTTTACAAAATACAATTAAAATTAAAATGTTTTCAAGGCAACTGAATTTGTAAGACTGAGGAAGGATTCTTTTTTAATATTCTGTACAGTGGTATGTTACGCTGTATTCTTAAACAAAGTATAGTCTTGTAGCTACATCTCCAGAATTCTGTGAGTCCTGTAGTACTCAGCCTCAAGAACGTGGGTTCTTTACAAGAGGCGTATTTTAGTTGTGGATGATACTTTCGATACTTTCTTAATTCTTATGTAAAATTGAATTTCAAACATTAACTTAGATTTAGGATCAATGTACTATTGCGACAATGGCACTCTATCAAGTTTAGATTGAATGGTTTATAGCATCAGAAATAACAGTATTTTTGTATACGTTTACGAAAGGTTGTTAATGAGAGATAAAGTTTGTTCTTATCCTATAATTACAAGAACAATCCACGAAATAGTTCACCAAACAATTAACAATAGCATTTTTGTACGTAATAACGCAGAATAAGATTAAAATTCTAATAAAGAAAAATTTTTTTGTAATTTAGTCAACAAGAGTATCTATTACTGTGTAATTATTCATAATATCTTTTGACTGACGTTCAAATTGAAAGTTTCAGGTCTGAATTATTAATAGCGCTTTCGATTGGGGTGCGGTATGTACATTGAGTGTACTTTCATCTCATTTTATTCCATGAGGTTAAAACGAGATGAAGATATACTGACAACGAGTGCAGAAAGTGATTCCAATCGAAAATGCTATAAGGCGACTAAATTTTTAATCTAATATTTTAATTTATTACTTTATATTCTGACTATTAATCGGTCAGCCGACTAATCGGCCAACTTTCCTAGTCGGCAATTTAGTCGGCGACAATTTTATAGGAAAAACCGATTAATCGTCTTAAAAACCGACTAGTCGGCTTACTTCATGCACTGTTTTCTCAATAAAACAAATCTTAAATGTTAAACCCCGACTTCTAAAGAAAGTATTTAGGTTGTTCAGTGACGGCAATTGGGTGCCAAAACTAGAGGGCAACCATTTGCCAGTTTAAAGAGGGTGGGTTGAAAATAAAAAATGTACTGTCGCGAACAATAAATTTCTGTCGTCATTGATTCTCAAAGATTAGTACCTGACTTGTATTGCATTAAAAATAAAAATGTCACTCTTTTGAATACTGGGAATAATATTAAAAATTTAATTTATCTTTGACACTTTTTCGGTAAAAGATATTTGATATTTTAATTTAATTTCAGGATTTAAAAATGATGTTTTGATTGCCAGTGACTACTGAAGTTTAAAAGAACACAAAACTGAAGCACTACATCTTGTCCGATGAAAATTATTATAGAATATGTAAAGGTTTTGACAGCTTCTTCAGGAAAAACCTGTCACACACACAGAGAAACGTTCACCTACTACCCAATTTTTCCAAGTGTCCGTGCAAAAATAATTATATACTCCTGTTTTATAATAAAAAAATGGTTTTGCCATTTTTCAGAAGTAATTTTAAATCATAACAAGTGTAATACAGACAAATGAGGCTCTCGCTGAAAAATGATTTGTCCGGATTGATTCATCCAGACTATTATTAGAGGGTATCCAAAGAGAAGTTGAGTGGCGCTGTGTAAAACAGCATTGTATATTTTCTTTTTAGAGTAGGCTGAGTGTATGGACTAGTGCTGCCACTAGTCATAGTATCCATTGCTTGGATAACCGGTTATATCCAGAATCGGCTTTTAAGGAAATCGATTATTCGCATTCAATTTTTTTCCAGCACTAGTATGGACACAGATAGGAGAGCTCCGAGCGGCACCTTTGATGTTGCGCGGCAAGATTCCGTAACCTTCAACCATTGTTTAGGTGAAGTGCTGGTGAAGAGGGCAAGGAATTACTCACTATGCCTCTCCGAATCGCCGCCACTGTTTAGGATTAAGTCCCTGAAGTATTTTTTTTAATTAAACACCTTACAACTTTAATCGGCAGAAAGAACAATTAAAAAATTAATTAAGGCATAAATTTTTGAGTTTGGAGTTTGAAATAATCATGAAGCTCAAAACGACTGATTGTTTGTAATAACCTAAGTAACCTCTTCTAACTCTTTTGATGAAGAAATGTTAGATAGTTTGCTCGTTAATAAGTGGTAGGAGAGAGCTTCTTTTGGCTTCATAGTTTCCGAGAAAAGTCAGCATTCCTTAGAGCATTTAATTAGCTGATTAGATTACGCAGAACCAGTCAAATAAACCATGTGATGACGTGGCGACTGACATATCGTAACTGCCGAGTTCAAATGAAGGGTGCTCGAAACTGTGTACCGTTAAACCGACTAGTCGGCCGATCTTCAAGTAATTTAATAAAAATAGGTTCTTATTTTTGTCCAATTAAGGAACGTCATTGGACGAAGTTAACAATAGATTTGAAACAACAAACCAATCACAGGCTTTAATCACGCTGTTAAATTAATCAGTGATCACATTTTTGTGAAACTGGAGGTAAGTGTTGTAATAGTAAAAAGGATTGTTTATTTTTTAATGCATGAGCAATTACGTAAAGTATCTTGCTAGACAAAAACATTTAAATTTTGAAAATTGGTAGTTAGGCCCGTATTCATAAACAAAACGTACGCTATGTGTCCCCATACAATTCGCTGTACTATTTCATAAACTGTACGTACTTCCCGAATTTTGAGAAAGGTATTCATAAACTATCATTGGTTATGCGCCCAAAATGCAGGAAATAATTAAAGTTTATAAAATATAGCGAACTGTACTTGAACGCATAGCATAAGTTTTGTTTATGAATACGGGCCTTATGCCCGATTTCTGAAACGATATATAACTTTATGTAAGTGATAAATTTTTATTAAGAGATAACTTTATGAAAAGTGTGAACTGTTTAAGTTGGCACGTATAAACTTTATTAAAAGATAAAATTTTGAGAAACGTCTTTTAAAAGTTATAGTGACTTTATGTTGAGTTTATCTGTACATAAAGTTATGCATCGTTTCGAGCATCAGATTCTTTGGTATGTTACCCCTTCTATTCTTTAGAAGCCTAACCTAACTTAACGTTATTCGCCAATCATTTGAATCATTTTAAAAGTAATTCAAAGATCGACAAATAAGTATAATATACGTGTATGTAGTTACAATTCCTGAACGAACGGAGTGATTTTCGTTTTTACTTTTATCAACATTTTTACATTTTTACAAATAAACATTATCTTCCGAGTTATCACATCAGATCAATAGGGAAAATAGAATTCCTCACTCCTATTTCTCTAAAATAAACTATCATGTTTAAAGTTGGAGAAGGCTAATAAAAATATTCTTCATTTCAGAGAAAACTTTCCAAAATAAAAATTACAGATTTCGTTTATTCGTAGCTTTAAAAATGGAAGCTTTTCTCAAACAAAAAAAAAGAGATAAGACAAGCCCCATTCGCTTGTCCTGAAATAAAACAGAAGCACCCATCATCTGTTATACAAGCACGTTTCGTCGGTTTTCGCTAACCGACCGCAGAGTAAATAAACAACACGCCTGCAACGATTACTAATTTATAACAAGGTTACATCATTGCAATACTTTTAAAATCCGACAATTTTTGACGTCTTAGTCATTTCGCAAAGGTAAATGTGGTACTTACGTAACCAAATGACTCTGTTAATCATGTACTTATAATTTCAACAATGTGTGTACATACAGAGCTGCTATTTTCAAATTAATTAACATAAGGATGCCAAATGAGCGGAGGAAATTTCCAGATATGACGAAATCGAGTTCTAAGTAGACTGGCCATTTTTATAAACAAATAATATTCTCCATAAACGTAAGTGTAACAAAATTTGTAAGTCAGGATAAAAGTGGTGGTATGTAAAGTAGTGCCAGGGTTTTTCGTTTTGCTTCGATATGAAAATATTTTGCTGGCCTTACAAGTTAAGACAAGTTAATTTGGTGATTACGTAATAAGACAAAGTAATACAATATTTGAACCTTAGAAGCTTTTACATATAAAAAATGACGAAATAGTAATTTCTATAAGTACATAGTTGATAACAATATTAGTATTTTCATAAGTCATATTTCTCTTATATCTTCTTATTTTCGATGGAATTCTATAGGAATCTCCGTTAATAATGCAAATGGAAAAAAAACTGAGCATGCAATATTGGGTCAACTTTTTATGCTAATTTGAGTGGAGAAATCAAAAATTTTGCATTTCTTACCGTTTTCGTGGTACAATTGAAAAATGAAAAATTTATCAAAATAAATTTCAAATGCAAATAACGTTCTTGTCTTTAAAGATATCAAAAAATAAAAACATTTTTTGTTCGACTTTAACGTAGATTATGGTTTCTAATCTTTTAGTTTTTCAAAAATTTATAATATAAATATAATATAATTTGCTGTTAATATTTTGTTTTAATAAAAACATGTGTGTCGTATTAATGTATTCAGATTTTATTTTTGTATCACATGGTACGAATATCTAAGATAGGCCGATAAGAGAAAAAACAGTTGACAGTCGTATCTGCGAACAGGGATATTATACGTTTTGTCTAAAAGAGTGTGCACTGACGTATAAAATGTACAATACTGAACAATACTTTCTTACACTGACGTATAAAATGTACAATACTGTATAATACTTGTCTAAAAAGGAAGATACATTAGTATCAAATTGTGTATAACATTTATTAATGTATAAATATTGTATGATTCTTTACTGTTTAGGTCTAGATAAATGTTCATTAAAAATAATAATCCATTGGCAGGTAATCAAGTCATTCTTTTTAATAACTCAATTGCCTACTAACAGATCATTATTCTTTACGAATATTTATGTACCTGGACATACAAATTTAAATGTCTAAAACTTGCGAAAAAATACACCACACGTTTGTTACATTAATAAGCTGAAATTAAAATAGATGTAAAATGTTTCTTTAATGTAATTTTGTTAAAAGGCATATTAACGGTGAAACAACTGAAGAGAAATGAGTTCAATTTTTTTAATCGAGCGATTTGTGATTTTATTAAACATGTTTATCAGCGATTAATTTAATTAACGTCATTGGACGAAGTTAACAATAGTTTTGACACAACCAATTATATTGTTTCACATAACCAGTCACAGGCTTTAATGACGCTGTTAAATTAAACAGTGATTAAATAATTTTTGTGAAACTGGTTTCTATTAAAAAAAAAAAAGTTGGACTCGTAACTCGCTATTATGAACCTTTTAGAAATAAAAAAACGTTCTTAGCATTCCTTGCTATATCTTGAAAAACAGGAAAGTTATTTGCATTTGAAGTTTTGATAAATTTCTCGTTTTTCGACCGTACCACGAAAATAATAAGAAGTAGCAAATTTTTGATTTAGTTATTCAAATTAGTTTTTTTTAAATTTCCATTATTAATGGAGATTGGCTTGACATCAAAAACAATTTCTTGCATTTATGCACGTTAACATAAATTCGTGTTTATAGTTACTTTAAATAAATTAGTTTATATATCGAGTTTTTATTTTAAAATAAATTAAAACAAACCCTAAATTAGTAACAATACATTGCTCTTACTGGTTTAACAATGTTCTTCCTTCACCCTTTTACGTAAATCAACTTTTGCTGCAATCTCGGTGCTAGCTATGAAAGTATTACTACTTACGGTCCTTGGAAACAAAGTAAATGTAAAATTTTATAAGTCTTTTGAAAATAATATGGAATGAGAAATTACAATTTGATTGTACCTAGCTTTTAATTTGTTCGGCAACTACGAACTGCAGCTTCTTGAATTGCACTAGATTTTAATTTAATACTTAAACTTGTAATTACTTGCAGTGAAGTTAATATAAATTGTGAACGGTTCGACGGACCAGCTGATCAAAGCGACGCTGTGTTACATTGTTCCTCCTTGAGATCCAGGAAGGCACTGATCGTGGCCTACTTCGACTGCGGGTCGTAACTGAAGAGGCGCCTATGTTCCACTTTTAGCTATGCCAGCAGTTCTCAAACGGTTTAGTGAAAACCGTCCACTGCGTTTTCTCGAAAACTATTACATTTATGTTAAGAACATACGAGTGCAATGGTTGCCATTCATGGTGATATATTGCACGTTTAATGTTTAAATATTTGCACACAGTAAAAGAACACGCTGTATATTGGGCTAAATTAGGGGTGTGACTCTCTCCATGTGTCAATTCTGTGTTACACTATAATTAGTACTCTCAGTGTGTACTTCACATACTCTTATCAGACGAAGTACTGATTGAAGTATCTAACTCATTATCGGTCATCTTTAATCAATTTTTAATATTACTGATAGCTTATCAGTACGTTCTGCACATGGTGAATATTATCGTTAGTATCCAGTAATATTAATATATGAGAGCGGTTTAAAGTAGGCGCATATTTTGAATCGAAGCTAAAAAAGGACAGAGAAATTGTGTGTTTATGCACTATGGGTATCACATAGAATTATTTTTGTCTTGGTTGAATTCTTGGCTTCCGGTCGGAACCGCGTGTCTTGGATTTCTTCTACTGCCAACGTTTCGTTCTCCATTACAGAAGAACTTTATCAGAGCTGCCGCTGGTGGTCTTGCTGGAGCGTCTTGTAAGTCGTTGAGACTAGACTGGAAGCCAAGAATTCAACCATGAACGACGGCCGAGGAAGCCTTCAAGCTAAACTATTTTTAGCTTTATTTTAGAAAATTATGAAAAAAGCTCGGACCCGTCAATTTTTAATCTGACCCTAATTTAATTTAAGAAAGACCCGAATCTGCAAATTTTCATGGCTGTCCAAATCAATTCTAGAACTTTTAAATGGGAAATGAAAATATTTTTTTCAGTTTCTTTTCCGTTTTTAGGAAATACATGTGCCAAAAACGACGAGCCATTCTGAGCATTGAAAAACCTCAGAACAGAATTACAGTTAAGTATTAGAAAGCAGGCATAATCTGCATAATCTCTGCTGGCACATTTCCGGGTTCACCAATCAAGGTAGACGCACAGTACACGTATACATCCGCATCTTAACAGTTTAAACTAACTTGCAATTATAAAGTAAAGTAAATTGAACTTATTAGATTACAATAAGATCAGACGACGACATACATTGATATATTAAGCAATTAGACTGCTTCGTGGAAGATCAGGTGTCTCTGCTTGTAGTGGCGTGCCCTGTACGTGCTGACTGTATGAATTCACCTTTACAGGAAACAAACTTGTGTGAATGAATTAAATTATGTATTTTTATTTAAAGTTTTAGATTTTAAGGCACATTCAGTATTTTCTCTGAAATGCATATACACTAAGCAAAATTGATAAGAAGATAAGATAAGATTGATAAGAACATACAGACATCCCTGCTACTCATTTATCGATTTCCACCAGTCTGCAAACAAGACGCGTGACGTCTGTTAACAGCATGTCCCAAATCATCAGTACCGACTGAAATCACCTGACGACGAAGAAAGAATTTCGCGTATGAGCCGTAACGTAAATGGAGATGCGCAAACGTACGTTGAAATTAAATGCAAGGATACAAGAGACCTCGGTCAATACACGACGCGTCTGCGCACAGATACCACGACGTTGCGTGTTTACTACGCCTTTACGTCCGTCGTAAACATTGTAATGCACTCGAAATCGAATCGAAAACAATAGGCTATTGTTTTTTTTTCGATCACAAAGTGAATAATAAGATAATAATTAATTTAATCTGCAATAATAAACTTTGCAAAAACAGCAATATATTCTGTATTTTGCAATTTTTCAACTCTACTTCGCTGAATTGAGGCCACAAGCCATTTTGCCATGAGGGACGAAGAGAAGGAAAATACAAGAGAAATACTCGTAAAACAGCTTGACTTTTTCATGTACCTAATGAGTTCTATGCGCATCAAGAATTATTGGAGAGCTTCTGTTGAAGAAAATGATATCCAAATTGCTACATACATCAACATCGGTCACTGTTGGCGCGTAAATTTATAGAAAAATCTGTTTTTGTGCCTCTTAACGTTACAATTTCGAATTGTCATAAATCGAACGAGGAAATAAGTCAAAGTAAATCAACGTTTCAGACGGTAGAATCATGTGGAACCATGTCAATAAACATATCCTCCAGTAACTTCCAAATTACTAGATAACGTTTTTGAACAAGCATGGGTTACGCCCGTACTCGTGTCACATCGTATTGTAGTTATTTAATCTAAGTTGTTGCAACTCTGATGGCAATTAGGTCTTTTCTGTAAGCATTTTGTATTGATTGTTATGCTTGTTACGATTGATATGTAGCAACAAGCATAACAATTGATTTCCTAAAAATTCTATGCTCTTCAATTGGTTGTTAAAGCATATGGAAGTCTGATTGGTGGGTTTCTGTGGTTACTACAGTTATATACCAATTCAGCTCTCTTTAATTATTGTCAGATATCAATTGAAATAAGTTGGTGCTTACGGAATGCACATGAATGCACAATTCACTTGGACTTTTTTGCAAAATTCGAAATTACAGTTTACGATTTTCTCAAAGTATTTTCCATGAAGGAATGGGGCAACCGGAAACTGAGTTTTTAATTGTAATACAGGGTGTTCAACAACACGCTTTATCATACCGAGAATCTATTTCAAATCATTTATTTATTTTAGATTTGGCAACAGCAGTTTGTAAATAACAACTGAACTTCCTCGTTTTGTGTACGTACGCGCTACTACACGTACGTCTACACATTTCAGTTGGTATTACACGTTCAAAGGGGTATTGAATAGAACAATGAATCGCAACAGAACAGATAAGACCTGTGTATTCAGGCTGCAGATTCAGCGGCGTCATTGCTATTATTTAAACGTCTTTTGGGAAGCCTGTATACACAGTGGCCAGAAAAATGCGGACAAACGCCAGGTAGAACGATTCTTTGTTCAATTCTGAGGCGATAATCTTAATCCAAAAAAGTTATGCGGTCCTTCCTTAAGGCGCACGAGACCATCAAACCTTAAGATGTACGGCTAAAATTTAGCAAAATTCGTCAAATTTATCTATGTAAAATCATTGTGGTGAAATTTAGAAATGGAATTATCTCAAATGCATTGATGTAACTAATCGATTAATACCAATGGTTTACATTTTTAACATTTCTTCATTGGCTTTTTTGAAATTAAAGTACATATGGCAACGTGGTACTGTAAGGCTGCTTGTTTAAAAGTAGTAAGTAGTTGTCAATTTTTGACGTTTCTCATGTGACATTTGGCTCTTGAAATAAGATAAACATTTTGTGCTGTTCTTAGTACCGAACAATGTTTACCTTTGGAGAATACGCCGACATGTATATGGTATTCGGATTTTGCAATGGAAATGCAAACTTGGCAAAAGAAGAATATCAAATACGGTATCCTCAACGGCGACATCCATCCACCAACACGTTCCGTAGAATGGATCAGCGACTTAGAGAAACTGGCTCCTTTATACCGAATTATCGTAACAGCGGTAGACCTAGAGGGCGTCGAAAAGTTCAATTAGAAGAGCAAATATTGGATGCTGTTTACGAAGATCCGACGTCCAGCACAAGACAAATAGCTCGGGAACTAAATATTCCTAGCAAAACAACAGTGCACTCAGTACTATCTCAAAATTTGTTGCATCCGTTTCATGCAAAGAAAGTGCAGCCTTTGTGTGTGAACGATAATGTGCACAGAAGAATGTTTTGTAACAATATTTTACAAAGGATTCAAGAAGAGCCGAACTTTTTATTGCATATTCTCTGGAGCGACGAATGCTTGTTTACGAGAGATGGCGTCTTTAATAGCCATAATTTTCATTTTTGGGCGGACGAAAATCCCAAGACAGTAAGGGAAATTGAACATCAGAGAAGATTTTCGGTAAATGTTTGGCTGGGGATTTTAAATCTCCGAGTTGTTGGACCAATATTTCTGCCAAATCGTCTAAATGGAATTGAGTACGTTAACGTTTTAGAAGAAGTACTGGATAATATTCCACTGAATTTGAGACCCAACATGTTGTACATGCATGACGGAGCCCCTGCTCACAATGCCAGAATTTCTAGGGATTGGTTAAACGAACACTTTCCGAATCGGTGGATAGGGCGTAACGGTCCAATAGCATGGCCGGCAAGATCTCCCGATATTAATCCTCTGGACTTTTTCGTTTGGGGGTTTTTAAAGGAAAAGGCCTATCCAACGCCTCCAGTGAACGAAGAGGATGTAATTAATAAAATTACGGCGGCAGTTCGATTAATCGCCCCGGATATGTTGGAGCGCCTTTTGAATTCGCTTCCTCGAAGATTGGAATTATGTCTGGAAACTGATGGCTACCAATTTGAACAGTTCTTATAATTTTTTCATATTATCTTTAAATTTGAATACAATTGGTATCCATGTTAACATAAAATTCTTGCTAATTTGCGTATTTACCTGATTTATAGTAAATAATAAAATGATTACTACCACAGTACTTGTCTGATTAGGTGTTGCCAAATTTACAATTCTTTTAAGCTGCTCGTGTGACTTAAGAAAGCACTGTACTACTTTTTTCAATTAAGATTGTCAACTCAGAATTAAACAAAGATTTGGCCTGCGTGGCGTTTGTCCGCATTTTTCTGGCCACCGTGTATTAAATTATTTGCAGATTTAAGTTTCAACGTGAAATTTTTGTGAAATAAATCTACTCTACTGCTCTACTTTTTACAATCACCTTATTTTGACATTAAGTATACTGCCGTTAGGATTTCTGGTAAATCAAAAGTTATTTGATTTCTTTTTTAAAGTGTACTTTCCAGCATATACCAACGTCATATTCAATTGTGGTACCCATTTGTTTATTATTAACGGTTACATGGATATCACCTCCACCAATATATACCAAAGAGAAATAAAAATTAACCAGATTAAGGTTAACGGGAATCATATTACGTGCTCTAATTTAGAATCAATCAAGAGGATTTAAACGTGTGGTAGAGGTAATAAATAGGTAACAGTAGGTCAATCAGTGACTAAAGTATAGGGAAAAAAAATAATGCCATAATAATTGTCCACTGAATGACGAGCTCTTTACTAACGAAGATTGGTGATGCTCAAAGATAGGGAAATAAGAAGATAAAGCGAGGCGAAAATAGATATTACAGTTACCACATTGTCATGGTATGTCTAAACAGAGTAAGAAAATAAAATTACTGAAAAAAAAAGGCATAGGAACGCACATGGGGTCAAGGTTTGGAAGTTGTAATGAAAGTCAAGAGCTTGTTTCAGAAATAGGTGTGTGTGAACAGATATAGACGGAAGTTGTGTAATAGTGCAAACACACGAACAGGGTACCTAAAGTTCATGTTTAGAAATTTCCGAGAAACCATACAGAAAAATAAATATTTATTAAAAACCCAAAAGCTTCCTTTCATATCCAGGCAAAACCGTTTCAAATGTCGCACTTGTAGTCATGGACCTGAGGAGGCTGTCAGACAGTCCTTGTGTAATGGACACCGATTTACGTCAACATCACCTCGATAATTACCGAGGAATTCTTTTCGAAACCCGTGCCGTAAACAAACCGACGTGATAATTGTTCGAGGAAATAACGTGCGTAAATCCATGAGACACGGACTTTGACTTGAGACTCCAACTTTCTACTTGTTTAAATATTATACTAAGCGCACATGATCTGATCGAGATGATTCCTTCTTTTTGGGTGAGATTTATGCCTCGTTTATACATCTTCTACAATTTTTATATTTAAACTTATGAAGATACGTAAATTAATTTTATGATACGACTGTTTGATGGGTTGATACAGAATTTTGCAACCACTTAGAAGCAACCAATTCAGAAGGTCCTTTAGTTCACGAATTTTAAAATAACTGCACCTCTTAACATTTATGCTTAAGTTTACGGTCAAGATGAAACGTATCTTTGAAGGTTACAGATCAGATACTGTTAAAATTATGTTTGCATAAATCTTCTCACCTTACTCACATGTTCATCTTTTACGTCACGCGTCCAGTTATTCTTCAGTTTAAAACAGTTAAAACAGTTGCATAAAAGAAGCCTTAGTTGAATTAAACCTTAAGGCTATTTTACACTACCCAATTTTCTATACAAGTTTTGGTTTAATTGCTTAAACAATTTAAACTATATAGCAAATTGTATCCAAAATTAAATCGATTATTTTGTATCCGAAATATTTATTGCAAAGTTGAACCAAATATTGTATGTACGAATAATATGGTAGTCTGAAACTGCCTGTGCGCAATTTATTATACAAGAAATTATACAATTTTTTTAAACAATCTATCCCGATGTGTAGCATATGAAATAGTTTCAGATTTTCTTGTTTGATATTCGCGTTAATTCTTGCATTAGAATTGGCGATTGATTCTTCGCACTTAATTGTCATTTCACAGATATTTGGTTGTACCCACAGGTTTACATTATAAAGAAATAATCGTATGTATGGCATATATTTCCTCCCTGTACACATTTTTATAGCAAGCGAGATTTAATTTAATTCTCCGTTTAAAAGTTAGGTTGCTTGAAAAAGTGTACAACCTTTTGTTGGTACAATAAACTGTGCAATGTACAATGGCCTTTGCGTAACCAAGAATTGAAGAACGAATCATACACACAATAGAGTCATGTTGTGTCCAATTATTATGAAAGGAAATAATTTCCATGAATTTTAAGTTGTTTGAAGTTACACGCTACTTGGCATGAAAAAAACAAATGTACTTACTAATACGTAACATATAAATTTGTTCGTTTATAGCATGTTTCTTTTCGTTCGTTCGTTCAAAGATCACTAACTCATCAAAACGAGACTCTGGAACTTTGCGCTACATGAGTCCAAACTCTTGTGTTGAAATATAGAAGGAAGTACGAGGTCTGGCAATTAAATACCCGGATTGTTGCCGTAAATTTTTTATTGATAAAATTATTCAATTAACATTTAATCCCCTTCAGTGTACTCTCCTTCCCTTTTCCTACATCGTTCCATTCGAATTTTCCATTGATGGAAACAATGCGACGTAGGTCATTTTCCGACAAGATGTTTAATGCGTCGTCAGTTGTTTTACAACTTCTACGGATTCAAAAAGGGTGCCTTTGAACATAGATTTAATCTAAGGAAACAAAGAAAGTCACACGGAATCAGATCTGGCGAATACGGTGGATGTTCCAGTAAAATATTAGAGTTTTGGCCAAAAATTGCTTTACGGAGAGCACGTTGTGAGCCGGCGCATTGTCTTGGTGCAGAATCCAAGAGTTCTCTTTCCACAAATCTGGCCTTCTCTTCCGAACTCGTTCACGGAGATTTTTCGAAAACTTGTAAATATTAATGTTGGTTAATTGCATGGCCATCAGGACAGTTTATAACGCATATCGGATCTGATCTATAGTTGTTTGTTTCACTATTTTTTCTTTTTCTTTCGAAACTGTTATTTTGCACATTTTCAATTTATTTTCTGTTCTACAGTGTTTTGTGATTTTGTATAATATGTCATAACTTATGTTTCTTCTAATGAGTTTTCTATTATTAGATACTTGTTCTTCGTTTACAAATGACGAAGTTTTATTTCTAAATAAAATTTGGCTTTTTGGGCTTTTCTTTAGCGCCGCCGTTAATACGATGTAAATTTTTGCATAACCCTTGCATAAATTTTTTTACAAAGTGATAGAGATTGGTTACTATAGTGAATGTTTATTGCATAATTCGACACTTCTCTTATTTGTCAATTTTTCACTAATTTTATACAAGAAATATTATATCATATTGAGGTTTTCAATTTTTAGAATTTTGGATCACGTTTTCTTCTGTTGTTGCTGTTGTTTGGTAACTTAGAATTAGTTACCACTGAACAGTAGTAGCGCAAACAACAGCAACTGCAGTAACAGCTGCAACCCTGAAGAAAACTTTTTTAAGAAAGAAGAAACGCCGACAACACAAAAAACATTAAGGCGGTTTTCCCCTCTGGAGGCCGACTGGCCTCCGAAGTCTTCAAGATTACGTTAGGAATATGTTTCTCGATTATTGTTTTTGTTTTGGATTTTACTTACAATAGTCTTTGTTCTGATATAGTGCTTTGTTCTCTTTAATTAGTTCTTCTTTGTAATTTCTCCATTTATTTTATACAGGGTGTAATAGAATTGAATATTTAAATTCACGCGATGTGAGCGTTTTATATAATACGGTGTCCTAAATGTAATCGTTATCGAGTTATAAAATATTGGTAGGGTGTTATCAGGCTTTATTTTTCGTATGTTTGAAACTTTAAAGCAAGGAAAAATTTTTTATTTCCTTGCGTCATTACTCATTGCATTTATAACAAACAAACAAAGCGCAACTCTATCTTTTTCTTATTCATTTATTCAGGGAAACGGAAATATAACTGAAATATTTGTTTGTTGTAGTTTATGTAATTGAAAAGCGTAAATTCTACAGCGATTTCGAAACTGGGAAGGGCGCGGATAGATACAAAAGGAGATGCAAAAAGTTAGCAAAAGTGTGATTTTCATAACAAAACATAAATTAACAACAAAACATGTTCTTATAAATAACCTTTATATTATTTTATGAAATAAAGGAAGAGTTGGAGGCATCAAGATTAGATTTTTTAAAGGGAGGCATAGCATAATGTTTGGAAACCAATGTTCTAAATGGTCTAAGTACCAATTTTGTATAAAATTATTTTTTCCGTTAAGTGTGTCTCAAATTATGTTTTCAGTTTTTGAAATTTCAATATTAAAGCGTGATTGGTGTATTTGTAGTCAAATAAAATTTATATACAGAGTATCTCAAGATGAGTAGCTTATTAAAAGTTTTCGGAGAAAGGAACATACAAACATTCTGAAAATTAATACACTGCCGTAGGAGGAAGTGATCTTTCAGACTAAAATATTGCTAGGTAGACCATTTATAAGTTACGCTTTTCAATTAATCACGCTCAACTTTCCTGATTTTGATTTTGCAAATGATTTGGTCTCAAAGAATGAAAAGGAATAGCTCTATAAATAAGCAAATGTGTTCAAATTCTGAATAATTTAGATAGGAAGTAAAACGTGCAGAATCTAAAGAAAAATAGTCAGCAACATCCATTAGGGGTAATTTTTTATTTGTGCGATTGAACAGCTGACGAGCGCGACCGCCTGGAAATGTAAATCGACGCAGGTGCGGAGGATGTAATTTCTTCGATAACCCACAAATTCGAACAAAGGCCGGTCACACAAAAAAACGCGCGGGATCCACATAGAAACCGATACCATCAAGCCGAAGAATGCAGTAGGGGTAGGGCAGCAACAGCGACAAAAAACTTACAAGCAGACGGTACAGGTGCTGGGTACCGTTGCAGTTATAAGACGTTATTATCTATTTCCTCCTTGCTAGACAGCTGGGTTGGGTAGGGTAAGTTAAGCAAGGAACGAACGGACGCATCTGCCCCCTTGCTTGTACAACGAAAGGGAAAATGTCTTGCTTCCGTTCATGTGTTCGTTTCCCTGTCGTTGTTTTAATGAACTGGATATTTGTTGCTTCCGCATTTGCAAAATTACAAAATTTGAATTGCAAAAAACGAACAAATTAGCTAGTAGCCTAAATCAATCGAAGATAAAAAAGAAGACTCAAAGAATAAAACTTTAACAAGAGCTTCTTTCCTGGCCTTAGCGTTTAGAGATAATTTAACAGCAAGGCTTTCTGCTTCCAGACCTTTATTATGGATGGATATACCTATACATATTTATTAGGAGTACTTTATTATTTAAGAACATGATTTTATAAGCTAGATAAGAGAACTAAATTCATCTACACGATCTGATAGGCAGAATTCTCACCTTCCAGAACCGGACACCCCTGGATGTTCGCTCAAATCTTCTTCGGACATTATAGGATTGTTTCAATTGTAGAATTTCCAAGTAATTACGTCACTAATTTGAAGACCTTTGTTCAAATCCGGTATTTATCAAAAAAATTTCCTCGATCTACATATAGTCTTCCTAAAAAATTGTTGTAGTGAATCCGGAAAGTGTGGAAACCGTACAATCTGACGACGTTGTTTGTTAAATTTTCCATACTCACAAACGACAAATACGCAGACACAACACTCGTTTGATTTATTCAGAATTGCGGACGTCCTTGACGATCGCCATTAAACCGGACACCAGACGACGACGAACCAGCGAACGCAAATCGAATTTCAGGATACGATCAAGCAAAAATCCTTAGCAAGCACAAAGACTGACTCATTCCGACTGTAGCCTTCTGGTTTGAACGATGTAAAAAAAGACAACGGTGACATCGCCACTTGCTTTCATCCAACGGATCCTGCCCACGCATCAAATTTTTACGACCTCCGATTTCTGATAACGACCGACCGGCACACAAACAAGGTGATGGTGACCGTTAGGTGCTGCTTGTGATGCGGTCTGTGTGAGTTCACTTTATAAGCATTCGTGAGGTCACTTCGTAAAAGAGAAAACCAGTACAGTTACGAATTTAAATGGCACGACCGACGTATACATATATGTATGTATGGATGAGAAATGTTGTTAAGTACATTTCTGAGTACTCTATTCACTAAAGCAGAAAACAAACAATTACCAACCAGATCATATATTACGATCTGGTTAACAGGAAATTGACCAAAATTTTAAGAAATTTGTCGTTAATAATAAAGGCGAAGAAGAAACAAAATGGTCTCGCCAAGTATGAATTAGACATTACTGGGCACTTACGTAAATAAATCTATATACGGCCGAGTGCTCTTGTCGTGTCACCTAATATATCGTTCACCGTGACAGAAACTAATTCCTGTAGAACATCCTATCGAGACATATCAAGAGTAAAAACAAATAAAGAGTGGAAATGGGTTGCGTTCATTCGTGAGGAAAAATACCTTTGGTATGCTCTCAAACGCCATCAGTTAATATGAGTACATACATCAAGTCTGTAAAAATATTGATTAGTTTTATTTTGTCTAGATAAGATAAGGAAGTCCCTTATCAGTTTGTTTTCAAACCTGTGTCTCTGGGGCAGTTGTTCATCCAAGCTGGCGGCTTTGCCCGTTATCTTGGTTAAATAGGAAATTTTTCCGTGACGACGGGCGAAACCGTTCGACTTGTTTACGTAACATGTTGTGGTGTATTTGTGCGTTACACATTCGACCCGATAAGATTAGATTAAGGTCTAAAAATAGCTGCCCGTATATGAATGTGGAGGTAAAAGGTTGAATGGACCGATCCTGTGGAATTTTTCGGAGTGGAACGACGCCTTAGAATTTTTCCGTTAACTGAAAGTTCAACTTCTACCATCAAAACTGATGACGCAAAATGAATTTATTTTTTATTTATTAAACGACTTCAGTTATTTAGTCACCACCGAAGATTTATAATAACCAAACAAGCAGGTGAAATAAATGTTCAAAAGTATACAGATTTTGGTGGTGGTCAATACTGTGGTCATTGTCATCATTAACATCCACTTATTACAACATGTAACTAACTCATTGTCAGTGAGAAAACATTAATTACAAAAATCAATTGTCAAATAGTATGTTATTACCAAAGTCTGGCTCTTCTAACAGACTGGTCAACTATAAGAATTGAGCATTTGCCCTTGATCAAAGCGAAGCATTTTTTTGCGATGGCGTTTTTGGTTGGTTGTAGGAGTGACTAACACGACTGATTAATTAATTTTAAATAATTAACCTAGTTGAATCTACTTGTTTTTGACTCATTAATAAAAAAATTGCGTCTTTGATAGGCCGTTTTAGTTCTCTCCTAAGATTGACTTATAACCAAGCTGCGGGTTACCGGTTCCACTATCAGCAGCGTCGCATACCACGACTCACACACTCGAGACGAGAATTGAAAGTGCAATTAATAGTGTATTAAAGAAAAAGTTTCATAAGACTTGATTTTAACGCACTTGTTCATTTAGAAAACTCGTCTTTGGCTCGTTTTTTAAAACTGGACGCCCGTGCCAAAATGACTTATAAAACGTGTACTTCATACTATTTTTTTTTAATTTTGGTTCTTAAATATGTAAAAAAAGCTTAAAAATTTGCCTTATTTTCTAATAATTTTTTAGAGGAAAATTTTGTTTTGTTGATGACCGTTGGCGACATTAGTTGATGTTTAACATAATTTCAAACAAATGTCAGTTTAAAAGTTATGCTATAATTACAAATTTTGTGAGCTTAAAGTGTTTTTAGTTATGATTATAATTTGCGATGTCGACAAATAAAGGTCACGTTATCATTTGTAATGATCTGAACAGACTTGACAAAATAAAATTTCGAGTGCTTTAATGCTCTACGTTATGAAATCCAAGCTATTAAAGCACCAAAATAGAAAAAAAAAAATATTTCTGGGACGCCTATGGAAATATATAAATATAACTAAGGATAGGACTGGCATATGTTCACGCCATCGTTTCAGTAGCGCCGTAAAATGCATCGAACAGGCACATCGTGTACAGTTTGGACCAAATAAGATTGGGTATGGCTCATAACTATTCAGTACAAGTTTTGCCTACTTACTGTATTCTATTTCATACATTCGCACTAATTTTGTTGTGTATTAAAAAAATAAAGAAATCTGTAAAAAGTAATAACCTATATACCTACGTTACTGAAGACGTACGGTTTCTAGGGATTGATTCGTATTTGCTTATTAAAATAATTCTGCGGCGTTCCTGGTGTATGACGCAACGTGACGACATATTCCGGAGGTCGGGGTACAACTGGTCAACTAATTACTCTCCACATCTTTACATATTGAAACAAGAAGAGTTGATTGCACAACTGTAATTTTTTTATTCCGGCAATATTTCTCTGTTTTTTTATTGTACTGAATACACCACTGCTTTAGCGGAGGTAATTGTCTCCGCAGCTCTCGCGTTTGCATTCACACTGCGCTCTAATATACTATATTACCCGCTTCATGAACCGCGAATTTTTGGTTCCAATCCGTAATTATAACACAACAGTCAAAGTTGAAACATATTTACTTAATACTTAATACATGCAAAAAGGTCAATTCGTGGTTATTTCCACCAGCTACTGTACTTCGTCTTATTACATATAAACATACAGAGTGATGATGAAATACCGCAATAAGCCCATAATTTGGGGTACTTTATCACCATTCTGTATAAACTTGACTAGAAATTAACGGTAATAACGACTGTTTCATTAAAATGTAAAAATGTATTATAAAATTAATGATTGAATAAATGTCTTGTTCAATAAATATTCTAGACACGTATTCCATCGGTAAGGAAATGCATTATATTAGAATAATTATTCTAATTTCATGTTATGTTCAAATCGATACGGTTTCTAACTTACTGCAGAATTTTTCTTTATCAAACCTAATTAATTTTACTAACTCTTATATCCACAATACAATGCTAGACATTTTACAAAATAGAAAAAAAGGCAAGTCAGTGTTCAGGTAAAGACTTCTTTCCTGAAAATGCCTATTGGGTCTCATCGCCTCCGAGAAAACATTTCGAAATAAGAGCACAACAAAAAAGCGGTATTTATTGTTCGGAATATTTTCCATGATCTCTGTACAGATGTTTTACGACAGAGGCCGGCCGCAGCGGTACAGGGCGACTGGAACCGTGAGAAAGCTGCAGAAGATCAAGGTCACATGGCCATGATGGCGCGTCCATAGACTGGTTTAACAGCTACTACTACCAGCAGCGGCTTGATTTTCATGTTCTTATTACCACTTCACTTTTACAGCAAGCACTCGCCTTTGAAAAACAACGACGTCGTGTGTGGTGGTAACAACCGTTGATGAGGAGTTCATTACTTAAGGGGATTTACAAGTTGCAATTTGTACTGCAGCAAGACGCAATTTCGATCGTGCGCATGCTCATCAATAAATATGTGCGAACAAATAATTGGTAATTAACTTCAATAAGGCCACTCAATTATAAGATAAGTAAATAGTTACACTCAGAAATTGCTATCAATCATTGCCATTACACAGGAATTATTTAAACATAAGTTAGGTGCAGGCAAGCAGGGTTAGGTGATACGTGCAATTTTTATTGCATTGCAAGGCATCTTTTGGGATTTTTGCCAGAGAAACCACATTTTGCTGTTATTGTTTTCATCCGTAAAAATTAATAACAATAGTATATTTTCCCAGTTGATTAGAATGAAAAAAAAAAATTATATTTAGACTAAACACTGATAGCAAACTTCTCAGTATTCGTCAAAAACAAATGTTTGTTTACTTTGTGATTCTGCATACACACGGAATGATCGGAATCGACTACGTTTCTAAAATCAAATGACAGCTAAGCTGTTGAATTAAAAGTAACTGATAAATAATTATTCTATCGTATTAGAATTCTGCCGTCATTTAAGAATTGCGTATTATGTAAATTGTCTAAAGCACTTCAATTAATTTCAATTCTTTAACAAATACATCAACTAATGAGGTTTTAGTTATGCCGTGATTATTGTAGTGTGAAAAATTTTGGCGTTGTTTTCCTGCTATATTTTATAGGTGTGGAAATAATTTTTGTGATTGTGTTAAGTCGTTAATCCTCCGCGCATAAAACAACGGAAGTGTGTCGGCGCTGGAAGCAGTGTTTTTAATTGGTAACAAAAATCTTAATGGGGGGGCAACCGCATTCCGCCATTGACGTTCGCTGACGTGTCCTCATGCGACCCTGTGCGCGGAATACAAATTATCGCCGCCGCTGTTGGATAACGCAAACGGCGTCATTTTCCACGCGGGTTGTCTATTTATAAAATAACGTAAACTCGCGTTACGTCAGGAGCGTTCACCTTAAATAGAAAAGACGACTTATTTAGGGTAAACTGATAGAGCAATTCACGAAGTCACAATTGAGCCAGGTAAATATCTGGGTATTATAAAAATAAAAGGAGCAAGTTTTGGTAGGTATTCAAAGAGGGTTGTCCACCACTGGTGCGGTTATTGAACTCGTAAATACCGATTCGTAAACAAGGAATTTGCTGTAGCTGTGTTATTAAATTTTTCCAAGCATTTGATTGATGAAGGAAGTAGAAATAAATACTGTGGCGTTCCTCAAGCATCAAGTCAAGAATATATTCACAGTCTTCCTTGTTTATTAATGACTACATTAATTTATTGCTTTATTTGCAGTTTTAACAAAATTCACACAATGAGAATGTGTTCCTCAAGACTAAATTCTAGCGTTCTTGCTTTCTTTTACTTACTAATGATTAAGGATAGGATTAGAATAAGTACACGCCATCGTTTCAGTAGCGCCGTAAAAATGCATCGAACAGGCACATCGTGTAATGGGACGGTGAAAATAATTTACGGCGTTCTTACTGTATGATGCAATGTGACGATATACTCCGGAGATCGAAGTAAAACTGGTCAATTAATTACTCTAAAAATCTTTACACATTGATACAAGAAGAGTTGATTGCATAACTGTAATTTTTTATTGCGGCAATATGGCTCTGTTTTTGTTATACTGAGTAACACCGTTGCTGTAGCGGCGTTAATTGTCTCCCCCGTCCTTGCGTTTGTTTACACGCTAAGGTCTAATATCTTATATTGCCCGCTTCATTAAAACTTGAACCGCGCAAAATATATATCCCCGATATATACTAATGATGTACACTTTCTATTACCTGCAAACGATGTAACAAAATTCAACTGATCACACATACCTATCCTTTAGAACGCTCAGTGGTGTACAAAGAATCGGTATATAGACTGCAATTTCTAATATCATCACACGGCGGAATTTTGGGGACTTTTTCTAATTGAACAACACAATGATGCGTTACGGCTGTCGAACAAGTAGCGCTGTGACGAAGATTATTTTCTGTATTTGCGCACACTTAGGCGAAGCTAGCTAAGTGTGTATACAAAAATTCAGCTAGGCTGGATTTTTTCGGAAGTTACCGCATTTTTTAAACTTATTTTACTGGACTAAAAGCAAATTCGTTAATTAATCGATAAACGAAAGCATGAGGTGGGTTCCTACAGTTAATTCTTGATAAAGGACTTTTCGTAGTGGGAATATTGAAATTCGTAGGATAATGGTAAGAGGAGATTACCTATTTTGCTTGAATAAAAAATCACCAAACTAAAATTCCATCAGTATCGATAACAACGTAAAAACGATCTTGTGTTGACTTCGACCCTTTTGCCCTTTCACAAAGAAATGATTCATGACAAAATAAATAAGAAATGACAAAATTTTTTCCAAGTCTAATTAATCCTTGATATAAAGAGCAATGAAGTTTAAACAATAAGAATAAATCCATGTTAAGCACGGTATCATAAAGAAATGTTTTCACTACTCCATTTCTTTCACTTCCTCTTACAAATATGAGGTTTATGAGATGATAAAATGTTTCAGTTACGAAATAATTACTTCAGAAAACGCTTGTATAAGCAATCTTGGCGTACATGTACACCGACGTAAAAACTGTAAGGATACGTATCGCGGCTTGCATATCGTAGAAACTTGGGTTATGTTTTACACACGTTTTCGGTAGAAACTAGTGAAGATATCCAAAACTTAAACTTTGTCATTATATACTATTTGTTTTGGAAGAATAATGTTTTTAACACTCATATGAACGTGCGACGTAAAACATTAATCAAAATACATTGCACTAACTAAAAAATTCAAATATACGATACGAACACGTCTTCGTAATATTTGTCCTAAGTATCTAATGTATCAGGTGTATCACTTCGTTCACGAAGTATAATGATGTTGCCAAAGTATACCTATCACCTATCGTGATCAGATAACGTAATCTAATACACATACTTAACTTCATAATAAGTGTAACCTATACAATTCAATTTTTCGCTTCGATGTCTGCCGGCGCCTACTTAGAGTGGCGTAGCAGGTATATATCTTAAAGCACATGGATTTGCTTCTAATAACTTTCAAAGTCCAAGTTAACGTTTGAAGATGCAAAATTTTCCAGCATTTAAGAGTTTCAGTATCAAGATTCTATTATTGCATGTGTAGGCATATTTTTGATGTGCTATATTCACACTAATTGTGTCTTTATCGGTCAATTTCATGATCATTTTCTTTTATTGTGCTATTTCACTTTAGTAAGGCATTATTTAATGAGCGAAATATAAAAATATGTTTTGTTTAACTTCATATTAAAAGGAACTATAGCTTATTTCCCACAGAGCTATAACAAAAAAAGTCGTAATGCAAAAAAAATTCATAGCACCATTTGAATAAATAAATAGAAAACAATTCTATCAATGTAGGTGGTTCGTGTAATAATAAAAAAGTAGATGAGTATGGTCGCAACGGTACTTGGAAAGGGGGCCAGGCCAGCCAGGTAAGATGTTTGACTAAAGTATACCAAGAACATGGCTGGTTGCCCGCAGTTGTGAAAGCTGTGACGTAGAAGACGGGCCAACGCTAATAAAATAACCGGTCGTACAAAAACCGGTCGTAACTTGAACAACTCGCATTACAACCAGCAATTTGTTTAGCTCGGGTGATTTTGACGTCATCCGTCATATATTTCGCACGGCGCATAGTGAAAGCTCAGCCAGAAAAAAAAATACCGCCCGCCAAGAGGATATCGAAATGGATTTCCGGCGAGGCGCTTTAAATAGGACTAGGTAAATATACGAGCCCCTCGTCCCTCCCCTTCTTCCTCCACTGGGTAGGTAGGAAGGAAATATTTCAGCTTCAGCGTCGGCGGCGTCCCGTTTATTTTCATCCATTTTAAAGTAAGCACACGCGGTGAGTCACAGACGTGAATGCAACGTATTCTTGGAAGTGCGGTCGTGTCACACACGAACGTCGACACATATGTTCCTCGGTCCGTCGCATATTACAAAAATAAACATTACGTCAGAACGCTGAAACTCGCATATAAATGTCACGATACCAGACCGTTGAACCGGATGTAGGCAAAATCGACTTTAAATTACTCCTCACATACTATTGGTATGTCTCGGAGGCTCTGCAAAGGAATACATACACACGACATGTACGTATGTGACGCGGACGTACGTGCTTTGTGTACACAGACGGCGCAAGGTCTTGTTTTAAAGCACTACGATGGCTACATTCAATTCAACAGACAATGGCCACAAAATAATAAAATTGGTCGATCAGACTACTCAAAATAATCAAAATGCTCCAACATGTGTTGTTCTATGAAAAAGTTTTGCAATTTACTAGATGAGTTCAAATATAGAAAGAAGTATTTTAATAAAATTAGAATTATAATTGTTCTTCAAAGAGGTACTACCAATATTTGACTATTGAAAAAATTATCCAAACCGACAATAATTATTCGCCACCATTCTGTTAGTTTATGTTATTGTTTATGTTGTCAAAATGACAGATATGAATATGATTCAAACCAAAAGCGATGTTGTTTGAAAAAGATAAAAAAAGTAAAAACTGTTTCACACTGACTGCGTTTACATGAACATTTAAGGCCGGTGTTATGGAAACAGTGTTAGTAACAACGGCGTACAAATTCATGTACACGGGACGTTGTTACAAAACCGGTTTAGTAACTCAACACCCGCAAGGCATCAGGCGTGGCGTTAGTAACACCGGTTTTATAGTTCATGTAAACATTTTACGCCCGTAATTAACGCTGCTGCCAATCTCGTCTGTTTCAATATGATCCTAACCTTTATTCGTTAGGTATGCTCGTAATTGTGTAGTTTCTTTTTTTATTCTTGACATTTAACAATGCAATCAGCTGTTCTAAACAGGTCTAACTAACGTCCATAAAGTAGCAGGTGTAAACACGGTTCGAACAACCGACGTTATTAATACCAGCCTTAAAAGTTCGTGTAAACGCGGTCACTGCCATATTGTTGGAATGGTAGTATTGCGCGAAAATTTCTACCCGCATTTGTGTACTCGCGAGCAACTCATTTTGGTCGTCACTGTTAATCAAAACGTAGGTTTTCATTCTAGAAATTAAAATTATTCACGTAAAGATCCCGTGTTTTATAAAATTAATACACGAATCTCCTTTTTTTAATAAAATACAGACAAGAACAGTGGTGTCAGCATCGAGTTTTGATCGTTACTGTCAATCAAAACGTCAGTTAAAATCTCAAAAATTAGAAATTTTTATATAAATTTGTTGTTTTACCAAAAAAAGGTCGAAAATAACATAGGTTTTTAAGAAATTATTACCAGTATTCAGAAGTAAGATGTCAATCTCTTTCCTTTCAATCAAACACAAGAAAAGTATAAATTTTTGTAATCAATGACGACTAAAATTTATTCCTCGCGACCGTACATATCTTTGACAATCAATGACGACCAAAATTTATTGCTCGCGACTATACAGATTATAAGTAAACAATATACAGGCTCTATCAAAAAATTAGGCAGCTACCTCCGGGACGTATTCTACTCATCAAAACAAGAAAAAAGTTCACATAGCACACTGTCCGAAAATTATAATCAAGTTTGTGTTTGAAATATTCTTTACGTAATATTTTGTTTTTACGGAATTAAACATTTTATTCACTACTTGAAGTAAATGTTCAAAGTGATCATTATTCATAATAATAATAAATAGCAGAGCATCATCATAGACAACAAATTGTATAAAGTGATATACATATCTAATATTAAGATTCTGGAGGATTCGAATTTTTTAATTATTTTCCTTTAAAAGCATTTAGTGATCTCTGCTCGTCTTAAATGGTACAATTAAAATACTTCTTCCAAAGACAGAGACGACCAATCAAAGTTTTTTTTTTAGAAGAAACCCCATAACGAATTATACTACAATGATCAAAGATTTTTTTTCCTAAATACCAATTAAATAAATTGATGTGTTATTAATTAGAGGCTGTTTAATAACCTATTGTCGCTTGTACAGTTTAAACTTTACAATAAATTTTAAAATGAATCAAAAACTGTCTATCACATAGCGTCTTCTAATTTTCCAAACTATATCTGCAGTCCAAATTTTCTGGTTACAAACATTTAATTAATTTAAAATTTAACTTGCACAAGAAATAAGGTTAAATAGGTTAAAACAGTCTTATGGATAGGTAAAAAATTAACAAACTATATTTAAGATAATGTACCAACGGGTACAAAGAAAATAAACGACTACTAAGGGAATTTTCGTGTTATTTTAGTTTTGTAAAACCAGTTTCAGTACATTTTTGACAATCAAGTAACATTAGCCCGTTATGAAGTATTAGCAAATCAGAGCCATACGTACGATAGCGAGAAAAGTCGTTTACGTTTCTTTGCACCCGATGGTATATTTGTATATTTGCATTTGCAATAATTCAAAGCTAGAAAAAAAAATGTAGGGAATTTTAACAAACTTTACTTTTTGTTTTATTTTAAAAACCTAAGCCCTCATTTTTTCAGCTTCTTATAAATTTATTTACCCCATGAAACCCCTGGAGACAACTGTATTATATCGACAATGCTTTCCAGAGATATTACAAGATAGACAAATTTACTTGGAAATTTACGTGGAAAGATCCGACCTACTAAATTTTAAAAATTCTTGTGAAATTTTATTCTGGATAGAAATCGTTCAAACTTAAAAGTCCTACAAATTTACGTACAAACATTTACAAGGACAAAGGATGTGTTATTAAGTGACCGATTTTTTTAATATTTGTCAACGTCATCATCATTATCAATTGGAGGCGTTGAATACAAATTATCAGCTGATTAGATAACAATACATACTGTTCATATTTACATACACTTGTGTTGAAGGGAGCTAATAAAGCTTAAGCTGTCAAGCACACAGCGACATTTAATTTAATTTTATTAAGTGTCCCGCAAATTTTAACATTTTTAATAACATTTTTACCGAAGAAAGCGCTTCGATTAAAGTAAAACCTAAAAAATATGTTTGTTGGTGTTCGAATAGAATTCCAAGAAGCAAAAAACCAGTGAGCTTCAAATTAATAAGAAGTTTCAATAAATAACAGCAATAGCCTTGCCAACATTTTTTGTTAGTCTTGGCCCGTACTCATTCTCAAATTTAAAATACCAGTTTCCCCGAATAGATCGCACCGGATATTTTTGTTAACAAAATCATTTTAATGCAAGGTCTAAACTGACTAATCTCGCTGATCTTGAACCCTAAGCATTCTGTTAACATAAAATTTCAATGTTTTTCTTTTCTACGAACACATAAATCAGATGCATTTGATGTTTTTATTAGTACGTGCGTTTAATTTAATTTTTATGTCCATTCATTTAATTCCGATAAATTTGAAACGCCTGGTTTCCATGAATGGATAAATAGGACCGTGTCTGTGTTTTGGTACTGTAAAAGTCAATCTATTTACTTCTAACTAATCTAATCTTGGCGTCCATTCATTCGATTCCAATAAATTTTGAATCTCAGTTTTCCAGGAATAGATAAGCCGGATGTATTATCTAGTGTAGACCAGTGTCTATCTTTATTTAGAATATTCATTCTTGGATTCTATTCATTTCATTTTAAGCGAATAGATAAATGAACCGGATGTGTTTGTTGACGCTATCGTACGCTGTGAAGGCCTCAACACGGCCTTCATATTTTGCCCGTTTTATGTAAATTTCGTCACGCCAAATAAATAATATCGATTGTGTTTGTTTTGCGATTCGCAGTGTGACTTTTTAGATTAGTCTCACCGTTAGGCTTGAATCCAGTCGCCGTGTCGAACGAGGCCGTTCTAATCGGATGCTTTTCTTGCTTGAAGGTTCTCTCGGTGGTTACGGCAAACGGTTGCGCTAAAGAAACGGCGGGTAGAGATTCCCCGCGTGTCAAAGGAGGTCGAACTGTACCTCCGTGTTCTTCCACGGACATCATTCTCTTGGTACCATTAACTTCACCGTTGGAATGGTGAAGTCCGTGGTGATCGTCATCGTCTGTAGTGGACAGACCTCGTTTTAATCCTTGTTGTGGGATCGAAGTGGGTCTGCCGTTAGAGCTATGGTGATGACTTGGCATTGCATGATGTGCGGCTGCCGCCATATGTGCAGCTGAGGGTAATCTGACGGTCGTGCGTCCTACCAAGGCAGCTTCATGTTCTGCCGTTGCTTCTTGCAAAGTAGGACGTGACATAGACGATGCACCTCTAGGCGGTGGAGGCGGTTGGGTCGTTTGGTATTCGGCCATCATACCAGAACGTGAATGATGCAGGCTGTATGTCGTCGAGTGATGTGCCCCAGTGGCCTGTTGCCTACTTGAAGTTGCCACGACGTCACCATTCTGATGCTCGTGGGTGCTGCTCGACGAGCGATGGCTCTTGGTCGTATGAGCCGAACGTTGCTCCTGAAAACCATGAGCACGTTTCATCTGGCGCGCCGTTTCGAGCACAATCTCTATACGATCTGCACCTTCATAGTTCACGCAACCACGGCATACAGCCTCCGAAAAATCGTGCACCATAGCCCATGGCATACGCGGTAGATCGCACAAATAACAATGCTGGCGTTTCGCCTGCTGCATTTGCATGACCGACATTTTCACCATCTAACGCAAATCCAAAAAGTCAAAAGAAAAAACACACACACACTGCAATATACTAGTGATAAACGCGCGCGCTCCTAAGTCTCGCCATCCTACTATAGCGGTAAACGACACTGCATCCACTTAGACACTGCTGCGGTATTACTGATCCCCGTACGAGGCAGTCGACGATTTTGGAGCGGGGAGAGCAAAAGGACGTGCCACGATATCGTTATCGATCGTGACGTCACATGCGGCGAAACACCAATGGCAACATCGCCTACGTCACACATTGCGCGCGCCTGCAACCGATTCGTGTTACCGTGAAGTCAGGTAATATAATTGTCACCGTTAATTGTGACCTGGATTCGATTTTCGAGTAAACAATTATCTATTGGTTCGCTTCAATTACCACCAATCCACTTTTGCACATCTTCACATTCCACCAAACAACCTACACCAACCCTATCCCACCACATCAACTTTAATATCGATCCTGACTTTCGATTGTCTTACTAGTGCAGACTCAGTTCGAAAATGCATTACGCTTAGGTCGTAGAGCATTTACGTACGTAACAATTTCCTCCCAACATACACGTACCCACAATAAATAAACGGTTGATAACACTAAATTATAAAATAACCATTTAATATCGATTACAACTTTTGACTGAAGTTAGAACAAAAACACAATTCAAAATTACTTATGTAAAGTTAAATGTTAGGGTTCTCATTATATTTAACTCTGAAAAGGTAAGTAAAGAAAGCATAATAATACGCGTCAGAGGACGCGTCTGTGTAGAAATTATTATTGATATTTTAATAGTAAATACCTGTTGAAGACTAAAAAGTTAATAACATATTAGAAATATTTCAGTGACAAACATCCAGTCGATCACGATATACAGGGTGTGATCAAATTAGTTTCACATATTAATACCGCAAGTTCCTCATCATGTAAGAGAATTAATGCTGCAACTACTAAAAGTCTAGCTCAAAATTAAAAAAAAATACCTTGTGGAGGAGTATTGACTCTTTTGTTTGAGAACTCCTGGTCGGCCGTGCACAAAAACAACGTTATAAAACAAAATTCCAGCAAAATTCAAGGTCAATTGGCATTTTAGAAGCTTTATGGGAACACAATAAAATAGAATCACCGACCCATTAAAGACGACAGTTCAAATTCACAACCTCTCGGTCGTGGCCCGTGTATGCATTATTATTAAAGGAGAACAATTTAAATCTGCTTGCACTGATCAGAATTCTGATCTGTTTCATTAGATAATCGACAATAATTAGATCTTGACATCCTGGTCTTTGTAAACCAATAATACACATGATTTACAGTGCTAATTTCACGTATTAAAATGATTTAAAAAATATTAGTTGCTTTGATTGATTGTCGCTTTGTTAACTATTTCCACCAACGAATACGTTTCTTCGTAGTTCGAGTTCGATGACGCTTTACTGTTTCGGTTCCACAAAATAATAAAAGCGATGACTGCATTCAATAACGATTTTCTAAAATGCAGAAAGAAAAGACATTCTTAAATATTTTGCGCAATAAAGAAATAACAATGCAGTTTATTGACGACCAGCAAATAAAGTACACGATGAACACGTACGAATTAGTAAAATAATTTTAGAAAATGGAATTTCTAATTTTTATTTATTTCTACAGTTTTGTGAGCAGAAAACTATTAACAATTACGTGAAAATTGATAAATGTAATAAGCATCGCGATGGATATTTATAATTCTATTCCATTATGGAATAAGCGAAGATTTTAACCCAGTGCCCTTCAGTTCGATGACGCTTTATTGTTTTACGACGTTTTATGATGCGCTTGTAGAAACTGATACACGACCAGTCAGAGGTTTTCAAACAAAAAGTCTCCGGGCTCTGGGGGGGTTTTAATTTCTTTAATTTTTCACCAATAAAATCCATATTTGCAGAAATCACTTTCTTAAGTGATAAAGAACTTACAGTTTTAATATGTGACACTTATTTGATTACACGCTGTATAATGAGTACTTAGAATCAAATAATCCCTTTACTGCAACCGTTGTAATTACGGATCGGGAGTTTCTGTTTTGTTCGGTTAACTTCGAACAAGATGGCAATATGCATGAGTGCATGGCAATTCCTTCCTCTAGCTACGTTGCCACATCGTTTGCAATTAATTGATTCGTAGTGATAATACTTTCAGTTCACAAAATATTAATTACACCTATGTGCAAAATAATAGCAGTGTCCTGGGTATGAAGTATAATTAAAAGAAAAATTACTGAATATTGTTTTAGTCGTAGCGTGCGTATAACAAGTTTTCAAAAATGCAGACCTTATTTTTAAATACGCTCTTACTCGAAATTCTCTGATTTGGAAATCTTTTCCGATATTGTTCAACGGGCGCTCTTCATAGGCGAAACAAAAACTGTTAAGAAGTTAAGGGCGGTATTTTTGAAAAGTTGTTACAAGCACACCATGACTTAAACAATCTTCAATAAAAAATTCTGTAATGGCGCTATAATTCGAAAAAAAAAAGAAAATCGTATAACAACGCAAAAAATAGAAATACACTGCTCCAAAAAATTAACGCACCATGCAATAAAATACGAAATTTTTTATTTTTTGTTCAAAACTTATAGCAACTGGCATTCCTATGAAATAGCTAAGCGTTTGAGGTTCATTTTCGAACATTTATTTACATTTAATTATCACTTAATGGTGATTCCATAAAATTAAATCATATGCAAGTTTATTAACCATAAAACTAATTTCAATTTTAATGTTAAAATTTCGGTTTTATTCTCAAAGTGACTTTATTGTTTCTTGTTTTTGCGTTTCTTCATCATTATGCCACACAAATTTCGAAATTTGACCAAGGAAGAATGCACTCAAGTAGTGGTATTGTTAGAAAAAGACTGAAGCTATTGTTGAGTAGGAGGAAGATTCGGTGTGTCCCAAATCTCGGTGTGCTGATTGGTGCGAAGGTATAGAGAAATTGGCAGACGTTGTCAAACAACCCGTGTTCAAACCATTTTTTGTGTTCCAGTTCAGTTTGAGTTCCAATAAGCATCGAAACTGTTTGTTAACGTTTTGAGTTGGGAAGATAATTTGACATGTCATATGACTGTCCAAGGTCCTGTCTTGTCTACAAAACCTCGCACAGATCACTTGGAATTTGTTAGATTTAATGAGAGATTTGGTTACAGGACGATTGGAGTCGATTTCCTTTTAGAGACGAATCTAGATTTTGATTTTATAAGTGTGATAGACATTTTCATATATACCAACGACCAACTGAGCGACATTTAAATACCACATTATTTGACCGAAGCTTTTTCATGGCGTGAATAGGATTTTTTTTGACAGCGCGCACGGACGTAGTGATGTTAAATAATGGAAAACTTATTGCCTTTAGGTACATAACGGACATCCTGGAAGATCATGTGTGCCATTTGTATCCTATATCGGACATATTTTTTTTATTAAAGCAAGATAATGCTCGACGCCAACGTGTTCGGAGAGTTCAAAATTGCTTAGAGGAAATTGAAATCGATGCCGTGGTTTATCCAAAAAGAAGTTCAGACCTCAGTCTCATTGAGCATATGTGGGACACACTTGGTACTGGTATGCGTCTGAAAGCACTCAGAGATTATCAGAGCCATGTTAATAACTGGGAAGAGGTGGGGTGTTGGCTAGTGAATTCGAACAAAATTACATAACTTCGCTTATTTTATGTGTGGATCGTCGATAACAATCTGTTATTCCAAATAGAGATGGAAATACCCGACAATGGTATTTATTCAACAATTTTGTTTCTCAAATTTTTCGACTTTTGATTTTATTGGTTTTTATTGCTTATTTTACTTGTAAATGATGATTTTATAACACATTAAACAGTTATTATTAAATTGTTTCAAATCAACGTCAACCGTTTCAAATTTTAAATAAAGAAAACGAGAAATCTTATTTTACTGAGTGGTGCGTTAATTTCTTGGAGCAGTGTAATAGAAGAAATAAAAAAGAGGAATCAAAAAATACTTGTTTTTTTTTAATTCCTGACTATTTTTATAATTTTAAGAATAGAATAATAAAGTGGTCAAATGTAAAAGATTAATATACTATACGATTTTTTAAATTTTATATAAAAAGTGGCAATGGAAAGTAAAATATAGGAAATTTATTCGGAAAGACTTCAGTATGAACAGAAAAAGAGGAAATGGCAGAGCTACAATAAGAACAAAAGAAGCCCTTTTTGTAGAAAATATGAAGTCGAGAGAAGTTACGAAAATAAATTTACTAACAAGAGACTACATGATTCATTAAACGGCGATATAATTATCTTTCAAGGTTAACTGGAAATAGATATAACACAGAGAACAACTCTGAAATTTTAAATGCGAATGTATGTCGATTTGGGTATCATTTAACTGGAATTTTAAAAAGAAACAACTTTTACTTGAATCTTTTTTTATTTTGAATAGTTTTCGAGAAAAAAATTAAATTGTGTTTGATAAGGATTAGAAATGAACAATATTCGATGCTTTTAAATCATGAAAAATTTTACAATCTTTGTAAATAATCTCAAAATATCTGGCCCCATAATTAGCATATTTTTGTATTCGAATTTTCATCTGTCTGCCTGTAAAAACAGGAACACTTTCAAACACTAAAAATAAAAACTATTTAACTTCATTAAAAATCCTGTCCGTGTGGATATTGTTTTATTTTTTTTTTAATAACTAATAAGTTTTAATTTTAAACTTACATTATGTCGCAGAAAGTTCTGCATTCACATTTCACATTTCACATTCAGAAAAACGGATTTAAATTTTCTAATTAAGATTAAAATCATTAAACTGCTGAAGTACAGGCTGCAATATACATTACAATTACGCAGTACACTAGCTACCATATGTGAAATGGATCACACAAAATTGATTTAGCACTTGCCATATTGAGATAAATTGTTTTAGGAAGGTTAATAAATTATTTATTACGGGAAGTACAACACATGAAAATAAGTTTTCTAAATTGCCAAGTTTGGCTTCTTTAGGATTTAAAGAAGCATGCTTATACACTAAACCTTGTGGAGAGTAAATAATAATTCTATAGTAATTTTGCATCATTTCAAAAAAATTGCACTTCAAATTTGATCTAATTAATCATAAAGTTGTCATTCGATTTTATTCCAAACTGTCCCGGGATCATGAGATTTGCTCAGTTTTAGAGGAAATTTTACAAATTGTCTACCCGTCTGTAACATATCTGCTATATTTTTCTAAAACTTAACAGGATTATTTCACTTGCTTTACCACAAATTTTGATCAGTTTGAAACAAGCAGAATCGCTTGGTACCGATAGTCGAACAGGACCGCGTCAAAATTAGTGAATTACTATAACCGCGTATGAGCAATTTCAAATCAAATAACGCCTGCTCCACTGAAACTTGAAGAAGAGCGTATACAGAATAAGCTGTAGTATAAATTAAAAGATATAAATTGAAACCAATCGCCTATTCGGGTATATACAATTTTAGACACACTTAAAAAATCAAAAATTTAAGACTAATTGAACAAGCAAACTCTGCAAATTCAATTCTACACTTTTTCAGACGCCGATGGGTCATGTGTAACTTAGGGCCCTAGATGGAATTGACATTTAACTTATTTGAGAGGGTTCGGAAAAAGAACTCTAGTTTTTGCTAGCAACACAGTAAGACATTTTTTCCCTGTAAAACAAGCTAGAGGGCCTCGTGAAATATTTAAAATGAAAACTCTAGTGTGAATGTTCAGAAACCTTCTACACTATGAATAAATTTCACACGAAACAACTCTATGTTCACTTTGCAGGCAAAATTGATGACTTTGCTCCCATTTATTTACTCTGATTAGAGTATTGTATCTTCGGTAACCATCCTCATCATACATATATCGTACATCGTACATACGACGAGGGTTCAAATATAAGTAAGGATGTAGTTGCCTTGAGTGTAGAAAGCAATGGATGGAAACAAGCGCTCTCTGTCAAATTCTGGTACATTCCAAGCTGTCATTACCAACAATCAAATTATTCTTCTTTCCTACTGTTAATAACAATTAGCATGTCAGAGAAAGAAGTTAGAAATTAGAGTATTCTATGGTCTGAAATCTTTACTACAAGATTTCAAGTGCAGTTTGAGGATAAATGTATGTCCAAGGCGGAGTTGTTTGATTGGGCGAAAAAATTTCGAGAAGGTCCAAACCACATAGAAAAGGTACCCCATATGAGACAACCGAAAATATTCTTGACTTCAGACAATGTTGGAACACATTTGAGCAGCTTATTTGAGTTGATCGTCGGTTAACCATAAGATAATTGTTAGAAGGAATTAGCATAAGCATGGGGAGTGTTGAGACAATTGTTCACAACGTCGAGTTTCCGTTTATTTCCCTCAGGAAAGCTCCCTTAATTTTTGTGTAGAATTTACTCAAATAAATGCTAATAACACCACGTCATACGGGCCTTAAAAAAGCGCCCGTTTAGGAAATTTGTTGATGGAACCTTAAATCCGGATTTTGGTTAACGTATTGATGTAATGTTTTATCAATGACCCCTAACATGATTTAACCGATATACAAGCAGTAGTTTTGTTATTAATCCCAAGTTCCAGTTATTTAATCAGGAAATTATGAAAAAACAATAACACAATTTTTGATTTCGACGTATGTGGGCAAAACCAGAGATATACGATAAGTAAATAAAAATGCTTCAATGATAAGTAAAAAGTTCCAACCTATTAGGAAGTTGGGCGGCTTTCATTTTTTTTATATCATAGGAGTTACGTAATAGAATGTTTGCCGAACCTTATCAAATCTTAAGTCACACATGCGAAAGAAAAGATAACGCTAGCATAAAAAACACAAAAAAAGCTCCCATAACATCCTATAGTCAACAACACGGGTAACTTTCAATTATTGTTGATATTAAATCACATATTCTGTTCACGATCGTTTTGAGTTTCATTTTTACGATCACACATGCTATCACGAAAGTGGGTGTGATAATCTAAAACTTCAAATTTGAGAATTTTCACATACACCGGTAAAACTGCAACCGATGCCAGTGTCAGCCAATGCCGTCTTTCACACACTCCGGCATTGACAAGTAAGTTTTTTGAAGTGGTGAAAGAAAATGTGTCCTGCTCTGAATCAGGGGTGGAAAAAAAAGTGTTTTTCTTTTTAAAGAACAAAACTTTTGTTTTTGTTTTGTTTTAAACAGTTTTCTTTGCTTGTTGTTTAAAATTGACCCTAAATTAAACATGTTTTAAACAAACAAAAATAGCTATTTAAAATAACTTTTAAATGTTTAAATTGCCCTTTTTATTATTATTATTATTATTTGATATTTGTGTAAAAAGAATTTATTCAAATTCGATCTCTAATTAAAAGAAAGATAAAAGTTTGTAATGTTAGATTATGTACCGTTTTAAAAACAATGTATGTACCGTGATAATAATTTCAGGGGCGGATTCTGTAACTTATTAAGGGGCTGTTAAAATTTAGAGTTTCTTTAAAATCTAAAATGCAGTTCCTTTTATTTAGGATCTACGGTCGCCGTGTTTTAAATGATTTTCAAAGAAAGTATGAAGTATTTGGTATCAACATACTAAGAAAAACGTTCCCAATAAAAACTAAAATAAAATACACTCCAAAGAAGTTTTTTTTTCAAATTACTTGATCGCATTCGAATTAAAATACATGACTCGTGGCTTTCAAGATTGAAAAACAAAAATTCCAAATATATAAAAATATGTAGGCTGTTCCGTTTAAAATAACAAAGTTGATATTACTCCTGGCTAAACCGAAAGTCCAGCAGGTATTTGTCTGAAAATTCAAATTAAATTTTTGTTTAATTTATCGTTTTCAAATTTTAAACAAACCTTAAAATTCTAGAAGGACGAATATATGGCCTTGAGATACAGAGTAGAAATTCAATGAAGACAAATGAAACGATAACGTTATAAATAGTTTAAACAGCGACATCCTACGATAGCTTTTGACTTAACATTGCATTAGGATTGACAAATTGAAGCCAGTTTACTACATAATAACTCATCCCGTAGCCCATAGTATGAAGAGGGAAGCGGAGGTCCCGGTATGTTTCTAAACTTAATGACATAATAAAAGGTTAAATATTGGAAAGGTATTTTAAAATTTTGTAATATAAGTATTATTCTAGTGATCAGTAATAATTAATGAACTGAAACTGAAATTTAGTTCAAATTAGAGGTACAGGTAGTCATCACGTCGTCAGCTTAGCCACACATTGTCTACAATTATTAAAACAATTGACATGGGAATAAACTAAAGTTTAAAGTGAATGTGTGAGTGAAATACGACCCTAAACAATTAGTCTCTACACAGTATTACGTTCCAAAAATAAAACACTTAATTAAAAGTGTTCTTCTTTTGCTTAAAACTAAAAAAAAATGAATTTAAAACATAAAAATAAAGGACTTACGTCAGAAGTGTTCTTTTTTAGCTTAAAATGACAAAAAATGAATTTAAAACAATAAAAAGAAAAACACGTTCAAAACGATTTCTTTAAAACAGATGGACGTTTTTAATTTGGTGTTTTAAACATGTTTTAAACACTATGTTTTAAACAGTTTGAAAAACTTTTAAACAATCTGCTGTCTTGTCCCGCAAGCAAGAGTTTACTTTCTACTAATTCGATTAAGGGGATAATATCGTATTTAAACATTTTACTGGTTTTCGAATAAAGTTGTACGCAAATTATAAAATAAAAACCTTTCTGATTATTAGGAGAACAATGGGAAATACTGAAGTAAAATTAGATAAAACAGATCTCCTGTACCGATACGAAAATATTGAAGCCGACAAGTTAGAGATCGGTCCGGCATTGGAATTATCGAGATCAATACCAACTGCATTTGCCAGAATCGGGTGCCGGACCGCCAAATTTTCAGAACCGAGGTACGTGTGAAAACATTAATTTAATCCCATATGATCACATAGTATCCGGTGCCGGCGTCATCACCGGCTCCTGTTTTGAGGTGTATGTGAAAACATCCGAATTGAAACAATCGTGATTGGTGGATATCGTGTTCAAAAACTCGCACGTTTGGAGTTTACTATGACTTGAGATAGCGAGAAGCTTTTATGAAATGTCTGGGTTTTTGAACAGATAATATTAGGTTATTCATAAATTGCTTTCATGTAATAAAATCATTTGTTTCGATGTATCAAAGGCCGACATTCATTGATGTAACACTAAACAACGGTTGGTAGCGGAATATTCTGCATTTATCTTCAAAATCCTACAGCCGTCAAACAAAGACTGACTTTCAATTATTTTTAACTAGAATGTGACGCGATCCGAAATTGCAATAAATAGCAGTTACGTAACGTAATGTTTTGCCTTAGCTTATCAAACGTTAACTCTAAACACATGGGCGACACAACAGATAACGGTAGAGAGTAAAGATCGATCGTTCACGTGATGAACTCGTGGAACGTCATCTCGCCAGCAGAGAGCCAGCGATGTGACGTAACGCAGTAAACAACGAGCCAAAAAAAAAGGAAGAAAGAAACGTCGGCGAGTCTATAACCCGAATATGTATGTTAATCGCTGCTGGCTCGGCGTAAACACACGACGATCTGCAGCATATCAGTGTGATGGCCTCTAAATTATCGCAACAAACTAAATTAGAATTATCGCGCTCGCTTTAAACTGGTTTTTACAGACTGACTGGGCATTATGTTGAAGAATGGCTTCTTAGAAAACCATTACGTGTCTGGTGGTTATCTAATTTAGAGACACCCACGTGTTGGGAGTGAATTAGTTAAAGGTCCCACTTCTGTACGAGCATTAACATTTATCAATGCATTCGTTGTATGTACAACACCCACTGAAACGTTGAAGTGGACTTAAAACAGAAGTGCCAATTTCTAGTGTAGCAAATGGATGCTTTTTCTAAGGGTGGTGAACTAGGAAAAAAATTCTCTGATCAAGATGTGTATCTGATTAACGATCAATTCGGATATACAGCGTTTCACTCTTAATTGATAGTCTTATGGGCTATATCCATCACTTCCTACCTTTCCCGATACAAAAAGTTTTGCTACCTTTTTTTGACAACGTTGTCGTTGTATATTTAAAAAATTGTGGAACTTAAGAATAGTATATTCTGTAATAATTGAATGAAAATGCGATACGAATGGAAGAGTAGATCGAATTTTCATTCTAACCGAGTAATATAGCGTAATACAAACACTAATTACAACTAATTAATCATGTTATTTTTTACAAGAAATTGCATACAGTCGCGAGTAATTAATCATTAGTTGCAAAAGGTGGGCACCGAACTTGTATTTTATTAAAACTAAGGAGATTCGTGTCCTAATTGTGAATAAATAAATACTTAATTTATTTTGACACTTTCGTGTTAAAACACAAATGAAAATTTCTAATTTGTGGAATAAATACTGGCGTTCTGATTGTCAATGACGACTAAAATTTTATACTCACGACTGTACATATATCGCTAGGTTTTGTTTAATTTGAACTTATAATGTAAATATTCACGTGTTCAGTTTCAGAAAAAAAAACGTGTCAATGCATTTCAAGATGTGTACACAAGCTTCAATAAAACAAATGTACTATTACTGTCAGTTATGAAGTGTAAGGATGAATCTCAAATATTAAAAAAAATACTATGAAAGCATTTGATAATGGTTTAGTATAGTTGTTCAAGTTTAAGTTACAGGTTAGACGGGGAAGGGGGAGGGGGTGGATTCTAACACAGCTCAAAAGGGGATCGCGGAACCTAAAAGTTTGGTAAGTACAAAGCTTTTTTAATCTCAAACCGGACAGAAAAATGAAGGGAACACACTCAACGTTTCGCTATAGATTTATAGCTATAAATCGTTGAGTGTGTTCCCTTCATTTTTCTGTCCGGTTTGAGATTAAAAAAACTTTGTACTTACTATTTTCATCGGACAAGAACAAACTTCAACTTAAAGTTTGGGAAACTCTGGAGTAACAGACTGTACTTTCTCCACGACTAGAAAGTATGAATCAAAAACAATTAAATCTGAACAAAGTAAGTTACTTATTGAAACAATTGTATTACATTGTATTTATATTTATTTAATATTTATATTAATTTGTCTCAAAACAACTAGAATGCCGCATTTACATCTGACACTGATAGTTTTGAAATCCGGTGCAATCAATGTGTTTCGTTCAGCCTAATTAATTAACGGTCATAAATAAAGTTTATGCAGGTTTTCCGTGGTATACCGGCCTTAAAGCGATATTTTAGCAGAGGTAATATCGGCCCTAAGTTGGCGATGTTTGGAAGATGGTCTCGCGGTACTTCGATCTTTACCATGTCGAAGTGTAGGGAGATGTAGGCCAGCATCTCCCGGACATTTCTCAGGCATGTTATTGTACTGACACCATCAGAACAATGTAGTAGGGTATCGATCGCAGTGAGTAACATTGGTAGGGAACTGACGATGTTGCTGGCTGAATACCTGACTTAAGTGAATTGCATTTTGCCTCTGGTAGGAGGCGGTTGCACCTACACTGTAAACAAATTGTGTAATTATACTATTTTCATAAATGTAAAATTACTCAGATTATCTATGTAAAATTAAATAATATTTATACCGGGTGTCCCGCGCCTTGTGCTCACCTTTCTAGAATCTTTATTTATTAATCGATTAACCTGAATTTTATAGATGATAAACTAAACAAAAAATGGAATTTTTCGACATACTGATAGTCGTCATACGACTTCCGGTTTCGCCGGAAGTGATATCAACTTTCTTATTTTAAATAGAACACCCTATATATTTTTATATATTTAAAATCTACAGAGTATTACGAGTCCGAATACGTATCAATTGTTAATTTTGGTTTCCATGACAACGAAAAAGAAACTTTTTTATTTTTCAATCTAGAAAGCTATGAATCGCATTTTTTGGATCTAATGCGATCAAGTGTTTCGAAAAAATCACTCCTTTGATGGTATTTTGATTTTTTACATTTTTACAGTATTTGAAATTTTCATTAGCTCTTAACTCATTTTTTTCTTAGCTTAGTTCAACTGAACATTTTTTTCTGAGGACACTGATACCAAATACGTCATATTTTCTTTGAAAGTCATTTGAAATAAAGGGAGTGTAAAATTTCAATAAAACGCTCTGTTTTAAATTATTTTCAAAGAAAATATGACGTATTTGGTATCAGCGTATTCAGAAAAAAATGTTCAGTTGAATTAAACTAAGCAATATATGAGGTTCTATCGAAAAAAAATATCGAAAATTCCATATTATGATAATCGATACCAAATATTTTACAATCTTGTAATTTTACGTTGGTACTTGAAGAATATTATTGCGTAATATTATAATTTCTTGAGAAATATAAATTTTAGAAACGCTTGAAGAAACACTTCAAATAACACAAAACAGAAACATTTTTAATCGAAAACTGTGCTCAGAAGTGAATTTTAATGTGCATATGTGGATGGTTGTGCACGGGAGCTGTTTACGCGCTTGCATTACAGTTTGCAGGTTAGTAGTTAATTGCCATGCAGATACATTATAATATAATAACCTGTACAAAAAATAACTATAAATCTCAAAGGACGTAGAAATTATCGGTAAGTAATACTATCTAATAATTTTAGAGAAAGTAAGATGAGATATTTTATATTGTGGTAGTAAATATTAATTGACTATTAATGAAATAAAGAGGTTCGAGTTTTACTTATAATAAATAAGTGAGATTTATAAAGAATGTAAAAAAAAAACGTTACCGGCTTGATAGGGAGGCCATTTTAAGTAAATGTTTTGAAAAGTGTTATGTAAATATAGGGTCCTGTCTCAATTTGTTACAGAACTATCAGAGGCCACAGTTTCAATACCATACTGATAAATTTTTAGTTTAATGACTTTGACAACTAGTCGTCAGTTAAAAATATTATGGTATTATCGTGGATGTCATTGTTTGGCTGTGAAGTTTGCTAACGTGACTCCAACAACAAATTGGTGATTTTTTATGCACTCACTGTGAATTACTCTGTATAAAAATAAAATAGGCAAATAAGAATATTTATTTAACATTTATAATTTATTCTAGAATGGATCAGTTGAAGTATTATAATCTCAGCCTTATATTTTTAGAAATGGTAAGCTTACTGTCAGTTTATTTTTTTAACAAATTATTAATTTTACTACTTTCAAATAAAGTTAATAAAAAGATATGACATCCATGCACGGAATACAAAAAAAGTGAGAGATGGTTGTGACATGATGCCTTCATTTGCATTTGAATAAATTCATATTCAACCAAAAGTTAAATGTTAGTAAATTAATAATGTATAATAACTATTAGAGACCGGAATTTTATATTTTGTTCGATTAATTACAAATGAGGCAGCAACGATGCTACAACCAAGAAACGCCGTTGCCTTATTCGAAATTGCCTGAATAAAATATAAAATTCCGATTCCCTATTATTGCATACATTAAATTATAAAAAAAGTTGCGCTATTTTGGAGTCTATCAAAATATTCAAAAAAATCTTTTCTATCTCCATTGGTTTCTGAAAAACTTTAAACAACTGAAAATTCTAATTTTCGAAAATCTCGAATATCTTCCTTACATATTAAAATAGAAGCATGAAATTCGATATTTTTATATTAAATTCGATGAGCAATCTAATAGAGTCCGAAGAAATAGGGTAGGATTGACAGTTTCGTAGATACGACTATCAACTGTCTTTTTTCTTATGGACGCTACCTTGGGTATTATTATACCACGCGATACAAAAACAAAATCTGCATACGATCATGCCACACATTGATGCTTTTGTTTTAAAACAAAATATCAAGATACTACAAAAGATTATGAAAAAAAAATATATCTAGTAGACGGATATGTGTAAACATTGAGAACTAAAATTATTATTAAAATAATAAATCTTACTCAATTATGATATTTATTTACATTTTTATATAAAAAAAATTACCTTTTAACAAAAATTCTTAGTAACGTAATATATTGTTTCAAAACAAAAGCATAAATGTTCATATGGTCGTATTAAAAAATTATTTCTGCGTTACGTGCTATGAATATCTAAAGTAGCGTCCATAAGAAAAGAAACAGTTAACAGTCGTATCTACGATACTGTCAAATCTAACCTATTTCTTCGAACTGCATTAGATTGTCCATGAAATTTAATGTAAAAACACAGAATTTTATGATTCTATCTTAAGAAATAAAGAAAATATTCGAGGTTTTCGAAAATGAGAATTTTCAGTTTCTTGAAGATATTTCAAAAACGAAAGAAAATAGAGAACATTCTTTTGCATATTTTTTTTTTGACTTCAAGATTCTTCAACTTTTCTATAATTTAACCATCTTTGTATTTCTTATAGTTTACGAGATTCCCATAGTGGCTCTTTAATTAGTTGTAATCCTGCAGACACATGAGTGTTGGAATATTACATCAAAAATATGTACACTGTAAAAAGAAATATGTAAATTTACACAAAAAATAAATGGCTATGCAGTAACCACTTATATAGTGTAATATTACTCATAAATGTGTAATTATTTTTAGGATTGTAATTTCACAAAGTAAATTGTAAAATTACATGAAACTGTAGTAATTGAATTTTTTTTTACAAAATGGTTATGTAATATTTCAATGTGAATTGTAATTACACACATCGCATTGTAATTGAAGTACACATTTTTGATGGAATATTGCAGAGCTACATGTAATTTTACATAACCATTTTGTAAATGAAAATTCAATTACTACAGCTTCATGTAATTTTACAATTTATTTTGTGAAATTACAATCCTAAAAATAATTACACATTTATGAGTAATATTCCACTATAAATAAGTGGTTACTGGGTAGCCATTTATTTTTTGTGTAAATTTACATATTTCTTTTTACAGTGTTTGACTCTAAGGCAAGGTATGATAGTATCTATCTGGGACTTGTCTTTATGCATGCGAATCACGAATATCCACATTCGAGGATACCTTCTTCTTGTCTTTCTCTGACATTATTATCTATCAATAATTTTTAACAAGAGAAGATTTTCAAGCTTGAACATGGGGATATCACTTATCTTAAGAGTTACGAGGTCAGTTAGGAAAGAGTTGAGCTTTTCATATTAATAATCTAAAAAGCAACTTAACTTAGGCCTGGATTCATAATCGAACTAAAGGGACTTTAAAATAAAAGACACGTTCCTATGTTTAAATTACTATGTTTTCGCATTTCTTTTGACATCTGACTGTGACTTTAATTTTAGAGTCTCTTTTAATTCGATTATAAAACCGGGCCTTATTCCTTTTCATTTTGAATATATTGAGAACGAAAATTTTTATTTTCGTTTTTATTTTTTAAATCCAAAACCGATAAAGCTAGACATTTGAAACTTACACATTAATAAGACACTTTTTTACGGAAAATCTAATCTATCGTTTCATTTGTTCGAGCTGTCACAATTGCAGAGGCACGATTGGCACCTTTTTTATTATAAATAAATTCGTCTAAATAAAGTTTTTTTCTCCAATTCTAACAATGGTTTTGGAAGATAAATCTGGCCGTCTTCTGATCTGCCGAAGTCTTCGTTACTAATTTTGGAAAATATTTCAGCTAAACAATCTCTGACGTCATAAGAGCGCAAGCCATCTTGTTGGAACCAAATGTTGATATGATTTGAACAAAAGGTAAGGTAGGGTAATTCAGTCAACGACCATTTTATGTTGATTATGTCGGTTGATCAACTTCATTATTGGTTAATTTGCATTCGATTTCTCGAATCCATAGTCAATTTGAAGGCAACTTGTTTTTCTTTGCTGTTTTCTTCTTATAAATCTGCAAAACTCCTTGGTTTCGTTCAGTATAGCCAGGCAGAAGATGTTGTACGATATGAATTTTCTAAGGCGATATTTATGTTTTTCAGAATACTCCACACCATTTGATATGGTATCTGTTTCCCATTCACAATGTTTTGGGATTCAGAATAGACCATGTTAGAGTGACATTTTTGTTGGTACCACTAAAAAATATCGACAACAGAAAATTGATTAGAATTTCAGGATTATTGTTTCTGAAGATATGAGCTCCCACCAGTAAATGTTATGAATTATTTAATCTTCTTTAACCTTACCATTATCAGAAAAATTTTGTGCAAATCGTTCTTGATTGCAGTGAAAACCTCGAGCAGCCTCTGGCCAGCTGTTTCAGCCCTGCTTGGGGCTTCTTCAGCAGAGACGTAGCTCGACATTTCCACTGCAAACAAAAACGACTTGTCCAATTTATTCGCAATTGCGATGTAAGAGTGATGAACAGATAAAATAGCGACATCTTACTATCGCTTTTTGACCTGACATTGCAGTAGGATAGACAAATTGAAGCGGGATTTGCTCCTAATAAGTCCCCCATGCAAGGCGGCCATGCTTGCTGTCAAAGCATAATTAAAGTTTTAGAAAAATGTTGTGCAAATCGTTCTTGATTGCAGTGAAAACCTCGAGCAGCCTCTGGACAGCTGTTTCAGCCCTGCTTGGGGCTTCTTCAGGGCTTAAACAGCTGTCCAGAGGCTGCTCGAGGTTTTCACTGCAATCAAGAACGATTTGCACAAAATTTTTCTAAAATCTTTCATTATGCTTTGACAGCAAGCATGGCCGCCTTGCATGGGGGACTCATTAGGAGCAAATCCCGCTTCAATTTGTCTATCCTACTGCAATGTTAGGTCAAAAAGCGATAGTAAGATGTCGCTATTTTATCTGCTTACCATTATCGACCACGATAAATACTCTTCCAAATCATTTACAGTCATTATTACAAGATAGGAAATTTCTATCAAATTAATTAAACAAAAGTAAACATGGCCTACTAGAATCTTATATACAGAGTGCCAACAAAACATCATCATGAGTGTATATAAATAATAAAATGATTTGTTTGTGAAAGGATGTAGAAAATCAAATTAATTAAATAATTTGTTATCATAGAAATGAAAGGAAAACGAATTTTTTTAAAAATTCAGCAGCAGCAATAAAAGACAAAAGTAGTATTTGTGTCGACGATAATAACTTTTGAATTTATTTCTTTGGCAAATAAACCATCTTCATATTAGCGAGGAATGATATATTTAGAATTGTGTCCACACTTTCAGAAAACCCCCAAAAGTTTACGCTTAAATGCTTTTAAATAGTAAAAGAAATATTGGGACATATGAGTAAATCGAAGCAAATGCTTTAGCTTGATTTTTTTTAAAGAAAACTAGCAAATATGTATTTGAAGAAAATTAAGTGTGATTGGTTAAAGTATTTTATACCTACTTACAACAAGTTAAAACAGATTGATACTTTTAGAAACTAATTTCTAATAATTACTAGTTTTAATTTTGTAAGCAATTGTATTAATGAAATTAATAAATAATTTAAAGTTTAACCAGACGTAAAATGAAACGGCAGTAAACCAGGAAGACAGACCACAAGCCTTTTTCTCAAAATCATGCACGTAAACAAAAATTGTTTTTCCCTGCAGATAAAAATAAGATTGTTAAGTGTTTATTCTCCGAGTGGTTTTTTTTTAAATATGTGAAGTGAAAAAAGAAATAATATGTTGCTGTTTGGTGTTAACATTAGCAAATAGTCAGTAATACATCTGATATATTGACGAAAACAATTAACTCTATTTTTATGCTTACTCAAAGCGAATTGAATTGAATATTTTTTTAGAAACATAAAAAGATCTATAACGACTATCTGATACGATGACAATTTATGTACAAATTTATTTAAAACTCAGACAGAAGTATTTTAATCTACTAGCAAAATAAAATTCATATTAAATTTTATATCGTGTCATACGTGCCTTAAATGCACCTGATTTTTTTATTAATCACTTCTTGTTTTTTACTTTTCTCTTACGTTTTCTTTAAATTGTTTCATGTATTTAAATGTACAGTGTCTTTCAAAAAGTCTGCTACAAATGGTATTTTTTTACTTATTAGTTATTATCGATTTTTATAAATAAAATTATTGACGTAGTACGCTTTTGCATCCCTTAAGTCAAATTGGAAAATATCAGATGAAATTTACTTTGCACGGTATACAGCGTGGACACCGAGAAATGAGGACCGCTTAAGAGTAGAATACTGTTTGTATTTTATAAGTACTGATAAATATTAAATGAATCTAAAATAATGCAATTCTTACAATTTTCGATCTGCTTAGGTTAAATTGGTGTTATTAGAATAACTGTGTTATCAAGAAATCATAAGTTGTGGCAAGATTTTATCTAGAAAAAGCCTTGCACCCGTCACGTGAAAAAACATCTCAAATTTTTTTCTGCATGCAACAGTTAAGAACCCAAGAGCAAGTAGCTACTATTTGTCATTCTAACACAGGGTTAAGTCAAAAATTGGCCGCACGACGCATGACATAAACTGTTGTCGACATGTGCACTCGATTTGAAGATACTCTCTTCCTGAAGAGGTCTTAATAAGGCCCAAATAGTTGTCCAACGGATGTTGCATTAGAAACAGATCAATTGTTTTATTTCTTTTTACGGGTATTTCAGTATTTCGTTACAATGTTCCGCGAACTCTCCATCTATTTTATCATCACATTTTAACAATTTAACCAATAATCTTTAACACAACGCGAACACGTTGTTTTTAAATATACCTTCAAAAAAGCTTCTGAAAATAGGCAAGAACGATAATTTCTTGCTTCAATTGTGGGTAATTTATCAATTAACAAAAAGAAAAACAAATGTATGAATTCTTGAAGTTTATTATAAATGAAAAATCTAACGGAACGAAATAGATTCACCTGAAATTAGAAAAGAAAAATTGGATGTTACAAAGAATGCCGAGTTTGCAAAATGAAATAATACGAATCATATGAATTATAAACGATGAGGTAAACATGTATTTTGTAAACAATAGATGCACCAAAATATTATTATTATTATTAAAACTTATTACAAAAGATTGAGTCATGTTGCCAAGCAAGAAATCTGGAGTTCTCCTTTTTAATGCTGGATTTTATGTGTGAATGTGTTTTCCCAAGACACCGCTGAATCATTAGTTTTCAGAAACCCGAGAGTTTGGCACAATATATTTACATCTTCGCCAATATGTTGTATTTATAGTAATTTATCGGTCTCGTGTTTTCTAGAATTTTCATACATTTGAGATAAAATTATCAACTAAAGAATAAAAAAGAAACTTCCGACAATTAAAGTTAAACTTTATTTATTTCTCGTTGACACAATACAATTGTTCATAAGATTTATCACAATACAAAAAGAAGAAAAGTTACAATAACAGTAAAGTAAAATTAGTTACAGATTAATTTGTAAGGTCAATTTCTAAGGTCAATTTAAAATTTCTTTTAAAAAAAAACTATTTTTAATTTCATTTGGTAATTCTTTCTAAATTCGGGAAACGGACTGTAGACTGTATTCTGTATGTACATACAGTGACTTTATTTTAACATAAAACATTGCTGTTATAAACAAAGCTTATGAATTTGTTATCCCATACAACAGATCTAAATTAAGTTGTCCTTTTTAAAAATAGAACATGAGATGACAGCTGTCAAGACTCTGTTCTGTTATTACTGATTTCGATATACCTGAATTAAAAAATAGCGACTCTTTCAATATTACATAAGTATATATATTCATGTTTGAAATAAGTTAAACTTAAAACACAAGGAAAACAGAAATTGTTTAATTCGAAAAAAACATGGCAACAACTTTTCAAATATTTTCTCTTTCTTTGCTCGATAGGTGTGCCAAATTCAAATGGATAAATTCTATTTGGTGTGACATTTTAGAAACCCTAATGACTACCACGCATCGACATTTAAAAAATTAACTTCTATAGTAATATGAACAGCAATGTTTTATGTTAAAATAGAATCACGGTATAATTTTCTTTTAACTAAATTTTTGACACCAAATTTGTGTACTAAATCTACAGGGTGTAGCTTTTACGAGGGGACAAACTTCAAGGACTAGTTTCTCACGCCGAAACATGAAGAAAAAAAATAATGCCTGGTACAGCCTTGCAGCTTGACGCCCATTACCATTAGCACGACCATACATGAATATCATATCTGCCTTTTCACGGAATGAGTAGTTGGTCATGTGTAGTTTGGGGGAAACAAGAATAACTCACAAAAGATTATAAAGAAACGACTAAAGGAGCAAATCTAACATCTCTAATGGGTTTTGGAACAAATGAAACCTACTAGATTAGGAGCAACATATGTTTACTTAGTACGCACAGCGGTATTAATAGAAATTTGTTTTTCTTATATCTGAAAAGCTATGCGTTTGCGGATATATGTTTATATGAAATTTTCTTCATGTTTCGGCGTGAGGAACCAGCCCTTGAAGTTTGTCCCCTAATTAAAGCTACATGCTGTATACTGTGCTGTAATTAAAGTGACATTCTGAAACGTTTGGTGTATTGGAATTTGACGGCCTTTCGAAGAGCCGGAAATGCCCAATTTCTTTACAATTAGAACTTTCACAGTTACCGCTTCAATTAAAAAAATATATACTAACCTCAATCGCACGCCACGTTGATTTCAAGTCTATGCGTTCGAAAGAATAAATATGTTAAATAATACAAATAAAACTAAGGAAAGGAGCCGCATTCAAGTTGAAGGTGAATCTATTCGAGCGATTAATAAATAAACAACCTAATTAATTCCACACCGTGTTCGACACGGCGCAAGCACACACGTTCGAAATGTTCTAACTATATTGCGTAATTTTTTTATTTCGTTTATTTTTTCATTCTCGACACGTGTGCCGATATTAATAATAGACATCCATTATTAATCGCGTGAAAAACATTCCCGACATTTTTGGATCATTGCGGTGAGCTGGGAGCAAATTTTTGTTTTGTCCGAAACACAGGCATGTCTCAGCTTTTTATTGATGCGAGTTTGGCTGCGATTTCAATTACGCGGATTGTTTTCTTTGATCTAAATTGAAGTCTTATTTAACGGGCCTCGTTTATGGAGCCATAAAAGAAGGTTTATTTCCCTGAATCACCTTAACGATCAACTAAAATTAATCGTGTTACCTGGATATACATACATAAATGTACAGGAAGCTTATTATTTTTTAAATACTGTTTCATAAACTAGGCTTCAAATACAATAACTGAATAGATAGGTCATTTTGGAAAAGGATCAATTTCAATTTTCCAATTTACAGGAAAAGCGAAAACCCTGCACAATATTGCTCAGTATAAATTGCAACAGTTTTTAGCCAACAGGGGATGAAATCTGATACAGAAATTTATACAATGGTGTTGAAACACCCAGTGGGCTCTCAAAATATTGTTTTCCATTCCAGATGATCCTTTTCCAAATAAACGTTGGTTTCACATTAATCATGAACACTGTATTTCAAAAGGTCTTTTATTACTAGTAGTCTCATGTTAAAAATGTTATAAAAACAAGTCAAATATAAAAATTTAAAAAAAGTATTAACTATAACAGCTAATTTTTTTCTGCCAGTTAAACCGCTGTAGTTGTGGATCATTTACTGATTATAATGTAAAAGTCTTTAAATATGTGTGGAATATATGAGTATGGAATGGGACGTCTCGCCGCAGCCGTTTCGCCGCGACCATTTCGTCGACGGCGTTTCGCCGCTGACTTTTTCGCCACTGGGACATTTCGCCACCGGTTATAGTTATTTGGGAAAAATGTGAACTTAGTTTGCTTTTTCGTATGCTAGGTTTAAGTACGCATTCGAGTATATACTAAGCATTAACCACGCCTCGTTTTCTGTAGATGGGAATATTCGACCTAGAATCTAGTATGCATCGGCCTGTCAAATTAATATTTGGCAACTAATACCAAATTAATTGTTTTCTGTAACTATTACGAAAGGGTGTATTTTTGTGAATATGGAATATCAAATATTAAGTAAGCATGGTTGTGAAAAGTTTTCATACAATGGATTTGTGTACGTTTTCGATAAAGTTAGTGCCAAAGATGACAATTTGAAATTCTGGTGCTGTGAAGAAGGGGTCGATACAAATTTCGAATCCATACTTTCAATGGAGAAGTGACTAAAATATTAAATGTTCACTCTCATGACGCTTCGGCGGCCAATGTCGAGGTAAAGTCGGTCATAACCAAAATAAAAATTCGATCAGAGGAAACTGTTGAATCTACCAACCAAGTGATTAATGAGTGCATAAGTGAGGCTTGGTCTTATGGCGAAGAAATGAAGAAATTCAGTAGAGTACATCCAATAGTTTATGCGTTGCACTGGAATAAACAAGGGGCTACTTCCCGGCAAATGTTTTCAATAATTAAGGATAAGTTGCCAAATTTAGCACCATCAGTTGTAAATTGTGACTTCGAACAAGCTATATATCAGCCACAACAGAATGCTTTCCCAATACTTCAATAAGAGGATGTTTTTTTCACTTGCTGCAAGAATACTACAATAATCCTGAGTTTTCTCTGAAAGCAAAAATGGTAAGATATATATTTTACGTATAAAGTAATAGTAGTATTATATTACAGATAATTGCGTTAGCTTTTGTCCCGATTCCCAATCTCGACGGAATTCTCGATGGCTTAGCCGAACATCTACCCAACAACCTTGTACCTCTGCCAGATTGGTTCGAGGACAGTTAGTTGGAAGACCGAACCGTCGGGGAAATGGGAGACAGAATCCATTGTTGTCACCCAATCTATGGAATGTTTACGAACGTACCCTAATTGCAGAAGACCGCACAAATAAACATGCGGAAGCCGCGCATCGTCGTCTTCAAATGGAAGTGGGCGTAGATCATCCATCTACTTGGAAATTCATTAATGAGTTAAAAAAAGTTCAAAAAGGTCGCGACGTTTATATGAAACAATTAATGGCTGGTCAACTTCCTCTTTAAAAACTCAAAAAATTTCGTGACGCCAACGACAGTATTTTAAAAATTGTGCATGATTTTGGTGTTAGAACTAATATGGAATATTTGCGTTCGATAGCGCACAATTATCAATTTTACCAATAAAACCTTAGATTCAAAACAATGTGTTTCTTTTCGGCGGCGAAACGGCCGCGGAAAAATGATCGCGGCGAAACGGCTACGGCGGAACGTCATAGACCCTGTTGGAAACGAGTTCTCTGTAGGATATGTCCCATTTTCAAAATGATTCTATGTACCTTATCTACCTTGACCAATTCTCTTTTAACAGACGACATACCATTTGTTTTCACGTGGAATGAGTGAGGGTTGGTATTGGACATCAAACTGAAAAATTTCATTTATGAAAAATTTTAACTTGAATCGTATGTAATATTGATATTTCAGTCTACTCCAGTTTTTACTGTGTTCCATAGGACTGTGTCTACGCACCAATTAGTGGATAAAGCAAATGAGGATCAGGGAAATTTATTATTTGCATTGCATATTACTTTCGTTACGTACCCATATCTATCAATTGAATTATCAACATTATTTGAAAACTAGTTTTGGTTACGAGACAATAGGCGATAATTTAAGACTACCTGCGTGTTGCTTTTACTTTAAAGAAGCAATTTCACATAGGGTCAGTTTTTCAGTTGGGATTTAACTTAAGCTTCTTTTTATTACTATGGAAACAATTGTTCTTAATTGTCACTCAGGGCTAGTTTTACAAAGGAGATTAAAACTCAACCGAACCAGGTTCAGAATGAACTATATCGCATAAAATTTTATTTATGAATGCATTAATTAATCCTATGCGAATTTGTTTACTTTTTTGAACTTGGTTCAGTTAAACTTGGGTTTAAACCGCATTTGTCCAACTGGTCCTTAGGCAATATAGCGAAACTTAACGTTAAACTGATATGGAAATACCGGGCCATAGGAGTTGAATGCTATCGCAGCGACTGTTTGATTATGAGTGATTAAACTGTCAGGTGATTATTGATGTGACACACTCTACTTCCATCACAGTTCAGTGTAGTATGTAGCAGTTACTGATATTTAGAAATCTTTCTACTTTCGATTTCGCAAGAGAGACTGTTTGGTGGATGCGGTTGGAGTGTCAAGTGATACTGATGTGAAACACTCTACTTCGATCGGAGTTGAGTGTTATGGCAGGAGTTCTATAGTATTGGTACCATCTTCCAAATAGTAATTTCTTAGCACATCATCTTTTTCGGAGTTATCCCGTCACTTTTATACTTGTCTTTCTAGTTTTTCGCATTTGTTTTTACATTTTATCCTCCCGTATTTGTTCATGAATTTTAAAATCTGAGTTCTTTTTTTATTTGTTCTCTCCACTTATCTGTTCTTTTATTATTTCATCCAGAACATTGTATTCACAGTGTGTCTACCAGTTCCTTCCCTTAGGAATTTCATGTAATTATATATAGGATATCCACCAAAGAATAGCCTTTATTTTAATAATGTATGTGGTAATTAATTCTAATTTTTCTAATTTATTTAATTCTAATTTGACAATTGCGGGATATTTGAGTTACCAAATTTGAATATACCTTTGTTTTTTTCTTCTTCACATCATTCTTGCAACTTAAATATCAAAACGATTAATTTATTCTGTTAATTAGTTGTTTCACTCACCAAATTTCAGAGGATGATTTTTAGAGTTCAAAAGTAAAAAGAAACTGTTAATATTTTATTTCCATGGCCTTAAAACTACTATTAAATATGCGGCAGTTACCCACATACCGCAACAATTTATTACCAGTAGGTTTACTACAGGTTCATTTTTTTTAAATTAATTGGCTTACAACCGATATCCATTTCAGCAATCGATTCCTTACACTAACGTAATTAAATAGTAGAATATTGCTCGAGTCCGTATCCCACCTGCCACACATTTCGTCTGTGACGAATGTTTTTGAATTGAACTTATTGAATTACATTCACCGCCATAGAAATTGAGCCTCGTAAGACAAAATGCTGGAAAATAGATGTTTACTTCTCTCCACTTTTCCTGACTTCAACTTTTACCGTCTAAGATTTGTCATGCTGATTTTTACGTCTCACAGAACCTTTTTCAATATCACGATTTTTTGTTGTTTTCGATGGAAACAGTTTCCCCGACAGAAGAGTTTTAAGCAAAAAACCTACCGAAGACACTAGCTGGTCATGGTAAAGGAATACAGTATAATTGAATTGGCTTCCGGTTGAAACCGCGTCGCGCCAACAATTCGTTCTTCATTGCTGAAGAACTTTCTCAGGGCTGCTGTTGGTGTTGGAGTTGTTGCTGCTGGTGGTCTTGCTGCTGCTTCTCGTTAATCTTCGAAACTGTTTCGAAGGTCTGTGGACGATAGGGATAGGTCTTTACAATAATAATAAAAATTCGTATTATTTTATTATTGAGCCACAAACCGAATTCTTCTTGTACGTAATTTTTGTATGACGTGGTACTGAGCTTAAATTAATTACTTAATTAAGTAGTGTGAAACTGATCTGTTTTGTTGCATTTTTATTTGAACGGAGCACCAATAAACACAATTGTCCATTTAGGCACCTCCTAATAAATTTAACCGACGCGTCGGTTAATATCCTAGGAAACCGTTCTCGGCACAAGGATATTAAGCGACGGTTGAAGTTATTAGGAGGTGGTAAGATCGGACTTTAATAGGGGTGCGGAATTAACAAATAATTGAGAGGGAAATATTAGGTGTTTGCGACGAAAGAAGCGTTTACGTTTGGGGATACGAGTTTGCATAAGCTCTTCGGTGCATTTGGATGGATTAAAGGTGATGCTATAGTATTTTAAAGACCTCCGTAGGGAGTAAATGGTTTAGTGTTTAGTCAGTTACAAGTCAATTAAGTAAACAAATTGTTTGAATTTATTAAAAAGTAATATTTTGATTAGTGTTACAAGCCCTACCATTAGTTAATTGTAAATTTCTTATCAAGATAGGATTTAGCAGAACAGGGCGATGTAACTATAAAATGAATTAATTATAGCTTAATAGAGATTTTGTTTACACTGATAAAAATCTGGAGTTAATTCTAACACTTTCTGGACGCCAGGGAACACTTTTTCGGTGTTCCCTCGCGTCCATCCAACAGATAAAACTTTATCCATATTTAACACCGAATGGGCAGATTATAATTAATCCCAAAAATTTTTATGTGTGTAGATAGTTTCTTAAAAGGGCGATTTTAAACCACATAATCATGAAGGGATTATCTGGGCCTTTTTGGTATGTAGAACCATTACCGCAATTCAATAACCATTACTGCAATTAAGGTTAGCCTTCTACAGTGTTTTGTATTAAAAGGATACGAATCTGCAGAGTACAAAAGTTATCATTAGGCTTAGGATAACTATGCGTCTGCATATTTGCATATGCAAATGCATATTTTGAACATTTTTGTAAATAAAATGCACATATTAATTCTTAATGCATATTTCTCTGCATTTTTTGTTTTAATTGCAAATTTGCAGTTGCCATTATTTCTTGTTGCTAAGTGCAAACCGACACTTTATCAAAGCTTAACTAATCAGAGAGTGAACTGAACCCAAATAGTCTCAACCAAACTCTAGTCAAATATGTGCAAGAAATTAGAATGTAAAAAATATACCAAAAACCTAAATCTCAAAAGAAATAAATCAAAAGTGGGAATCAGGTGCAGACAATCAGTGTTCTAAAATCAGAACACTTGGAAATAATAAGAGGATTACTAGTCTATGGGCACAATGTTTTCAGTGAGTGTCCGCACCCTTTGATGTTTGCCGTCTTTAATATGACCACTGCGCATTCTTCCACGAGTTGATTCTGAAATGGCGCGATCAATTTAAATTTAAATTTTTGAAGCACATGACTTAAATCCGCTACGAGAAACAAAAATCTTCTCGTCGACGATAGGCGCGAATTTACTTTTGAGAATATGTTGTTGTATTGTAATGTAATTATAATTTAGTTCTATAATGACTTGACTGAATAATTTCGAATTAAAAATATTATTTGTCTTTTAACAGAAAAGTAAAAGTGTGTTAATACAAAAAAATACTGCTTATTCTACAAAAGTTAATTTTTAGTGCAAATTAAGTGCATATTTTTGATAATTTTGGTGCATATTTGAATATGCGCATTTTAAAGTTTTTTAATGCATAATTATCCTAAGCTTGATCATCATATGAATCTAAGGATAACAGTTTGCTTGCTTTAGTTAAGTTAACAACAGTACTGCCATAACACTGGTCAACAACATTTTTGAATGGTCGGAAAAAAAGTAGACAATCTTACGTAACTGAGTATTCTGAACGCGATGGTGACCTTGAAACTGACATAAGACGTCCACTCGTTGAGATATAAAACAATCACGATACGTATGTTTTTGCATATAAAACAAATTATGTATACAGCAAATGTTCATAAACAAAATGTTGTTTGCATTTGTAGGCGTGCGCAGTACGACAACCACGTTGATGAAACCAAGGAGGGAAGATTGGTGCAGTGACGTCATAGCGTAATGTCTTGTAATCGACAGGTGTAACTGATAACCTACGTACACCTATCTTCCCTCTGTGGTTTGATCAACATGGTTGTCATACTGCGCACGCGTACAAATGCAAACAACAATTTGTTTGTGCACATTTGCTTTATGCATAATTTGTTATATGCAAAAATATACGTATCGTGACTGTTTTTATTTCTTAACAACTGGACGTCTTACGTCAGTTTCAAGGTCACCGCCGTAATCTCCAGACAAAATTACTTGAGTACCAACTCATTTCACCAAGCATGCATTTTTCCAATTGTATTTTGTCGGCCAGTGTAGGGTCAAGTGGTGTAAAAAAAAGACACGCATTCAGGTGAAAACTGAGACATCAAATAAAATTGGTAAAATAATATAATCCGATACTGCCGATAGTTTTCTTATTATAAATACTTTATTATTTATTTATTAGCTTGATGCAGTTAATAAATGTTTCTATCCAAGACAGCATCATTTTACTTATATATGTGTTAATTTGTTGTAGGGATTTTTCTATTAAATAATTTTTTTTATAAATTTTACTAGAGGTCGCCATAACTGTTAGGTCGGGTTTCTCAGTCACAGTTTCACTTTAATCTTCAGTTTTTCTTTTACATAGGAACAGATAGAAGCTAACTGAAGATTAACGTTAAACAGTGACTGAGCAACCGGCCCTTAATACATGCATTTTATGATATTTAACCTGGCATGTCTAATTTTTAGACTTTTTCGGGGTTAAATATGAGACACAGTTTTTAGTTATTTTCACCTCTTTAAAGGTATTTTTTGTATGTGTTTAAGTTGTCAATAGTTTTTTCATCATCATTTACCTCTTACAAAAATTTCATCAATTCCGTTGAAGGATTCTAACACATTAAAAAAATAGAAAGTTCTGAAAAATGTCTCATTTTTACACCACTTGACAATAATTAGTTTTGTTTTCATTTCAATTTGGTCTATTTCGGAAATCTCTAAACCTGCTTTGAAGGTTGTAAGGGGTAAAAGAATAAAAATACACAAGGTGCCATTACTGGAGAAATTTCAAATAAATGTTACTTCTGGTGGTAAATATAACTTCAGGATTAATCACCAGCCAACAGAGTTCCGTCTTACGCAAAAGGCGGCCGCTTTCGTCGCGCCATAAACACAAGCGGACGCTTCCAAAATTACATCAAAGTTTGGCTTCTGTTTTTTTAAAACGTATGCGCTTACGTTGGGAGTACAGAAATAGATTTCGATTTACTAGCGCCAAAAGAAACGCAGGTAAAACATGAATTATATCACACTAGTGAGGGATGGTGAGGAGGAGAGAAGTCCTAGTGTTGCACGACGATAGATGTGTTGCGGGAGATACGGGTTGCGCATGTGGGCGTGTGTAAGTCAGGTTTATTTGCATAGCAGGGTGCACTGAACGCTGTATCGATTCGCGTCTGTTGCAATCATGTTACACAATGAACCGCTAGATGTGTTCTGCAGATACCCGCCGCTGCCTCTTCCTGTTAACAGCTACCTGCCTGGCGTTGTATAATGTATGCTGACGACGCGACGCTCGCTGCTATTTTTACACCAGAATTACTAAATACACCGACGCTTACTTGACCGCACAGACGTTACTTTTCGTATTTTATTTTATAGCAATAAAGATATCACTAGCAACGGTACTTGGGTGAGAAAATTCAACAGCTGTGCATATTCGTAACTCAACTGCTCAATGCCAAAAATGAATAGTAGACAGTGCCCCTGACCAGCCGCCACTGGTCATAATTAAAAATATGTTTCTTTACGACTCTTTATGAAAAGATATTCTGTTGTAGTGCTGTAAAAATACCGAAAAAGTTTGTAGTCGCATGTATTTGCAGAGCTGTTGCAACTATCGAAATGAAGTACTAGCAGTACTCAGTACCCAGTACCTAGAAGTTTTTGTTTGAAATTCAGTATCAGTACCAGTACCTGAAGGAAGTACTTAAAGTTTCAAGTATTTTACTGAAAATAGAGAAATTCCAGTATAAGTATCAAGTATGTACTCTTTACAGTACTTGCAGTACTTTATAATATTTTGCATTACTTTAATGTACTTACAGTATTTTATGGTATTGGAAGTAGCAGGTTTATTAATACAATTTTGGCTAACAATTGTAGTCATAATATTCAAATCGCTGTTTGTTTGATTATTTCGTTTATTTATGAATTGTGTTACGTAATTGGATAGAATAAGTTAAAATTATACTTGATTGATCTCGAGCCCAAGAGACATTAAATTGACACAGGCCTTAGAATTCCTAGTAAATAAATTGTTTTACTTATTAAATTATGTTTTTAACTTTACCTGATGATAAATAGTTACGATAAACAGTTAAATAAGAAAATCAGCTTTTAGCGTAAATAATAAAATATATGAAACAAATAAAAACACTTTAAAAAACGAGCTAAAAATGTAATTTATTAACTTACTTGATATTTCGCAAATATTATTTTCCTTATCAAAAATGAATAACGGAATTGCGAAACGTCAAGTAAGTTAATAAATCACATTTTTAGCTCGTTCTCTAAAGTGTTTTTATTTGTTTCACATCTTTCTGCAATTCTTAGGAGCAAGAATTATATGAAAAGTAAATCATAAAGTTAGTGTAATCATACTCAGATTGGATGTCCATCGTTTCATGTGCAATTTATTTGAAAAGAATATTACTTATTATTATAGTACTGTCCATTAGATTCAATTAACGTCTTTATTTATAAGTAAAACGTTTATTTAATCTTGAATCAGACAGAAATATTATTGGAAAAACACAATGTTTCGCTATCGATTAATAGCCTCGTCAGGAGTCAAAAAAAATATGCTTTGTCAGAAGTGAAAAAAGTATTTACTTTTTTCACTCCTGACGAAGCTATTCTGTTTATACTGTCCGAACTATTAGGCCTCGTTCGCAAGAGCGTTTTTTAAAACGTTAAAGCGCTCGCTTTTTCTAACGCCCTGAATAGAACACATCAGATTTAATATTTATGTTCACACTGAAAAACGCTTTAGTGAGAACGCTTATAATTACACCGATAAGTTATATTCACGACGTTAAAAAACGCGAACGCTTGAACGTTTCAGAAAACGCTCGTGCGAACGCCGCCTTAAGAATTGGTTTTCCTATTACATAATTACCAACCAGCAAGGATATTTTTAATAATATAATAATAATATTTTAAAATGTAATCTAATTAAATAATATAAATTTACTACATTTTCTATTACAATATTTTAATTTGATTTTAGAGAGTCATTCTTTTATCATTATTCTAATAACTTCTTAATTTAATTATTAATTATATACCTATTCATTCAGTTAAAAAAAAATTTAATCCGTTAAAAAAACGCACTGCTGTGAACTGCGAAGTTTCGCTGTGCAATAAAGGAACCAAACCACAAGGGATTTCCCCCAATTTTAATAAGTTCAAGCTACGTCCTTCATTTAATTCGTATTTCCAGTTCCTCTGGGTAATTGCAGTTAGTAAAGTACTGGAAATATTTTATTGTAATGCAAGTATCTGGAAGTACTGGAGGTAACTTTAAGTACATTTCGAAGTACGCAGTACTACTTATTACAGATAATCTACCAGCCAGTAACCAGTATCAGTACTTTGTGAGTGGTACTTAAAATTCAGGTACCAGTAACGTTAATTCAAAAGTACTGGGGGTAAAGTACTTCAATTACTAAAATTAATTTTTTACTCGCAGTGAAACTTGGTAGTCAGTACCCCAGCTCTGTGTATTCGTTACTTTAGATTTCGGTACCCGTTACAAAGAATTCGTTACTCGTTACTTTCGTTACTACGTAAAGTCGTAATACCTTATAAAATCACTTTTATAATAATTTTGCTTATTAAAAATTACTCAAAATTCAATTACTACTTATAAGCCATAGACGGTGCGTACAAATATAAACAGTTGATCAGGGTTGCCAGATATTCCTATATTAGGAGTACATTACATTATTTGAAATATTAGCCGGAATAAAAAAAAATGTAATAATAAATAAATAATAAAAAACAAAAAAGAATTATTAATTAATTGGACAGTTGTCATGGAAAATTTCTTTTGTTTTTGTTTTCTTTTTGCTAAAAATAGAAGCAGGAAGAAACAAAAGAAAATTCAAGCAAAGAACAAAAATATACGAACAATAATACAAAGAAACAAAAAAAAATTGACCAGCAAAAAACCAAAAACAAAAGTAAATGAAAGAGACGGCAACAAAAGAAGATCGACAACACCAACATGAACGAAAAATCAACAGTTTTCCGGACGAATTAAAAAGTTCGTAGACAATGAAAGCAAACGAAACAAAACAAAAGTAAATAACATGATTTAAGAAACACGAAAGAAAGGAATAACGAAATAAAGTGCGTAAAACAAAAGAAGATCGTCAAAATGAACTATTCTTTCTTGTTTTTGGTTTTGCTAAAAATAGACGCAGAAATGAACAAAAGAGAAAACTGCAAAAACAATCAGAAAGAGAAGAGAAATGAAAGAAGCAGCAACAAAATACAAGTCATGAAGCGAAAAAAAGAAATGATCGACACCACCAAGCTGAGAAATTTCAGAAATTTCGTAGAAAATAAGAGCTAACGGAAAACAAAAGACGATCACAACTGTGATTGGGATAAAATGATGATGAATAATGAAAAAGGGCTAATAACAGTTTTTCGGACAAATCAAAAAGTTCGTAGAAAATAAAAGCAACCGGAAAAGAATGGACGATAAAAAAAAATCAGACAAAAAAAATAATGAAAAAAACCGAAACAAAATACAAGGCATGAAGCAAAAAAAAAACAAAAGAAGATTGACACCACCAAGCTGAACGAAAAAATAAGAGTTTTTCATCAAAAAGTTCGTAGAAAATAAAAGCTAACAGAAAACAAAAGACAATCACAAATGCGATGGACATAAAACAAATGAAAAACGATGAACTACGAAAAACGACTAATAAAATGTTGTTTAGTGTCGTTATGTGAAGACAATAACAAAAGTGATCCAAAACAAATAAGATTTTTAAACGCCAAATATGTCAAAAATGTAGTCCAAATGGCGAAATTTCGTCCAATACGGCAACCCTGCAATTGATAAAGAATCGATTAAAAACGTAAACAACTTATAATTGAAATTACTGATAAATTACCAACTGATCGGGAGCTCGCACTCTTTCGTGTCACAACATGAGTGAAATCGTGTGCTATGGTCATACGAGTAACGAAACGTTTTGACAAGTAACGAATCTGTAATTCGGGTCTCATGTTATACCCGTTACTCAGTAATGAATTCATAAGGTTTACAACAGCATTATTCTATTGAGACGAAAATAAATCTTACTCCATTTAGTTGCCTGCTGTAGCTGTATCGCGTCATTATTAAATGTCAGTGTGTGGTGTTTGTCGGACCTTCATCATGATTTTTGTTTCAGAAAGTGATTTAGATCTTCCTAATACTCCACCAGAAATAGTAAGTCGGGTCGTAGAAAAAGTATAGTGTTTAACTCGTCGAAATCACTTTCTTAAGTTTGCGAACATTACCAAACTCGGATGTATATATTTAACAATATACTATTACCTACTTGTTAATTTGCTAGTCTATCTAGTTATCAGGAGGGTTTCTCCGCAATTTAACATTAGCAGGGAAGACATTACTAAAACGCATGATTTAAGATGCTCATAACCAAGCTGTAGGTCAGAGGTGGCATAACACTACAAATATTTAACTTAGTGTTACAATACACATATTTAAATTAAATACTTAAGGTCAATAATAAAAAAGACCTTTCTTAAACTTTTTAATTGGTATACAAATGCAAACCTTTATGTTTACTGTACTGAACAATTGGCGAAAGTCGAGTAGGTATGTCTGACGCACGTGGCACGAGCCGCCACTGCGTCGCTTGGGATCGCATTAAGTGCGATTAATCATGTTGTCTTTGTTATTTTATTGGTGAATTTACATTTTATGTGTTCTGTAGTAAGGGTTCCTGTTAGATTTTCCTGATGCGTTATATTTAATCGAATGTAGACAAACGTTCCTTCTCTGCCAAAAAGAAAAGCGATGCGTGTGTTACATGTGTATGCCAATCAAGCGTTATAAAGTCTAAGGGATATAATATTAAAAACAAAGACCGCTGTATTCAAAAGAAAGGTCGCTGTTTTCAAAAGAAAGGTCGATTGTCAAACGTAATTTGCAGAACTTGAAAAAAAAGACCGATATTGCAGAATAAAGGAAGATGTTTGCTATTAAAATTCAGGCATGCATATCCTAATGAAATTTACATTTTACATAAAACAGAATTAATTATAAATTCCTAGTTAAAACTTCATCCCTTAGGGGCCTATAAGGGCCGATTTCATAATAGAACTTTAAATTTTTAACTTTAACCGGAAAAAATACATTCGTGTAAATCTTCCTTAAAGTCTGCTTATGAAAAAATTACTTTTTGATAGGGCATGGACACCGGTTTTCGGTAATACTAAAAAACCGGAATACCAGATACTTTTATACCGTTTCTAAAACCGGTAATACGTGGGCTGCTGGAAAAGTTTCTGGAAACGGTATGAAAAAACGTATATGAAATTTGGTTAATAGTATCATTGTTTTTTCGAAGTATTCACTTTTGACGTCAATACACTTTTGCATACGCTCGAACCAATTTCTAAAGCACGTTTTCCACTCTAAAGATGGTACCTCAGAAACCAGTGTCCGGAATGTTTCAGCCGCTGCTTCAGCCGACGAAAATCGCTCACCACGCATTTTATTTTTGATATTTGGGAACAAAAAGAAATCATTAGGTGATAAATCAGGTGACAATGAGTCATTAATTCAACATTTTTGTTGAACAAAAAATCAACTGTTTGACGGGCTGAGTGAAAGCTGGCGTTGTCATGATGGAGAATAAATCGGCGATTCCGATTGTTTCTTCTTATTTGATCCATGACTTCCGGCAAACACATTGTAGTATACCAATCAGCATTCACGGTTTTTCGATCCTTTAAAACCACGGTTGCTAAGTGTCCAATTAAACGAAAGAAACACGCAATCATTTGCTTCGCAGTACTGCGTGAACGGACAACTTTTGTTGGTTTTGGTTCATTTTGAAATACCCAAACGGTAGATCGTTGTTTACTTTCTGGCTCATACGAATAGATACACGTTTCGTCACCATTAACGATGTTATAAACTAAATTTGAACGATCTCCATTGAATTTCTTGAGCATTTCTTCGCACCATTTGACACGACCGTGCTTTTGCGCTTCTGTTAAATTGTGTGGGATCCAACGACTGCAAAGCTTTCGTACGTTCAAATGATCATGCAAAATCTGGTGTATTGCTTTCATGTCAATGCGTAAGGATGCTTGAATCTCACGGTATGTCACATGTCGATCTCGTTCAAGCATTTCACGCACAGCATCTACATTAGTGGCAACAACAGGTGTTGATGGGCGACCTTCACGAAATTCGTCACTGAGAGAGGTACGTCCACGCTGGAATTCGGCAAACCAATTATAAAGACTGCTCTTTGATGGTGCTTCATTTCCAAAAGCCAAATGAAGCCGATCGAGGTATTGTTTCGGCGTTAGACCACATTTGAAATCGTAAAAAATCATACACAAAATTACTTTTTCTCAAATGCTGTACAAACAAAACCAGTTCACTTGGATAGGAACTGTCAATAGAATTATAGGCGAAAAACGTCAAATTTTTCAAATATGACAGTTGATAAACGCTAACAATTCTAGACCTACTAGATTCCAGAAAATTTTCTAGCAGCCCACGTAAGGTTTGAAATACCGAAATATTTCCGTATTACTAAATCAATTGCTTAAGAAATTATTTCGCTTTTAAGTGAGTGCGAACGTACTATATACCCCACTCCTCTCCGCACCTATCCAGTCATTAATTTATTCCGTCGTTCCGATTAAGGCATGGACACCGGTTTTCGAAAAATCTCTCAAAGAAAAGGACAAACCATAAAACGTTGAATATGAAGAAACTGAAACTGACGAAAAGCGAAATGATACGGATTGAAATGGTATTATATAAGAATGGTGGTTGTCGAAGTCATTACATGAAGGAAGCGTACAATTATTTGTCGACAATTCCACCCATGAGTGTGGAATCGAAAGAGCGTTTTCAGCAGCAAGTTATGTGTATAATAAAATAAGATCTTCATTAAATAATAATATTTAGATGCCATTTGTTTCCTTCGTACACATTTTCAACAAATTAGAAGTCACTTATCACCATCAAAGTAATTTATAATTTTGCTTGCTTTTTTTAAATAATTATTATTGTTTTCCATTAATTACGCTGCTCAACAAATGAACTGGTCCACTTAAAACAGTTATACTACACACACTTCATTTGTTGAGTAGTATATTACCACTTACCCCAAAGACAGAAACTATATTTTTGTTTGTTATTTAAAAATAATTGTTATTTATTTATTTGTTTTTATTTGTTATTTGTTGTTATTGAAACAGAATCGTTAAATATTTATAAAGCATAACCTTGTTAATAGGGTTTCGTTTCATTAAGCGACTGCTTTTCTTTCTAAGAGCATTCTTTGTACTATTGCTCCTCTATTTTATATTATACCGGGTGTCCCGCGCCAAGTGCTCACCCTTCTAGAATTTTTATTTATTAATCGATTAACCTGAACTTTGGAGACAATAAACTAAACAAAAAATGAAATTTTTTGACGTACTGATAGTCGTCACAGGACTTCCGGTTTCGCCGAAAGTGATATCAACTTTCTTATTTTAAATAGAACACCCTATATATTTTTACATATTTAAAATCTGCGGATCATTACGAGTACGAATACGTATCAATTGTTAATTTTGGTTTCCATAACAACGAAAAAAGAAATTCTTTATTTTTCAATCTAAAAAGCTATGAATCGCATTTTTTTCGATCTAATGCGATCAATTGTTTCGAGAAAATCACTCCTTTGATGGTATTTTGATTTTTAACATTTTTACAGTATTTGAAATTTTCATTAGCTCTTAACTTATTTTTTTCGAATTTTCTGAATACGCTGATACCAAATACGTCATATTTTCTTTGAAAATAATTTAAAATAGGGCATGTCTTATTGAAATTTTACACTCCCTTTATTTCAAATGACTTTCAAAGAAAATATGACGTATTTGGCATCAGCGTACTCAGAAAAAAATGTTCTGTTGAACTAAGCTAAGAAACATATGAGGTTCTATCGAAAAAAATGAGTTAAGAGCTAATGAAAATTTCAAATACTGTAAAAATGTTAAAAATCAAAATACCATCAAAGAAGTGATTATATCGAGACACTTGATCGCATTAGATCAAAAGAATGCAATTCATAGCTTTCTAGATTGAAAAATAAAAAAGTTTTTTTTTTTCGTTGTGATGGAAACCAAAATTAACAATTGATACGTGTTCGTACTCGTAATGCGCCGTAGATTTTAAATATGTAAACATATATAGGGTGTTCCATTCAAAATAAGAAAGTTGATATCACTTCCGGCGAAACCGGAAGTCCTAGGACGACTATCAGTATGTCGAAAAATTCCATTTTTTGTTTAGTTTATCGTCTCCAAAATTCAGGTTAATCGATTAATAAATAAAGATTCTAGAAAGGTGAGCACATGGCGCGGGACTCCCGGTATAATACCATACTCATTTCAATACCGAAAAAATACTGAAATCCCGATATTCCGGTATTTCAAATACGAAGATGGAAACAATACCGGTAAAAAGTCGCCGATATTCCATGACTTACTTTCTGTATAGCACCATTAAACTGTCATGTCAAAATTGGCCATTGTTTTGACCATAGTGACCTTACTTTAGAACACAGCGGCCTTTTAAATGATATACCGAGTGTCTCAAGATGGGCGGCGACCGGCGGTATGTATAGCAAATTGTAATACCTACAACTTCACGAGAAAAGAAATTATAGTCAAAGTGACCAATGGAGACTCAAGGAAAATATTTTTAAGTATGTGAGTTGACCGCAAGGGGGTGTAATCAATAGGGTCATAAATAAAAATCACTTTTACTAGCAAAAGTCTCAGAATAAGCTGCAGCTTTCATAGCGTCATTAATTAATTAATGACTAATGAATAATGGATTCATTCTGCACAACTTTGATTTTAGACTAGTTATCGTATCACCGTTAATAAGGGTGGAGGAAACAGTTAAATTATTTACTTTAAAAAATATCATAACTTCTGTACTCTTTATTAGAAATTAACGAGGTTCAGCTCATTTAAAAAGGAATTTTAAGCTGATAAAAAGTTCCTATTCAACGACTCCGGTTAATTTGTTAAAAAGTAGCTAGAAAGCGCTATTTGGGAGAGTAATAGTTTTTCATAGTTTCCCAAAAAAAAAATTAAATGGAAAGGTGTGTTTTTTGCAACAGTTGCAAAGCCTATAAAATGGTGAACATTATAGACTTGTGTAGAGATTATTATTGATATCCTTACGGATAGTAAACGGTTATTTCGAAATGAAAGATTGATAATATTTTGAAAATATTTTAGGTGCAGACCTTCAATTATTGTTGATTACAATGTGTTTCATAAATATTCAAAGCATTTTCCGTTATTTAACGTTTTATTGTTCGTTACTTTCATTTAGTGCCTGTGTTTTTCTCGTTTATGTGTTTGTTTGCTGTTATTCTTTTATTTAAATATTAGGCTCAGAAAAACAACTACAGGCATTTAAACAGATTAATGTCTTTCTATTTACCTCAAAATGGAAAGTGTCACTCGACAGCATTTGTTTGAGCTTTTAGATTCGTTTTTATCTTCAGTTAATAGACATATTTCGTAATAACATGAGAACGAAAAAGGCTATCAATTTCGGGTTTTCATCAAAAAGTTCTCCTGATTGAATGTTTTGTAATCACTGTAAAAGAAATACCCCTTTCTATTTTTTTTTTTTTGGGAAACTGGGGAAAACTAGTAGTTTCGCAAATAGCGCCTTCTAACTACTTTATAATAAAGTAGCAGGAGTCGATGAATAGAAACATTATATTAGCTTAAAATCCTCTTTCGAAGTTCGTTAATATCTGATAAAGAGTATAGAAGTTATTATAGTTTTTAAAGTAAATAATTCAACTATTTTCTCCACCCTTATTAAAGGTGATACGATAATAAGTATAAAATCAACGTTGTGCAGAATTAATTCAGCCTTTTATTGGCGCTATCAAAGCCGAATCTTATTCTGAGACTATTGTTAGTAAAATTAATTTTAATTGTTGAGCCCATGGATTGTGCCATCTTGCGCCCAACGCAGATATTTCAATATATTTTCTTTACATTTTTCTTGGTGACTTTAACTATACCTTTTTTTTTTGTTCCGAAGCTGTAGGTATTACGATTTGCTATATACCGCCGGTCGCCGCCCATTTTGAGACTCCCGGTATATTGACTTAGAATAATATGTCTCTACATAGCGATGCTTGTGGGCTCGTCGAAAGCGTGACTCCCACTGTCTATTGTTTCAGTCATTCAGAGAGAGACGCACAGCAAATAAATACTTAATAAATGCCACCGTCGCATTTAGTGAGCATCCCTGTTCTACATTGTCGTTTAAGAAATCTGCGAAGGCATAGTGGCCTTTGCGTCAGAGAAAATTTTTAATTGTGTGTTTAAAATACCAGAGACCCTATCGATTCAGGCAAGTTATTGAAAAACTTTGTAACCTTACAGGACGATGCCTGTTCAAACTTATTCGTCTTGTGTTAGTATCACGTAAAGATTCTTTTCTTGAGTGTCGAAACCTACATATGTTTTTTTAGCTTAGATTTGAGTTAAACATTTGTAAATATAAATTGCAGGGATCGTTAAGAGTTCGACACTGTTGAAGATTTCCCTACAGCGGGCGATGTTCAAAGCGCCTAGGAAACTTATATCCCTACTCTTGATTGTTTCGGAATTGTTTAGAAATTTCATTCACAGAGGCAAATAAATACAAACGTCGCAGTTGCTTTTTTTAACATGGTGGGAGTATACTTTTCCGCTAGTGATCATCACTGTCCTACAGGAATCTCTAGGTCGGATACTATCATCGACAAGTTTTCTTTGGCAGGAAGGTAGAAAAATTCTTTCACTGTTTGTTACAGAAGATTTTTTCCGCATTTTTTCGAAATATAATTAAAACCCGATCTGTTACCGGCGGCGGTGATAATAACGTTGGGTCTAATGAGTGCCAAGTAAAATATTGAGTGGGAGTGCTCCGAGATCGTTTGCAGAACAAACGCCATCGACGGAGTTTAATTTTAGCGCACCCCAAGGACTGCTAAGTCTAATAAACCCTAGGTCCCCATTCACACATCCTGCGGCTGCACTAACATTGCACTTGGAACATGCGTATTTATAAACCGACGTTGTGCGACGCTATCGCTTCTATAAATGTATAGAAGTCGAATATAGGCAGCTGTAATGTCGATCACGTTCTTAGAGTTTTTATCTTGCCAAGAATAGTTTGGTATCTATCACATAGAAACAAGTTGCATTAGTCTATTTTATTTGCATCAACACAATACAATGGAATTAAAAAGATAAAGCAACTATACAAATAATTAAAAACTATTTTGGATTTTTATTGGTGGTCACCCTAAGTGCTAAAATTTCACGTTTTTGTGAATCTTGTAGCACATGGTCTTAGGAGTGAAGTTTGTGTACAGGAGTTGCGGGCGACTGCACATTTACGTACATAGATATGTAGGTAAACAAGGAGAGCAAAATATCTTCCAGAATTTCTAATAAGTTTAACGACTGTAGGGGATTATTCTAATTGGAGTTGCAAATTACAATGTGATATGTTCCTATAGCCGAGTATTGTACAGGGTGGATTAATTTCGATGTCTCTTATGGGCATCTCCCTAACTCAGAGATAGAAAAAAAAGTGGTGGTCAAGTCTCGATCTTTTTTTTGGAGATTAAGTCAATAGTGTAAACAAAAATTGGCTATCATCTTTTGTTTTCAAGTTATAGGAAAAAAATTCCATTTTCGACTTTTCATTTTTCGATCATATCTCGTTTATTTCTAGAGAAATTTAAAAAAAAACTGCTTGAACATTATTAGGACATTTTTTGGAATACAATTCAGTGGTGTAGTTTGATTTTTAATATTTACTTAAATTTTCGAAATATAATACAAAGTTATGTTTTTTTAATGGAAATCATAGTAGGCAATGCTCTCATTAAATAAAGATTTTTTTCCGTTTTCAAAAATATATACTTTGTTGGGCTCATTTCTTATAATTAATAGGAAAAATTGCCATTTTTGTTATTATCCTTGCGTACCCTAATCTCAGTAGGGTGGATTCAGTGTAGTGCCGACATTTTTTTTTGTTTTTATTAAATGTTAACGAACTTTCAAACTTTTAGACAGTTTTGCCCGCGTAAAGAATTTCATATTCACTTTAAAAAATTCCGTTTGAGAAATGTAGTACCCATCGCAACTGATCTGGCAAAAGCTTTTTTGTTTTTATTCAATATGAATGCACACAAATCTAGTTTGATACATGTCCGATTTTGTTTATATTTTACTATTTGTGTTAGTTTTTGTTTTTTGTGTTTTTAATAAAATATAACTCAAGAGAAACAAAAAAAAGAAACCTTAACTTAGTTTTAATTTAGTTTTGTATTTTTGTTTAAAATCCTTAAACCTTTTCGTTTCTCTTGACAACTTGTTTATTTACATTTCTTCACTGCTGACGAAACTATAAAGCGATAGCGACACTTAGAGTGTTCTTGCGATTTCACAGTGTTCCTTTTAAAGTTTAAAAACTATTTTCTCTTACATATTTCATTGGACAAGAGTCGACAATTTTTCTATAAATTTTCGAAACATTTTGTGCAAATCGTTTTTGATTGCAGTGAGAACCTCGAGCAGCCTCTGGACAGCTGTTTCAGCCCTGCTTGGGGCTTCTTCAGCAGAGACGTAGCTCGACATTCCCACTGCAGACCAATACACGACTTGCCCAATTTATTCGCAAATGCGATGTAAGAATGATGAACATATAAAATAGCGACATCTTACTATCGCTTTTTGACCTGACATTGCAGTAGGGTAGACAAATTGAAGCGGGATTTGCTCCTAATATGTCCCCCATGCAAGGCGGCCATGCTTGCTGTCAAAGCATAATGAAAGATTTTAGAAAAATTTTGTGCACAAAATTTTTCTAAAATCTTTTGTGCACAAAATTTTTCTAAAATCTTTCTTTCATTATGCTTTGACAGCAAGCATGGCCGCCTTGCATGGGGGACATATTAGGAGCAAATCCCGCTTCAATTTGTCTACCCTACTGCAATGTCAGGTCAAAAAGCGATAGTAAGATGTCGCTATTTTATATGTTTATAAATTTTCGGTTATAACACGTTTTAATAATTCATAGTTTAAAACATTCTTGTTAAAATGTTCTGTGACACAGAACGGTCGCTCAAAAACGGAATTTTGTAAATTAACGCGAATTTGAAATTATTTACGCAGCCAAAACTGTGAAAATACTTGAAAACTAGTTAAAATATTTTGCAAAACAAAAAATTGGCACCGTATTGAACCTATCCTGTTGAGACTAAGGATATTTACACAAGGATAATAACAAAAAGACAGCTTTTCCTATTAATTATAAAAAATGAACCCAGCAAAATATATATTTTTGAAAACAGAAAAAAATCGCTATTTAATTAAAGATTTCTTTTTTTTTTGGTTCTCTTGAGTTATATTTTATTAAAACACAAAAAACAAACACACAAATAGTAAAATATAAACAATATCTGACATGTATCAAACTAGATGCATTCATATTTAATAAAAACAAAAAAGCTTTTGCCAGATCGGCCGCGATGGGTGCTACATTTCTCAAACGGAATTGTGTAAAATAAAGTGAATATGAAATTCTTTATGCGGGCAAAACTGTTTAAAGGTGTCAAGTTGGTTAATATTTAATAAAAACAAAAAAAAGAATGTCGGCACTGTATTGAAGCCTACTGAGACTAGGGTACGCAAGGATAATAACAAAAATGGCAGTTTTTCGTATTAATTGTAAGAAATAAGCCCAACAAAGTATATATTTTTGGAAACAGAAAAAAAATCTCTATTTAATGGGGGCATTGCCTACTATGATTTCTATTTAAGAAAACATAACTTTATGTTATATCTCGAAAATTTAAGTAAATATTAAAAAATAAACTACACCAATGAATTGTATTCCAAAAAGTATCCCAATAATGTTAAAGCAGTTTTTTAATATCTCTAGAAATAAACGAGGTGTCACCGATAGACGAAAAGTCGAAAATGGCAATTTTTGCCTATAACTTTAAAACAAAAGATGATAGCCAATTTTTGTTTACACTATTGACTTAATCTCCAAAAAAGAGATCGAGACTTGGCCACTAGTTCTTTTCTATCTCTTATAGTTACGGAGGTACCCGTAAGAGACATCGAAATTAAACCACTCTGTACAACATAGTTTCCTGTTACTACTATTCATGTGTATTCTGTAAGCACCATCTAATTTCAATCGATATCTAACAATAATTGTAGAGAACTGAATTGATATGAAACTATAGCAACCACAGAAACATATCAATCAGACTGCAATACGCCGTAATAATCAATTGAAGAGGATACGATTTTTAGGAAATCAATTGTTATGCTTGTTACATATCAATCGTAAACATAACAAGCATAACAATTAATATGAAATGTTTACAGAATAGATCTATTTGTCTAGATTGCAACCACGTTTCTAGGGGGTACCACCGTTGCAAATTTGACCGCCTAAGAATACAATAGTGAATAAAATTAAGAAAGTTAAACAAAACAGTGCTGTCAAATTGCTTAACGACATCTAAATATTTACGTAATTAACTCTAATCAGTTTAGTTTCACGCATAGGTTTTTGAATGGTACATTCTGCGAGTAGATGCGAGTTGTTTGTTAAAGCTTCTTCAAAATGAACGAATTTTTCTTCTGAATCGAGTGAATTAATGCACAATTCCAAAAAGATTCGAGCCTTATTTGAATCCTTTTAGCCGAACCGTTGCATGAATCCCGAGTTTGCTAATGATAATATGGGAGATCATTCCATATCTTGGGAGAATTAAAATACATATAAACTTTTTGATAACAAAAAAAAATCAAAATAAATGTAGGTAAAGATTGGGTCTTCTCTATCAGCTAGTTCAAATATCGCAGCCAGCAATCGATAGACATTCAGAATCGCGGTTATTAGCGGTGAAACATTTGTTTTTAATGACTTTTGCCATAAATGAAGTTTCTATCCGTACATCTTGGTGTTCTGGGTGTGAAGACGTACAGTGGTGCAAAGGCGGCAAGAAATCGATTTCTTAAAAATAGTAATTATGATGATTCGATTTACTTTTCTTACAGTATTTGAACCAAAGAATTCGGCTGTAATAATGGTTTTACGGTAAAAATCAGTAAACGTCAGTAATCACAGCTGAAACCTGAAAATGAAAGGTTTTGCAAGATATGCAGTTATTTTCTGAATGTTACCCCCACTCAGCGGTTCGTTTTAAAAATTCGTTCACCCTAATTTCCTTTTATATATATACACACCCAAGTATGAGATAACAAAAATTGAACGCTGAGATGAAAACAGGTGGTTTAGCTGACCGAAGACCCCAGCTCGTTCGAGGAATATTCGGTTTTTAGACGTTCAAAAAAAGCTTCGATAGTCTTATAGTTTAAGCGAATTAGTGTACCTTAACTGTTACTGCTTTTTTTGGGTTGTAGAATCCCAATCTGGAACATTAGAAATGTCGTATCATAAAAGATTGTCGTTAATAAAAAAGTAAATGCGAATGAGGTACCTACTTATAAACCTTGATTTTTGGTATAATGGGTGCGGAATTTCAGTTTCAGGACGAAAAATACATAAGGAATCACAGACTCTTTCTAATAATAATTTTTTATTAATATTAATATAATTAATAAATATTATTTATTCACTTCTGTAACAGGTTACATACATTTTTTCTCAAATTTTGTCAGTTCACATTTTTATTTATTATACAACTTTCTGGAAATTAAGTCATTCTAGTCGATACAGTATACCGATTCTTATTCCTTTTCATTCACAATAGACAGAGAGGTATAATATCGGTTCATCTAGAAAGGCCTCTGGTAGTTTTTGAAAATATAAAAGTATGCCGTTTCAATGACACCTCAACTTATTAATAATTTTATTCAAGAAAGTTAGTTTACTACTCTAACAGAAATAGTAATGAAATTAAAACGATAACCATTGAAAAGCTTTTCATTTCAGCTTTAATTTTATATGCAATTTTATACTTTTTAATCAGATGTTAATCAGTTGTTCAGAGAAACGTTCGCAAGATGATTTATTATCGAAAAAAGCAACTTAATGCCTTCTTCATGGTTATATTCGTGATCAGCGCTAAATTTCCTAAGAAGATAAGAGGTTTTCAGATTTTTTGCCGGAAAATCCCGATCAATCACCATCTTTGCCTTGCAATTTCAAATACAATAATTGAGAGATTGATAGTAAAATCTCCACTAGTCACAGAAAACGAAAAATGAGTTAAAGGTGTCACCTTGTTGTTATAGCAAGTGCTAACGTGTTCAGGAAAAAAAAATTGCCAAAACGCCACAGGTTGGGTTCTAAAGGGCTTTAAAATACCACATTTCTGTGTACACACATAGGGGAGGTAGAGGGTTTTTCTTGTTTACCCAGAATTAAAAATTTCTGATTAGTGGGAGTTTTGCTATCAATCCTTCAATTTGATTCGATTGATGCGGTTCGAACAGTCAGAACACACTCAGAATTAGTTTGAAGTTCGGATCACAACCGCGTAAATGAATATTGAATCATAATTGAACGATTCTTTGCGAACGAATCACCTTTCGGAATCGGTTGATTTAGCAAAATGAATCAAAGCTGCCAATTCTACTGCTGAGTTTGATAGAAAATATTTGGATAGGAAAGCAGTCTTTACCTAAAGTATCCTATTTTCAATTAATTGTAAAACTATGTGATAGCCGGTCAACCATTTGCTTATTATAACCAAATGTCCTACAAGGGTCTATATTAGCCACTAGTAAAACAAAACAAAACTTGCCTGACATTTAAGAGGGCTACTTTTATTATATTATTCGCTAATAGTAGTAAGTAGATTGATATACCCTCTCAGGTTCAGCTTTATAAATATAGAATAATAACGGATTAATTCGCTGAACATCATTTAACTTCCCTTAATATTTATTTTCGTCACAGTTGTTTCTAGAATGTTTATCTTGCCATTGTAAAATTGGGTCTCAGTGTTTCCTAATGTATGGAGTATAAACGAATTCGAAACGAGAGTAAGAAAAGGATTTGATTTTTACGCCCCAAAATTTCCACAAATACCTTTTTTCAAAAATGTTTATCAACCATCAACGACTTAATTAGCAAATTCCCCAAACGTTTGTACAGGGTGAGTATGCGACAATTCTCATCCCCTTTAACATTTTATTTTTGAATGTTTAATACAAAACTTATAAACAGATAAAACAGCGACATCCTACGATCTCTTTTTGACCTGACGTTGCAGTAGGATAGACAAATTGAAGCGGATTTGCTCCTAATAAGACCCCCAGGCAAGGCGGCCATGGTTGCTGTCAAAGCATAATGAAAGTTTAAAAAAAAATTGTTGCAAATCGTTTTTGATTGCAGTGAAAACCTCTAGCAGCCTCTGTGCAGCTGTTTCAGCTCTGTTTGGGGCTTCATCAGCAGAGACGTAGCTCGACATTCCCTCTTTTTTATTTTTAATTAATATTTTTTCCAATATAAATGTGATCTAGGTCGCTCTTAAAATAGTTTTTAATTGCCATTGATAATACATTAATTCGTTTGCCATCACGACTTAAATGTTGACGTAGATGTTAAATATTTGATTCTCTTCCTGCAAGTAGCTTAGAAAAATATAAGCTTTGTATAAAGGCTGTGTCTAAACGTCCGCCGGCGGCTTCGTGTGTTCTAATGCGAAATTCCGCCGTCCGGCGGATTTAAATCATCTGAATCCACAATTCCGCCGAAGGTTTAATTGAAATGCGCAAGTACGACGGAATTTTAATCTAAAAACTAATAAGATCGCCGGTCGGCGGACTTTATCGAATAAAATGCTTAATCCGCCGTTGTGTATTTGTTGTGACATTAAAATCGTCAGATATCTTAACAGTTTATTTACAATTTTGAAGTAAACACATATCATTTAAAAGGGTGATACTTTGCATTGAAAATCATCCTTTTGAAGAATTTAGTAAATAAATATTTGAAATTATGCACTGTGTCCATGGATTAAATTCGTTCTAGGACTTTTATCTAAAAAGCACGTATGCGGTTTTCGATGCTCGAACGGTATTTGATTTTTTTTCTTTTCTGATAAGCGCGCGCGGACATTAAACATAATCAAATAGTTACTAATTTTTATGTTATCAAAAAAGAAAAAAAATCGCTTTAACACGTTGGCTGTCGACTCTCTGAAGCTCAGCTGCCTTCAAGATCATATTTATACGTTTCCAAACAGCGTACCATTTTAACATTGCATAGAACGGCGGATTAAAGCATTTTATTGGATAAAGTCCGCCGGCCGGCGGTTTTATTGGTTGTTAGAGTAAAATTCCGTCGTACGTGCATTTCAATTACATTTTTGGCGGACTTGTGGGTTAACGCACGAAACCGCCGGCGGACGTTTAGACACAGCGTTGTTTAAATGAAGCCGAAAATTTCAACTTTACGCATTCTACAGCTTTGAAGAGATTTTCATACGTAGAAAGTTGAACAATTATATTAAATACGATATCTCGACAACTATTCATTTTATGTATTTTATGTATATTAGATAATATACCATTAGAATTTAATTTAGAATCCAAATATGTATAAATATACTGAGAGTCCCATTTAAAAAAAAAGACAGTTTCAGTGTATATCTCACTCAGTTGAGAGATATGAGTAAACATCAGCAAAAGCTTTGAATTAGTATATACGGACAGTGCTTATGTTCCGTGAAACATGCAATTTTTGTTTCTAATAATCAGTGTTGTTAAAGATACATTTCTAATAGTATCTAGATACAGATGCAGATACTTTCACAAATATGTATCTAGATGCAGATACAGATACTTTTTCCGGAAAATATCTAGATACAGATACAAAAAAAAGTATCTGCAGTTTATTAAGATACTTGCAAATGTAAAATTCAATAACCTATGCCGTAGTGGAGGTACGGTATTATTTGCGATCCAAATCGACTTTTTTTGTGAAAATTGACGAAGTTTTCGTATGAATATGTGAATAATGTACACACTAAAATCTGTGATAATTTTCACAATCTTTTTCAGCAGTAAGTCTTCTTAAATAGAAAATTTATAGTTGTAATTAAGTTGATCAATAAGCTGGTTTTGTATGAAACCAGGTCAAGTCAACATAAAATATAAAGTTTCAACAGAAATGATTCTACTTCCGTATAAGACAAGTTAAATGTCAAATGAATTTAGGATCCTTAGTTGCAACCTCGTTGTAGCTAAGAGAGCGTTCCCATAATCAAGAGAAGTTGATAAAATCAACAACTCAGTCTTTTTCTTTTGATTTTCTCCTTTTGTCAATTATCTTTCCGAATTTTTAAAATAATTTTCAAGTTTCTGAACTATCAAATCGCATTTTAAATAGAACAGTCATTTGACAAACTGGAAAACATAATTAACAAGAGGGGAAAATCAAAAGAAAGAGACTGTAAAATCGGAGGTTGCATTTCCGCCAAGATCTGCTATTTTTATGGAAGTTCAAAATGTATCTAAAATGTATCTTAGTATTTCAAATGAATAGATACACTGTAATTGTATCTAGATGCAGATACAGTTACATTTTTTTAGTAGTATCTGAGATATGTATCTAGATACTCAAAAAGTATTTAGATACTGTATCTAGATACTTGCATCTAGATACTTAACAACACTGCTAATAATCAATTAGGTAGGTAGGTCAAAGTCAGAAATTCGTCACGTAAACATTTTAAACGGCAGCGACTAATTTCTTACTAGCATTAGAAGAAAGCATTGTCTATATTTTGTAATAAACATTTCTTTCCAAATACAAAAATTCAAAAAAAATAGAAGGGGGTGGGAATTCTCGTGTAATTACTCTGTACGTTTTTGATTTGAATTTATAAATTACCTAGGAATTACCGACAGCCCGTTTATTTAATGGAATGATTTCTTGCCAGGGTTGATAAAAATCATGTTTTTTTTTTAAATACAAAACAAGAGTTTTTCTTAAATATAAGTTTATTCTATGATTAAATAAAATTAAATTAAAATTTCAAGAAAAATATAAATATAATATAATATAATAATAACATAAATTAAAAAAAAAATATGGTAAAATTCAAATAATACATTAAAAACAATAAAATAATCAAAGAAGTAGATAACTAAAATTCAAAACAAAGATTCATTCTACACCATATTATCGTCGGTCTACAAGACAAGGTGACTAAGTCCACCGATAGTATTTTTGAGTTGATAGAATTTTAATATTTGCTTATGCTTTATTTTACATCAGGTTAGTTTATATTGATTTTTATGAACAATATAGTTTCTAGAATATGTATTTTAAATTAAAAAAGATTGAATGTAAGGTACATAAGCAAATATTAAAATTCTAATAACTCAAAACTACTATCGGTGGACTTGGCCACCCCTTCTTGTAGACCGACGTTATATAAAATAACATAAAACAAATTCCAAATAATTTTGTAAATAGACGAAACGACATTACAATAATATAACAAAATAATAATAAAATATTCACAGTTCTTGAAACTTAATTGGCAAATTAAATTTCACCCGTCAAACCGGGTAGGAGATATAAAGAAGGCAACGGACCCTTGACACTTTGACCACTCACACTAAGTATAACATTATTGAATGTTAATTCTTTTGAAAGGATGACCTTGTCAGTTGTCCTATCTCAGATATGTGATATCAATCGTTGTTTTCTTCGGTTTTTTAAATACATTTTTGGAACCAGAGAGCTCCTATTATCAATTTCTCAATCGTATACCTAGTAAGCCTCTGCATATTCATGTAAATTTTTCATAAATTCTAATTTCACTTCACTCTCGCTTTTATAACCTTTCAAATCTATGTAGCACCTGTAAACATATATCTTACCTGATTTCGCTTTTCCTAAAGTCTATTTTAGAATAAATACCTACAAATTCTACGTTATTCATTCAGAACGTGAAAATATAAAACAGAATAAAATACACAGACGAATTTTTAATACCTATACCAAGTATAAACTTGTGATTTATTTGAAGATGATTTTCCATAACGTGGCTAAATGGAAGCCATTAGACTTCAGATCCGCTTCGTTATTCCTAGTGAATATTTAACAAAGGAAGAGCCATTCGATGTCCGCACTGCGAAAAAAAAAACCAACGGAAAAAAGGAAGGAAGGAGTGGCATAAATGAAACAAGCGAGCGCTAGCAACCTAAATAAACTCGGCTCAAAATAAACGAGAATTTCCTAAACACGTTTTACGATCGCATAAACTTTTCTGGAACAGATGTGCGCACACATGTATGCGCCATCGGTTAATAACTAATTTAAATTTTGGCGAAGTAATCTAATGGAGTAAAAATACAAGCAAAAACTAAAGTGCATTGCAATATGATACATAAACTGTGATGAATATTAAACAGAATTTTTTTTGTCTTGGGTTTTATGCGCAAAAAATACTTAAAATTTGCTGAATCTGCTTTTGTGAAGGTTCAGATCAACTCTTTCGATGTCTCTTCAGATTTCCCACATTTATTTGATTCGGTCAGCTATTGCTTCCTGCAATTTGTTACCTGAACATTTTATTAATTCTAGATTTGTTATTCTTGCACGGATTTATTTGGTTGCAAGCTTATCTTTTGTATTATCTTCAAATTCTTCCTCTGGCTCGGCTGTTACTGATGAGTCATTTGTTAATAATTTTTAAAATGAGGAAATACATTTTTTCGTCTTTCATAACAGCCTCTAAGGTTTCTTTGGTTGCACGCTCCTTTTTTGTATGATCTTCAAATTCTTCCTTTGCCTCATCTGTTACTGGTGAATCACATGTTAATAATTTTTTAAAATGGGGACACTCATTTTTCCTTTTTTATAACAGTTTCTATGGTTTCTTTGGTTGCAGGCCCCTCTTTTATATTCTCTTCAAATTTTTCCTCTGCCTCATCTATTACTGATGAATCATCTTTTAATAAATCACTAAAAAATGTTCCCATATTTCTTTAGCTTCTCTTGCAACTTCGGCTAATTTCCCATTTTTTTATAGCTTTTATATCGCACTCCGAGATGAATACTGAAATAATTCAAAAGTACAGAATTTTTAAGAAGAAGCAAAAACTAAACTTGTTAACATTTTTATGACATAAGAAAACCAGGTAAACTTGAAATGTCGAATTTGCATAAAGTTAAGTTTTTTTTAAATCTTTTGTAGCTTATATTAATATTTGTGTTAAATGAATTGATAAGGTACTTTTTAAGAAGTGTCACTATTCAACTAGGTGTGATACCTTCTGTTATTTTCTTTACATGCTCATTAATTCTTTGATAAAATTTCCTCGTATTCTTGTTCGTTCCTTCTTGCTCAATCATTTACTAATTGATCTTCCCACCACTCACGGGTGTCTCACTTTTTTGATACTGTTGTTTGTGTTTAATTTTATTAGTTAAAAAAATTACTTGATTTCTTATTTCTTCACTGACTTTTTTTACATTCGTCATGTATGTTATTTGTTTCTCTTCCAAGTCGAATTCTGTCGTCTCAGTGAATAAGTGGTTATGTCGATTTTTGTCCAAAATGATTTCAGAGGCTTAGAATTAATTGTGATTTCTGATATATGTTTGCTAATTTATTACAAGAACCCTGTTTTACACAACTTTTCAGAATCTAAAAGTTGTGTTCTGAAAAGTAATGAAACTTGAATTAACCGGGACGTCAGATATAGCTTTAGATTTTTCCATTTACCATTTAAGCTGTAGCTTAAAAAGTCTTGTTTTAGTTTCATGTCAAAAATTCACAAAACATATTTTATTTGTTCTTTTTAATACAAAAGAACGTTGGTATTTGCTGAGTATTTTTTTTTTAATTTTATATTCAGATATAAAGCGATGAATTTCTGATGGGGAATTTCAAGTAAAGGCAGTTTATTATCTTTAACGTTTTGGTATTTCCAGATGTTTGGCGAAATTTATTTCACACGTAACACGAACACATGTGTAAAACCTAAACAATGGGTTTGTTATTCCAAAACAAACCGCAGCGTCACATTTACGTCAACTAATTCTGATTATTTAAATCGAGCCTTTGTAATTGTAAATTTTTTGTTGTAAGCCGTTCGCGGCATCCTTTGTTTTTGGTATTGCTGGCACGAACTACGATGCAGACGATGATTTTGAAATTTTGTAATTCAGACGTATTTGTTTGTGTTTTGGTGAGTAATCGTGAATGTAATTTAAGTTCATTTGCGTAATTACAAGGGCGTCTGCTCGACATAATTTAGTAAAGCTGCGTTAACACATCCGCGTCTTACAAGAAATATCAATTAATACAACAGATGATATCACTTTGTTATCTCATTGAAGTTTGAAAATTCGCTCCATTGATATTAATAACCTAAATTACTGCCAAAAAAGCTGGAAGGTGTGTATAGCTTAGGGTAGAAAAAAATAAGCATTAGTGAATTCAAGAAGAATCTCATTTCAAATCGAACTAGTTTAGCTTATGAACGTAGCCCATCATTGGGGTGTGGCTATTACAAATACATACATCGAGTGACATTACATAACATATCGCTTAGGATAAGAGTGTCTTGACTCCATTTATGAAAATTTTACAGTAGGGGTATTCGCCCTTATGTTATATCCATTTACGTTAAACATACGTGACGTTATCAAACAGTTTACGTTCAAATTCTTATTTCAAAAACAGATAACAGCACGTTATGTTTAACGTAAATGAATACAGCATAAGGGCGATTAACATTATTAAACTAAGCTAAATGGTTCTAACGAACTTAGGATAATGGCGAGAACAAAATTTTAAGTCGGCTAATGAAGAGCATAACAAGAAATGGAGATAGAATATAACCTTTCTAAATATAAATTCTTGTTCTACGGAGGGGATTTGTAACAATGGTTGTCGTAGAAACTGAACAACACGTTTATTCGAATGTAATATTTAGGCTGTTTTACATTATCTTTACTGTTACGAGAAAACAGTATAAAAAAAATTAACATATGATGTTATGACACGGATACAAATACATTCGTTTCTGTAGGATTTTATAGCACCACAGTTTGTTTTACTGTTTTACACTATCCCAAAACTTATACCTTTTTCTGGTATGATTTTATATGATAATGTAAAACAGGCTTTAAAATAATTGCAAACACTGTTGACAACGCAACAAAAAAGTTATTTTTTGTTTAACAATATTTTTGCGCACACGCTCGGAACTAAGCTATCGCACGGCCGGCCCTAAACTTTTTACTGGTTGTCAATCAATTTTGAGAAAAGTTTTTGCGCAGGTATACTAAAAAAAAAAAAAACAGTTTTTCGACTTAATTCACCGGCAATCACTGATGAACTTCATAAAAATATTGTTTGCATGCTTCGGAAGAATGCAGCAGCCTCTTTTTATAAAATAAAATATTTAATAATAATTTTTGTGAACGTTACGAATGCTGCCTGGAACGAAATAGACATGTTTTATATTCAAGAAATGCTGAAAACTGCTATACTTCCACTAGGTTTTTGAAAGTTTTGTAATTTTCATTTTAATACAGCTTTAGATTCCAGTGTTCTTTGTTTTGGCACATACTGTATAAATAAAATTAGTAACAGCACACACATCACTTGACCGTATAATCCTAATTGTTGTTCCTGTTTAAGCTATCTATTTAAATTTATAAGACCCAGTTAACCAGGTTTACCTGAAATGAGAGCCATGCCATTAATACGTCGTACCTACCATACCTACCATAAAATTTAACATTTTTTTATAAATACTTGATAAAAAAATCCTGTTTATAATTTATCTGTGAATAAATAGTTTTTTATCAACTCTTGCTATGAAATTTGGGCGGCATATCTTAGCTTAACTGAAGAATAAATTATTAATTCTGACTGCATTTCGTATTATTTTCGTACAATAGCTGTAAGCTAAAGATTAAAAGCCTATAGCACCTATCACATGAGAATTGGAGCAATTGGATACATCTCGGTAAATCCGTTTAAACTGTTTCGAGTTTTTGACGAAAATTCCATTTTGATTAAACAAGACATTTTGCATGCATTCTAGGATTGAGTTGCTCAGTGTTCCGTTAAATCAGCAATTAAACAATTTACTCGCAGTTTCACAAAAATGATTTAATCACTGATTCATTTAACAGCGTGATTAAACCCTGTGATTGGTAGGGTGAAACAATATAATTATTATTCCACTCCACTGTACTGTACACTAAAGTGTAACGAAATATGCACAATGTGCAACTCTCTTAAACCTGAAAGTGTGGAGCACATATTTGTTGAATGCAAGCCTTACGAGAGTATTAAAGGTCCAAAAATCAGTCACTTGCGAAATTTTGACAAACTCATAAACCTATTAAATAATCCAAACCTAGACATAATCAAGGAGGTAGCTTATTTTTGTATTAATTTTAAGTAAATTATCTTGTGTTCCTAAATTTTAATTTATCTCATTACCACATATATACAGCGCATCTCTAAATTCCGTGGACATAACCACAGATTCCCGAGTTCAAAATAAGACGATTTAACCAAACTTACTCATATCCGAAATGGTTCCATAAAATGGTAAGTCACATTTATAGGTGGTTTTAGTTAGTCGCAGTGAATCGCTAACGTGAAAAACAGGGTTGTCACTACACATAACTTACTATAACTTTTTTTAGGTCAGGAAGATAACTTTAGCTAATACATTTTTAGGAAGAAGCACTCGAGAGGAAACTTTTTCGTGTCTTTGTAACTTTTGATATTTCTTACGGTTTAGTCACAAAATAAGAAAATGTTAGTGACTCCAGCATCTTTTAATTAAAAACAGATATACTTTACTGCCTTTTAACTGCTTCATTTATTTATTTTGAGAAAAAGTCATTAATTAGTAAGCTATATTAGGCAGTTGTTTTTCTGTTTACAGGCTGCCAACTTGAAATTCTAAATAAAATCATTTTGAAAAAAAGACATTTTAGTCCTTCAGATTTCTTTATTTTCTGACTAAACCGTGACAGATAGTAAAGTTGGCAAAGATACATAAAAGGTTGCTAATCAAAAACTTTTTTCGAAAATAAATTAGTTATACACCTAAAAGGTACTAGAGCATACCCGTTTTCTATAAGTAACTCTGCAGCCACTTAAATTTTCTTATCTTGTGACTAAACCGTAAAAAATATCAAAAATAGCAAAGACACGGAAAAGCTTCCTATTGACTGCTTCTTTCTAAAAATTTATTAATTAAAGTTATCTTCCTAACTTCAAACCTTTTTTCTCACACTAGTGGTTAACTGCAAGTAATTGAAACTGTAAATATGACTTACCTTCTTGTGAAACCTTATACCAAATTTCATTCAAATCGGTTCGGGTGTTCCTCTATTATAAGAAAAATTAACTTTATCTTAAAGAACTTTAAAGACGAATACCGGATTATTGAAACCATTATGAATATAGATAAGTTTGGTTAAATCGTCTTATTTTGAGCCCAGGAATCTGTGGTTAAGCCATGTCCACGGAATTTAGAGACAGCCTTATATATATCTTCTGTTTTTTTTTTTTTTGAAAAGCTTTCCATAGTGTTGCTAGTATTTAATACGTTCGATTTGAGGTTTATTTTCGTTTATGCTCTAACTGTTTTTTTTTGTAACTGAACCCTTGCTATTTGATTATATGTCAAGAAAAGCAATAAATATATTATATTATAATAATAATTGGTTGTTTCAAATCTATTGCTAATTTCGTCCAATGACGTTCCTTAATCAGAGAATTAAATTAATCGCTGATTAACAATTTTTTTGTTAAACCCACTGTTAACCTACTAATTTTGAATATCGGGACGAAATCTTGAGTGTAAACAAAATTTATCAGTAACAGTGAGACTGATTCATTAAAATAAAAGGAAATTTCTTGAAATTTTTCAGTTTTAGTTCATGTTCTATTTACGGTTAAATTGTGTATTTTTTTCCATTATTCACTTTGAAAAAGTATAACGTCTGCGAGCGTAAATAATTAGCAAAATATTTGTTCGATTCTAAAAAATCTTTCTTTACTATTCTCATGAGTAAGAAAATGCCTGTAGTACAGGTATTATAAATACTTTCAAATAAAATGTTTTTCAGGTTTTTAATCTTTTTCCAAGTTTTTTATTAAGCCACGTACAGAGCTGAGTGCCGAGCGGCTCACAGCTCTGTAGATTGTTATAACGTGTCACACATCTGGCAGAGGACAAAACAATCAAAGTTGACTCCAATAGTTACTAACTAGTTGCTGTTTTAATAAATTAAAAAAAAGAACACAAATAACTGACTAATTCAAGAGCAACATTCACTTACAACTTCGCGTTGTCCGCCTATCAAAAGCAAAAATACTGTAGTCGTTTTTGAAGAAGATTGATAGAAAAAGTTATTTCTAGTAATTTATTTTAATATTCATTGATTAAGGTCGTGATTAGCACATATTAAGTTTCGTTATTGAATCATTTTTAAATATGTTGAAACACATCGAATAAAAAATTGTCAAACTGCACAGATATTTTTATGTATATGTTTATAAATCCACATTGCACGTATTAAAGTATAAAGAATTTAGCTGTTAACTACAGTTGGATATTGGAGGCATTTTATTACGACGCGGAAAAATACTTGAACAGGCTGAGTACGGCACTGGAAAAATGCGTTCGCTTTGGCGTTTTTCTACGTTTAAGTGTCCTTGATTTGGTCTTTTCAGGTAATAGTTTTCGCTCACGCGGCATCCCCACTCTTTCCTAATCTAAGGAAAAGAATCAAGCAATCGAGCGTGCCTTGCACCCGGTCCGAATACGCACTATGGGCCCACCCTGTAGTTTGCAGGGCTGGCCATAAGGGAGAGGGTCCTTATGGCCAGCCCTGCAAACTACAGGATGGGCCCATAGTGCGAATTCGGTAGATAGCGAGTATAGTAATGCAGATTTTTTAAAATCTGTTTTCGCCATTACTTACCTATGGTATAGATGTATGATTTAAAATTAGTTACAATTATACAGAGTGTTCCATGTGGCTGTACCAGACCAAAGTTTTGTTTTTTATATATGGAGCATACTGCATATTATGGTTCATTTTAAGAGTAGATAAATTTATTATAAGGATATTATGTCAAAAAGCGATAGTAAGATGTCGCTATTTTATATGTTCATGATATTATGTACCTAAACCCAATAGTTTTAGAGATATTGACATTTCAACGTAAAAAATGATATTATTTGATGTTTTACAGATTAAATGTTTATTAAAATTCGGCATTTAAATTTTACAGTAAAATTACATAACAGAAAACATTTTCCGTCTCGAACATATTCCTATTATTTTACGCAGGGTGATTCATAACTCCGATGTTTATTTTACTTGGTTACTTTAAATGGAACAGCCTATATTTTCTGACTGAATTTAATAAGTCTTTGATTAAGCTTTACAATGATATAGGGTTCAGTATGTGTTACGCAACATGCCTACACACAGTAAGATATCAAAATCGTAGATTCATAAATCAGCATTTATTCCATCTTCCAATAGAATATTTTGTCTGTAATTCAGTTGATTTTAATTAAAAGGTCTGTATTGAGACTGTTTGTACTTTTTAGTCTGTTAAGAATTTACATTTATTTGATCTGTAACAAAAAAACCGCATGCATACTGTTATTTAATACCATCCCAGCTCCAAGCTATCTGACTTGTCGCAGAGTTGTAATAGTTGGTAATTATAATCATTAACTGTGACTGCAACCGACTTACTACATGTTTACCTTCTTTGGGTTACAAATCAGGGAAACGCACACCTGATCGAAACAGATTCAACCGAACAATAACCGTCAGATGAAAATTCTCTCACGTAGAACGCAGTGGGGTTCGAATCCACGCCTGAAGATGCCCCCCCCCCCTCCAAGTATCAGTTCCGTTGCCAGCGAAACAAATTGAAGAGGATTTGCTCCTAATAAGTCCCCCATGCAAGGCGGCCATGCTTGGTGTCAAAGCATTATGAAAGATTTAAAAAAAATTGTTGCAAATCGTTTTTGATTGATTGAGGTTTTCACTGCAATCAAAAACGATTTGCAACAAATTTTTTTAAAACTTTCATAATGCTTTGACAGCAAGCATGGCCGCCTTGCATGGGGGGACTTATTAGGAGCAAACACCGCTTCAATTTGTCTATCCTAATGTCAGGTCAAAAAGCGATCGTAGGATGCCTTTGTTTTATCTATTCATCACTATTATATCGCAATTGCGAATAAATTGGACAAGTCGTTTTTGGTCTGCAGTGGGAATGTCGAGCTACGTCTCTGCTGATGAAGCCCCAAACAGGGCTGAAACAGCTGTACAGAGGCTGTTCGAGGTTTTCACTGCAATCAAAAACGATTTGCAACAAAAATTATTATTATGGTTATAATTTTACAGTTATTTTAATTGGTATTGTTATTTGTCGTTTGTTCTATTATTATAACAGACTAGAAACTAGAAACAGACTCAATACAAATTTTCTAAATAAATTAACGATAATATAGACAAAATATTCCATTAGAAACAAAATGGAACAAATGCTGATTTATGAATCTACGATTTTGACATCTTACTATGTGTACGGCTTGTTGTGTAACACATACTGAACCCTATATCACTGTATAGCTTAATCAACGGCCTATTAAATTCAGTCATAAAATGTAGGTGTTTTCCGTTTAAACTAAGTAAAATAAATATCGGAGTTATGAATCACTCTGTGTAAAATAATAGGAATATGTTCGAGATGGAAATTGTTTTCTGTTACATAGAGGTTATGTAATGTTACTATAAAATTTAAATGCCGAATTTTAATAAACATTTAACCTGTAAAACATCAAATAATATCATTTCTTTACATTGAAATATCAATTTATCAAAAACTATTAGGTTTAGGTACATAATATCCTTATAATAAATTTATCTACTCTTAAATCGAATCGAAATAAACCATAATATGCAATATGCTCCATATATCAAAAACATCACTTTGGTTTGGCACAGCCCCACGGAACACTCTGTATAATTGTAACTAATTTTGAATCATACATCTATACCATAGGTAAGTAATAGCGAAATCAGATTTTAAAAATCTGCAATAATATAGTCGCTATCTACCGAATATGCACTATTGGCCCACCCTGTAGTTGGCAGGGCTGGCCATAAGGGAGAGGATGCACCGGGGGCAAGGCACGCTTGATTGCTTGATTTTTTTTCCTTGCATTAGGAAAGAGCGGGGGTGCCGTGTGAGCGAAAACTATTACCAGAAAAGACCAAATCAAGGACACTTAAACGTAGAAAAACGACAAAGCGGACACATTTTTCCAGTGCCGTACGCAACCTGTTCAAGTATTTTTCTGCTTCGTAATAAAATGCCTCCAATATCCAACTGTAGTTAACAGCTGAATTCTTTACACCTTAATACGTGGAATATGGATTTAAAAACATATACAGGGTAATGCATTTAGAAAATCAACATAGGAAATCCCATGTTAATTTCAAGGTGCTCGAATATTAGTTTCCCTAATTATTCTTCAGCAAAATTCCATTTAGATCTTTTAAAGTACTCTTTGAATCTGTCTGTGCAGTTTGACAATCTTTTATGTGATGTGTTTTAAGATATTTAAAAATGATTCAATAACGAAATTTACTTGAAGTTGTAAGTGAATGTGGCTCTTGAATTAGTCAGTTACGTGTTCTTTTTTTAAATGTATTAAAACAGCAACTAGTTAGTAACGATTGGCGTCAACTGAAATGTCAATATCTCAAAAACTATTAGGTTTAGGTACATAATATTCTAATAATAAATTTATTTACTCTTAAGGACGAATCGAAATAAACCATAATATACAGTACGTTCCATTAAAAGAGACCTAACTTTGATCTGGCACAGACACACAGAACATTCTGTATAATTGCAACTAATTTTATATCATGCATCCATCCATAGGTAAGTAATAGCGAAAACAGATTTTAAAAATCTGCAATGATATAGGCGCCATCTGCCGAATACGCACTATTGGCTCAGCCTGTATATGTAGAGGTAAGAAGAAAGCCTGTATATCAACGTAACACTGTTTATAACCTATTAATAATAACTGTTATCTGCAAATAACTGTAACAGATTTTACCTGTTATTTGGAAATAACTGCATTTCTCTTCCATATAAAGTATTGAGCGGACGTGTGGACACTAAAAACGGTACTGTACTGTATACCAAACGTAGTGTAGCAGACCGTTAAACACCCTTATATCATCGTTGTGTTACGAACAAGGCTTGCTTAGTGCGTGTGCAATTTCAACGATCGCTCATCGCATGTGTATTTTTTTCAGCGTCTAGTCACGCCACCACATTGGCGACAACACTCCGTGCAGAGCGGTAATAAATCCGCCTGAGCGAACAAAGTGCGATGCGGTACACGGGCGTAATTTTAACGCACGTGCCACCTCTGCTCGGCTCTGTCGGCGCACGAAATAGGGCCGGCTTCATACGAGCGATAATCGTCCCGCAATCCGGGTCCGCCGAAGGCGACTATTTCCCGCCCGAGCAGTTGTCTCGAGCGTTTGTCGGCGATGGAAACGCAACCCGGGCTGAGATCGGTGTTCGATACAGAGCGATTCATTCGTGAAATTAAGCTCAGGTCTATACTTTGGGATAACACGGCACCGAGCTACGGAGATAAACTCAAAAAGAATCAATGCTGGGAGGAATTGGGATCCATGTTTATACCTGGTTGGCATGGCATGTCAGTAGATGAACAGCAATTGTTAGGTATGTATAGTCGTTAAAAAAGAAAAGGAAGGGCGTTACAGGAATGCAAAGAAAATATCTTTAATATAAACATTACCACAAAGTACTAGTAACATCTAATTGATACTTAATAATTTAAGAGCGTTTTCGATTCATTTGCACTGGTTGCATTTAGAGAGTGTTCATCTCGTATTGCATAAGATTCAAACAAGTACTCTGAATGCAATCATTGCAGGCGAATGGAAAATGCTATCATTGACATGTAATTGAAATTAACCTCTGCCCACAATAATTTTTATATCCGTAGAAACGTATTTTGGCAGCTAAGCTGCCATCATCAGTACGCTACCAACTTAAGAGCACTAAAAGATCTGAAAACCTAATCATCCTAATGAAATCATACAGGATGAGTAGGTTGTTTTTAGATCTTTTTAGTGCTTTTAAGTTGGTAGCGTACCGAAGACGGCAGCTTAGCTGCCGAAATACGTATCTACGGATATAAAAATTATTGTGGGCGGAGGTTAATTTCAATTATCTCCTAAACCACAGTCTCCTTTACTATTTTAGTTTTTAGATTGACAGGTAAATATTTAAAGTGTGACTGACTTTTCTTAAACCTACATCAAATGTCAAGTTCTAAGCACGACTTAAGTTTAAACTCCGTTTGAAATATTGACAATACCAGACCGAAAATTTATCTTTTTACTTAAAAAAATAATCACCCAGAATATTAAATAATTTTTAAATAACTCAGTTGTGCAGTGTTTCTTTTATGTTTTCCACCCTAACTAGAGGTTTTATTTTAGGAAATAGAGAAAAACTTTAAGGCCCGATTTCACAATGGAACTAAAGGAGATTTTAAAGTAAAAGTCACATTCTGATGTATAAATAACTACGTTTTCCCTTCTTTTTGGACATATGACTGTGACTTTTATTTTAAAATCTCCTTTAGTTCCATTGTGAAATCGGGCCTAAATACAAACGTTATAGGGCTTTATGTCTATTATCTTTTAACGTTATTACATAAAACAAAAGCGCATTGCAAATTGGAGAAGAAAATACGATTTATGTTTTCAAATTTTCGAGATATAGGTACACGTTTAAAAATAAATTGCAGAAATGAAAAACTGATAATGGGGCCTATTCTGTATCAAAACCGTTAAATTTAAAGGGGTGTGAAATTTTATTGCTACGGCAACAACCAATCATAGAACTGTATTTAAAATTTTAAAGGACCTCTAAATTTTAACAGCCCGTTAAAAAGCTACAGAATACGCCCCAATGTCATTGGATGTAGAATTAACCCGGCGTTAGTCGCTAGGTTGAATATGACGCCATTGGTTGCGCTTGAGAGTTTCTCTCACACATCAAATATACCTTTTTTTCCTTATATTTTTTACATATGTACTTACATAGTGAAAATTGTAACAATATTTAATATTTTAGTTATTTTTTGTTCTTTTGTTATATAAGTAACGTAAAATAAACAGTTAATACAGATACTTTATTTATTTAAAAAAATAAGACCAAATGCAGTGTGTTAACAATGACTAAAGGTTTGCATCTAGAATATTTAGATATAAGGTGACATAAGAGATGTTTTAAGAAAAGTAGTTAACGAATTTGAATGGGATCTAGATTGCAAAAGATAAGAAGGTTGTAAAAACGATTAGATGAAGTTTCAGAATATAACTGGAAAACCGAAATAATTAAAGAAAATAAATTTTGTGAGAGAAACTCTCATATAGCGCCCAATGTCGGGTTAAAATTCGTTTAAAATGATACGTCACTTAAGCCAACTTTCCATTTAAAATTTTGAAGTTCAAGGTACTCACAACGCCACCTAGTGAACGTTTTAATTTCATTTTGTCTCTGGTCTTAGTACTTCTCATTTGTTTTGAATTGGCTTTTGTACGACTTTGCTGTTTTCTTTTGTTTTAAAGTTAACATGGACGAATTTTGAACGATTTTAGACGAGCACAAATTACTTGTAATTAATTAAAATATAAATTAAGACTGTTTAAAAATGGCAAGAGGCTGCATATGGAATTGAAATCCTTTTAAAATATGCCACAAATAATCATCATCATCAAGGGACTTTAGACTAACCCTGTATAAGAAGAATCTGTCAAAATGAAACAAACAAGATTGCACAAAATTGAAATTTCCAGTGGCGCAGAATTAACTTGTTTCATTTTGAGAAATTCTTCTTATACAGAGTCAGTCAAAAGTCCCTTCTCCCTGTTAATTTGGAAGCAAATAAGGTACAAGGTACAGTCTAAGACAAACATAACATACATAACACATACTAATTCTTGAAATGTAGAACATCCGCTAGATGGCGCTGTGCGCACTATGAGTTTCAATCTTTTAAGTGACCAGACAATATGCGTATTCTAAAAGAATTTCAATTCTACATGCAGCCTTTTGCCATTTTTAAATAGTGTTAACAGAATTAATTGCAGCTAAAACAGTTTCTCATCCACGTTAACTTTGAAACGAAATAAAACAAAATAAAATTCGAACAAAATGCAAATAAAAAGTCCTAAGACCAGAGAAAAAATCAAGTTAAAACGTTCACTAGATGGAGCATACTATAAATTTCAAAATTTTAAGTGGCAAGTTGGCTTAAGTGGCATATCATTTTAAACGAATTTTAATTCTACATCTAAAGATATTATCAGTTTCTAGTTTTTGCAATTTGTTTTCAAACACGTGCATCGCAAAAATTTATTAATGTTTTGCTATATAAAAAATGTTTTATTGTATTATTATTAGTACAAAAAACATTTTTTATATAGCAAAACATTAATAAATTTTCGCGATGCATGTCCGGTTTGAGATTAAAAAAACTTTGTACTTACAATTTTCATCGGACAAGAACAAACTTCAATTATGTATTATTATTGTTTGATGAAGTTGAGAAACATCCTGTATTAACGTTTAAATCAAGACGGCTTGGATAGAGGATTTTTGACTTTATTATTTTTGATTTACTAAATTTAAATAAACAATAAGCATCAGCTAAGAATAACATAAAGATACACAAAATAAGATCGAATCCGCTGTTGCCAAGTCGAATATAAAATTGATTGCTATGCAACTAATATATGTATATGTATATTATTTAGATGACGTAAGGCCTTTATTACAAGGACAAGTAAAAGCCAAAATATTTTCGATAAGCTGTTGTCAATTTTTCTATGAGACTTTTCTTAAATACCATCAAACGTATACCAGGCTGTTTAAAATAAAAGTTGCGAAATTTCTATGTTAACTCTTATTCGAAATAATTATAAAAAAATGTCATTTTCTTATTTTGCCTCTATCTTCTTTATTTAAAGAGAAATCAAAAATATTAAAATAATTTGTTAAGGCATTTTTCAATTTTCTACGCAATTTTTCTAAAACACGTTTCGACAAATTAATACCATCATTTTTTAATGCACTTTAGTGGCAAAAAATCTACTCATTATGTTGATTACGGCAACATAACACATAAAAATTCTTTCAGTCGTATTCACAAAGCGTCATTTACGTTAAATGCTCCGTTTAGTAGTTGGTAATGACTTGTAAATCGTTCATTTAGGTTTGATTTGTTAGTAAATTAAACAAAACCTTAACGGAAGCTAAATGAATGATTTAGCTGCTTTTCGTATTCACAAAGCTTCATTTAACATACTTAATTAAACAAATATCAAAATATAAAACTGTTTATAAATTGGTCTTGATTGGAATAAAGTTAAATAAAATTATATAAAAACTTTTGCTAGAGTATATTATAAAACAAATTGATTTTGCATTAATTATTAACAACTATTAGTTTGGAAAAATAATTAAATCAAGAATGAAAATTCATTTATATAAATGAAATCATTTGTAAGGCCCAGTTTTACAAATGCGGCTCAACTTTGAGCCGAGGCTTAATTCCTTCACAACAATTGTTGAAATAATCGTTGGTAAGGGTTTAAACCTCAGCTCAAAGTTGAGCTGCATTGTAAAACTGGACCTAAATCATCATATCATTGTTTTTTTTCTTTTGAATACGGCTGTTTAAATCAAGGTCAAAAGTCAGAATAAAAATATTTAACGTGAGATAAGAAAAACTGCAGTTAACAGAAGATTCAAATTAAAAGCAATGCATTTATTAGATACTAATTTAATAAATATTCTTGTTCGTACAACAAATATACCGTGAGATTTATTTGAAAAACGGACAGGGTTGCCTTTGGAATATTCAAGCATGTCTAAAATAAATTTACTTACATATCATTAAACGTTCAAATATTTTTAATATTCTGAGCAAAAATAGTTTTTATTAGAAAGTTCTTCCCGCAATGCAATCAAAAATGAAAATGGTGTATGGAAATATTGATTTGCCGAGTAGTATAGTATATTATTGAACGGGTGGCGAAAGTGACATTTTTTTGAGCGAGAGAACAGTTTACCAAACGAGGTAACAGCAAGTTAATGGTAGTTTTGAACCTATCCGGAAAACAAACGATAGCTTAGAATAATATCTTTTTGATTTTTCAATTTTCTTAAATCATCTACAATCAGTATACTTTAACAATTTACAATTTATTTTTCCAGTCAGAAGTTTGCAGAAACGTTGGAAGAACTTGAGGGACTGTTTCAAGAAAGAACTGAATGCATCAAAATCCAAATCGGCGTCAAAAAGGAAGAGGCCGTATATATTTTTCAAACACATGAAATTCCTAATACCAGTGACAGAAAATAAAGAGTGAGTAAGATTCAAGGAAAACGTATACACAGATGAAATATTGAAAAAAGTAATTTAATCAAAAATATTTTTATTTATTAAATATAAAACAAAAGTAGTAGAGCTTAAGCAAGAATTTAAAACGCTTACTACACACTGGTGCAAGAAATTATGATTGAAGGGTCATTCTTATTGAAGTTGCAAGTGACTACAAGATATGTTAGTACCGAGTGCATAATATCATATCCTGCTTCTATTGAACATTGGCGAGATTGCAGTTTCTTCCATATTGGTAAAAAGTTTTCGGGACCGCAAATCCGATTAGAAAGACCCCCACTGTGTGTAAAGTCATTATTATTTCATTTATAGTAATAACATCCATTCACTGCTCTAGAGCACCTTCAGGGTATTCTCATCCTGTTTAACTTCACATAATATTATGTACTATGCCCGCCAAAAAAATCTGGGACACGTAAAGGACATGTTACGTGTCCCAGATTGTAAATACGACGAGTTATTTATTGTTGCTATAATGTATTCGTCCGTATGTTTATTTCTGCGTTTTTACGTTACCGTAGAAACAAGTTCAAAGTAGCATTCAAGCTAACAAAATAACTCAAAAATGCCTGTAAAGACTTGTCCCAGATTTTTTGGCGGGCACAGTACCTACTTACAATAAGGGATCGAGAGCGCTCAAGAGCAATTTAATCGAAAGTGTTACTAGATACATTTTTTTATACCGGTGAAAATATTAGCTAAATATCTCATCGATTCGTCTTCTGAAGATCTCGATTGGATTCGCTGATCTTCCGCCAAAATTAAAAAAAAATCTTGAAAAATGTAAATAGCACGTTATCATATCTTCAAATATAGAAAATTTTTAAATAAAACTTTTGTGTATGCGTCAAATGTAGGTATACGAGGTTTAAAGGATTGTGCTACCAGTTTCTAAATTCCAGAGGACCGACTATGTCAATCAACAACTGTTCCCCCGTCACGCCCCAACCAAGCAACGAAGACAATGAAGATGTAACCGAAGAAATCATAGAACCAACCATCTCAATTTGCGAGTTGCCTATTCCAAAACGCCCTTTGCCACCGCCGGACGACCCAGAAGAAGACGATCAACCCAAGAACAAAAAACAGAAGAAATTCGAAAATCAACTACTTGATATTTTGTCAAAAAGTACCAGCGATCGTCAAACAGCGGCCGCGAACCAAGACGAAGATAGGTTATTCCTGCTTTCATTAGTGAACGACCTGAAAAGGGTTCCGGAAAATCAAAAGTTAGAGGTGAAGATGGCGATGATGCGTTGCATCCAGCAGGCCCAAGAACATTCGAGTTATGCAGAAGATGAATATATTAATTCTCCCGATGATTCTGATACTTGTCAAGGGGGGCAGTTAATCGAGCTGAAGCAGGAAGAAAATGATATAAATTCTGATGATGATGAAACTTAATAATTCAAGTATTCATTAATAATAAGACAGTTTATTTTAATTGAAACATACCTATTACAAATAATATTATATTCAGAATAAGGAACACAATATGATTCAAAAAAAACAAACATTTAATCGAGTATTATTAAAACAAATACAAAATAAATTATGTTAAAGATGTTCTTCAGCTTGTTTTATTCTAGCTACCTACCTTTGTTTTATTTGAATGCCATCACTATTTACTTATATTGGCCCCGTCACGAAGCAAGCGTAATGCGTCACAGCTAATAATGCCGTCAAAGTAGGTAGATGTTGCCACGAGTAGTGGCATTGCCATCTTGACATTACATCAGGCCGTCGGGCAGAAATTAACATATGACGATAAAGGGGTTTTGACGTTTCTCGAAATGTGATATTTTATTATTTTTATCGATGTTTGTAAAGCAAAAGTAAATAAAATTGCTCCGTAAAAGATGGGGTAAACGTATTTAATAGTTTTTATCACAGAACGTGCCCATGGAGACTAGTAATTAGCAGAATACAAAAAACCGCTACCAGATTTGACAGGTATTTTAATTTAAGACTTCTACAGTCTCATATTGTTCGTATTATAATAGAAAACACTATTAAACTTGTTGTTAAAGCGTTTTAAAGTGCAAATCAATAAAATAACGTAAATCTCGTTGATTCAACTGATTGAATCCAAGCATAAGGGGACGGGATGCTCTCGTGAGGAATATGAGAAGTTATTATTAAAGTTATTTTATTTTGACTAAATTACTATCTGTACAACGAAGAACTACTATTTCAATAAAGCATTTTTCTCCGTCGGAGAACGTTACGTTTATCTGTAACGATTGCTGCCTAAAGGCCATTGAAATGGCAATGGTAGTGGCGCCAAACAGAAATTTAAATGAAACGTCATGCCGTAAAAACGGTAAAATGTTCTTTTATTTAGTTTCTTAATAATTACTTCTCAGATTGCTAGAATGAAATTAGGAAGTAATTGAACTTAGAGTACGACTCACTTTACAGTCAAGATAATTACATTGATATGCAAGAGACACACGAAACACAAACAAATTACTGAGGTTCTGTACGAATGTTTATGTTTATACTTGACAACATGGTGATATACTGCTGCCAACTTAATTCTCATTTGCTGACGACTTTTTACAGATTTCTCAAGTATTTTAAGATGGTACGAGTTTTCTTCATTAATGACGTATTACTCTTGATTCCTGATTTTGACTACAGTTTATTTATTTTTTTAATTTTTACTACCGTTTTATAGAGGCTGATTCAAATTAACTATAGATTGAATGAATTTCTTAAACCAAAGGTAAGTACTTAAACGCAGATCAACCTTCTGTTTGTTCTATTCAACATTTCATTATAAACAAATCGACATTTTATTATAAACAATTGTGAGTAAACATTCCATGGCCATGTTTTATTGCTGCATCAAAAATTGAAACGTTTCCTATCTTCAACTTTGATTTCTTTTTTAATATAATACAATACAGCTATACCGGGTGGGAAGTTTCAAATCCGAACATAAACCTGTATTGAAGACTACGTTTCTGCAGATCACTGCTCGTCATTCAAAAATACAAAATATTGAAAGAAAAAAATTAATTGTCTCGCGATTTCTTCAGTTTAGACAAATACATTGATGTTTTATGAAAGCTTATTAAAGCCTGTTTCACGAGAGATTAGATATAATGACTGTTCAAATTGAAAATTTTGAGAAAAAAATTGTCTTTTGCAAAACACCTGTACACATAATAATATTAATTATTGTAAATGGAGAAAAAAATCAAAAGTCAAAATAAATTTGCTAAGGAAAATAAGGTCATTAATGTAGAATTCTGTTGCGGTAATTTATACAGGATTAGCAAATAATGGTTAGAAAACTCGTAGAAAACACTATCCACATTTAAAAAAAAAATGATTACTTTTAGAATATGCGAACTGAATCGTAGTGTTGTTAATAGTCGTTAGACTTTTCAAAATGTTAAATATATTGTAAAAGTAAAGAGTTTTAGAAATGTTTTGATCTAAGATTGATTCTCGTAACATTAAAGTTCAAAGTTTCAGCCCTATTTGGGGCTTCTTCCGCTGTACAGAGGCTGCAATCACAAACGATTTGCAACAAAAATTTTTAAAAATTTCATTATGCTTTGACATCAAACATGGTCGCCTCGTATGGGATGACTTATTGATGGCTTCAATTTGTCAATCCTAATGTAATGTTAAGTGAAAAAGCAACCGTAGGATGTCGCTGTTTAAAGTATTCATTAAAGTTAGCGATCAAATACGACCCATTTTTGCATAAAATTAAAATAACTTGATAAATACTAAAAATAAACAATATTTAGGCACAGATTAACTCATACAGATGCGACGGCTGGCATTCCCGCCATTTCTCATGTCCCATTGTTTAAGCAGTTTATATTAACCAGATACTGTGAGGTTACGAAATACAGTGCAGTTTTAATCAAATGATTTGAAGGAATTTTCATTTTTATCTTTATTCGTTGGTTGAAATAGCACATTGATTAAAGGTGCATTAATGCATTAAAGCTGTATGTAGAAATCGAATATTGTAATACCCCACAGTTTTCAACTACCTAAACAAGGTTACGGAATCTTGCTACGCAATATCAAAGGTGCCGCCTTCGTATCTCTATTAGTTACTCTCTGATTTAAGGTCTATTCTGTAAGCATTTCATATCGATTGTTGTGCTTGTTACGATTGATATATAACAAGCATAACAGTTGATTTTCTAAAAATCGGGTTCTCTTCAGTAGATTGTTACAGCATCTAAAAATCTGATTGGTGGGTTTCTATGGTTCTATTCCATATCAATTCATTTCTCAAAAACGATTTGCACAAAATTTTTCTAAAAATTTTCATTATGCTTTGACAGCAAGCACGGCCGCCTTGCATGGCGGACTTATTAGGAGCAAATCCCGCTTCAATTTGTCTATCCTACTGCAATGTCAGGTCAAAAAGCGATAGTAAGATGTCGCTATTTTATCTGTTCATCACTCTTACATCGCAATTGCGAATAAATTGGATAAGTCGTTTTTGGTCTGCAGTGGGAATGTCGAGCTACGTCTCTGCTGAAGTAGCCCCAAGCAGGGCTGAAACAGCTGTCCAGAGGCTGCTCAAGGTTTTCACTGCAATCAAAAACGATTTGCACAAAATTTTTCTAAAAATTTTCATTATGCTTTGACAGCAAGCATGATCGCCTTGCATGGGGGACTTATTAGGAGCAAATCCCGCTTCAATTTGTCTGTCCTACTGCAATGTCAGGTCAAAAAGCGATAGTAAGATGTCGCTATTTTGTCTGTTCGTTAAATTTAACGTACTCGATACAGAATAGCTCCTAGTAGTTTGTAACATATCTTCCGAGATCAGATTTGTAGCTTTTCTTTTCTTCGCTGACAGAGTTCTATCAAAATAACTTTCACGGGATCACTTTTAATGCGCATAAGTGAAGTGAACCAATGATATTAGAATGTGTACAAATACTGCCGTCTTATATCATGTGGTAGCCCCTGGCATTGTTGGTTTCAGAGTCCCCCTTACGAAAGTAAGGTAAATCATATACCATGAATATTTATGATGTCTATATACAGAGAGACTCGTAATCCTGATCGATAATAAATGAACCTGGTCCTTAATGATCAATACTATTTAATGCAGAGTAAAAATTTAAAAAATAAAGGAAAAATACTGAAAAGCACAGTTCAAAAAACTGAAAAAAAAATCGGTGTCAGGACGTGAGAGGATTCAAGCAAGATCAGTAAAACTGATAATGCAACAAGTAGGTTGCCTCATTCCCATTTAAATGTGTAGTTTGAAACTTATCCCCCGCAAAAGTAACTCGTGATGTCTCATGAAACTTGTATCCGTCACAGTGAAGTAAATAGAGTAAGTTTTAATCTGTCTGTCAAGCTTAATGTAATTCACTAAAAATGGAATCAATACTGTAGTCTTATTAATTATGTAACGCAAAAACCTGATTAATATTCTCAATGGAATTTTTCACGTGACGTGACGTAACGAGTTACGTACCTAAACCCTCCCTTCTGGATCAAGGCATTCTAATACACAGACCATCTCTATCTACCGTGGATTCAAGAATCAGGTGCGCCATCTCTTAGTGAACAGAGAAAACAATTTGAATGTAATTTCCCGTAATAACGATTCATCTTTACCAACAAAAACCTCATCTTTACCAACAAAAACCTGTCTACTTACGTCGCATAGTTTTTTTTAATTATTATTGAAAATATGAAATATGGCTTGACACCTTGACACAGGGTTGGAAAAAAAATGTTTTTTTTTTAAAGAACAAAACATTTGTTTTTTTTTGTTTTAAACAGTTTTTTTTAATTTAAAATATGTTTAAAATTTACCTTAAATTAAACATGTTTTAAACAAAAAAAAAACAGCTGTTTAAAACAACTTTTAAATGTTTAAATTGTCCTTACAGCTTACATAAAAATGTACATATTATTATTATTTGATATTTGTGCAAAAAGAAGAATTTATTCAAATTCGATCTCTAATTAAAAGAAAGATGAGAAGTTTGTAATGTTAGTTTATGTACCCTTTTAAAAATAATGTATGTACTTGGTACTGGGATAATAATTTAAATCATTTAAGACAGAGCTTGATTTATTTATGATCTACGGTCGCAGTGTTTTAAATGATTTTCAAAGAAAGTATGAAGTATTTGGTATCACCATACTGAGAAAAACATTCCCAATAAATCTAAAATCAAATACAATCAAAAGAAGTAATTTTTTCGAATTACTTGATCGCATTAGAACTAAAATACACAACTTTGGCTTTCAAGACTGGAAAATAAAAATTCCAAATATGTAAAAATAAGTAGGGTGTTCCGTTTAAAATAACAAAGGTGATATTACTTCCAACGAAACCGAAAGTCCAGTAGGTATATGTCTCAAAATTCAAATTAAATTTTTGTTTAATTTATCGTTTTCAAATTTTAAACAAACCTTAAAATTTTAGAAGGGCAAATATATGGCTTTGGGACACACGGTAGAAATTCAATGAAGACAAATGAAACAATAACGTTATAAATAGTTTAAACAGCGACATCCTACGATCGCTTTTGGACCTAACCTCCCATTAGGATTGACAAATTCAAGTTAGTTTGCTACATAACAACTCATCCCGTAGCCTATAGTATGAACAGGGAAGCCGAGGACCCAGTATGTGTCAAAACTTAATGAAAAAGTAAAAGGTTAATAAAAGGTTAAAAGTAATAATTAATGAACTGATTATAATCAATCTAATGCAATTCAAATTTAGTTCAAATCAGAGCTACAGTGTAGTCACCACGTCATCAGCTCAGTCACACATTGTCTACAATTATTAAAACAATTGATATGGGAATAAACTAAAGCTTAAAGTTAATCTGTGAGTGAAATACCGACCCTAAACAATTAGCTTCTGGTTACACAGTATTACGTTCCAAAAATAAAACACATATCAATAGTGTTCTTTTTTAGCTTAAAACTAATAAAACTGAGTTTAAAACATTAAGGAAAAAAAAACATGTTTAAAACATAAAAATAAAACACATATATCAAAAATGGTCTTTTTATCTTAAAACTAAGAAAATGAATTTAAAACATTAGCAAAAAGAAACATGTTTAAAACATTCATTCATTCAATCATTGTAGTTGCAGAAATTACAAAACAAGCTTCCGCAAAATTAAATTAACTTTTTTTGCTTTCTAGTGAATGTTTTTTTTTTTGGTACATAATACATATAGGATTTCCTTGTTCTGCCCTTAACGTGCGGTTTGTCAGCCGGGACCCCCTCCAGCTCAGGGCCCTGGATCCGGGCCCAGACGGCCCATGTGTAAAGACGGCACTGTGTACAAAATATCCATGGAAGAGAAACTAAGTAACAAACAATATGAAGGAAAACAATGTTGGAAACGAAGTAATTAGTTTTTCATTAATCACCTGTTGTTGCTGCCTAATCAACGTATATCTAACTTTTCTAAGTACAAAAATTGCTTACTTTTAAGTATATAAATATCGAAATATTTCTCGATCATAGCTAATTTGTTGGTAAACTAAGTGCATTCTACAGAAGATTTTTGCCATTTTGATGAAAAATGGCTGCGAAATTTAAAGTTCTAAATATTATATTAAGTGTATTTTAATATTCCGAACAATATTTTCCTTTACCGTTTTGCTCTAACATTTACAAGACAGCCAATAATTACAAATATTAGTTTTACATGCTATTTTGCTATGTCTGAAAAAACGATTCAACACAGTCTATGACAAAAGGTATTTAAATTTTGGTAAGTGTCTTTTAAATTAAGGAAGACGCAGAAACTTTCATAAAAAATAAAATTTTTCTAAGGAACCAATATTAAAAAAAATTTCCATATGCTTCCAATTTTCTGCCGGTCGCTGTATAACTAGACTTAAAAGTGTTTCGTTAACTCAGTATTCTTGTTCAGAAAAAAATAAAAACAAGTTTCATTTCACAATATCTAGAGAAAATATCAGTCAATAAAACTGAAACCAGAATGTTCTATATCAATGCTCGGGTAGACTGTTTAACAAATATATTTCACATTTATTTACTAATTTGAACACAGAAAGTTGCAGCATAGGGTATATTATACGAGCAACATCATAACTACTTGTGAATATTCATAGCACGCGTTAAAAACTGTACCAACAAATGTAATGTAACGTCTTTTTTCCAAAAATGTATATTTCCAAAAAAACATCGGATTTAGCTTTTTTCAAATTTGGTAACACTGTGTTGTAAATAATAATTAAATAAAGGAGTAAATAAATGCTAAAGTTAATGTAACTGAAAATGAAATCCGATAAAGTTCAAAATCGTCGACAACGTACAGTCACGATTAATAAATTTTGGTTGTCGTTGATTATAAAAGATTTGTACTTGATTTGCATTTTATTAAAAATATTGATTGATGTCTTAATCTTGAAGACTGGAAACAATCCATAAAAATTTAAATAATATTCGACACTTTTCTGGTACAATACCGGATACAGAGTATTTATATGAAAGTTTTTAATTTCTGGGATTAATACTAAAGTTTTGATTGACAGTGACTACCAAAATTTAATGCTCGCGTCTGTATTATACGTCGCAACTGAAATGCTCTAAACACGAACACGAACGTCTACCGAGCGACGGGCGTCAACTAAAACGAGGTCGCCGAGCTGTATAGAATTGCTTGAGCTGCAGGCGACCCACAGTCGCGCCATTATCTGGCCACTACGTAGCAACCGGTTAGCAACAGTAGGGCCGAGAAGTGCGCACCATGAACCCGGCGAAATTCTCCAGGACATCCAACTTCAGCATCGAGAGGTTCATAGAAGAAATCAAGAAGCGACCCGCATTATGGGACACCAAGTATAACGGTTACGGCGACAAAAACAAGAAGATGTACGCGTGGGACGAAGTCTGCGCGATTTTTATTCGTGGCTGGCAAGAAATGGGTTCAGACGAACGATTCGTGAAAGGTAAATTTTTAGATGTTCAATTAGCATAGCAATTTGAAATTTTCTCTGAAAACGAAACCTACGGTATATATACGCTTTTACACGAATCAGTGTGTACAGGCTGATTCATGGTAAATCAGGGAAATTCAAAATTCAAAACTTCCTTGTATTTACAATCGATAAGTATGCGTCAGATCAAATAAAATAACGTACTAAAAGCAACCACTTATAGTGAATCGAATTATCGCAGTATAACGTCACGAATTTACAAACTGTAATCTATTGTTGACATTTGGCGAACCATCACCTTTCAGTAGTACAACTTCCGTTTTGATATCAAAATCATGTGTAGGATAAAAGAATAAAACATTATCATACAGGGTTGTAACGAATTAAAGGCCCACCAAGGGGATCTCATAAACTATACACATAGATACAAAGACGGTTAAATTACAAAGAAGTTCTTAATTTCGATAATCTCGTACATCTTGTTTATTTGTTATCATAGAATTATGAAATTCTGGAATCTTATATTAAATTAAATGGAAAATCTAATACCCTCAGAAAGTAGAGCTTAGGATTGACAGTTTTGCAGATACAAAGTGTCAACATTTTTTTCTCTTATGAGCGTTATCTTACATATTCATACCACGTGATATAAAAATTAATTCTGAATACGACGATATGTTAAACTCACGCTTTTATTTTAAAACATAATATTGTGTTACTAAAAAATAGTTTCAGAAAATAAATACTATAATTTTATAAAATTTGTTAATTTTAGTTTTCATTAATATTTTTAAGCATCCGCCTACTAAAACCTTTTTTTGAAAATATTTTTACTAACTTAATGTTTTGTTTTAAAACAAAAGCTTAAATGTACCATACGGTCCATTTCAGATTTTATTTACATCACCTGATATGAGTATTTAAGATAGCGTTCATAAGAAAGAAAAAACAGTTGATAGTTGTATTTGCATAACTTATTTCCGCCGACGATATTGGATTGTGCATTGAATTTAATATAAAATTACTGAATTTTATAATTCGATGTTAATAAATAAATAAGATATGAAAGATTTTCGAAATTAATACTTTTCAGTTTTTTTTAAGGTATTTCCGAAATGATTGGAGATCATCGAGATTTTTTTTCACATATTTATAGACCCCAAGATAGTGTAACTTTTTTGTAATTTAACCATCTCCGTATCTTTTATAGTTTACGAGATCCTCACGGTTGTATAGTTAATAGTTGTAACCTAGTATACAGCTGTGGTTTGTGTTAACACTCGTTTTCTCAAAAGTCAAAGAAGTATCGTGATTTTGGGTATCTAAAATTATGAGGCATGTCTTTTACACTACACTTTTCTCATAATCTGTGTCATCAATTCTTTTGCTGGAACAATTAAGAATCACCCTGTATATCGTGTTTCGTCATTGGAAATATAATAAGCATTTAAAATAACAACCAGAAAAGCATTCTGTGAGTTTTCTCATCATCTTGGTAAAATAGATGTGAGATTAATAATTAGAATTTCTCCAAATGATAAATAATGTTGACGTAAGTGGTTCTATATAGGGTTGCGAACCTTAAACCGATCCACGAAAGCCTACTAAAAACAGGCTACATTTTGGATTGAGGAGCAGCTTAATCTCGGTTTCCCTCAAAATCGAACTTCGAGATTGTGCTGCTCGCCTCTCCCAACTTAAGCCTATCTTTCTAGTTACATTTTGCATCTCTAATTCTATATTATGAATCAGTTGATTCTTTTAATAAAAAATGGCTCACAATTAAAAAAAAACTCATTTATTTTATTCATCTAAAATACAACTATTTTGCCAAGGAACTGATCCACTTTCACTAGAAAAACACGGTTTGTCAGTACACCAATCCCGCACTCCACTACAAGTCTAGCTCATCTTAAAGGATAATCAAAAATCTTTTTTGTTGACGTCAGTCCTTACCTCGAGTACGGTTTCAACATTTTCGGGCTAAGATTGAATGCCTTATCCCCGACGAAAACGAATGGCGCTTTTAAATTCTTGACATCTTCCGGTAGACGTTTCAGTTTTGGTATCTTCAGATTCTCCAATACGATTCACTCAAAATCGACCTCCGAGATTGAGCTGCTCCCCACTCCAAACTGAAGCCTGTCTTTTTAATTACATTTTGTGTCTCTGATTCTGTATTACGAATCAGTTGTTTTAATAAAACAACGTCTAACAATAAAAAAAACTAATTTATTTTATTCGTCTAAAATACAACTATTCTGCCAAGAAACTGATCCACTTTCACTAGAAAAATACTCTGCGAACTGATCGCGCACCGCCATGCTAATCCTTCCACCTCTTCCGCTCTTATTCGGTAAGTCTTCAAACCCATTTATGACCAATGTGTCCTCGAATTTATATCCATCGCGCTGAAGCACAAAGTTGTGCAAGATGCAACACGCTCTAACAATGTCCTTCCCAAATTCCGCACTCACGTTCATTGGCTTAGCAAAAATCTGCCAACGGTTTGTCAGTATACCAATCCCGCACTCCACGACACGTCTAGCTCGCCTTAAGCGATAATTAAAAATCTTTTTTGTTGTCGTCAGTCCTCTGCTGGAGTATGGTTTCAACATATTCGGGCTAAGATTGAATGCCTCATCCCCAACGAAAACGAATGGTGCTTTTGAATTCTTGACATCGTCGGGTAGACGTTTCGGTTTTGGTATCTTCAGATTCTCCAACACAAGCTTTATGCCAAGACCGCACTCCTTGAACACTGATGTTTCGTCTGTTTCTCCATCCAATTTCACATCGACGGCTCTGAAGCGATAGCTAGCGTCCGACATTACTATTAGCATGATCGTTAATCTGTTTTCGGAAGGCTTCTGAGTTCTGATGTGTTTCTCATCGAGGGCGCCGATGCAGTTTGGAAAATTGGTATTCTTGCGGAAATCGGCTTCGATTTCTGGCCAGTCTTCTTCTTTTAGTGCAGGCATGCATTGAGATTTCATACAAGTCCAAATCGATTGGCACGTGTCTTTCACGATACAGCTAACTGTAGAAATTCCAAGCTCAAATTCGTTGTGTAAAGAAGAGAAGGTTGCACCGGTCGCTAAATATCTGGTAAGCAGAAAGAACGTTTCAAATTGTAATGAAATCCATAAAATATTTCTTCTAATTTAGTGTCCGATCTGAAGCGATGCATAACTTCATGTATCGATAAAGTCACTGTTTCTAGAAACCGTTTTTCAAAACATTATTTGTAGATAAAGTGTATACATAGCGACGTAAACAGTTTATACTTTTCATAAAGTTATCTCTCAATAAAAATTATCTTTATATAAAGTTATTTATCATTTCAGAAACCGGACATAGGTAATTTTAATTTATTTTACATTTTTGAAAACTTTCATGTCTATCTTTGTTTTAGTATTTGAAATTCCTGTGATTGTGATTTCATGATAAAGATATTACAGTGATTAACTTGCTTAATACAACATATTTTCTAGTTCCTTTCCATTATGAAAATCTATCTCCCACAAATCATATTCCAACTTGTTACTAATTTTCACTCTTCAAATTTTACCAATAGTTTGCGTTTGCGATTCAGGATAAATGTCGAACTTTATTTAAGTTGCAAGTACTTGTTTGTTTATTTATCCCCAAAGTCTGTCAACAAGGAACGAAATCCCAAATCCATTTAGAAACACGAGCTGAAACTTTTGAATTAGAAATTTAAATGCAAAATTACTTTTCTTAGCTCGAAGTTTACAAAGACGATGGAAGAGCCTGCGTGATTGTTTCCGAAGAGAATTGAAGTTGAAATCCAACTCGACGAGTACTTCGACAAGGAGACCTTATTTATTTTATAAGCAGCTGAAATTTCTGCAGCCGGTCACCGATTCCAAAGAGTAAGAGTCACATTTTTCTTTATTATAATAGCAAAGTTAAAAAAATATATACTTTCAGCTTAGAGAACGCGGCTGAAGCGTCTGAAAACGACGATTCCGAAGACGTCAAGTACTTTGAAGAGGTATATTTAGAACCGACCACGATTACTCCAAGCCCTGAAGAACTGAATGCTCAGAAATGCCTGGAAACACCAGTGATGTTACCTCCACTAATTCCGATTGCGTCTTCATCCCAGGTATTCGACCAGCAAGTGAATGAAATTAAACCATCTCAGACATTTGAGAATCGATTACTGGGAGTCCTGACAAAAAGTATCGAAATGCGTGTTCCTAATCTGATGAATACTGATGAAGATCAGTTATTTTTGCTATCACTCGCCGGAGAACTTCGAAAAGTACCCGAGCAGAAAAAATTATTGCTTAAGTCTGAAATTATAAATTGCATATTACGAGCACAACAATTTTCCGATAATTCTGATGGCTCATTCAAATAACTTCATTCGTGGTATCAGTTTCAAATCAAAGGGATTAGAAATTATATTGATTTATTACATAAGATTGTGAATCATCATTCTATTTGTCCGACTTGATTTATTTTATGGTAATAAAATCAGTATATTTATTTTGGAGTTTTTTTATTTTATATTCAATACTTGTCCCAATCTTTTGCTACAGTTATACAGATGAAACCACTCCAAGTAGGCACATAATTTAAATCGGCATGCATCGCATCGGACTTACGCTCACGCTGTAAGGCTGCTTCGTGAGCGCTCGGGTGTCCCTACTTTTTGTGGTGGAATCGGTATACATTGTCTGAAAAAAGTTTGTTCGGTTACTCATATGCTGCCAACAACACTTATAACCGGCTTTTATATGTATGTCTTCTTTTCTTCTACAATCTAGGAAAATATAGAAAATCCAATTTGAAGGAGCCGATATAAATCCAAACATAATCCACGAGGTGAAGTTTATATCTTTCACAAAAAAACCACACGTATAAGAAGAGAAAGTGAATCCACACAAGTAGTTCCGAACCAAGTGTCCAAAAACCCATAACCAAAATTGATCAACTTAGCTATCCAATTACTACGCTTAATAATAAAACCAATTTTCGAGAAACCATTTTTTATTTCTGAGGGCGTGTTCAAAATATGAAATTTCTCTCTTTCTAATGGAAATTTTTCTTTTTTATATTCCTGATTTTTTCAGCATTTGTTTCTAATTACTGGAACTCTGTGTTTTTTTAAATTAAGTGCAATTTGTATCCCACAGACTTCAATTTACATTTCTTTCAAGATCCAAGCTTTCTTGCCATGAAAAAAGAATATTTCTAAATCTTTGCCTTATTAACGAAAATATCGACCTGCGTTCGTTAGTCATTCATATCCTGACCTTTTCAAACTGTTTTTAGAACAGAGTTGACTATTGGTGTCTCGGCTCTCTTACCTTTTGCTTTGTCCTTTTTACGATTTTAATTCGATTAATTTTATACTTTCACATTTTTCAGTTTTCAAATGGATTGTGTAAGTTCAGGAAATCCGTAAGTTTCAACTTTTTATTATAAAAATTATTTTACTACTTGTTCTGGCAGCCCTAATAAATATAATATTACACCAATTTCTTTGGGCATATTATGACAATATGTGTATGTAAAAAGTGAGCGGAAGCTTTAGCTTAATTTCAATTGCAACAAAACTTTCTTTTTCTCTACTTGCACAAACTCATGTTACGATTCATTTCGGGAGCGTTTTCAAGTTAGCCATTGTTTATGTCATAATTGACCTCATACCGTTATTCTTTTCCTCCCACTTACACTTTCCTCTTTCACCATTTACTTTCTTTTCGTTTTTTAAGTCAAATGGATAAGCTATTATCGTAACTACATGAGTAGTGAACAGTACAAAAGCCTTCCTTATTTTCGTCAGCTTTTTTTCAATCATTTAAAAAAACAAATAAGTATAATACCTACATATATGACTTAGAAGTATCGTGAGCAACCTTTCTTGGCATATCACTACGTGAACCTTCTACATTATTTTCGTATGGGTATAATAAAATAGGTCATATAAGGTATTTCCATGGCAAATTTGCTGTTCACAACTGTACTGTACTGTATCCCCTTATTCAGTTATACAATTACGTTACTCTACTCAGTTTATTTTGGTTTTTATTTCGACGCAAATGCTTCATGTATAGCAGAACTAAGAACCGCATCGACACATCTCTCTCTCTTCTACTCTCCGTAATTCTTACCTTTTTTTACACACAAAATTAAATTTTCCAACACTTCGATTTGTACCCTTCGTAAAAGCAGTACCCAAATACTGTGAATGCTAAAGTGTAAAAGATTATTATAAAATATACCTATATATTCACTGGACAAGATAGTGCTTCCATTATATAAAAGATAGTTATATCAGCGATGTGGTTCGACAATGTACTGGAGAAAATACGTTTGGCTAAACAAGTGTTACCTATCTTATTAAATGTTTCTCTCTGTGCACAATGCTAATGCCAATGTTATTTGTGGAGATGTAGTTCTCTTTCTAGAGGAACACAAGAAAGTGAGAGAAAGTTGTTTAGAGATATCGTTTTCACATACTTGCGGAAAACAAAATCCGAACGAAGAATTGGTTACGTACGTACGCTTTTCAGTTGTGGCTCGTCATATCCGTCCTATCATTTTTTTGCGTGTCAGTATCTACCAGTATCAAATTCTCTCATGGAGAAAGGTAAGTTTTGCTCAAGTTCTTTAAGCAAGACAGATTGATCGAAAAAGAGTCGAAAAGTAATACAACGTATGTATATTCTTGACCAACTCATATTTTGTTAGGCCCATCGTGGCATCTCTTGTTCTAAACCTTCCATATCACTGAGTGATAATTATTTGTTGAAGTTTTACAGAAACAATTAAATCGACAAAATTAATCTTCATTCTGAAAGTAAACAGAATTTAAGAAGAGAAGGGTAACTGGAACAGATAACTGCTTCGTGACTGTAATACAGAAACAAAAACATAAGGGAGAATTTATGTATCTATGTAATGGCAGACAAATTTTCAATAATTAAATCGTGATGATATAAGACGTAGAGTAGAATTAATATTTGTTCTAACTAGCTTTCAGTATTGCATATTTTCCATGGACTTATTCAATCATGGTTAATGAATTGGAACAACCCTGCACTCAGGGATTCGTACTTTATAATGATACATTACCTCAAGGTAACAGCAAGTCTTTGATTAGGTGGAACGGACAGCCTCATGTTAGTGTTTTCTCTTTGTAGACTGCTCTTCAAGTAATGGAGCAGCTCGTCGAACGATGCGATCGACATCCTGAAGTATTCTAAAAATTTGCCCTCGCTGCTCTTCAGGTCAGCGAACATTGCGCTGAATCGTCCCGCTAACATTCGATCGTTAGAGTAAGGCTGCGCCAACCATTTTCTCTTTCGACGTCGATTGCAGAGCCGCCTCGCAAGCAAAGCGACACATACTAGCTCTTCCACTTCCATTGTTGCACTAAGAGGTAAGAGGAACTCTCCTGCTGGTCCAACGACAGACCGCTTCGCGCGTAAGCGTTTACGATCGAGCGGTTTTGGCGTCACGTCGCGTCGCTGCGAAATCGGCGTGTCGCAATTTCGATTTGTCCCAAGTCTGGGGTATGCAGCGAACAAAGCGGTTCTGCAAGGCAAGGTCTCTACGAAACGTGAATAATTCAAGGCGAAACAAACAAGTGAATCAGATCGAACACGACGCTACAAGCTAAGACTACGACGTAGTTGCATTTCACACGGGAATAAATATTACAAGCACCTAACACCTAACCTACTTCTGGTATTAACCTATTACCGGATAAATTATACCACAGTTTAGGATGGTTCAATGTTTCATATTTTTTGTTTCTTACTATTAGAGACAAAACAAAAAAATAAAAATAGGCGGTGTTCGCATGAGAACGTTCACCCTAAATATTATTGCACTATTGGATGTCTCATTATCAGTGGACGAAAATAATATAAGGATTTATTGACCTAAAGTTTATCGTTTTCGAGATATTGACGATTTACCGGTACAAAATGGATTTGAATTTTGGTGAATACATTTTGTAACTATTAGAAAACATAAATGTCTAATCAACTCGAAATTTTTCCGGGCACTTTACACAGGGTGATGCACAACATAAATTACCATTTTTCTAAAAAAAAATTAAATGGAACGCCCTGTATATGGTGTCTGTGAGGCTGGCGTATCATTTCATGGAATCTCATAAGTTCTAGTGAGTTCTGGCTTTATTTTTAATAGTTCTGTAGTTCCTGATAGATAAAATTAGTGTTGGCAACCAAATCGGTTTTTTGGATAACTGGTTAATCGGTTTTGGATTATTCCAGGTTTTAAACAAAACCGAAAACCGGTTATCCGGTTAATCGGTTATTCGAATATCCAATTATTTGGATAATCGGATATTCGAATATCCAATTATTTGGATAATCGGATATTCGAATAATATCGGTTTTTGGATAATAGGATACTCGAATGACCGGGTATTCGAATGATGAAAAATATTCAAATAGCCCAACTACTTGATATTCAAATAACTGTATACACAATAACGTATTTATTTTTTTCATCCATTTAAAGATGATCTTAGAAATTTGAGGCAGCAAATTTAAAACTCAAATAAAATTGAAAATGAGTAAATATTAAAAGTATTAAAAAATAAAAAGGTAAATTATATCTGTTATGTTCACTACGTAAAAAAAATGTAAGTGGTCAAGTGGTACTTCTAATCCGCATATTAGAAGTCGAAGGAGAAGAATTAAAGTAATTTTAGTTTTTATTGTTAGTTTTGTTTTCGACCGTACTCAACCGTCTTTCGGAGAATTCAATAAAAGTTTGTTATGGTACAGATGTTGTTCGGCACCGTAATGAATTTTTACAGCACAAAATATTTGCATTACTTTTACAATTTGTTGAATATTGTTCATTAGATAGAACAAGAATAATTGACATATATCTAGTATTTAACAAAAAAAAAAAAAAAACGAAAACTATTATTAGTGTTAATACTTTAAAATGGATAAGAGAAGCTCAAAATTGAAATGTTTGAAAACACCTTCATCTGAATAACATTAGTGGCGCTTTTGCCTTGGAAATAACAAACTTTTAAACCACTAGTACATCGTACTTCCTTCTGTACTATAAACTGTAACGTAATACGTAATTTATAATTCGTTTTATATTTCAAAAATATCTCGCCATTGTAAAATTGGCGTTTAGAGTTAAAATTCAGTCGAGTCTGTTTTTTATTAATCAGATTTTCGGGTAATCCAAAAGCTGGTTTTTTGATTACAGATTTCGCGAATATCCGAATAGTCGGCTTTTGAATATATTCAAGTAGACAGTTTTTCAGATATCCGAATAGTCGGTTTTTGGATACTCGAATAATTGGTTCGAAAAACCAATTATTCGAGTATCCAAAAACCGACTATTCGGATATTTGAAAAACTGTCTACTTGAATATATTCAAAAGCCGACTATTCGGATATTCGCGAAATCTGTAATCAAAAAACCAGCTTTTGGATTACCCGAATATCCGAATAATCGGTTTTTGGATATTCGAATAGTCGGTTTTAACCATTATTTGGATAACCGGTTTTATCCAAAACCGGTTTTTAAGGAAACCGATTATTCGGTTTCAATTTTTTTCGGTTTTTGCCAGCACTACACTACAAAATTCACGGCCTATTCTTGTAGGAAATTAAAAGATCTGTAGTTCTACATGAGTTCTAGAAAGAGTTCTAGAGAAAAACATTGCTATTTCTTATTAGAAAACTCTAATAACACAATATGATTAGTTACGCAGATACAGATCAGACGCTGTCGAATATGCGACAGTTCTATGAGCTCTACAACTTTTTCCTTGTAGATCAGAACGTATCCAACGACTTTCTACAGAGTTCCGGCCACAAGTCTCATTAGATTATTTTTTGAGCAATTTTAAATCCTGGTAAATTCGAGTTACACGTTATAACTGAGACGCTTGCGAATACAAGACAGTTCTGTGAGCTCTATATTTTTTTCCTTGTAGTTAGAAACATATTCAATGACTTTCCGCAGAGTTCCAGTCATAAACCTAAGTAGATTATTATTTAGCAATTTTAAACTCCGCCAAATTCGAATTATACACTTAATAAGTGAGACGCTGCCAAAAACACGACAGTTCTGTGAGCTTTATAATTTTTCCCTTGTAGTTCGGAACGTATCCAACGACTTTCTGCAGAGTTCTACCCACAAGCAACATTAGACTATTGTTTGAGCAATTTTAAATCGCTGAAATTCGGCGTCTCATCTGTATCTGCGTAACTAATCATATTGTGTTATTAGAGTTTTCTAATAAGAAATAGCAATGTTTTTCTCTAGAACTCTTTCTAGAACCCATGCAGAACTATAGATCTTTTAATTTCCTATAAGAATTGGCCGTTAATTTTGCGTAGGACAAAGTGAGACGCTGCGTGAACCTGGCGTCTCAGTTTGCACTTTGGCTTTTTTTCACTTTAATGAGCAGAACTATCGATTTTATCTATCAGGAACTATAGAACTATTAGAAATAAAGCCAGAACTCACTGAAACTTATGAATTTCCATGAAATGATATGGCAGCTTCACAGACACCTGTATATGAACATATAGTTTAAAACATCCCTTACTAAGGCTTCCAATAGTATAAAACTTTTTACATATAGCTCTTAAACTTTGAACGTAGAAATTTTTTAAATTTATATCTTTAAAATCTGAGTTATAAATGTAATTTAATAAAGAAAATTGAATTTTTTGTGTACCTACTGGCGTAAATTTCAACTTGTAATGACGTTGGATGTTCTGTAGTATTTTAACAAGCATTTAATATCCATTAACTTGTTTTCTTGGATTAAAAACTTTCCATTCTGTTTATTAGGAACAAAGAAATTCCTAACAAACAGAATTTACAATATTATGGTGGCGGAAATCCACACTTTCTAGAAATTTTTCACACAACTAACGGTCTTTTCATAAATGCATTCACCTGTTATCACTCTAGTCATGTTTTATTATAGGTTTGTAGTATTTTGTGAGACGATTCTTACCTTCTGTTTCTGATTTAGAATTATTTCTTGTTATGTATTATGAGTCTTCCTCGAAATAGCGATTAAAATATTTGGTTTAAGCATGATGAAATGCCATCGTAATACAACAATAACATTAGAAAATGATTTAACTAAATAGTTAATTCAATAAATAAAATGCGAAAGAATTTTGAGTTGCTACCCGAACTTCCTTCTGATTTCACTATTCTTTTACGCCAGAATACAAATGGGTTTAGTGAATCTCCTATGGACGTCGAGATCATGAAACAGAATTATTTAGAATTGCATTTATGTGTATTATGTCTGTACTATTAATAAATTTTAATATATTTCTTAATCGCTGAATTAAAATGAAAAATTAACAATGTTATTACCAAATGTATGGATTAGAAACAAAACAAAATCCAATTTTATTTATTAAATTACAATGCAGATGAGATTTTAAAGACACAAATTTAAAAACTTTCTAAGTTCAAAGTTTAAGAGCTACACGTAAAAAGTCTTATACTATTGGAGACCTTTAAACTACGTTTTCTTATACAGGGCGTTCCAATTAATTTTTTTTAGAAAAATGGTAATCTGCATTATGCATCACCCTGTGTAAAGTACCCGGAAAAATTTCGAGTTGATTACACATTTCTGTTTTCTAATAGTTAAATAATATATCCACCAAAATTTAAAGTAAAATATTTAAAAATAACTAATTTATGGAGTAACAAATTTTGCCATTTTTACCGGTAAATTGTCAATATCTCGAAAACGATCAACTTTAGGTCAATAATTCCTTGTATTATTTTCGCCCACTGATAATGAGGCATCTAATAGTGCAATAATATGTAAGTTGTTTCATTAAAAAAAACATATGTTAGGTTCATAACACTCTTACGGAACACTTTGTATAAGTCTAAATAATTTTAGATTGTGTATCTAAACGATATATATGTTATTGCGCACACATATTTCAAAAATCTTCAATATTAACGCCACAATCTTCCGCCCAAGCACTGTATAACATTGTGAAATTTTAGAATAAAATGTGCATTCATACCCACTCGATACAGGGTAATTCAGAATAAGTGTCCGATATGTTAGAGACGGATTTACTAATATGCAAGTACGAAATTTAATCAGAGGCATTTCAAAAAAAAACCTCTTGTGAATCCTAAATGGAAACCGTTTTAGTAGCACTAATGACTATTTATTTGAATGTGATGGGTACCGCGCTTATAAATGAATTGACCAACTGTTTGTGTGTTAGAAACTGTGTCCGTGTGCCAACATAAAGTGAAAGATTTGATGTATTATGATGTTAAACCGGCGCCAGACATTGCGCTGCATTCCGCGAAAATCGAATATTTTACGAAATTATTTGTCGAAACAAGTAAGTAAGAAGAAAAATAAATAAAGTTGTAGAATGTCTCGACAAGAAAGCATAGAAATTTTGTTTGGGCATAAATGAAGAAAAAAACAACATACTTGAGGATAAGAACAGAGGAGATGCTTACAAGAAACCACTTAAAGATATCAAGTCACAATTTTGAAGAAGTTATTTGCTTTATTGATGAAGATCTTCTTAGTAATAAAACGATGTGTTTTGTATAATTTGCGATAACATAACCTCACAATAACATCCTCAAGTCAAGAGAATACTGTAACCTATCATAAAACTTAACGTTTTTCAAGCTGTAAGTTCTTAAGTTATGTTTCAAAGTATTTTATGTAACTAATGTAGGGTTTGTAATAGTTTAAATATATTTTCTTGTCTTGAAGATGTCAATGTAATGAAACCGGTAGCAAATTATACAAAATCTGTAGGTAATAGCAAGGGCACCGTTTTGTCATTCCCTTTAATTATCTAGGAGGTCACAATAGAAAACTGCCTTGACAAGTTTTAAATTATTCCTAATAATATTGTCCATTGTTATAGATATTTTGGGCAACACTTGATTTCTCGCAACTATTAGGTGTGTTCGTTTTACTTTCGACTCGAATCAGAAAATATCAGAAGTGAGGTGAGTCATACTGAGTTAAAACGTTCCTAAAAAAACAAGTTAATTACACTGACATCGCGCAAATGTCAAACGAGACATTCGGCCATTACGTACACATGCATTCTAACCTAAATCCCTATTTGATTGATTCGGAGGAAACTCACAAAATCTCACCAACGAGCGCGTAAAAAACATACAAATTTCCAAGGTTACTGAGTGCCGCTGAGTTATTCTGAGTTTTGCGGTAAAAAGAACACACCTATTGTATCTACAATGATAAATGAATCAATTGTAAAAGGAAATAAAATTTTAGGAAGTATGGAAGTAAGAGCAAACCACTAAGCAGAAATACCAAAATACATATTTTTAGCTAGATAAGACCTGTTATTATCAATGCGATGGAAACCCAAACCACAATAATGGACAAAAATGGCATATACGTATTTAATTTAAAATCTAAATATTAGGTGCTTTTTTTTCGCTTAAAAGCTTGAATCGTGTTTCGAATAGTTTAGACCTGAATTTTGTAGTTGTCGCAACAAAACACCTAACTTGAATTTTTCGTTGACAGTTCATTTGTAAATAACCATAATTCAATCGAAACAAGTTTTTAAAATAGAGAAAGAATGTCTTTTTTTGAATCAAAACACGTTTGGATCACGATTTTGTGAGAGAAAGAAAGCACCTATTATGAGCAACATGTTCTCATTACTTGACGGTTGTCAAATAATTTGTTGAGAATTCGCTGAATGCACTTCACTTAGGAAACCAAGTTTCAGTCGCTTGATTGATGAACGGACCCTCAAACGCTAAGCAATATTCTTTTCGCAGTTTTTGTATTATTCCTTTTGTACGGAGCACAAAAGGAATAATACAAAAACTGCGAAAATTGCAATTGTGAAGATCCTCAATAACTAAATTTCCGTATATCATTGTGTGTTGTAATTGCTGTAATAGTAAATGTATTAGTTTACTTAAATGATATGCATTTTGCCTGCTTTACACGATGATAATTTTCGTGTAAATTTTGGACAATGTGCATGTATGATTTTCACTTATAAAGAAAAAAAAAAGATTATGAATTAATTTAATTATTTGAAAAACGGAGTTAAAAGTTTGCTTTTTTATTTGATATGATTTGGATGCATTTAAATCGTTTAAACAAGAATTTATGCGTCCGTTTCTTTAATTTTTTGCTTTTTTTAATTTCAAAGCAAAATTGTATAGATATCCAAACATAAAACAGTTCTTTAAAAAACTTTCGTTCGTCCTCGAATGTCACGTAAATTTGACCTTTTGATCTAAATTGATAAATGAATTGAATCAAATGCGAATCGAATGCAACTTATATGAAAAAGAACACTTTGCCATTAAACGTCACGCAGCACAGTGGTCCGGATTGCAGTTTTAGCGAGAAATAATTAAAAATTTTACTTAAATAGTTCTTTTTCGTAATGAAACAAATTTTCAAGAAATGCAAAGCATACAGTGATAATAAACGAATAATTTTATACCTCCTAAAAAGAATACAAAACACGAACAGCGACACGACTGTATTCAACTACTTGTGTTCTGAACAAATAATAATGTATGTATAAACAAGCCCCCCCCCCAAAAAAAAAAAAAACATGCTAGATCTTTCACAAAAAATTGAATTGAAAAGATCATCTGTATTAGGTAAATAAAATAAGTACAACTAAAGAAAAAAGATTTGCTTCAAAATTAATATGTAAATTTATTATTATTATTAAGCTTCAACTAATTCTTTCCTAAATTATATAACAATGAAAAAGCATTATGCGGTTCTTTTCTTAGAGAACGTTAATAATTCTTTAAATTAATAACATTAATTCTTCATGCACACGTTTTACTTATTTAAAAATAAAAACTAATTTAACAAATGAACCACATATTTTATTTGTGGTACTTCATTTTTCTGCGGAACCTAATTGGAAATCGGAAATTGTTTTTTTTTATTCAATGGTATATTTATTTTATTTAAAAAGAGTTCTGATCACTTCAAATATTCTTGTTCTTAACATCCATGAAGCAGGTCTATGTAAATGTAGTTATAATATTGGTTATGTTTAGTGATGTGCGTTCCTAAAAAAATTTAAAAAAATTGGAAAGTCGCATATAGACGCATTTACTTTCTTAAATATTGTATTCTGAATATGCATTAATCATAAAAAAGGACATTTCAAAATCTGCAGAGACCTATCTTTTTGTGAGTCTATTTAATTTTTAAAATCATAGATTAAAAATAATTTTATAGGAGAAACCCTAGTTTTACATGTAGAGCGGGGGTTCCGAGGCATGTGATAGGGAACTGTAACTTAAGATTTTTATTTCATTTAATAATATATTTGTTTCAATTCAGAAAAGAGTTCAGATCTCTTCCAATATTTTTTTCATAGTAAGTCCGTGTGGTTATCAGTTGTAGTGCACCTCAAAAAAAAAAAATTAAAAATAAGAAAGTTGCACTTGCGCTTTGTTTCTTTTAATAATGAATTTTGAATAGACATTGATCTTAAAAAAGTATATTTCCACATCTGCAAACGTTTGCCTTTCTTGTGGGTCCACTTAATTTCTGAAATTATTTTTGTTTGACACGCAAGTAATTAAAGCCAAAAAAATATTTACATGAAAGACAAATTAGTAACGAATGTATTACACATTCAGTATATGATTGTCATTGCAAAAAATATAACACAACATAGAAATAAATATAGATAACTTTAAAAACAAGATCTTTCAAAGACAACTGATGACAACACGAATAACGACTTAATAAATTAATAAGTTTAAAAATCGCTTATACAGAATTAAAACAATATTTATGCAAACCTATATTTTTTTCAGATTCTTTGTGATGTTTATTAACAGAATTATTTTCATTTACGTAATATATGAAGACTTAACCCTTAAAGTACTACGCTATTTTAATACATGTAAAATACTACGTGGGGTCCCTTACGGACCCACCTGAATTTTTCTTTCTAAATTAGTTGCTTTGGATAACAGTGATTTATTTATTGACTAATAACAATAAAATAGATCTAAGAAGCTTAAATTTATTATACATTAGAAATACATTAAAAAAAGAAAAAATATTCGCCTTCTTCATGGTGGGATATGCAATTTAATTTCTCGAATTATTTCGCGCTAAATGTTAATTCTAGACCATTGTGCGCAGATCAGAGTTTATTTTCAAAATTTCGCAATGTCTGTGTTGGAAAAGTAAATGAGAAAAACTGGTCGTTTTATAGAAGAAGGGAAAATGTTAAATTGTTGAAAATAATAACACCGACTAGTGTTATTTGCACACCGAATTTTTGTGTTAAAATGTCCACATTTTCGTGTGAATATGTAAGAATTCATGCTAAACCCGTGTTAATTTTCACACTGGACCGCAAATCACACTGTTTTTCAATAGTGTAGATGCTTTCTTTTTGTAAGTACACAATTCAAAACAATTAACGGATATTTCACATAATTGTTACACTCCCCTAAAAAGATCCCATTAAAAAGTGTACGAACAAGTTTAAAACTCAATAACCTGTTCAGATACTGGCTTACGATTGGTTAAAACTGGAATACTGAAACTAAAAATCGTTTTAAATTAATAACAGATTTGGAACTCTAATGAGAAGAACAGAATTTCTTTTTTAAGAAGTCACGTGTTAATCGTAAATTAAAAATTGTAAAAAAAGTTAAGAATGAAAAAAAAATTAATGTTGAGGAGAACTGATCTTTGCTTGCCGAAATCGTAAATGCTACTAACTGTTTAAATGTGTCATTCTTTCGTGATGGTATATTTCTTCAGTTTTGACGTTCTATCTTTTCTAACTTCTGTGTATGGATAATTGTAAAAAAAAACTAAAAATGAACAAGAAAAACAGAGAAAAGCAGTTGAGAGGAACTGATCTTTGGTTGTCGAAATCTTAAACGCTACTAGAAGTTTAAAGTATCATCCTTTCTTGTTGCTTTTTTTCTTCAATTTTGACGTTCTATCTGAGGATATTAATTTCCGATTATCTAAAAACATAAAATTTAGAAAACCGTTGTTTTAGATCGATATTGAACAGTTCAGGATTTGTTCTTTCTTTAGGCGGAAGTTACCACTTAAAAGCCTAAAACTTCCTAGAATACAAACAACATTTTGAATTTTACGTTTTTAGTCGAAGAGGCGTCTGTTGATTATCCTACTAAATAACACGAGGACTAAAAATAACCAGAAGCTGCCACGATCGGTTTTCGTTTCGACCAGAGTACATTCCCGTTCAACGATAAATCTAAAATGAAACTGAACTGGTCGTCTCCTCGATGGTTGCCAAGTGTAATACGCAGAATCGATTCTTCGGAAGCGGCAACAGCTAATTCTCGTTCCCGTACCCATTCTCATTCCCTTCCGAGTAAACGAACTTTTCAAGGGGACATCGAAGCCGTGACCGTACAGCTTACGCTCTGAATTAATCGAGCCCGAGACTAATCCTAAAATCCATACCAAATTTAATGTCGGATGGCGTATCCAAAAAACCAAAGTGTGCTGTAGAGATAGATCAGTTTAATGCATCGAATGAAGAAAAAGTATTCGCTTAGAAAATCAATAGATTAGATACTGTAAATTTATTATTTTGTTTCTCATACCCAAAATATATTTTTCTCATTACTCATTCTAATCCAATCAAAACATTCTTTTTGTTTAATACTTTTCTCCCTGTACCAGAAAATCATCAAAATAATTGTAGATCTATGGTAGTATGGTCTTAATTGTGGATAAAATTTGAAATTTCGAGAAATCCGTACTTGATGGGTCTTCGTCTATCGAATGTGAAAGCTCGTACTATTGCAATAACCCAAGAAACTCTCGAATATCTTCTTTGGCAAACATTTGAACGTACGACTAATAGCCCAGAACTGTCGCCTTGGAACTACAATGTGTTTGCACCCCTAAGGAGGAGAGGAAATAGTTGATGCCATATATGTCCCAATACTTTTTATTGGTATTAAAAACTACCAAGTCGCTGACGAAAATGTATGCAATATAATGAAAACTGTTTAGAAAAATAATACTCCTCTGTATTTCAAGCAGTTGGATTGGTGTAACACCGGGATTAGTTGAAGAAGCTAATTTAAATAAAGAAAGGCGCTATTTCATATAAAAAAGTGTCTACGGATAGATCATTTTTCTCACAATTAAGTTTTTCTCAGTTATACGTCAAAGTTGTTAACATCTTATGATAATCTGTTCACTTTCAAAACTTCCTAAATTAGTTTATAATCGCCTAAATCTTCTTTCTTCTTTCTCATAGAGGAAAAAAGACAGATTACTTGTTTCTAACCGGGAAGCCGAAAATTACCGGAGGACAGCGATCGCAGAAGGCTTATAAAGAAGTTAATTGTTCACAAGTTCGAATTCAGGATTAAACTCCAACCTGGCTTAACCTACCTACATCTTCTCTTTCCGTGTTTAATATGTAAGTGTGTTTTGTATGTTTATTCTTTCAATCACTCATTGCCTTCCAGTTTGTTAACTAATTTACTATTAGTTGTTTCTTTCCTGTATTTAATCCTTTACCTTAGTGTCCAGCGAGATAAATGTAAATTATTAACTATGAAACATCTCTATAGTAATTGTATATTTTCTAAAGAAATTTGCCTAAAAACACCATATATTATCTCTTCCTGTTTCCATAATCTTTCGGGAACCACAAGCAGAATACTATCAATATTCTTTGAAAAATCTTCATCATCATCATCATTTCTATTTTTCCTCTCCATCACCATTTATCACCTCATATCTCTACTATTGCAGATTTTTTTCCGTTTTAAGTTATATAAATCATTAAAAATGTTGAAACATTTAAAATATTAAAGGAGGACGACTTCAACAAAATCATTATTTTATTTTATAGTGTGAAGGGACCTAAATCACCTTAGCAACAAAATAAATTTTTAAAAATTGAAATATTGTATTGGGTATGTCAAAATGACTTGTTATTTAAATTTTCACGCAAAAATTTGAATTATTACTATACTAGGAGACGGTTTCTCAATAAAGTGAAATTTCACAGGACATGAATATCGATAAAGGCACAGTACAGGATGTCGTTTTACTGTGTGCAAATATTTAAACCTGTAATATATCACCATAAATGGCAACGATAGAACTCATATGTTCTTAACACAAATTTAATAGTTTTCGAGAAAAATGCAGTGGCAGATCTCCACTAAACCGTTTGAGAACTGCTGGCATAGCTAAAAGTGGAACGTGGTCGCCGCTTCTGTTAAGACCCGCAGCCGAAGTAGGCTAGGGTCAGTGCGTTACTTGCTCTTGAGCACGATCGACGTAACCCAGCCGCTCCGATCACAACTGATCGATCTAAACGTTTACAATTTAAATTAACTTCACTGCAAGTAATTACAAGTTTAAGTATTTTTTATTATTTTTATTTTATTTTTTAAGAGTAATAAACCAGCATCATGAATTAATGTATGACGTGCGTGCTGCCACCTTTAATTTTCAGCACAATCTTTGAAGTATGATTTACAAAACTAAAGAAATGTAGAAAACAGTCATAAGACGTGTACTTAATTTTATTGCACATAAGTGTACATATAAGGTTTATTTTAGTCAAGTTTACTGTGTCTCTTTGTCTATGCTCGCTCCTATTTATTTTTCACGAGTTCTTTTAAACTACAGTACATCTCTTTCTCTTTGAAAATTATTTTTTGTCGTTGTGCAATACAGTGCGCGATTGAATAATAACTATACTCTATTTTTTATTTATAGGCGGAATCATACAGATTGATATAACGTGTTACATAATTAACAGACGACAAAAAATTTCAAAGTTGACTCCAATCATTACTAACTAGTTGATTTTTGAATAAATTAAAATAAGAGCACAAATAACTGACTTCGCATCTATCACCTACCAATAAAAACAAAACAAAATAAAATAAAAAGTAGACTATAGTTGAAGTTGGTTAAGGATGATCAACTCAAAATTATTTAACAAATGTCAAACAGACGTATACGTCGTACACTGTTACGAAAAAAATGCAAATAAAAACTTTTTTTAGAAATCTACTTTAGAAATTGATTTAAAAATTGAAATTGGTGAATGAAAATATTCCCTTGTTGCTTGTGATGAAGACTTTTAGTAATATTTTCCAAAGTTCCTAAAATAGAAACAGTTATTCCGATACTTTAATTGTCAGTGTCACATTTAAAATTTAATAAATTACAGGACTTTCCTTTTGTTTAAATAATCAAATCAAAACAGTCATTTTGAAGGAATCATATTCTTTTGATCACTGACCGGTCCCACCTGGTAAAAAATTATAGCATGACCGAGCATCCTCTTTCCTCTCTAAATCTTAAATTTTTTATGTTTGCTATGATTTGATAGATTTTTGAGCGATCAAGAAATAAACAATTTGACATAGAGAGCTTTGAAGTTAAATTAATAATCACTTGAATTCTTCAATTTGATTATTTCTATTACTTGATTGACAGATATCTGTCAGAATTTACTAAAAAAAAATTTTCGTATGAAATAGAAGTAACTTTTAAAATTCTTACGAAATTGTTGTAGAAATTAGATTATACTTTAGGTCAGTTATCTAATTTTCTTGATAATTTAACCTTGACTAATTTTGAAAATCAAAAGAATGAGAATGAGACAGTCTCATTTCTTTTAGAGATGAAGGCTTTCATATTAAAATTGATCAAACTATAATAAATAAGTGGCTTATAAATTACACTAATATAGAAATTCCTTCAAATTTGCCTTGGGGAAAAAAATCTTTCCCGTATTTAGATAAAAAGCGAGTAGATTTTCTAAAGGTTTTGAATAGCTTAGAGTTAGATATAAAGTCTTTAGAATCATATTCTAAAATACACTTAAGAAACAAATTTTTCGCTAATTTTCTAAATTATATTAAGAATGCCGAAATAACAAATAGATTCCAGAAAAATCTACAATTTTTCATAAATTTCAAATGCAAATTTTGAAGAACTTTAAAAAATATCGAAAAATCCTTGTTAATGTTAAAAATAAAATGTACTCTAAATGTTAAAATAGTTTTTTTAAAACATTTTAGCAATAGCTGTTGAAATACGTATATATTTCATTATAATTTTTTTCCGTGCACATTTTGATGAAATCAATTTGATTTATGATCACACTTTAAATGTTTGATCTTTATCATATTGTTTTATTTCCACATCGCTTTGCAATATATGTCGACTAAACCGAATAAGTTTTTCCATTACCTTTTTTTATTACCGCTGTATTTTTTAATTGTAAAACAGTGAACCTGTATTCGGGGATATTCACCATGAGTGGCCTATTAGAATGTATTGGAAACAACTCCTTATATATCGCTGTAAATTTGTACATAGCAATAATCCATGACGATCTAATCAAATAATAGAAAATCAGTCATGGCATGTTTCCGGTTCTACTGAAAGTCGATACTAACTTTCTCCTATCAATTCTATATCTTTTGTATCCAAATATACCTTGATTAAAATGTATTGTTTAGACGATATTAATTTTTTTCTAAAGAGTTTGGGTCAATTTGGACAAAACAAATTGATATATTTCAAAAATTAAAAAAAAAAGATAGAGAATTGGACTATTCTCTATTTGATCACAAATATGAAGAAACATTTTTTTTATATAAGTTAAACGTTAAACCGTATATTTTACAAAGAGTTTACAGGGAATCCATAGGGGTTTACACTTTTCAACAATGAATAACTCATTTTTTTTAATGCAACCACTGACTTTTACTGTCCATCTGATATAAAATATTATTTTCGTTCGATGTTGTATAAACAATTTTATGGTTATTTTTAAATATTTTCAAGATATGTATGCATAATTTATTTCTTGTAGAGTACGAAAATTGTAAAGATTTGATTTGTTAATTTCTGGGGCATCTAATTGTTCAAATGCATTTCTGCCACTTCGTTCCAGAGTCTCTCTCGTATTTACAGGAGTCTTATGTACTATATCTTTTTTATTTACTCCGTAAATTAAAATCTACTGGAGTTTGGTCGGATGATCTAGAAAGCAAACTCAATGACCACCGTAACCTATTAAACGTAACTTAGATATTTCATCCACCATTATAAAAATTTTATTTTTTAATATGAAGATAGTATTTTGAACAAGAATTATGAAATATCAAGCTAGGTATTCTGTTTATAATAAGAAATTTCATATTTATAATGTCAGTATTTAACAAGAAATCAATTTTTACGCAAATATCTTGATAACTATTAAAGGTAACCATTTAACCATGTTTACACAAAACAGAAAAAAAAATACATTTTGCGTCAGATGCCATAGAAAAAAATTAATAGTTACATTTAAAGAAAATCAAGTTATTCATTATTAATAACTGTCAACTTCTGTGGATCCCCTCTACGCTCTTTGTAAAGTATCCTGTTTATCTTTTACCAGAAAAGTGTTAATTCATCTATGTGTTCAAGCAGAGAAAACTGCAATTCTCTATCCTTAGAAAAAATTGAATGTTCAAACAGTACATTTTAGCCATGTGAATAAAATAGATGTAGAACTGAAAGGGGGATCCAAAAATGTAATAATATATGGGGTATTCCATTTAAAATAAAGAAGTTTGTGTACAAAAGGAAGTATGCCATGACTAATTTTATATTATTTGAATAGTTTGTTATCGATTAATAACATACACAAATTTTGAGCGCCCTGTGAAGTGTAGTTTCCAATATAATCTAATAGGCCACTCATCGTGAATATCCCTGTATATCATCAGATCATTTACAAGTAGGACAGAAAGCCATTTGTCAATTTATTAAATGAGTCTCAAACACATAGTTAAGCTTTATTAAACGTCAAAAAGTCAGTAAGGTACAGTCGGGGACAAAATTGTGGGGACGGAAGAGAGTTCTATCGTATTTGAAAAAGATATATACACAGAATTAAAATATAAACAAAATAATCAACTGACCATTTTATTGACAATTAAATATAATATTCTAGCAAAAAACGTGAAAAGATAAACGAAAAAACAAGTACTTTATTATAATAACTTTATAATTTCTGAAATAAGAGGTGGATAAAGTTATGGGTACAATTTCTTTTTTAAATTTGTATTACATAAATTTCACCAGAATTAATATTTAGTGTGACCTCCCTTGGAATGACTGCTGTAAGTCACCGTTGTATGCTGTCAATTAAATTTGTTATTATTTCTGCTGGAATTTCTTCCCAAGCAGCGATCAGTTTGTTAAAGTAAGATGTGGCATTTGTTACTCCTTCTTATGAAATTTAGCCATCTAAATAAGCCCACAAGAGTTTAATTGGGTTTAGATCCGGCCACTGAAGAACTTAAAATGTTATTTTCTTGGAAATAATTCTTAGCAATTCGCGAAGTATGCATGGGATAATTATCTTGTTGGAAAATAAAGTCGTCAAGGTCCATCTTTTCGAGCGAAGGATACAAATTTTCCTCCAAAATTTGTACGTATGATATTCCTGTCATTGTACCTTCTATTCTAGCTAAATTGCCTACACCGCTTTTACTAAAACAACCCGATAAAAGAACATTGCCGCCTCCATGTTTAACTGTAGCTTCTACCATTTTAGAACTTAAGGCTTCTCCTGCTCGCCTCCATACTCTACCTCTTCGTTTAGACCCAAAAAGTTCAAATTTACTTTCATCCAACCACAACACTTTTTCCCAATAGGCTTGGGGTTTATTTACATGTTGTTTTGCAAATGTTAATCGTTTTTTCTTATTTCGTTCACTAATGAATGGTTTCTTTTTTTTTTAAAAAAACTTTGAGGGCCAATCCTATTTTTAATTGTTTTAGTAGAAACGTTTATATTGACACTTTCCCTCAGTTGGCGAGCACTTGCACTAGGATTTTTTCTCACTTCCCGCACAATTCGGGCATCGTCTCTTGGTGTGGATTTTCTTTTTCGCCCTCGACCCGCGATATTTTCAGTACTATTAGTGGCTTCAAATTTTTTACAAATAAGAACAACGTTTTTTGATACTTTATGCTTTTTTGCTAATTGTCCGTAACTTATACCCACTTTTCGATCTTCGACAATACGGTTTCGAATTTCCAAGGCGATTTCTTTTCTGGCAGCCATGAGAAATTTTTAGTTTAAAAACGAACTTTCTTAGGACATTTCACTATTAATTATTAACTCAATAAAAATGCTGTTTTTCAGATTAATCCACTAATATTGTGAGCACGCTATAATAGTTCTGATAAAACTAAAGCTGCATCGTTGTACCCATAATTTTATCCAACTAAAAATATCTATAAAATAAACTAAACAAACCCCACCATTAAGGGATTATTCATTTAAGAAATAATGCCCAATAAATGTTATTGGCACAGTTTTAAGACGCTGTTGTCGATTTATGAATGCTGCAGGTATAAAGCGATAAACGTTTGCGGGAAGTAACCAGGAATATAAATGTACTCACAATTTCGTCCCCGACTGTAGGTGTTCTCCATTTCTCAAGTTCGAATCTAAGATAAATTCCTCTCCTTTTAAATCTTCTCGCTGTGTAATAACAACCTGTATAAAATGTCAAAATAAACAAGAAGGATACTGTTTTGAAATTAATTACGAAACTAAAAGAAATCATTAATTTAAATAGCTTCTTAATAAGAGAAGAAATAAGTACCAAGGAATTTCAAGGATAACATAAAAATTTATATAAACTTTCTAAATGCAGCCGACAGTCGAAGTGAAATCGTACGTCTCGGTCATCCATCCGTAGAACAGGAAAATCCTATTTTCCCCTCTACGTAACAACGTTACGTATCGCACGCACGCTTCGGTTCATTTATCCGGAGGAAAGGAAAAAAAGGACTGCAATTTCGTCCTCGATAAAATCTAAAAATAAACCGCTTACATAAAACAACAAGACGTGAAAGCGTAATAATAACAAATAAATAAAAACAGCGTACGGATTTAATGCCCCGCTTTTTGATCAATAATTCAGCAATAACACGCCAGCGACGCGAAACGATCGATCCGATTCGATTTTTTATTACATCGACACACAAAGCCGCCCATTATTGCTACATAAATATTTATCGGCGCCTCTCATAAATTTTGCAATAATCGCCCGAAATAACGCGCCGTGTAATCGTTTGGATCGTAACGTCACACTGGCTTTTTGTTGCGGACGGAAAAATCCAGGAACGGCGTTTGTTGTTGTAAATTATTTAAAACAGATTCGCGATCAGAGAAGAGATGCTTTGCATAAACTAGAATTCTTCCTGGGAGCACGTGTATATGAGTTGTTTATTGTTAGAATACTTATGCAAAAATATGCACATATTTTTCGAGCAGGCTTCATAAATCATCCAATAATAAATGACCACTCAGGCAAAGGTGATAAATCAATAAATAATCTTCTTTTATTGGTTCCTTCTCTGGAATTTTTTCTTTCCTCAATTTTCTTCTTAGTCTTCTAATCTGAGCCATATTTTTTATTACTTTAACGTCATATGTTTTCCAAATTGAAGTTAGTGTTTTTTCCTAATAATATTGTTAAAGTTTCTTCGTTATTTATTATCCTCGCAAAAACACAAGTTTGCGTGTTTTTAAAATTATAATTTGCTGTTTATTGAAAAGCACTCTGGAGCTGGTATTAAAACGACCACGGATGATATAATACGTGATTGTTCGTTTTTATAGTTACATGTACCGAGTGATATCATTGATTGAGATTTATTTTATTAGATTGGCAAGACTTTCCAATATTTATGTTGGTATACTGCTATAAAACTGTAATAATCTGATACTTTTCATCCTCATTTTTACCAATATTTACAATATTGATTAATTCCATCATAACGATCTCTAACGATATCTAGCGATTACGTGAAAATAAACTATGAAAATTATGATGAGTGGTGAGTATTGCCAATTCCTCACGGTTTTCCAGCTCCCAACTTTGTTTCAATAATTTAATGTCAGGTGGTATAACATGTATGTATAAAACGTATAGTATATTGTGGCGAGCCACTCAGCACTACGTCACACTGAAGGCGTCAAGAAGTCGGTTCATTATTATGCGTCATCGGCCGTCACGACACCATCGAACAAACTCGAATTTTCCAGCGTTGGAAAATTCGAGACGGCAACAAAGGATATAAAATCGGCCGGAGTGGACTCAGGAGTCAGTCGAGTTCTAAATAGCGATCATCGAAGTTGGATTTAGTGTGTAAATAAATTGTTACAAATAAATTGTTACAAATAAATTAGATTGTAAGCATTAATAAATTACGGTAAAGTTTTTACAGAGTGTTTTGTTCGTTTAAATAAATAAATTTAAACCCTACAAACGTAACAATATAATATACACTATGTTGCATCGTTTTTCAGACATAGCAAAATAGCATATAAAACTAAGTATTTGCAATTATTGACTCTCTTATAAATTTCAGACAAAAACGGCAAAGGAAAAATTGTTGGGAATATTAAAATGCACTTAATATCACATTTAGAACTTTAAATTTCGCACCCGTTTTTTCTTTAAAATGGCAAAAATCTTCTGAAAAATGCACTTAAAATGATAAAATGCTAACAAGTTAGCTATGATCGACAAATATTTGAATATTTGTATACTTTAGAATTTGCAATTTTTGCACTTAGAAATGTTTAATTTCAGTTGCCGTTTCGTAATCATTGTAATGGAGTATTATAACTCTCGGTTACTCTCCGAAGAAGTGCAAATTTGCAAATTTTGAAGTTACTACAAGTATTTAAATATTTCTCAGTCATAGCTACCTTGTTAGTAAACTAACTAAACTTTTAAGAAGATTTTTCCCATTTTAAAAGAAACTGGCTGCGAAATTTAAAGTTTTAAATGTTATATTAAGTACATTTAAATATTCTGAACAATATTTTCCTTTGCCGTTTTGCTCTAAAATTTACAACAGAGCCAATAATTGCAAATATTTAGTTTTACACGCTATTTTGATATGTCTGAAAAACGATTCAATACAGTGTATGTAGATACTCATATATAGAATTACATGTAGACTGCAGTATAATACGGTATAAAACTGTAAGTTTACAAAATTGTTTACCTACAATGCGAGAATTTAGTTTAGATATGTATAATGTTTCACCGTTAATAAAATAAAATTGCATTAATAAAATATTCTATATTTATTTTGTTTTGAGCTTATTAAAAAACGTACTAACCATTTTTTTAAGTTTAATTTTACACGACCGGTCATGTATCAGTTTATACAAGTGTATCATAAAACATTGTAAAGTAATAAAGTATCATCAAAATGAAGGGCACTGGGTTACAATTTTTGTTCATGCAATTCCATAATGGAAGAAAATTATTTTTTCTCAATTTTCAAGTAATTGTTAATACATCTTCTGCTCACAAAATTGTCACAATAAATTATAGAAATAGTAATAATGTTTTTTTTTTCAATCATTTAATACGCGAAATTAGCAGAGATCAGGTATATTTGTTTACAAAAACTGGCATGTCAAGATCTAATTATTGTCGTTTAATCTGATAAAACAAATTTAATTCTGGTCAGTGCGAGTACATTTAAATTGTTTTCCTTTATTCAAATTGCACATGTGGGCTCGGGGCCGTAGCTAGAGGGGCGCCAAGGGAGGCTGAGCCCGCCCTGGAAAGTTTTAAGCCTGCCCTACGATGGCCCAACCTGACAAGAAAGTATTTTAAAAATTCGTAAAAGCTTTGGAATAAAAACTTATGAAGCTTGCCTTTCACTATGATATCCCTTCTGGCTACGGCCCTGTGTGGGCCAAGACCGAGACGCTGTGAATTTGAACCGTCTCCTTTAAAACGTCGGCATTTCTTTTTTACTGTTTTCACGTAAAGTATTTAAGCCATTGACCTTGAATTTTTGTGGAATTTTGTTTTGTGTCGTTATTTTTGCGCACGGCACACCAGAAGTTCTCAAATAAAAGAGCCAACACTTATTTTCGTTTATTTTTGAGCTAGACCTTTACCTGTTGCAGCATTAATTCTCTTAAATGATGAGGAACTTGCAGTATTAATATGTGAAATTAATTTGATTACTCCTTGTATATTTAAAGGATTCCTTTAATTGGATAAACATTAAACTGGATATAAAATATAAATTTATGAAAGCATTATTTCGCCAAATATGCTTAAGAATAAGTTGTATGCTGCCCTCTTAGAGTCACTGTTCAATAGTGCTGTAAAAGTAAAGAAACGGTACCCGTTATAAAATATTCGTTACTCGTTACTTTCGTTACTATAGTATAATTAAAGGGGTCAATGCAAAAAATGCAATAGTAACAATTTCCGTCGAATCCCAATTTAGTGCAAGAAGTTGCTAAGTAGCAAGATATGCCTTTAATCCCCGGAAATAACTACTTCTTGATGCAATTATCGCATGAAAAGTTGTTTCAGTATCAAATTCTATTATTCTGATTTATCAAATTTGGTTATTATTTTTATTTATAGTAAATTCCCGAATTTTATTGTCCGTTACCGTACCTTCATTTTGTTAAAATTTAAATTCTTATAACGTGTGCTCTATTTTCTAACTGTTCATAACATAAGTTCCAGGTCTCGGGTGGCTAAGAATGAATTTCATGCCTTAACTAAATACAGATATTGTTATTAACTTGATAGATCACATAATTTTTAACACAAATGTTATACCACTAGTTTAATGTAACTAATTTTTACTTTATACTTTTACAAAATGGTTTTTAGAACGAACACAAAGCTTATATTACGAAATATTAATTTAGTAGCACAAAAAGTCGATGAAATTTGGACGTACTGGTATATCTGTTCTAAGTTAAAACTTATTTCTTTTTGCACAAACAACTGAGATTTGAAATTTAGAGTCATACGTTACTTTTGTAAACAAATAAAAAAATATTCTTCGTTGAAATGTTTCTATCTATTGTAAATGATCGACATTACCGAAATTCAGTGTAAAAAGTGGCCAAGTCCAAAACAGTTTTGTATTATTTTTCAGGGCTTAAGCAAATTTTCTAAATTTGATCTTTGGCTTTTTATTGCACACCAATGTATCTCTGCGTGCAAAAAAAAAAATCAAATTCCTGGAGCAATAAATAAAAATGTGGGAGTGTATTGAAATATTCAGTTCACAATGATCCGAAAACATAAAAGTTTTGCACTGACCCCTTCAATTAAATAATCAGATAACATGCGTTAGTATAATTTTCAACTTAAAGACGTAATACATAATAAGATTACTTTTATTATAATTTAGTTTATTAAAAAGTACTCCAAATAAAATTACTACTTACTAAAAATGCATACATAAGTCGTGGACGGTGCGTACAAGCAATGCAATAAGTATAAACAGTTGATAAACAATCCATTAAAAACGCATACAACTTATAATTGAAGTTGCTAAATTACCAACTGATCGGGAACTGGCACTCTTTCGTATCGAAACGTGAGCGAATTTGTACGCTATGGTCATACGAGTCAAGCATATGAATAACGAAAGGTTTTGACAAGTAACGAATAGGTACTTCGAGTCTCATGTTATACCCGTTACTCAGTAACGAATACATACGGTTTTCAGCAGCTCTACTGTTTAATTTTAATATTTGGTTTATCCCCATAAAAACTAATAATTGCGATGCGATTAAATTAAAGTTGTTCGCCTCTTAGGTGCACAAATGATTTAAGCCAGGATTAAAATTTAAACCGAAGTTAAAATGTAACGCATAATACGTAGGCTGCTCGAAAAGTTTCTGGAAACGGTATGAAAAAACGCATGTGAAATTTGGTAAACGGTATCATTGTTTTTCGAAGTATTCGCCCTTGACGTCAATACACTTTTGCATACGCTCGAACCAATTTCTAAAGCACGTTTTCCACTCTAAAGATGGTACCTCAGAAATCAGTGACCGGAATGTTTCAACCGCTGCTTCAGCCGACGAAAATCGCTCACCACGTATTTTATTTTTCATATTTGGGAACAAAAAGAAATCATTAGGTGATAAATCAGGTGAATATGGACAATGAGTCATTAATTCAACATTTCTGTTGGACAAAAAAATCAACTGTTTGACAGGCTTAGTGAGAGCTGGCGTTGTCGTGATGGAGAATAATTCGTTGATTTTGATTGTGTCTTTTTATTTGATCGTTGACTTCCGCCAAACAAATTGTAGTATACCAATCAGCATTCACGGTTTTTCGATCTTCTAAAGACACGGTTGCTACATGTCTAGTTAAACCAAAGAAACAAGCAATCATTTGCTTCGCAGCACTGCGTGAACGGACAATTTTTGTTGGTTTTGGTTCATATTCAAATACCCAAACGGTAGATTGTTGTTTACTTTCTGGCTCGTACGAATAGATTCACGTTTCGTTGTCACTAACGATGTTAAAAACTAAATTTGAACGACCTCCATTGAATTTCTTGAGCATTTCTTCGCAACATTTGACACGACCCTACTTTTGCGCTTCTGTTAAATTGTGTGGGATCCAACGACTGCAAAGCTTTCGTACGTTCAAATTATCACGCAAAATCTGGTGTATTGCTTTCATGTCAATGCGTAAGGATGCTTGAATCTCACGGTATGTCACATGTCGATTTCGCTCAAGCATTTCACGCACAGCATCTACATTAGTGGCAACAACAGATGTTGATGGACGACCTTCACAAAATTCGTCACTGAGAGAGGTACGTCCACGCTGGAATTCGGCAAACCAATTATAAACACTGCTCTTTGATGGTGCTTCATTTCCAGGAGTCAAATGAAGCCGATTGAGGCATTGTTTCGGCGTTAGACCACATTTGAGATCGTAAAAAATTATGGCACGAAAATTTTCAGGCGAGATTTCCATGTTTACACAAAATTACTTTTTCTCAAATGTTGTACAAACAAAACTAGTTCACTTGGATAGGAATTGTCAATAGAGTTATAGGCGAAAAACGTCACATTTTTCAAATATGACAGTTGATAAACGCTAACAATTCTAGACCAACTATATTCCAGAAAATGTTCCAGCAGCCCACGTACATATCTGTACGTCATAAGTAGACTGCAGAAGTTTAGGCACTAAAAAAGTCTATTTTAGGCGCCTAAAAAGGGCTTGTATATGTGCAAAACAGGCACAAATAAAGTATAAATAGTCTCCAAAATATTTATACCGGGTGTCCAAATCAAGTAAATAATTATTTTTATTATTTATTCTAAATACCCTTTTCGAATAGGTCAAATATTTTTCTATAAATTATTTAAAAAATTGGTTTTGTAAATCTTCTCCAAGGCGTATTTGCTGTTGGAAATACTTTACGCAAGACTTCATAAAACTGATCTTGTTTTTTAGATAAAGGTTCTGCAAGTGGGAAAATTTACAAATCGGGGGTGAAAGAGATTTAATTTCTTTTTATATTAAATCACTAAATTAAAACCAAGTAAAACCTATGCAGTTTGGCTTATATATCAATGAAAACTTTTATAGAAACAAAGGTACCGATATCGGATAGTTGTTTCATCATTTTGAATAAAAAAGCCGCAATTCTTGCTTTCAAGGGGTATTCACAAGATTCTAAAAAAATGCCGCAGTCATCTTTTTTTTAATTTGCCTCAGTCATCATTTTTTTATGAATAATAACGGTTATATTAATCATTTTAATTTTAATTTATGCAAATTTAAAATTTATTCTGAGAATTTTTAAGAAAAAGGCACATTATAGGCACTTTTGTCTTAAATAGGCATTTCTCCACAAATAGACAAAAATAGGTATTATAAAACTTTACCATTGGAATAGTAACTACATGAAACGTATTTATAACCAGGTCCTATAAAACTATTAAACACTAGTTTTATAGGACCAAGTAAAAAAGGCAAATGCCTAAACTTCCGCAGTCTGGTCATAATGGCTTAAATGTATTTATGTAACAATTTATGCAACCCAGCCTGAAAGAGCCAAATGTTTAGTTTCTGTAATACTTATGATATTACAGTTACCTCAATGAAAATTGCTTAGTTTAATTTTGCAAAATATTACTTACTATACAAAATGAAGAAACTAAAGGATAATATTGCGTTTATTAAATTTTTAAATCCCCGATTTAACCAAAAAACATTTTGTATAGACCAAAAGATTTCCTTTAATCTTTAACTAGGCACTGTGGAAAATTGTAAAATCGCTCAACGTTTCACTATGGATTATTAAGCTTCGCTTCAGGAGTGAAACGCTGAGTGATTTAATTTTCGACAGAGATTAAAAGATCGAATCAACGGTTTAATTATTCCAAACAGGATTTAAATGCAATTTCATTTACTAAAGCAATTGATATTATCAACTCTTCTGCGTCGTAATACCTTCATTCTAAAATATTTTTCGTTTTTCATTTATTTTCAGCATCACAATCAACCAAAATCGCAGATTGGGAACGCACGTGTGTTTTTAGAGAATGGCGGCCCAACCGTTGAATGAATAAAGCAATAATTTCACAATCACCAGATCAAAAATTCGTTTACACCTACTGCGTAGAAAGAATTTATGTTAATCACACCGTTATTACTTTACAAACGCTTCTAGGAACACGGAGCTGAAATTATGCGGCTTCCTACGGCATCAATAAAACATTCCACTACTACAAGCTAATGTACCTCACAATCAGTATTGAGTATGTACCCATTTGGATTCATCAACTCATTATTTATCAGCGTTATCAAGGAATCGACTCCCATGGAATTTTAATGACGGACTATTTCCAAATCGCAGCATAATATATTTGTTGAAACATACCTAAACCCATGTGTTATACTCCCAATAAAAATTAATTATGGATAAATAGTTTTTAAAATGCCAAGACAATTAACTTGTTCAGATTACACAGCTCATTGTATTATTTTATCCACTTCATGTTTATCAACTTCTGTAGTACTTATGCGTTAAAATTAGAAACGAACCAAAACACTTCACTTTGTAAAATATTTTAACATATTGAAGATTACTGTTACTTAATTCAGAAATCGAGACTGACATATTATTTCCTTTTCTTGTTTTCGTATTTTATTATACTCTTAAAAAAATATCTAATCTTAAAAAAATTATTTAAGAAATATAATTAGGTACTTCAATATTTCAAAGTTTCTATGCGATAGATTAAGGATATTATATTAGTGCTTCGCTTGAATAACAAAATTATACTAAAGTTAAACAACGTGCTTGACTACAAAAAAAATAATTATAAGTGACGACTGGAATTTTTCCAATTCAAAACCTCAAACTTATAAACTGAAGCTGACAAGTTTGGAATTCGTTTCCTCTTACAAGAAGAGCCTCGTCAATTATAATTAGTACAATTTGAGCAATATTACTCAATCAAATACAATTTCCTGCAGTCATACACATAATCATAGCGGATGACGACGAGGTATATTGTATCTGACGCGACGGTTTAACTAACTACACCAACAATGAATAAAAGTAACTCTAAATAAAATTAACAGAACAAAAAAAGAAGCATAAGATTATGTAACGAAACACAAAATTAGTTTCCAAAATAAATCAGGAAGCTGAAATAAATCGAAATACAAAGTTGATAAAATTTTCTGTTTGCCTTCGTTAATGGTAATTCAAGAAAAAAATAATAATAATGACATTGTAAAACAGCATCTTTAACAATTTTATTGGAAACTTGCAGTCAGAACTGATCTTTACATTTTATTGCCATTCGCCATTAATAAAGTCTGTAAAACCTATATTCTTAACTAGATATTTTAACAGCAACTAATTCACTTGATAAGCATTTAACTGACACTATTAACATTTTGGCTGGTTCAAGCGAATTGAAGGGCACATAAAAATTAACTGAAAATAAGTTCTAAAACTGAATTCACTGATCGGAAAAATACCAAATTTTGTAAATAAAATTAAAAAAAAACAAATTAGGTAAACAAATCGTAATCAAAGTAAGTAAAGTTAAACAATATTTCTATTAAATAAATAAGAAAAATGAAATCAAGTTAAGAAAATTAAAAAAACTGTGAAAAAAATTAAAGAACCGAGACAACATTTTTTGAGCTATAGGAAATCAACACGGAATTTCAAACTTTGTGAAATTTTATAGGAAAATTGTTTTTAATTTTTCACCGAACACAGAAAATTCCACAAATGCTCAACATTTGAACAGTTGATAGCTATCAATCGGTTGACAGCTATTCCTATTAACCGATAGGGAAACGTGAGCGTTTGTGCAACTTCACAAGATCCGGTTAAAGATTAGAAACAATTTTCATCGGTCAAGAGTCGATTGTAATATTGAATTGCATGTTCCCATGATAAAATATGACATAACATAACATTTTTAATAGATTCTAATTTGTTTTTGTTTCCCATTACCTTAAAACTCCTATAATTTTTTGACGGATAACACAAAAACGAATGATCCAATTACACAATGTATGTACAGGGTGTAACAAAAATACAGGCCGCTTCTCTAGGGACGTATTTTACAGATCAAAACAAAGAAAATAGTTCATATAAACATGTATACAGGGTGTTCACGGAAAGCCGCTACACTACTGTCTTATTTGAATTTTTACGAAGTAACTTAAATTTAAAAAAGTTTCAGGACCTTTTCTGTCCAATTTTATGGCAACATGGGAAAAACAAATGACTATCAAGTTTTGAGATTTTCAATTTTTATCTTTTAATATCGCGTTTACGATTTCAAATTCTCCAAAACATTATTTTCCAAAGCCTACTACTTTCTTAATTATTCCGTAATTAATCTTGGTGTGCAAGGAAAATGTCTGCAATAGCTAACTTTTTTATTTGAAATTTTATGAGGTAACTTTTGTCAGGAAAGTTTCAGGACCTTTTCCATTAGATCTTATGGCAGTATTGGAGAAATAAATTACTGTTTGGTTTTCCAGATTTTCAATTGTTTACGATTTTTTTAGCGGAATAACAGATTTCTTTTCATCGCAACACATTTAGGATGTCTTCGGTACGTCTCTAAAACCTTCTTTTCTAGCTATTGATACAGCTTCTCGCGAACACTTTGTGTACAGGATTTTCTTCTTTATTTTGATACGTATGATACGTCTCTAAAGTTGCTGATACTTCTGAGAGATTCTACTGAGCAAAATGAAGTTCAGATAAACGTATATCTAAAAATCAGCTGTTTTTATGTTATACTTAAATTATTAAAATTATGAAATTGAAAATTAAAGATTTATTTTTATTTATAATATTAAAGTAAATGTAGAAAAAAAATCATTTAAACATGTATAACGGATGCTCGCGCGAAATCGTATCGATAGTTAGAAAATAATTTGTTAGAGGCGAACTTAATTAGACATCTTAAATGCGATGCAAAAACCAAACAGTCATTTCTTTTTCCGATACTGCCATAAAATTGAGCGGAAAAGGCCCTAAAACTGCTCTAATTTAAGCTACCTCCTGAAATTTCAAATAAAAAAGTTAGCTCTTGTAGACAATTTCCTTGAACAATAAGATTTATTTACCAAATAAAAAAAATAGTAGGCTTTGGAAGATAATACTTTAGAGACATCATTAATTTGATGTCCTAAACGAGATGCAATAATAAAAAACATACATTTTATTAAAAAAAAGTTAAAAACAACTGAAAATCTCAAAAACCTGACAGTCATTTGTTTTTCCGATATTGCCATAAAACTGGGCAGCAAAGGTCCTGAAACGTTTCCAATATAAGTTACTTCGTAAAAATTCAAATAAGAAAGTTAACTCTTGTTGCTGCTTCCCATGAACACTATGTATACAGTTACATGTTTATATGAACTTTTTTCTCCTGTGGAATACGTCCCTGAAGTAGCGGCCTGTATTTCTGTTACAACCTGTACATTTGAATTCAGAATGATTCAGAGAATCCAAATGTGTCAAAATATTTCATTTAAAAAATGAGTTTTTTTCGCTCATCATGTATGTAGAAAAGGCTACTGCTGAACTGTTAGCATGAGTAAAATCCACATAAAAAAACCGTTTCAGCCCACATTTTTAGTTTCATGTATTCATTAATAATTAAAATAATAAAACAAACTAAGCCTGTACAGTTCAACTCAAGAAAGAATACATGCCCGTCATATACTGACCTCGTCTATTTCAGGTGGTTGAACTCATTAATAAACACTATTATTAATTTCGTACTTTACCTTGATTTAATGTTGCATTTTCGATACATAAAAATTCGCATAGTGTTGATTAACGTAGTGCAACCACCTAACATAGACGAGGTCCGTGTATGTATTTTTTTCTGAATTGGACATTAATTGATGGCGTCTTACGCGGGCTACATTCCGTTGCACGTCATTAGTTAATGAGGATATCAAAGACGCATGCTGTGTTGATAAATACCTAAAATGCAAAGAAATTCTTACATATATATTCAGTTATATAAAAAAAATCTCGCAGTATGTATAATGCATTTTAAGTAAATAAGTATACTTATCAACACAGCATGCGTCTGATGCCATCATTAACTAATGACATGCAAGGGAATGTAGCGCGCCTTCCTTATACTTTCACATATACCTAACGGATCCTCAAACTGAGTAGATATACTGTCAGAAGCAAAAAAAGTAGACAAAAAACAGTTTCCTGTATCTATTCTTTTTCGAAATGGTACTGATTGAAATGGTTTCACAGATAACATTTAAAAAATTTAATAGCTTTCAGATTTAACAAATACAATCTTTTATAGAATCTATGAATTCGTTTTTAAACAATACCATTTTAAGAAAGACTAATTACAGGAAACTGTAATTGTCTGGAAAGAGTGGAGTGAATTATTACGCGATCGCGCGTTCCGTCTATTATATTAAATATTTTTTGTTTATGAATTTTTTGATTTGTTGTGCATTCGCCAACACAAATAGTACCCAAAATGAAAATTCTATTTTATTTGTTTTTTTAATTGTTTTGAAAATAGTTTTTACACTGTCATGCATATTACCATATTACTGATTTTTATCCAATGTGACATTTTGTTTTTATCCTGAACATTTTATTGCAAATCGTTTTTGATTGCAGTGAATCCCTCGAGCAGCTGTTTCGGACCAATTTGGGGCTTCATCAGCAGAAGCGTAGCTCGAGACGATTTGACCAAGGTTAGGATGTCGCTGTTTAAATTGTTTATCCTAAACATTAATAAGTTGTTCCTGCAACGCTCCCCTATAATCTGTTGCTTAAAAAACAAAACAGTTATTTCCGGCATTAGTTATTTTGTCTGTGTAAGATACACCAGGCAGGTATGAATTTGCAATACAAGATGGTTATGTTTTATACTGCAGTATATCGAGTTGATCGAAGGGTAAATAGTTGGTAGCGCGCCAGTATACTATAATATTTTGTTATTACACTATAATATTTTGTTATTATATTTCAAATCTTTTTGTTTTTATGTATAATTCCCATATATTGAAAAAATAATTAAACGTGCCTTTCACAAATATAAAACTTTGCGCATTTTCATTTAACCAAGAATTCTCACATCCTGAAAAAAGAAGCAAACATAATTGCAAGCGAATCAGCGCTAGTACTGTCGAGACACGTTATTTTAACTTGTTATATTTGATGGTCAATAACAGATAACTGTTACGATTGGATAATTACTATACGATAAGAGACCGTTTAATAACAATACACACGCCGAGTGAGCGTTATCGGAACAGGGCGATCTTAATTCCGAACGCACACGCCTATACACAGAGAATACAAATGTGGGCTTTTTCATTCCTATTGCTAAAACCAATAAATGACACAACCTGTATATTGTTACCATCATTAAAGGAGATTACCATAATTTGAAGAGCGATTAGTAATTCACGTAATAAATTTACATGATAATAATCATTAACAGATGTTACCATAATTTGAGAAGCTATTTGTAATTCATATAATAAAAGTTAACGTTTAAAGTTTGGTTTCTTGCATTAATCTAGAATCTAGATAGACAGTCGAGATAGACAAAGTACATACCGTTTGTACTAAATAAGAATGTATGTGTGGTAACCCCCTCCTTAATTCGAAGAAGGATTCGAATTAGAACTGTCGACAAAAGTAAAATGAGGACGTGCGTTCCTGCAGGATTTATCTAATGAAATGCAGACGCGATGGCGGTGCGTCGAGGGGTTTGACGCCGGCGTCTTTCACTAGCTGGGAACGGAGCATTGATCGGTGACGTCATCGGACCAGCCTCAGCCAACTGCCTGAAAACTAGAGGGAAACAGCCTATTAGACCCGGCCAACGCTGATCGCGCAATCAATACGGACGAACGGCTACAATATACGGTAATCGTCGTGAGTAAACAGGGAAAAGTAAGAGTTTCAGGCTGGTCATGTGACATGACATTTAGAGCGTAAACACGACGAGTTCACTGCGTTCGCAGATAAGTTTATTTACACAAGACGTGGGACGATTCCGTTACGTTTCTGGGTCAATTTATCGTTGACGTAATCCGCACAAGTATTAAAGTATACGTATTGAAAAAAAAATCTTGTTTAAGAGGCGTATGACACGATATTAATTTTTGTATTAAATTTGGAAAAATTGTTACAAAGTGACAGAGACAGGTTACCACAGTGAATGTTTATTGGTTAATTAGACATTTCTCTCAGTTTTTCAGAAATATCAGAAATATATTCTATAAACTCGGCATATTCTAACGTATGTTTTGTTCTATTTAAAAAAAAAAATAGGCTGGGATATATGAGTTCAATTTAAACGCCGAATAAATTTTAGTCGTCACTGTCAAATAAAACGTCAGTTTCAATTCCGTAAATTAGAAATTTACATAAAACTTCGTTTTATTTTGCCAAAAAAAGGTCGAAAATAAATATAATTTTTAAGAAATTATTGCTGGTACTCAAAATTAAAAACAACAATCTCTTTACTTTTAATCAAACACGAGTCAAGTACAAATCTTGGACAATCAATGACGACCAGAGTGTTGAAGTAATAGTTGTAATCATATAATTTTTGCAATATGAGAAAATACTGAGCGGATTCTTAACCACACACAAAAAATACCAGTTAAGTCTACGAGCGCGGTGAACAATAAACAGGTGATGTGAACAAAACACTCGGCTGTCTGTTGGTATGTCCAGTAAATCGTAAGGGTACGAACATGCCGAAGATGCCTCACTGTTCACCTTCGATGTTTAGGCCGCCCTCGATAGTTCGATATAAAACAAATGCATAGATTTAAATGAAGCCGTGCATGTCGAAGATGCGCGCTAGTATTCATCTTCGATAAATAATAATAATAATATACGGTTATTTCTCTTGTGCCAATAAAGCATGGAAAACGTCATTTTGACTATAAACTAAATACAGATGTATGTATAAAAACAGACACTAAAACATTAACATTTTCTATAAGTTATCGTACGTGCTAAATAGTCAAATTTGTTAGTAAAAAAACTCAAAGCGTACAAAAGCTGTTCAGCTAAGAAGATTATAATTTTCTTTTTAAAGTCTTTGTGTGGAAGTGTTTTTAAATTTACCGGTATGTAGTTGTAAATCTTTATCATTTGTTGAGTTACACTATATGCACGGTTCTATTTAAAACTGCACGTGCGTTTTACATCGAGGTGATATCGCGGTATCGAGCGCTATCTGAACATCGAGGGTGAACAGCGAGGCATCTTCGGCATGTTCGTACCCTAAGATCAATGTGCGATACCGATAGCTGAATGCAGGGAGGCAAAACCTCAATGCGCGAAAGAGAACGGTGTTTAATCCTTCAGCATGAGATAACATTTACCTCACATTAAAGTATTTCTTACAGTGGTGTGCACGTTCCGAATGAACTGTGTGACTTGTTAGTCCTCTACCATTTCTACAAGGTAAGTCGGGGAAGTATTCTGAAAGTATTGCAAACTATACACGCATATAAATTCACAATCTACTGGGTTGAATGATTCTGTTGTTCCAAATTCAACTATTTCTCTACCGATTGTGCAAATTATAAAGAGCCTTTTTTTTAATTTCTGCTCGTGGTTGGCTGTGAATTGGCAGTTGTGAACCAGTCTTCCTTGAAATCGACACGTATGATAACCTATTTTTTGAAGGAAAAGTAAAATCAGAAAAGTTTTTCTAACAAATCTCATTCAAAATTCCATTTCTTGGAGTCCTTGTACGGACATTATCGGGTAAGGGTAGACATAAATGAAGTTTCCTCTCTTCAATATTTTGTAACAATCATCATCAGACAGATCGGTTTACATGTTAGGACAAACGGCTGAGCTGTGGTATAATAAATACAAGATAAGTCGTTGCGCAGGCGTGACGTTATGCGCGAAATTGTCATTTTCGTTTGCTAATTGCCTTACCTTGAGAATGTTCTACCATGCGGCTGCCCCTTTTACATAAAATGGAGACAGGTCCTGTCTCTCGAAAAACCTTGACCTTGAGTACTGTCACTCGCCTTCAATTTACGGCCATTTTATGATCTTGCAAGAAAACTATTTCAGGTGGTTTTATCAGTTTAGAAGTGACATTACGACATTTCTTAAGTGTTTCATACGACGGATTAATAAAGGCTAGTTCATAACTAATAACTCACGCAAACCACGAGAAGAAATTTTAAAAAACAACCAGTCTGCAATCAAATTAGTAAAGCATATCAAAGTTGTAACTCACATAATAATTTCACACCTTCTTATGTCGCCTGCAAACTATTCCCCTCAATAGATCAGATGTTCATTTTCCTTGTTTACTCTACACTGTCGGCTTTCATTTTTGAAAAGACGAACAAGATTTATTCCTCTCAAACAAAATTTAAAAATTTCAGTTTCAGGTGTGTTTTTCTTTCTCTCTCTCTGTCTTCTTACAAGAATTTTTCTTTACCCTAAACTTAGAGTCTCTACAGAACAATGAGTCAATAGAAACTGTTGTTAAAAAGGAGAATAAAAGGATAATATCATTGGTTTACAAAGGAGTTACAACTTATGACTTGATAACTTCAATAACTTCGATGTGTTTCTTGACACAAAAAGTCAATAGGTTACAAATTTGTTTACAATTTGGTTAGCGTAACTCAAGATCTTACGTCTAATCATTATATCAAAAGAATGGAAATTGCTATATGTGACTTCAGAAAGCTTTTGACCATGTAGACCATGCAATCTTAATAAATAAGTTAAAGCTGTGTTGTAATCACTCAATAAGTCCTATCTGAATAATAGAAAACAATTTGTTAGGATGCATCAGCCTTAACAATATCCAACATTACCCTGGCTGCACCGCTGTATTCGGTTCTAGGACCGGCATTATTCCTAATATACATAAGTGATTTAATAAATGAGGTGGAAGAGACGAACTTCATTAATTTTGCGAATGATACAACTGTAATAGTAAGATATATACTTGTATGCAAGAATATTTGAAGCAAACTGATGAAGGATTCAAATTAACTTTAGATAAAACTGAAACATGTAGAAGATATCAATATCAAAAATAACTCAAAATGCGAGGATAGTTCGACAACTCCGTGGCTTAAGAAAGAAAACATAAGTTTCTAGACAAAAAATAAACAATTTATTTTTCAATATAGTCTCCTGCTCGCTCCACGCATTTGTTCCAATGTAACTCCAAACTGGCAATGCCTTCATTGAAGGTAGATGAATCCAAGTCCACAAAATTACCATTTACTGCTGCGATTACCTCAAAATTGGACGAAAATTGCTTAACACCTAGCCATTTCTTTAGGTTTGGAAATAGATGATAATCGCTGGGAGCCAAATATGGGGAATAGGGCGAATGAGGTAATAATTTGAATGCCAGTTTGGCTATTGCGATCGCAGACTTGTGGGTTGGTGCAGTATTATTTGCTAAATGAGGCCGTTTCTCTTTGAGTTTGTCGCTCAATTGTTGCAACAAATTGGCATAATAGTCGCCATTTACTGTTTTTTCCTTTTCTGAATAGTCAATGAAATTAACGATGATCCTAAAACATATTTGCCATAACCTTTCTTGCTAACAAAGCGGCTTCTACCTTCTTCGGTGGCGGAGAACCTTTGTGTGTCCATTGTTTGGACTGTGTTTTGGTTTTGAGAGTGTAATGGTGGACTTAGGTTTCATCGAAGCTTATGAAACGGCGTACAAGTCCTTTGGATTGCGACGAAATCGTGCCAAAAGGTCATGCGATTCAATTTTTGCTCCATTGTAAGCAACCGTGGTGGCCAACGCGCCGAGTATCTTTTCATTTCCAATTTTTCAGTTAAAATTCTGTACACACTGTTAGTTGAGGTACCCATTATGACTGCTATCTCACGCACTTTTACTCGATGGTCATCCAATACAATTCGGTGGACTTTTTTTAATAATATCCAGGGCAGTAGCCGTTTTTGAAAATCCACGCGGCATCTTTTGTGTCCACAGGACCACGCTTAAATTTGGAACCCGAGTTTTTGACCATGGAAAACGAAGCAGCGGACTCTTAAGTGTGGTTTATACAGTCACTAAAACTAATAACTAAACATTAATAACTATCAACTAAGAAATTAAAAGGCTGTCCTAACACGAAGCGGTTTATACAACTTCACTAAAAATTAAGAATTCGTTTATTTCAATTCTTACTGGAAAAGGCGGGATAACCGTAAATTTGACTGTACTTTCTCTCCAGTTAATATTCCCTCCACGGAATTTTCACAGCTAGGTGTCCAACGCGCATGCGTAATTTTTGGTTGTATAAACGGAAACTTTTGCATAGTTTTAATTTTAGTTTTAGTTAATTTTTAGTTTTAGTTTTAGTGACTGTATAAACCTAGCATAACAATGTGAAATCCAGCTGCGCTTTCATTTTGGTTTTAAGTATTTCAAATCGAAGTACTTTATGACTGCTCGTAACTTGGTCTTTTCCATAAATGAAGTTGATTCTTGTCTGATGAAAAATGTAAGTAGAAAGGTTTTTTTTAATCGTGAACCAGAGCTTTTCCATTGTCCACAGAATGAGACGGAACATTCACTTTGACGTATTGTCAGACATAGGTTGCGTTAAGTGAACGGTTATTTTGAGAAAAATCGTTAAGTCAATGGTCAGACTGTACCATGTGATCAATCAGCTGATTAGAAAAATTGGTCACGATTTAAAATGTGACCAGGCGTGGTCTAAAACGTTAAGTGGTTAGTCGGACCAATTTGACCGATCAGAATAGCAAATACAGGTGATGTGAAATAAGGATTGTAGCTAAAAGTTAGATATATTACTTTTTTCTTATCTAAAGGTTTAAACGAAGTATATCCGTGGCGTATTTCACTAATTTCGAAACTTTAGAGACCCTTTCAAAACTTGTTCCATTCCCGCCCTCTTCTGTCATAATTTATAATCACAGTGCCTATCTAGCCATTAACTATGGGCGTTAAGTAAGCGGTTAGTAAAGTCCGACTTTGGTCAGAATTACCGTTGACTTAACGCAACCACAGATTAATTGACAGATTGCTTGATGCTTCTACAGAATGATACAAAAGTTTCAGCGGAATTCGCGGCATCTCTGTGTTAGGCCACCTAGTTATCGAACGCTCCTCGTAATCTTCTACGAGTCATTCTAGATTTAAAATTAATTTGGAATCTACAGACTGAATAGATATCTAAGAAATAAGGTATCAAGAAATGTATTTGTATTACGAAATATTTCTAATCTTTTACGGATTGAAGCTTTAAAAAGAGTTTTAATTGCTACTCGCACCTGTTAAGTTATTGTACAGAATTGGCCAATTGGTTTATAAACATAGGTGCTTCTTCGACTTGTATCCTAAGCCTGTGTGCCTGGCGGGCGAGACGCGACTTGGCCCCAGGGCAGCATTCGCCGGCCAGTCTCCAACATGTGTGAACGTGACTAGCCATATTTCTTCTTTACTTTTCTAGTGCGTTCTTTGTTACATTGTTCAGTTAGACTTTTGCCAATTCTGTACGCCGGGGCACTCGTCAAGTACGATACAGTCGAAGAATAGGAATACAAGTTGAAGAAGAATATTTGCTCTTCAGAGGAAAGCCATTTGCATCGTATGTTATCTAGGATATCGTGACAATGTAAAATCTAAATTTAGACAACTGAACTTAAGGTATTACAACTTATTTGTATACTACAGTGTTTTACAGAGCAATTACAATTACAGAGCAATGTTCATACCCTAAACACCAGGAATGAAATTAATATAAAACTAGAATGCTAATCAGTAACGGGACACGAAACGGATTCAAAAGCAGAATCCAGTGCTTTTGAATGAAAATGAAGGTTTGAAGCCTGGTTTTCACGATGATAGATTCTGAGATATTTGCTTTCATTAAACCAACTATCGCTGTTCTAAAAGCAACTATCGCAGAAACTATCATCGTGTACATATCTTGACAGTTGCTTTCAGCGACAGAATTTTAGGATCAGACTGTCGTTTAATATTTTATAGGGAGGTATTAATTTAGATTCCCGGTGTACACGAAATAAAAATGTATTCACAGAACTGGAACGGGTGCTGTAAAATAAATTTACTTCGTTCTGTTCGAAAACATTTTGGTAGATGACGCAAGCCATTCACACAGTGGAAAAGTGCCACGCAATTACTCATGCAAATGATGGGAACGTCTGCGGAGAAAACGGAAAGAGCACGCAATCTTACGAAACAACCGCCAGGGTCGAAACAAAAGGTCAAGACTATGCATGACCAGCACGAATTGCCGCCGCCGCTGCTTCCTCCGACTATTTATAAAACTGGTTTATTTGTATTCTGATCGATACAATTACATCGAACAGAATCCCGGCGTGCCTTGGCTGTGGTTCAAGAAGCGATGCGAAATTATATTTTCGACGTTGTACTCGCGTATTTATAATACATCGTTTCGGTGGCGGTCCTACACTGTTGTGTTGTGGTATTATTGGCCCGTAAATCTCCGTGCGTCATCCGAGAACACTATTTTTCCTAGTTTAAAATAAAATAAAAATAAAAATATGGACAATATGAACGTATGTTTTTATCTGAATTTAACTTCATGAAGGACAAACCAGTAAAATACCACTGTGAGAAGTTGGTCGATCCGAATTGCTCCAGTCAGTTTTTTCTTCTTACTTACTTATTCCTAAAGCCTTACCTACCCTACCCTAATTTTTTGGATCTGGTTCCCAGAATTCCTTCCCTTTCTCCCATTTTCTTCCTCTTGTTTTCACATTTCCTTTTTTTTCTTGCCACGTCTTCCTTTCTCTCTTTTTTTTAGAATTCTTGCCTCGTTTTGGTATTCTTTTAGTGTGTCTGAACCACCTTAATCAGTTTTCTTCTATGAACTGGTTCAGCCATTTCGTGTTTAGGTTAAATATCTCATCTCTGATTTTTGTTCTTTATTTTCCTCACATTCTTAGGTATCACGAAGTCCACAAAATTAAAATAACGCAAAATGTCCTTAGGAGTCGTTTGCCTTTATTTGCACCCGATGGTACCTACTTCCTCTCGGATGGGGTGATCTATTTTTGATTTTTTTTTGTTGTCCAGAATTTATCGGATGTGGTAATCTTCTCTTTTCTTTTTTTTTATTGTCGTCCAAGATCCTGAGACACATGTTACTAATGGCGTGGCTACGTTCTTACATATTTCAGTTTTTATGTGTGTTTTTGGTATATCTTTGTTGCCCAGAAAGGTGTACTTTATACTGTTAAATAGTCTTCTTGTGATTCTGTATTTGCTGGTATATCCTCATCTAGTTTTCCTATTTCATTGAGCTGGTTTAAATTTTGGTAGTTTTCGTTTTAGTATTTTCTCATCTTTGGCTCCATGTCGTCGGCGTATTACGTATCTATCTTTACATTCTCAGTCGTACACTTCGTACCTTTTGAATTTCTCTTTTGTATTTCCTTTGTTCAAAATTATTTTGAGGAGAATTGGTCTCAGTATGTATTCCTGTTTCAGTCCTTCGATCGTTTCAAACAATTTAGATTTTTTGTTTTCCTTTTACATTATTCGTGATGTTTGCGTATGGGCTTTGTACGCCCCTCATTATTCTTGCTTGCAGTCCTCTTTTTTCTAGAATCTTTCTTCTGGTTTATTTTGTCGAAAGTCTATAAAGCACAAATGGTCTTTTTTCTTCTATTAGTGTTCTTTCTGCTGTCTGTTTTAAGATGAAAATGGCATCTTGCGTTCCTCTGTTTGGCCAGAAGCCAAATTTATTGTCTATTCTAGCATACAGTTTAGAAAAACATAGTGATTGTTCTACAATTTTGGCATTTAATGTATTGAACCTATCCTTCCCAATAAAAGAGGCGCTATTCGAAGTTTTGCTGGGTTTAGGATCTATGACTCCCCTTTTGTTGTGTTGTTACAAAAATTCGTTGTAGGGTATGTGGTCAAAAGGGCATTTTCCTTTTTTATGGATGGAAAAGAGGGGTTCACCTCAATCGCAATCGCTCTTGTCCTAGCGCTCCAAACATTTAGTTCTTAAAACTCATTCACCTAACCGCTAAAAATATAATTCTGAAATAGCCTATTTGGAACACAATTTCTTAATAGTACCATAGCAAAAGTACGAAAATTCTGAAAATAAATTTCTTACATGAGCGTCATGTATTGAAATCCTGTCAAATTATGTACGGCATCCTGCAACAAGTTGTGAAACAAATTCCTGTATTTATTTTCAGGATACGTATTACAGTTTCAAAGATATAGATTGCCTCAGTTCTAACCTCACTACTCCAACTTGCCCCATTCTCCCTTGAAGATGTCAAGGATCTCTATCACTGAAGGGCCATTGAGCTAAAAGTAAAAAGAAAGACAATACCACAACAACGAAGAAGACATGATGTATACATTCAAAAGAAGAATATGCGATTCTTTAGCTGCAGTCTGCAGTCTCTGAATATGCGCTGCATGTTTCTCCGCACGTAGTACACACTAGGAGTATATGTTATATGTCAGCCACTATAACCAATCAAGTTTCTTCATTGTATGTGAGAATTATTTTTTTCCATCACCGAAATTATTGTAAATAATAGAAAGTAAAAATTCTCACTCTTAAGATAGAATATTTATTCTAAAACACTTACTTCTTATGTGTTTCGCATGTATTTTAATTCTATAACAAGTTAGAGAATATTATTCCGTAATTCGGCTCAACGAAATACTTAGATTGCCATGTAGTTCAAAACTGTCAGTGTCAGATATAAATGCAGCGTCCTAATTGTTTCAATAAGGCCCAGTTTTACAATGACGGTTTAACTTTGAGCCGAAGCTTAAATCCTTCACAACAATTGTTGAAATAATCGTTGGTAAGGGTTTAAGCCTCAGCTCAGAGTTGAGCCGCATTTGTAAAACTGGACCTAAGCAACTTGTTTTGTTCAGATATAATTGTTTTTGGTTCATACTTTCTGGTCATGGAGGAAATACAGTCTGTAACGCGGTTAGAATGAAAATTCGAACTGCTCGCGTTCGTAGTCTTCCACTTGTATCGAATTTTCATTCTAACCTTGTTACATAATAGATTATTTTCGAACACGCATAAGTTTTTTTGGAAAAAAAAAGGAAAAAACTGTTTTTAACTATGAACCAAATTAAATGCATGTAATATTAGAATTAGAATTAATTGGTGCAGGTAGCTTGTATTTTTTAATTTTTGGACTTGGCGGCCATTGCATCTAATAGGCTCAAGTATTCTTTTCACAAACAGTTTGTAAACAGTTATTATGAAAAGTGCAGCATCTCTCCCATATTTACCGTACTACGCCGACTACGCCTAAAGAAAAACCTGGTTATTCTATGGAATGTTATGTTTCTAAATGTTAATTGACTATTAGTGTTATTTGTTATTACATCGTGTTTGCATTTGAGACTCATTCAACACGCCAGACAAACATACGAAACCCAATTACACTCTTCTGCGTATGTATACATACATATAAACATGACCTACAACCGTTCTCTGCGAATGCTCAGCCGCAAGCGATTGCTTAACGCATGACCACGTCCTTATTAAGACCGTCTGGAAAGAACTAAACAATTCTGCAGTGTAGGATCGAAATCCAATGAAAAAGAAAGTACGGTAATTCCAAGCAAATGAACGCGCTTTCGACGAATTTTTTGTTTTTCGAGCGAGCGAGCGAGCTGGTCGCCGTGGGCTTTCATCGACTCCCTTCGGAAGAATATCAAGCGAAGAATAAAAATTCAAACATCGTACTTTTTCCTGCATCGCTTCGAGGTAAATGGCGTGAGAGCTAGAGGTACTTTTGCGACGAGAACTATTAAGACCAAGGAAGTAGGTTAAATAAAAAAGGGGAAAAACACAATATGTATGTTGATCTAGAAATAGTTTTTTTTAATGGATGAACTCCATTTTAAGCCGTACACCTAACGGATATTTTGAATCGCCGTTTGTTTCAATACAGGATGATTCAGGTTTAATAAATCCAAACCATTTTATTTTCGAGTTAAAGTGTATTTCTAAATTAATTCCGAAATGGAAGAGTGTTTTCATATTTGGTATAATTATATATTTACTTAATCGAGTTGTAGAGCAACGTCGGCATATATGGAATATCCATTCTTTGGGTAGTCTTAAATTCTGAACTAAGATACTAAATACTCAGATATTTTAATTAAAAATACTTTATGTTGTTTTCCAGCGGTTGCACATAATAAATTTAAGAAATACATATTTTTTGGGAAAATTCTGTAACAAATTAAAAAAACTGCATTTTCATGATATGATTTAAAATGGCGGGTAATAGGGAATAGTCAGTTGGGGTGATATGAAATATGGAAAAATATGTAACACTTTAAATTAATACGGTGAAATATCAACTGTTGTACTAATCTACACTATAACAAACTAACTTTGGTGTAAAAAACAATTTTATTTTAAAAAATACGCCAAAATACATTTTTTGGTATCGCACGTAAACTTCCAAAACGATAGATTCACAAAAATATACTGTAAAGTTATGCTATACCGAAACTCATGTTAATGTTAAAGTCGTTTAACAGATGGCGCTTCTTATTTCAAAAATACCGGGTATTCCATATAAGCCGGTCTATTCCATATATTCCGACTTTACTCTATTATCTGGTGATGACTATCCTTTTATAGAATATTATGCAGCATTGGTCATAGTACAATAAAATAATATACTAAAAGTTCCCATCGATATCATGCCGGCTCCACGTGTTATTCAAGGTCAAACGTCAAAAGAAATGATTTTTCGCGTTTATCTCGTTTCGCGTCGATGTGATAACAATTTGGTTCATTATAAGAATTGTAGATTAGACAATTCCCTACAAAAAAGTTCCCACACATTTTTACGTGCGATGAACCGTTTTCATCATATAAGGTCAAGAATACACAAACAGTAAAATGCATTCATTTCCATACCATTTTCGAGGTAGAACGCGAGGAGGGTTAGTGTTTTCAAATCGATTTTGAGATTTAAAAGAAACACTGAAGTTATAAAACAATTTTACTCTGTCAGAACTGTATTATAAATATGCATATACGTAACTTTACAACTGCATTACATAAAAAAAAGTGTCGGCAGACCTTCATCTCCGGCGTTGCAATGAGGTAGTAGTGTACTGAAAGTTTGGCAGTAGTGCTGAACCTGGTACGATAGTAAGATCTAAAACAATCCTGGTAAAGTAAAGAACAATAAAAAATACTGACAATGAGTGAAGAATTTCTAGGTACAAACTGCCGAATAACTACGTTCCAAGAAACATTTTTGATAATTAGAATACTATCCATTCTCTAGTGAACTGTTTACTCCATCCTTTAGAAAAACTTTTGATATGTATTTAATGTGTATATATTCCAGTTCGTATGTCATGAATTTAAGAGAGAGTTACGCTCCCTGTTTCATTGGCAGCGCGATAAGAGTAAACGGTTCATCGCACGTAAAAATGTATAACTTGTTTGTGGGAATTTGTCTAATCTCCAATTCTTATAAAAACCCGAATTGTTGTCAGACTAATAGGAAGCGATAAAATAGCGAAAAACCATTTCTCTTGACTTTTGACCTTGAATAACACGTGAAGCCGGCATGATATAGATGGGGACTTTTGGTATGTTATTTATAATGGCTACATAAAGGTGTATACAAAAATTCAGCTAGGTTGGATTTTTTCGGAAGCTACCGCATTTTTTATACATATTTTACTGGCTACCAGTTGACTTTTAAACATAGGCACTTCTTCGATTCGTATTGTAAGCGTTCGTGATATGTCGAATGCTGGAAGATCGACAAAGCGCCTCATATCTCCCATCGGCATTTCGAGACAAACCGCGGCATCTCTCTTTGTATCACGGAATACTAACCATACATCGTACATTGCAAGTATTTATAGCGCGGTCCCTGTTGCAAGCATTATTTAGGACGTTCCACATGTATTTTTTTTTCATTTTACGCTTCTGGTTATATTTGGCTCCAAATTAATTAAAAACTAAATTATTCTTGCTTATATGACTATCATTTTCGATTTTCGATCACTTTTCACTTCACTAGATATTTCGAGAAAAAAAATCATTACATTACACATGTATTCAGGCTTCAAGTACTAAAGGATTTCTTTGAATTATTTTATTTGAAACCAAACGCGCTGCCGTGTGAGAATTGAGCCTTAGGCTCAAGCAGCGCGTTGTGTCGCCTAAGGCTCAATTCTCACAAGGTTCAATTCTCACACGACAGCACGTCGGATCGCGTCATTTTGCTGCCACTAAAAGTTGCCACGGTTTTAAATGAAGCAATTCTCACTAGGCAGCATTTTACGTCAAAAAATTACATGTAAAAATATGACGCGACGCGACACGCTGCCCGTGTGAGAATTGAGCCTAACTCGGCCGACTAAAGGAATTAAATGTATTAGGTCGAAGTAAACAGGAACCTTTGAATTTCCCAGTTGGATTATCATTGACCATGGGTGTATCAGTAGTATCAATATAAGCATGGGCGCCTTGCGTGGGATGACTTATTATGTAGCAAACTGGCTTCAATTTGTTAATCCTTTTGCAATGATAGGTAAAAAAGTGTTTAAACTGCTCATTACGATTACATCGCATTTGTGATTACCCTTGGTCGAATCGTTGTGCTTTGCAGTGGAACTTCGTAGCTACGCTTCTGATGAAGAAGCCCCAAATAGGGCTGAAATAGCTGTACAGAGGCTGCTCGAGGGTTTCACTGCAATTAAAAACGATTTGCTAAAAAATTTTTAATTTTATTTATACTATAATAATAATCAAAATATAATAATAATATAATATTAAATTCATTTAGAAAAGGCATAACATACTTTTTAAGCATTTGAAAAGTGAGTTATCTCTAAAATTTGAAGTAATGATTCTTCGTTTAGACTGTAAACCCCGTGCAAATGCCCGAGCTTGCCTGGATACGCTCATGTTATTGACTGTTATTTAAGGCCGGTGTTATGAAAACCGTTGTTAGTAACACTGGCGTGAAAATTTGTGTAAATGGTCGTTGTTATAAAACCGGTTTAGTAATTTTACATTTTTGACATATCAGGCGTGGCGTTAGTAACAACGGTTTTACAGTTCGTGTAAACAGTTTACGCCCGTGGTTAATCTTGCTACCAGGTACTAACCTCGACTGTTTAAACGATTTTCGTTCGATTTGTTGGCATTATGTATGCTCGTTATGGTTGCGTACTTATTGTTTTATTCACTGACAGTTGGCAATGCAGTCAGCTGTTGTAAATAATATCTGTCAGTAGTACGTGTAAATGAAGCTCACAAACCAGCGTTACTAACAACCGACTTTAATAACACCAGCTTTATTAAAAGTTCGTGTAAAATTGTCATTAGAGTAGTAATTTAAAAAAAAATGCAAATAATTTTCTTGTTTGATTTTTGTGGTATCAATGATTGCGTTTGTACGAACTTTTAAGGCTTTTGTTATTAACGTCGGTTGTTAGTAACGCCGGTTTACACGTATTACTTGACAGATATTATTTATAACAGCTGACTGCATTGCCAACTATCAGTGAATAAAACAGAAAGTATGCAACCATAAAGAGCATACTTAACGCGAACAAAAGTCAGGACCATTTAAACTGTCCAGACTGGTAGCAACATTAAATACGGCCGTCAACTGTTTAAACCGATGTTACTAACGCCATGCCTAATATGTCACGAATGTTACTAAATCGGTTATATAAAAACGTTTGTTTTGACTCGTTTACAGGGATTTTTATACTAGCACACTACTAAAGAAGGAAAAGTATGTACATTTGTCAGAAAATTGTTGACTATCGCTTGACAAAACAGTGATATTAAAAAAATAACGTACTTTTTGTAGCATTTATAAACCATTTTTACGTGATTTTATTTACGTGTTTCCAAAGACAGCCTGTATTTGTTGTTGTTGTTTTTTCTGTCTTTATTTTTATTAATTAAATGTTTGCAATTGCTTTACTTTATTAACTATTTCATCTCTAGCAAATTTTATATTATTGAATGTAATATTGGAAATATTTAAGCTTTTAGATAAGCAGGACAAATAGCGATTTTCAGGCTTCTATATGTAGGGATGGGACATCGATGTTACACATTGATGTCCTATTGATGTACTACGATGCTCAACTTAAATGAGACTCCTGCGTGAACAATCAACGTAAGGGCTACGAAACTGTCAAATCATTTAAGTTGAGCGTCGTAGTACATATCGACCGCTAAATATCAAGATCAACGTCATATTTATTAATTTTTAAAAGAAAAAAATACTTATTAAATAAATACAATTAAAAAATAAAATAAAAATACAGCTTGTCCCAATTATCTAGAAGAGAATTAAGTAATTACAATTTTTACCAATGTTTATTAATCCGTATTATTTTAAAAATTTAAAAAAATTAAGAAGTTTTTAAATTGTTTCTATTAATAAATAAATTTGAGAAGGCGGTACAAGTTTGATGCTTTAAATTAATTTAAAAAAAGAAAGAAGCGATTAGGAAACTGCATATTGTAGATTAAAGTTTTTTGTATTAGTATTTTGTTATTGTCCTAGATTCATTCATTCAATATGCGTTAATAGTATTAAGTTTTTCCAAGAAAAATAAACGTGTCATACAAATTGAGTGCCCACAGTTTACCATATGCAGGAAGAATAATATGCATTTTATCATCTCGCTTTACGATTCCAAATTCACCCTGTTTTAATGTTAAATAAAAACATAAGTTTTAAGTCAAAATGAATCACAGAAAGTTACAGTCTTTACACAGATAAAAATCTTCAACACTTTGGGGCGCCAGGGAACACTTTCAGTGTTCTCTCGCATCCATCCGTTTATAAAATTAGAAAAAAAACGGAATTATGATGTTTACCGTATGTACGTAAAAGTAGGAGTAGAGCTAGTAGAAACCTTGTTGGAGTAAACTCTCACAGTTTAATCGGGAAAAGACAATAACAACGCCAAACTAGATAAGAATTAACAACTTTTATATAAATCGTTAACATCGAAGGCGAAATCATCGAATATCGGCCATAAAACATCGACGTTTGATCAACATCGATGTATAAAGTCCATCTCTACTTCTACGAGAGGAAAGCTACATATTTTTTGAAATTTGCTTATTCGTATTGACCGAATAAAATTTCAAATTTGAAAGTATCTCTGGAAATAATTGAAAATTTGTACAACCGTCGGTGTCGACTCTCGCGCCTGCGTATTATTCGCAACCCTCTGAAGATTTTAACTACTGGTGATTTTAACTGTGTATTTTGTAATCTTTCTCACAGAAAAGGTATGGTTCTTATTTAGCATGTCGACATTGTATACCGTTAGAGGGAGCCATCAGCTTACTAGCAAAGTGAGGGTAAAACGCAATGGGGTGTAGGATAAGTAGGATTACGCATTTTTTCATTGGGTTGGGTATCTTAATAGATTCTTATAATCATTGCTAATAATTATCACTAGAATTAAAATAAACGAATTCTTAATTTTTAGTGAAGTTTTATAAACCACTTCGTATAAGTACGGCCTTTTAATTTCTTAGTTGATAGTTATTAATGTTTAGTTATTAGTTTGTGCCTGTATAAACCACACTTTTCTGTAAATTATGAATATTTAACATAAAAATATCAACAGTGCTTTTACTTACGTAAATTCGAATACGTTATTTCATTAGCCTAGGCTACGTGGAAACTTCGACGGAAACGGTAACGTAAACAGCATGCGCAAGAAAGTACGTTGCCGCATCGAACACGAAGCTTGTCCGTTGTGATTCATTCCCTCAGTTAGTGTACCCGCATTAGAGTTGGTGTACGCGCAAGTAAGAACGTGTCTTGCGTATTTGTGTTGTTGATCCCCTTAAAAATGTCAGCCGACAAAAATGGAAAAAGAAACTTGATTCGCAACCGCCACGTAATTAACTTAGACACGAAAATGAAAATTATCCGCAAACATGAAGATGGTCAGGGCATCACCTCTATTGCTCGTGAATTGAGGTACGCACCATCTACAATCAACACCATCGTCAAAGATGCTGCCCGTATTCGGGAACATGCTAAACGTAACGCTTCAATGAAGGCAAAAATAATTACTAAAATACCTAAAGGAACCATTAGCGACGTGGAAGAGCTATTATTAATTTGGATAAAAGATCAGACTGAAAAACAACTTCCCTTAAATAAACAATTAATTCAGGCCAAGGCCAAGAGTCTTTTCCAATATATGAAGAGCAAATACCCGCAGGAAGCTCACAATTTTTCGGCTAGTGCAAGTTGGTTTAGCCGTTTTAAGAATCGTGTGGATGCAATCCTATCTGAAGATGCTGCTAATGGTGTTGTCGAAGCAGTCGATGATGAAATCGAAATTGCCTGCAGTGATGACAAAGCCACGATTGATGATGTCGAGGTTGCAAAGCAGTACCCAGAGTGGCTCAAAAAAATCATCGACGAAGGGTCTTATCTTAAAGAACAAATTTTCACTGTGAATGAGACAGGACTTTTCTATCATAAAATGCCGTCTAGGACATACATTGCTAAAGAAGAAAAAACGATATCCGGTCCCAAAGCTTCCAGGAAAAGGGTTTCACTTCTGTTAGGAGGAAATGCATCCGGAACATTCAAATTAAAGCCTTTACTCGTCCACACCTCTGCTAATCCACATGCTTTAAAAGGCATCACAAAGGCAACACTGCCGGTGCATTTTCGTACAACTAATACGGCACGTATAACCGCTGCGGTTTTTGAAGACTGGTTTGTAAACTCCTTTTCTTCCGAAGTGGAAAAGTACTGCCACGAAAATAAACTCCCTTTCAAAATTTTGCTTATCCTAGATAATTCCCCAAGTCACCCTATTAATCTAGGCGACATCTCTTCTAATATTAAGGTTGAGTATCTCCCCATCGACACTTCATCACTACTACAGCCGATGAATCAGGGAGTAATTTTCACTTTTAAAGCTTGCTACATGAAACGAATGCTTACTCAAGCCATCAATGCTCTCGATTCTAATACTGACTTGACGCTGCCAGAATTTTGGAAACAGTACAACATTTATGAAGCAATAAAAAACATTACTGGAGCTTGGGCCGAAGTAACAGAGGATTGCATAAAAGGCGCTTGGAAAACATTAACTCCTCATCTTGCTTCAGATTTTCGGGGATCTACAGATAATGACGAAACCTTCGTAAAGGAAAGTATAAAAATTGTTAAGCTCGCTGAAAAACTTCAACTCGACGTGAAAGAAGATGATGTGAAAGAATTGGTCGAAGCACACGATGAAGAATTGACCAAAGCGGAATTGACCGAGCTTGCATCAGCAAACATTGCGGATAACGAACTGAATGACGTCGACGAGACGGAAAGGAAGCCCAAACATTTCACAGTAGAGGGTATGACTGCAGCAATGCAATCATTGAATAATCTCTATGAAGCTTTAGAGAAACAGGATCCTGATGTATCCCGGTTTCTTCAATTTCAGCGCATAGTTGACGATGCCTTTTCAAATTATAGAAAAGTGTATGAAGAAAAGAAGAAGGCATCCGTTCATACTTCTTTTGACAAATTTGTCTTGACACGAAAACAACGTAATGAACCGAGCACTAGTACTCTTTCTGTGGTCGGACCATCACCTTCTGCTTCTGGTACTACTAGCACAACCATTCCTGCCTCTGCTCCAAGTGAATGCGATACTGTCGAAGATCTCACACCTATTCACTCTCCATTCTATAATATTAAAATGGAAGAGGAGGATTTAGATGATCCACTTTCTATTGTGCATTACATATCTTGAACTTATTCAAGAAATCATTTAAGAATTATTGCTGTAAATTTTCTTATATCTATAATAAGTGAAAAGCTTAATTGTTATTTATAACTGTCTGTAAAATGTACCGTACAATAAATTGCTGACAATGATAAAAGTATTCAATTTTTTTCTAGAATTAAGGATAGCTCCATTAGACATTAAACTTAGAGAATTTTTTGTTCTTACACAACGCATTAAACACAACCATTAACACCTTATACTATCGTGGTCTAGAAATAACGTCTGTAAAATGTAAACAGATATAGGTATTTTGTTTGTAATTCAATGATTCCTCGATGTTGTGGCTAAGGTGAAATTAGGAAAGTCTTCGTTTCTCCAAATTTTCAAAGTATAAAATTATTTCCTTTTTTCATAGATAGGAAACTGTTAACGCCAAATTTCTGCGTAATTTCGCGGAAAAGACGTATGACCAGTTTTCCACCAACAGTGAAGTGGAACTTAAAAATAATCGGTTCTTATGATATTTGAGGTTAGGTAACATTGTATAAGTCAAATTTTAAGGGTAGGTATTTCAGCCATACACTGACTTTATACTCTGATTTGTTCCAACGTTTGCAATTTTTACGGGACTAAATCTGAGTTTAAAGTTAATTCACAAGTAAAATGACATACTGGTCCTTAAGCCTGGTTTGTGATTCTCAATTTAACTTTAACTTCCAATGTATTACGTAGGAGTAAACAGATATACACTAAAGATTAAAGTTGAAACACTATCTTTTATATGCACACTTGAAAAAATTAAGTAGAAAGTCGACGTTTGATCAGACAAGTTAGTGCTTCAATTATGGATATCAGATACAATTTTGTCGAAGCTTAATATGGGCATCAAAAAAGGTTTCCCTTGACAACTTGTATATTTATAATTTTCCTGAAGAAGCTGTCAAACACACATCGACTTTCTACTTAATTTTTCCAAAAAAAGCAATATATTTTATGAAGAAGTGGAAAAACCAGGATTTAAGTGACACTTTAAAGGTTATGCTGTGTTTAAGTGCTTGGTGCAACTGGCTATTATATTTTCAAACGTTTTCACGGTATTTTGAAATTTACAATTTCCAAGTATCTTCCATTTTGTTGTTCCAACATTTCAAAATGTGATCTATTTTTCTACCGAGGATGTGAGGTTTTACTAAATTGTATCCGTTCTTTTTTGACCCTCTAGCTCCAATGCAATTTTTCAACAAAAAAAACCTTAATTTCATGTTAATGTTAATTTTTTGTTAAAAGTCGGATACTTTCTTAAGAACTGTTAACTTTTGTTGTAGTTTCTTTGATGGTTGCTAATGAAGACAATGATGTTCGCAAAATGGAAACTAGGACGTACTCTGCTTTCTTGGCCCAGTTAGGTCTTTAAAAACAGTTGTCCGTCTTTAGTTGGTCTTATCGAAAGAGTGGCTAATGTCAAATGTTTTGTAATTTAACCATTATTTGCTGATATGTTATTTTGAGGCCGTACTAATTTCTATAGTACTTTAAAAAGTTATTAAAGAAAGAGTTAAACAGCATACTGAAAACGAAATTGTGTTACTTACTACAGTTTATTTTTTTATATACATTGGTATAACTTGTTACATAACTAAGGCCCGTATGACAGGGAGATATTTCTTGTATCAACTTTTTCGAAAAACTGACAGAGAAGTGTCGAATTAACTAATAAACATTCACTGGTAACTTGTCTGTATCTCTTTGTAAATGATTTTTTATAGAAACCATGAAATAACTCGAAAACTACTGAAAATGGATTAATAAGTTACTCTATCATATTCTAGTGGTATCCAAATATGTAATAAAATATGTAGAGTTCCATTAAAAAAAAAATAAGATTGATGTGTAACTTAATAAAGAAACGTCCTGTATAGTTGAAAATAATTTTAGGTTGTGCAGTATACCAGATTACGTAACCTTCGTTAAAAAGGTTTTTTTTTTAATAAAATGTACATGAAATGTGATTTTCGTACTTCATCGGAACGCTTCCTAGGCAAATATTATTTGCTTGGGCAAATACCTTTTTAACACCTGTTTTATATTTAAACATTATTTTCCTAGGCAAATGGTACTTAACTGAACCGTTGTTCGGTAAATAGCATTTAATTTTCCACGAAGTAAAATTATGAGATTGTGTATTGCATATTCCGTATGAAAATAAATCTAAGGTTTTTGTGAATATTCGATTATGTAGTGCCTACTGAAATCTGAAACATTTTGTTTATCTTCAGTTATATTTCAAACTTTTTGACAATAGAGCATTTACTACAGAAGAATAACTAAATCACTTTCTTATAACAATCAATTTAGGTCCCCTAAACTCAAGGTTACGATGAAACATGAAAGTTCTAAGTAATAGAACAAAAACTGTTAGGGAGTATTTTTTATTACTTGCATTATTTTTATTTTGTTTGGCATTGGTAGTCTTATTAAAAATAAATTAATACGAGAACTAATAAAACTGAATACTTCTACTTGGCAGCAAAGTATGCTGTATGCACATAAACTCACTTAATGGTAATACATTCAGAACAAAATATTACTTGTCCAAAGCGAACCAGTCAAATACTGGGCGATTCAAAATAAGTGTCCGAACCGTGAACCACAGGCATTACACAGAATGCAAGAAAACAAAAAGTTTATATGCATAAGGGATCTAATATCCATAGTTTTTGAGATGAAATGCATTGAAGATTGAGATATAAATTGGTCGATGGGCACTAGTACAGCTGTATTGCGTCACAAGAGCAATGAACTTGCGTGGAATGGAACGAAACACTAGCGTTTACCTTGAAATTAAACTGTAAAACGTTTCTATTTATACGTTCTGCGGAAGAGAAGGTATAATACGCAATTCATTAATTCAAATTGCGGACTTGTGTGTGTATGTATACGTAAGAAATGCATCATGATTTCCATTTTGAATTCAAAGGAGGTTGATTTTTGAAATGCCTCTGATAGATTTATATCTTGCAATTTCCCACTTGCACGACCTTAGTGGATATCTTCTTAACGGGTCGGGCACTTATTATGGATCACCCTGTTTTATTTGCCTAAGAAAATATCCTTTAAATACGGTGTCAGAAAGTCGTTTGCTCAGCCAAAAACTATTTGCTTAAAATAAACATTTGCCTGCGATATATCGATACCTGACAATGGCAATATCATTATTCCATAATTACACTACTGAGGAACAAAATTTAATTGTTGAATGTTTCTGAAATGAAAACGTAAATTTTTTTATAAAAAGTATGTATGTATGTATTAAACACAAAATAACAATGAAAACAATTTGGTAGCTCTGGTTAAAAAAATAGCTTATATGCTGGTATTTTATGCCTTTAAGAAGCTTCACCATAAATATAGCAAAAATATTCGCTGTATTTATACAAAAATAGGGAATTGTTACAAAAACTAACATTAGTAATATAAAATCACTTCTTAACACATTTTGGTCTATTCTTTAAGCACTTCATATCGATTGTTATACTTGATACGATTGATATGTAACAAGCCTAACATTTGATTTCCTAAAAATATTATTTTTCATCTTGTCATGAATTGATTGTTATGGCGTTTTGAAGTGTCAGTGGAGGATTGCTTTGGTTGCTATGGTTATGTATAAATTCATTTCTCTTGAGTTATTGTTAGATATACATTGAAATTAGTTAATGCCTACATATGAATATTACTGAAAGAATGTATGAATTTTTTTTATCTAAACGTCATGTTTATTACAGATAAAGTGGGTGTTCTTTTAATTCACTGGGTCTAGAGTTTTGTGGGAGTTTCACTTTTACTCATTTCCATGGTTGTACAGGGTGTCCCAAACCTTTGGAAAAGTCCAAAAAGGCTCTTTTAAATTAATTTTATCAAGAAAAGGTCTTAACAAAAGTTGTGTAGGTTTTCATTCCGCATAATCTAAAATTATTTTCAAATATACAGGTTGTTCATTTAATAAGTTACAAACCTAACATATTATTTTTTAAGTGGAACACTATATATTTCATTACAGTTTTGCTTAGCCCTTGAAGAGACGATAAAAATGATTTAAAATTACACGTACTTATTTTTAGTATTTACCGAGTTATTTTTAATTTTATGCAAAAAACGAGTCATGTTTGATCGTCTGCCAGATTGTCAATTTTAATGATACGACAATCAACCTTGGACCAAATTATTTCTAAATCTCTCTACTCTTACAATCTTCATCAATTTTAAAAACCTAGCGGCTATCAACAACACTACGATTCAGTTCGCGTACTATAAAATTTATTTCAAGTGGAACAGTCTGTATATTATAGTATATTTGGATAGTGCTTTCTACGAGCTTTTCAACCATGCCAAATTTTATGATCTTCTGATTGATAACTTGTTATTTATTATCACTTCTCTGTAATCAACTTAAGAAACGTGTTGTAAAATATTTTCATTCGTCACAGAATCATTTAAGATATGTATCCATTCAATTTGATGTACTTTTAGTGATTTAAATAAAAATGAATAAATAAATTCTAGAAGTGAATGATTTTTTCAGGTAATTCGTCATGTAAGAACATATTATGCATCAGTTGGATAATCGCGGATAGAAAGTGGTAATGCTTTGAAGTGGTATCCATGGTTACCAGATTTGTCTCTCGACATCTTTTATGGAGATATGAGTAAACAAATGAAGAAAATGTTCTCTTATCACAATTTGTTTTTAATCTTAGATACGTATTTCGACAGCCACGCTACTATCTTCATTTCTATTGGAGATTCAATGAGAATATCCTCTGGCTCATACCAACCAAAGATTGTGTGTGTGTGGATGATTGAAAATGGCGGCGTACCTGTTGAAATACGCATAAATACATAGAATCTAATATTAGTATGAAATAAATTTCAAAAAACTATTATTAAATTGCTTTCACCTTTACTATTCTTAGTATATGGGGATATGTAAAGAAACAAGGGTATAAAGATGTACTCGGCACACGCAAAGAGAAGAAAATGCGCGTTTAGCAATATGGCAAAGTTTCATTTAATTCTTCTTATAGTTTAAATTTTTATGATTTTTTAAACATTTGCATTTTGCTTTTTCTTAGTTAATGTGTAAAAAATGTTAAGATTCAATTTGTTTTTTTGATATGTAGCTTCAAAATAATAGAACTTTTTACCCCGTAAATAAATCCTTTCAATTAGTTTTCATAGTGTAATTGGAATTATTTTAATTTTATAGTATGCGAACTGAGTCATAGTGTTGTTGATACTAGCTAGGTTTTTAAAAATGATGAATATTGTAAAAGTAGAGAGATTTAGAAATACTTTGGTACATTGTCGTATCATTAAGACTGACAATTTGGCAGACGATCCAACATGACCCATTTCTTGCATAAAATTTAAAATAACTCGGTAAATACTAAACATTAGTTTGTATAATCTTATATAATTTTTGTTGTCTCTTCAAGGGCTAACCGAAACTGTAATGAAATATATAGTGTTCCATTTAAAAAATAATTAGTTAGGTTTGTAACTTATTAAATGCACAACATGTATATTTGAAAATAATTTTAAATTATGTGGAATAAAAACCTACACCTTTTGTTAAGACCTTTTCTGAATAAAATGAATTTAAAGGTGGAGTTTTCCAGAGGGTTGAGACACCCTGTGTAAGCAAAAAGAACTCCCAATTAATATAGTTATTTCTGTATTTCTAGTTAAAGAAGAGAACTTTATCTTCTAAACGAGAGTTAAAAAAAATATTTTACAGTCATATTGGTGTTTAACAGCGCAAAGTAGCTATGATTTGGCTATTTTTATTTCAGAAACAATTTTAATGTTGAACAGTGTGACATCAATATGTCGATAAATTATCACAGCGCTAGTCACTAATTAACAAGAAAAATTGATGCGATGTTATCAAACGGTAGATATTCAATTAATTCAAATAGTTGAGTTGTAAACAATTTTTCTTTTCTGTTTTAGACCCCAAATTATCAGTTTTTCAGCTTCTTAAAGAAAATGACACGAAAGTGATTAGTTCACACTTCAATTTAATTAACCTTCTTCTAAACATCCGTCATCGTCAGCACGCGGATAATCTCAATTATTTACCAGACAAAAAAATCAAGAATTAAAGGACTAACGATAGTCCCGATAAAACGCTGTTGAACTATCTGCCTTCATGTTTGACGGTTATGTTTAAAATTTAACGACGTAGTTTATCTATCAAAACCTGATATTTGAATTTATTATTGCGGAGATACGTTTTAATCGGTCGTTAGCCAGAACAAGATTTCCGATTATAAGTTCAAAGCGTCGCCACTAAAATCTCATTACTAAAGTTATTTTCTCTCTTTCATGAATAAAATCATAAGAAAACGTGGTACTTAAACCAGCAACAGTAACCGCATTCATGCCCCAAACACAATCGACGCTTGTTGCTCTTGCTTGTGCTCGTTTAAAATATCAACAACCTTTTTGCACCTCTAGGCCGTAAACACTGCGATTAATTTTTAAAACTTGTTTTTGTCTGGATCTTTGCCCTCATACATGTTACGTAACCGGTGATTTTTTATTATTATCAGAGATTAGATAAGATTGGAGCAAAAAGTTCTGATATTTACTGACATTTATCAGTAAATGGAACTTAGGCTGCGTTCGCACGAGCGTTTTCTAAAACCTTCAAGCGCTCGTTTTTTCTAACGTAGTGAATAGAACTTATTGCACTAAAGCGCCCTTTTCAGTGTAAATATAATCACGGCGTTATAGAAAACGCTCGTGCGAACCCTGCCTTAAGCGGACCGCACATTTACGATTTTTTGTCGTACGATTAAAAGTCGAACCAGTGACATCAACGAAAATAAAGAGCGATCCAAAACCTTTACGTTTGAGATACTAAGAAACATGACGTGTCTCTTTTGAATACCATGGAGAGGACCTATAAAGTTTTCCCGGTTTTAATCCAGTTTCAGAGAACGGCAGTCCTGCTGGAAGACCTGCGTTGCGTTGACTACTGTCGCTTATACGTGAATGTTAACTTAGCCATTGGGCTCTCCCGCAATTTAAAATCCATTCAGCCGGTATAACACTGTGAGTCACACAGTTTCTACATATGCAGTACTTCTTCGGCTCGCTGATTGTTCAGTATTGCAATTGGCAGGATCATGGCAAAAACGTACAGCCGCCTAGACATTGTATTTACAACATCTCGCCGTTTCGTTGCAATAGCAAACCCTAAAACCTCAGACGGTCCTTTCAGTGCTACTTACAAATGAACAACAATAAATAGCAAGAATTGAGGTTAACTGCTGTTAAACAATTGGAATTTAAGAGGCAACTTTTCGCAACATTTTAATATAAGAAGTTATCATAATAATTCTAGGAATTATCAATAACTACACCATTCTACATTATCTACAAACGAATGCAATAAAGGGTTCAGAAGACATAACTGAAGAAAGAATCAACATAAAACGAGCAAAATTCCCATCAGGAAAGAAGTATCAGATATCTTAAGAATGGCAACTAGTATCCTTTTTTGTCCTTTTAATTTCCTAATTAGCATCTCAAAAAATTCCAAAAAATACTTCATCGAAAGGGTCACTAAAGCTTTTCAATTTGTTGTCTATTGTTATGTTGGCAGCATTCAAGGCTGAAAAACACGAAATTTAGCTACTCATTGTCAGTTCAGTTTCGGTGCAACAGATACTATTATGCGGAAAACTCTCAGAGGAAACATGCATAATTAATGTTATGCAATTTACCAGGCAGCCACAATGAATCTAATTTCGATTTTTTACGTAATTGCTCATTTGACACGCTGTGCATCCGACGTGCTTAATTATCGTAATCACAATCACGTTCTAAAATTAAATGTTGCAACTGGAAAATTACATAATTACAAAGTTCATGGGCGAAATCGCAAATTAATTACACGAAATTAAAAAGTGGATATCTTAAAAACAAATATTAAATATAACCGCTTGAGGTATTTTAATTCTGTTTACGTGCCGACTTGGAGTGACATTCTGAGTCGGTAGATCTTAAGTATTGGTCCGCGAAATCATTTACAAATTATATGTACATATGTACTATCGCTGACATTATAAACAGAACGTGAAGCAGTAAATCTGTGCGAAATTCGATCTTATTACATCGCACGGTCGAGATGTTTACCCCAGTAGGTAACGCAATAAAATGTGCAATAAGGCTCAATTTCACTAGGTCCTAAGAGGCCAAGCAAACTTCCAGTACCATTCAAGATAAATTTCATCTGAAATTAGCCAATTTGATAAATTTAAATAAAAATCGATAATAAAAAAGATCCCCATTTGCAGCACTTATTGAAAGACAATATATTTAAATATAATTTATTTAGACAACTTGTTTATTTATTTACTTCACTCCTGACGAAGCTATCAAACGTGAAGTGAAACGTTAAGCGTTCTTTGCAATTTTAACAGTATTCGTTTAATTAAAGTTTAAAAACAATTTTTTTCTAAGTATAATGTAAAAAAATCGATAATTTATAAGATAACACAGGACGATCAAAGAAGAGAAAGTGGGCTCTATTACATAGATTTTTTAACGAACAACTGTAATTGTGCTTGCGAATACAAAGATTAAGGGAAAAAGATAAATATGAGACATTTCAGGAGGTAAATAATTTCTATATGAAAAGAACTAAAATGTTTTAATTTCTAATTTTTATTTTTGAAATATTGGGCGAAACAAAAAACGTCTTTTCACCAAATGGCGTTTATCATTCTTTGTTTTGATTGTTCTAAAATCAGCGAAAAATATCGAAAGGAAAAAGAAAAATAAAGGTAAAAATAGTAGATTTCAGCAGTAAATTTAAGAAACGTCAAATAAGTAAGTAACAAAAAAGCTTCTTTAATAGCAGTATAATTTAGGAAATAACTTGATACTTAATTATCGGAAGTAATTAACTGTCAGGTTCTATCGCCACAGATTGGGTAATTTTAGGCGATTTGCAGGATATCGTATTAATCCAGAAAGCTCCAATGGAGTAGAGCTCAATTCGAATAGAAAAATTCAGTTGTCAAAATTGATTGACAGGTGGGATAATTTTTCTATGGGAGTAAGTAAGTATCAAGCGATACTAAATATACCAAATCTAAATTGTGCTTCAAAATGTTTTAAAGGCCGCATAAGAAACTAATCCTTTTTCAGCAATCAATCGCGGTTCGCCCTGTATCCATACATAGGCATACTCGTTGTTATTGAATTAATTTTCACATCAGTAATTCAACATCATGGTGACCCTTCGGTTAATTAACATATTTAACATATTCCCAGTTGAAATTTCCAATCTAACAAGGAAACAATCAATTCTCCTAAAGCTGATGAGACTCAGGCAATTCACAATTAACTAGGTTTGAACAACTTTCACCTTTGAAGAAATTCTGCTGTGATATCCACTGATCATTTAGGTACTACAAAGCGTCGTTATACAGTGTGTTCCAGATAACATTTCCATCACGGGGATCTCTCTTATTATAACAGATACGAATTTGGTTAAATTAATTTAGATAAATTATTCCTAAGCATGTGAGGAGTTACGAAGTGGAGGTAGAAAAAATACATTCAAAAACGTCAAAGCCTACGTAATGTTTCATAAGAAAGATTGAACTTGGAGGTTGAAATTCAAAAACGGAAAAGTAAAAATAAAATCTGAAAGGATATTTAAATTCTATATCATAAAGTGCTTTAAGGAAATGTAAAGAGAAATAAGGTATTACGTTACAACAAAAAAGTTAATATAGAAAAAAAATTGGAAGATTTTGCTTATTTTTGCTATAACTTCTGAACCTGATGGAATTTTCGCCATTTCAAATGCTTAGGAATAATTCATCTAATTAAACCGAATTCGTATCTCATATACAGGGAAAAGAAATCGGGCCCACTTGTTTCGGGAACGGTACGAAGATTTTGTACTTGGATTGTATCAGCCTCGCCCATAATAATTTCTGCGAAATGCGAATGCTCGCATTGCACTTCTTCCCACCCCGCTCAATAACAATTCGATGCATCAGAGCCGTGGAAATGATATTTGGGACACACTGTATAGAATTGGCTGAAACTTTAATGTAAAACATTCACAGCGAGAGGTACAAATTGAAGAAGAAAAAATCAGCTATTGTAATGGTTTTAAGTGGTTACCAAGGGGTAGACGAGTGACTCAACATTTAACCTAACTGGTTATAAAAGTCTTACTCGACGGCATGGGCTCGAATTCCACCAGGGCCGTGGATGTTTGAATTGTCCTGTCCGGATTGTGACCCAATTACTTAAACCATAGCAATCTGTCTGGAATGGAATCATGCCTAGAGAGCATGTTTGGGTGATTGCGCAAAGCGAAAGAAATAAACGAAAAAATAGTTACCAAGGAAGAGAACAGGAAAAACGTGCGACGAAGAGATCTCCACTGTTAGATTTCAACGTATTAATAAAACTTGCTAAAACACAACCCTATCCTTAAAGTCGCTAGAAATGAAGGAAATACATATATGAAAATCATAAAATGTACAGAAAATGAAAGATGGATATTAAATTGTTACAAAACACTTTTATTTCTGGTGCAGAGCAGGATATCATTGCAGATTCTTACGAAATTCTTTTAAAAACTGTAATTTTGCTGATCTTACTAAGCATGCAGGTAGGTTTACTTTCGAAAACTGTGGGTTCAAATTCTAACCCAGTGATCGAGTTCAATTGTGGGGGAAAACCCAAAAACATGCTTTCCTCTCGGATAGAACGTAAAGCTAAAGGTCTTGTGTCAACATGATGTTCAGCAGATTCCTACCGAAGGTGAGAGAGGTGGAACTCCTCCAGTTTTGTCTAAGTTCAATTGGGTTAACAATATAAGCTTTAATATAGTTGACACCTGAAGGTACGAGGAACATTTCTGAACCCGATACCTTCCCTAAAAAAAAAACAAAGGACAAAAGAATTTCTGAATCAGTTTAGTCAAGAAATGTTTATGATTTACTTTTAGCTATATAGCAATCGATCAACCAAATACATACATAAATTCATTTATGACACGCATGCACACATAATCTTCATAGTATTCGTCACGTTATTCCGTCGATATGAAGTGGGCCGATTGTAATAATCGTACAAACCCACACGCGCGATTAATTTCACGTTGCCACCCACGCTCCGGCGTTATTATTATTCATAACAACACACACGTCCGTGGTGTTCCCGCAAAAACGCACCCGACCTGATTTACAGGGGGCCGTTCCAGTGGCGTAGCGCGAATTTACTAATTCACGACCGGGGAAAAAGAATGAGGCAATTTCGTGCGTGACGTTTTAGCCGTTGTCGGCTTGATTTACGGTAATAACGCGTCATCAAATCCGCCAGGTAATGAGGAAAAGGAAACAAAACGCGTGATAAATTGGCAAAAGCGGTGGTAGGAATAATAATAAAATAATAGCTGGTACGACGATGTTGCCTTTTATGACTTATGCGGGCGGTATCTCAGAAATAAATAATTTTGAAAATTAATTTTGAGCATCAAGATTTGAAAATTACCCAAATTATTTCTATCGAAGGGAACGTATTTCTATTGAAAGCTATACATTACCAATGAAATTAGCGCCGCTCCTAAAAGAGAGCTTTTCTGACTCGAGTTCCTAGTTAGGACTTTCTTTCTTGTTTCCTTCAAGTCGTTCGCATCTGCAAATTTTTTTCATAAATTCTGTTTTATAACCTGTATCTCCATTCCTATCCTATCCCCATATTCGTTATATCATTAGTAACTTGAGCTACTTTTTGGTCTACATCTACTCTTTGGTCTGCTTCGTGACCTAGTGCTTTGTAGGTTTCATTCAGTAACCTTCCTTATCATTGATTCCTCTTTTTTCTATTAATATGTCCATCTTATCCTCGTGGATTTTATTGCTTTTATTACGGCCTCTCCCACGACTATTTTATTTATCTCTGTATTCACTAGTCTCCTGATCTGTTAATCATTTACTTCCTATGGTCCAAAAATCTTCTAATTATATATTATTTTAACACCTATAACTTAATCTCTTTTTTATTCGTCAAACACATAGCCCTCGGGGAATATATTACTACTGGCTTTATTGCTTCTTTATATGTATGATGTTATAATTTGAGTTTTGTCTTTCTATTGACCTTCTTGCTATTTGCTTGTATCTATGGTAAGTATTGTACTGCCTGAATTCTTTGATCGATTTCCATACTATTATCTATTTTTATGTTTGCTTTATAATCTGTTCATTTTCTTCTACTACCTTTTATGCATGTATTACTTTTGATATCAAGTCCTTTTTCTTTGTTTCACTGCTTATTTTATTTATTATCTGTTCCAGACTTTTACGGTCTCTAGCTACTGTACTCTGTTTCTTTTTTATTTCGAAGGTACTTTGAAATTTTGGCGCTAAGAACGAGCTTTGTCATTGATCGTAAAAGTCCGCAAGTATAGAGAATATAGAGCTACACTTTATAAAAACTCTTAGTCGACCCTATGTTCAATATTGCTTTATTAACAACGATATTCATCCATATTATTCCTATATTTCGATCTGTTCTGTTATTCCTTCGTTTGTGCGTATAGCTGCTCTTTAATTAAAGACATTAGTAAGCAGGAAGTTTTGAAAATATATACCAATAGATTTGAAACAACAATAGATTTGAAACAACCAATTATATTGTTTTACCCAACCAATCACAGACGTTAATCATGCTGTTAAATTATTCAGTGATTAAATAATTTTTGTAAAACTGGGGGTTAGGCAGTTAAATACAGCCTTGTTCCTATCCATACTCAAGCACCATCCATCTTCTTTCTGCCTGTTCGGACGTGGAAGTTCTTGTGGGAAAAAGTTTATAAGTAATATTTGGATAAACGAATGAGTAAAAAACCACTACTTCAATTAAGTAGTTTATCAGTTTTTGGAATTAATTATAGTATAATCCATGAAAACATAACAAAAAATGTTCATTCAGAGCGGTAGAAATATTTTAAGATAACCTTTTAAAACCACATCTTTACTGTTACTATTGTTTTGATTTTTCCGACTTGAGCGATTGAGGAAACGATTCCTTAATTTCCAAAGATATTAAATTTTTACTCGCCGTTCTCTTGAGTTACAATAAACGCTGACAGCTCAGATTCTGACAGCATGACAAATGTAACTTTGCGGCATTGAAATGCAAAGTGATGTCGTAATGCTCGCGATGATACAACTGCCAAAACATTCACGTTTTTTTTTTTCTCCCATCGTCCAAGATATTGCGCTTTTTACTGCTTCGTTCGGTTCACACTTTACGATCCCGTTCTGTTTCATTTAGTTTTATTAAATTCTTTTCTTTATCTGTTTGTACATGTAATTTTCCAAGCGCAGTTTGTTTTCGGAATACGAAAATGTCTTAAATTCGTTAAGATGAACGTTTTAAACAAACACCTTTTAAGAAAACGAACTTCGTTAAAATGAAAATTAATTTAGAATTACAAGAGGAAAATAAGCAGCATCCTGTTATAAAAAAAATAAAAAATACGAAAAATCGAATGACTTTTACATTTATTGAACGTCCGTTGTATGTGAAGTACGAGATTAACTCAATAAGTCTTACATCATTTTGTTTGTATTTAGATCACTTTAAACACGAATCGTTTGTCGTTGTAGTTTTTACAATGTACTACTGTATTAGTAATCATAGTAACATGTCAGTAAAACTAACTATTACAAATCTTCTGTTTGTATTTAAATACTAACTAATACAGGTGGCACGAATTTAAAGAATCCTCATTTTACTCTTGTCTATTTTTATTAACTAAAGCTAAAGAAAAACATTACTAAAACGTAACCGACGTTCCTTATACATCATGATTCAGAAATGTCTCCTGATATTTTCAGGGCGAATTGGACATCAAAAATTAAGAACACCTTTCTCTATATAATTTTTTTGCAAAAGTGAAGAATAAAGGAATTATAGGTTTTTAAAGAGGAATGAAAAATGTAATTTTTTGGCAATATCTTCCGAATCCTTTAAGTTATCAAACCAACATTTTAAACACAGTTGTAAGGTACCTAACTGCGCATTAACAATGTATATGTCACATCCTCCCTCCTTTATAAGGAGTAGTTTTGTAGGGGTATTCAATATTTTATTCCTGTTTTTATTTTTTTACATATTTAATGAAAAAATTGTGAAGGAAATATTCAGAAGATTATTTTGCACGAAAAAGGTTCTCTTCTTGCATTTCGAGAAAGCGACTGTTTTCGAGTATCTGAAGTTTAAGTGTTAGCACACATCTATGTACAGGGTGTCCCATTTTCGATGGTATTCTACAGGCAACTCCGTTAATAATGTAAATATAAAAAACTAAGCACATAAACTTTTTATGCCAATTTCAATGGTTAAATCTTAAATTCTTACTATTTTCGTGGTACAGTCGAAAAACGAAAAATTCACCGAATCTTCAAATGCAAATAACTTTTTTATTTTTAAAGACATTAAAAAATGATAATTACTCTTTTTTTCGACTTTTAACGTAGATCATGGTTTGTTAATTAAATTACATGAGAAGTTCATAATAGTCTAGATACGAACCCAACCATATATATTTTATTGTTTTACATGAATCAAGGCCTACTATAATTCGCATAAAAGTAACAAATAGATTAATTTGCTTATAGCTCGGGCATTTTCGAAAATAATACCAACATATTATATATTTTTGAAAAGCTTAAAAAACACCCTTTTTACGATGTCCGTACTATTATGAACTTCTCATGTAATTTAATTAAGAAACCATAATCTACGTTAAAAGTCGAATAAAAAGTGTAATTATCCATTTAACCATTGAAATTGGCATAAAAAGTTGACCCAATATTACGTGCTTAGTTTTTTATATTTCCATTATTAACGGAGTTACCTATAGAATACCATCGAAAATGGGACAGCCTGTACATGTTACGTAATTTTGATACCTTACAATCGTCCCGAGTACGTGTCCCGTTCAATCACTTTAATGTACACGTTATGAGAAAGACGGACGTTATTTTGTTATACGTTACAATATTACCCTTTTCTTGTCTTTCACTTTTCAAAAAAAATATACCGGCTGTTTCAAATTGGGTGTGCACTGAAGGGATCTCCTAAACCGTAAGAGATACAAATTCGGTTAAATGGAAGAAAAGTTGTACGAATCAATGCCTAATTCGTATCCATTGAGAGAATGATTTTTTTCTCATTTCTTCTTGAGTTATTAATGAAAATGTGAAAAAATCGATTTTTTTCTCTCTGTATCTCTTTTATTAAACTTAATTTTGAAATTCTGATTTAACTTTCTACAGGCACTTTTTGATTCTGTTTCGAATAAGAGTAATAGAATTGAAGTCAAACGTTTCGTCTTCCCACGACCATCATCAGTTTCGATTTTTTTAATACAACTTATGTCTTTTTATTATTCTACTCGATAGCATTTTTTCTCCTGATTACAATGATATAACACACTTAATAGTTGATATTAATTTGAAGCTTAAATAATACAGATTTTTATGTGAACATTTTATTTAATACATAATTTCAAATTTTTTTTCTCAGCTATAGTGTAAATTATAATAAACTATTTAAAGTTTTTCTGTATCGTTATTTTAATAATGCGCTGCACTTACGAAAATGAATTTTTACCGAAAAATATCTAGTGGTTCTAATATAACTTGCTAGATCAGTATCTCAGCTTAGGATAGGAATGAAAAAGCCTAGTTTTTAATTTTGACTCGCACTGTTGGGTTAAAAGAAAAAGTGAATACTAATTATACTAAAAATATTTAGATATTACTGAATAAAAACGAATATTTTTCTGATAAATTTGAAAGATACTTTCTATAACAATGTATTTTTTTTAATTTCTTTTGCACTCAGTGGCTCTCAACACTTGACTATCTTTATTTTTTTTTAAATATGGTTAACTTCACTCGTTTTAACAGTTGAAGTTTGGCACGTTATATCGGAACCACCATACATAATTTAAACAGGATAAAGTAGGCTTTATATTTTGCACATTGAAACAGTGACTAGCATTAAGATAAATAATAAGGAGGAACTAAGAAGGCGAATATTAGATTCTTACAGAAATGTTTCGCGAATTCATGTTCGACACACTAGACAACACATAGGATTAAGAACGAATCTGTGTCTTGAAAGCAGTGGAGGACATTTCGAGGATTTACTTTAATTTATTTATTTCACTTTATTTATTTCACAGAGTCATGTTCTTCGTCTATAATTTTTATTCAACTTATTTATTCTGTTCTTGTAATTTAATATGTTTATACTAATGTTTATTTGGTTTGTGTTAACCACCTCATATCATTTAGTCAATATTTATTGACTTTTCCTCTTCCGACAACTGAATGCTGTTGCTAATACTTAACAAATAATAAAGGAGGTTAGGAATGAATTTACTTATTACGAAAAACATGACGAAACGATATCAGTATTTTTGTCATATTCCAACTTTACTTGAAAAAAAAGGTATTAAGTATTATACTCACTAAAATCAAAAGAAAAAATGCTTTCGACTAGATTAATAAAAAGATAAGAAAAGGAACAAAAAATTTGAAATTATGTATTAAATAAATTTTTTATATAAAATCTGAATTATTCAAGCTTCAAATTAATATCAACTATTAAGTGTGATATATCATTGTAATCAAGAGAAAAAATGCTATCGAATAGAACAATAAAAAGACATAAGTTGTATTTAAAAAATCGAAACTGATGATGGTCGTGGGAAGACGAAACGTTTGACTTCAATTCTATTACTCTTGTTCGAAGCAGAATCAAAAAGTGCCTGTAGAAAGTTAAATCAAAATTTCAAAATTATGTATAATAAAAGAGATACAGAGAGAAAAAGAAAAACGATTTTCTCACATTTTTATTAATAACTCAAGAAGAAATGAGAAAAAAATCATTCTCTCAATGGATACGAATTAGGCATTGGTTCATGTAACTTTTCTTCCATTTAACCGAATTTGTATCTCTTACGGTTTAGGAGATCTCTTCAGTGCACACCCAATTTGAAACAGCCGGTATATGTATAAAAAGGTGACGTTATTTTTTGATTCTATTCACCCTGAAAATATCGAGAAACATTTCTGAATAACGGTGTATAACGAGAGAATTTTATCTCGTAACAAAAATAAGCTAGTATAGATAAGCCTCTCATTAAAAATATCCGATTAACCCAATTTTTTGCTTGCTAAAATTAAAAACATAATCAGCGAAAATGTTCACAAGGTTACTCAAAGTTTAAACATGTAACCATGTAGTTACTAATTACCTCGTGACTCTGACGGCTTATGTTCGTGTAGTTTACGTGTGCCGCTTTTTTCGTCCTTATCTTGAAGTTATCGGCCGCGCCGATTGTAATAACAAAATATCGGAAAATTTATTGCACGTTATCTACGGGCTTACGTAAGGCAATTGTTTTCCATCCCATCGATTGTGTTTGCTATGGCCCCAGCCGGCGATCCCAGTTATGATACAGCTTTACTCATGTTTTCTTATCACGAGATTAGGTTTGGCGTCATCGAGTACTGATATCGAACACGCATTTCAATAAGGCTCTCTCCACGTTGTTTGAGTAATTCATTTTGTCTGGGTTTAATAAAAAAATATTGATTAAGTGACACAGAATAGATTCAATTATTTGCTACCATTTCCAGTTTTAAAAGCTAAGCAATTACCAAATCCGAAATACTTTCCTGTGCAAATTCGACAAGCTTTCTTTTTCAAGTATAGTTTAAGAATATACATAGTTATAAGTTATATGGATTGAAGACTCTTACTTTAGCCTGTAGCGCGGTTTCATTGCTCTGCACAATCGTGAGGTGGTTATTTGGTTTTTGGTTCTGCTGAATTTGAAAATGGCCACACAAATTTTCTAGAACCCATCAATTCGAAGTTGCATGAATTTAGCAAACAAAAAATATTGCCTCTGTGTTCCATAATCGTAGGGTTCCAGCGATCTTAGTACCCTAATTCCATTGTAGAAGTATTCTGGTGAAACCGCTCGCTTTCTTGCTTCCAAATTTTCAGAAAAGAAACTTCATATGAGAAAGAAAAAATAGCTTTACTGACAATTGACATCCGAGCTTTTGATAAGATTTCAATATAATAATAATCTTTTCATTAAGGTGGTAGCTTTCTTGTTTCCTAAAAAGGCCAACAACTATAGACTAAATACTCTCCACGCTAACAATTCATTACTGTTCATTTTATAAGATTTTACAAATATTTCTCTCTTAAGTTTTGCTTTGCTTAAATTTTGCAAATGTCTGCGTCAAATAAAGAAAACTATCAACGTTGTCAAAACTTTAACCCATTGAAAAATGGTGTCATTAACCACCATTTATAGGTATGCAAAGAAGAAAGAAGTACTTGTTGAGGATCCACCAGTAGTATATGTTTTACATTATATTTTTCTTAAACGGGTTTCTCCTCCTGGTGGCCAAACTTACATAATATAATACTTGTAACTCGACTTTCTTACAGACATTAAAATACAGCAATAGTTTTTAAAATGCAAAGTTTTCTTTGCAAATCCAAAAATATATTTCTGTGATATTAATACGATAAAGGAAGAAACATAAAACGCGTTAGCTAATCAATAGACACCGGATTTTAGGTAAAATGGCTGTCTTTAGTTGTTAAGGTTTTAAATATTTTCTTCCATGTACCGAGTGTTTGGAAATTGCTAGTACAAAAAAAGTTGGGGTAATTGGTGATAGTGAGTTGAAGTCATTAAAAAAAAAAAATTAATGAAAGTCCTCTAGTTGTCGAGATAAGAATTACTAAAAATGTGGCCAAAGTTGTTGTTGCGCCACTTAGGGCCGTTTTCATAATCAGACTTTAAATTTAAAGTTACTTTAACCTAAAAAAATATATTTGTTTACCTATACTTCAAGTGACTTTAAATTAAAGTTTCCTTAGGCCCAATTCTCACGGCAGCGCGTCATTTTGCTGCTTCGATAAGTTGTCATGATTTTAAATTCTCACTCGGCAGCATTTTATGTTAAAAAATTACATGTAAAAGCATAGGAACAAAAATGAAGCGACGTGACGCGACGCGACGCGTTGCCGTGTGCGAATTGAGCCTTAAAGTCTGAATTGTGAAAACGGCCTTCAGTTAAGGTAACAAGCTGTCACAACTCGGTACATTGTTATTACCGAAATGAATGCTGCTTCCACAAATATTGAGTTGGCGGATATGGAAAAAAATTGTCAATGTCACATTTTTTTTTTGTACTAGGAATTTTCAAACACCCTGTCTTTTCGTTTCATTGGAAATAGAATCATTTGACCAAATGTTGTTTCACCTAAATTAACTTTTTGCAATTTTTTTCACCTGTTGCAATTTTTTTCCCACACTACCTAATTTGCTTTTTTTGACTTAAGTAACACCTTTTCTTGCAAAAATAATAATTTTTGTATCCAAACCAAATCTTTTCTTGCTATCAAAATCTCCGAATGTAAACTCTTGTGATGGAAATTATATTGATGCAATAACCGCGATCAGAAAACCGCAGCACCTAAGTTACTAACCAAGCTCGTTGACGTTCAACGGATGGTATTCCTTAGCGAGTTTTAAACGATAATTTATTTTTTTGCAGAGTAGAATTCAGCTGATTCAAAATATTAAATCTCTTGTCTAAAATCAACATAATACTTTTAATACTTTTTCCACCTTGCGTTTAGAACGATTTAATATTTAATGGAAAACACCGTCAATAATTTGCGCGATTCGCTGAATTTTGTAGAAAATTCTGGTCGACAATTTTTATAAAAAAAAATAGTTGCAAGTCAGTTTAGATTTCAATAGTCCTTCTGAGCATTTTCTGTGCTGCTAGACGCAAGATGACGTGTCGAAACTGTTTTAAGTCTTTTTAAGTACCTACAAAGTGATAATAAAAACCTAAATTAGGTACCTTTTTTCGGCTTTTTTACGACCTAAAAGTCCGGTCTTTACTGATAAAGACACCGGAAGTAAAAGTGAAGAGGCTGTACCAGGAACAGCAAAGTTTGATAAATATAAGGCTAAGACATTCGAATAAAGTTAAGTTATGTGAAAAAAGTACAATAAATTTGTGTTAAGTTTTATTATTGTCATTCCTCTAACGTGCTTTTGAAATACCGGGGGATAAACTCAGCTCAGAGATAGAGGGCGCCGTTCTGCTAGGACCAAAGACACCTTCCTCTGGATTAAATAAAGAGAAAGAGAGGTTACTTACCCAGCTCGATTTAGTCGGAGATTCTGCAGGGGTCGCCGCTCTTGAGAGAAACTACACTTTTCCTCCAAAAGATATTTTATTTGGGCACTTTACAAAAGTCGTTCCCCCTGGTCTACCTTGCTAAACCACCGCCCCGCGAGCGAATGCCGCCCGTCCATCGAACAATCGATGGCCCCGATCAATCGACTTAGGTCAGCAAAATACCCCGTTAACAATATATAGCTATCCCGTATTAATCTTGGTGGCATTATTAAAAATTTGTCAATAGACAACTGTTCACAAAATGACTTTGAAACAGTGTAAATAGAAGCAAACTTCTCCATGTAGGGTCAGCCGTTTCCTAAAGAAACCCAAGTGATGAAGTTGTGTAACTTTTCGCTGTTGGATAACAGTGTTCGTTTGTGAAAAAGAAGTGCCAGTCCTGGAAAACACCTTTGTGACACTTTCGTGTGTGTTACACAACGTGATAGTTTTAAACAATATATTTACTAATAAATAGACTAAATTGTAACTATTTCCGCTTGTATAAGGGAGACATTTTCGTTAGGGAAAAATTTTGGACATAGTGTTTTGCTTGAAATTATAAGTTTAGTTTATTTAATTGGAACAGTTGGAGTTTAGGGAAGGGACAATTTGGTTTTGGTACAATTGGAGTTTCGTTCCGTTGAGGTTAGAGTAGTGTTGTAAAGACGAACAAAGTTAGTTACCCGATAGGAAAATCTAATGTAAACTTTATATAGTCAAAATCAGGAATCAAGAGTAATACTTGAGAAATCTGTCAGCAAATGAGAATTAAGTTGGCAATATATAACCATGTTGTCAAGTATAAACATAAACATTCGTATAAAACCTCAGTAATTTGTTTCGTGTTTCGTTTGTCTGGCAGTTGTATATCAATGTAATTATCTTGACTGTAAAATAGGTCGTACTTTTAGTTCAATTACTTCCTAATTTCATTCTAGTAATCTGAAAAGTAATTATTAAGAAACTAAATAAAAGAACCTTTTACCGTTTTTACTGCATGACGTTTCATTTAAATTCCTGTTCGGCGCCACTACCATTGCCATCTCAATACACATCCAGGCCTTTAGGCAGCAATCATTACAGACACACGTAACGTTCTCCAACAAAAATGCTTTATGGAAATGGTAGTTTTCTGTTGTGTAGATAGTAATTTAGCCAAAATAAAATAACTGTAGTAATAACTTCTCATATTCTTCACGAGAGCATCCCGTCCCCTTATGCTTGGATTCAATCAGTTGAACCAACGAGATTTACGTTGTTTTCTTGATTTGCGCTTTAAAACGCTTTAACAATAAGTTTAATAGTGTTTTCTAGTATAATACGAACAATATGAGACGTAGAAGTCTTAAATTAAAATACCTGACAAATCTGTTAGCAGTTTCTTGTATTCCGCTAATTACTAGTCTCCATGGGCATGTTCTGTGATAAAAACTATTAAATACGTTTACCCCATCTTTTACGGAGCAATTTTATTTACTTTTACTTTACAAACATCGATAAAAATAATGAAATATCACATTTCGTGAAACGTCAAAACCCCTTTGTCGTCGTATGTTAATTTCTGCCTGACGGCCTGACGTAATGTCAAGATGGCAATGCCACTGCTCGTGGCAACATTTACCTACTTTGACGTCATTAATAGCTGTGACGCATTATGCTTGCTTCGTGACGGGCCCTATATTATTTTTTGTTTGTTTATTGACGTTGAAATGTTGTATGGAAGTAGTTGTACCAACTGAAATTTGCAAGTCTGTTACCACTGTTTTCCAGCTCGAGCAAAATTCCCCAGGACTAACATGTCCGGCGGAATTCGACAACGGGGAAGGGGCGAAACTAAAATTTGAATAAAACAGGCGTTTTGTTAAGTGTAGTGTATCTTTGAATTATAACGTCGAATGATTTGGATTATACCTGTAAATCAAATTTACATGAGCAGCTTTAAAATTTGTAATTAAGATGTGGTTTGGGTGCTTGTTACTTCGGATTATTATTTTAAACTGAAACAATGGCCTCAACACTAAAAATAAATTTTTAAAACAACATATTAAACGAGATTTTGGATTGTGTGCAAACAATGGTGGGAGTGACACAAAAGTGTGCAAACCTAGAGTGTCACTTCCGAGTTTGTATGCAAACTGGGTCTCATATTTAAATAAGACGAGTCTCTTGTTATCCTTTAAAAGAGAATAAACGATTAATGCAATCTTTGACCCAACCCTTGACAAGCCACGCCAATACATAACAATTTGTATAACCCAATAAACTATAAAAATTTATGTAATAATTATTTTAAAAAATCATCGATGACGTCGTATAAGTTACTTCACCAACGCCATCTATGAAATTCTCATATCAAAACATGGACAAGAAAAAACGAAACCGGGAATACTATACAAAAATGTGTATATCCAAAGTACTGAATTTATTGTAGACTTTTCACACATTATTTCAAAATGTGACCAAAAACATACAGATTTAGCTAGCTGAAATGGTAAGCTAACTTTATGCATGCTATAAAAATGTTACTGACTAGTGTAATGAATGAGAGACGAATACAATACGTCGCACATAGGGGTATTGGACCCAAAAAATTGGCCAAAATTATTTTTTCATACTTTGGCATTTATTCGGTAACAATAAAGTATTTTAGGCTGAAATTTTTGTTATCTGTTACCATATACCGGGCGCATACTTTAATTATGCATAACATGAATTTCTTTTAATTCCTGCCCCCATTGAAGTTACTGTTGAAAAAGCATCAGGAATGAATATGATCTATCCGTTCGCCGCAAGATGTCTCTTTAATTTCCGAGTTTATACAGGATGTTCATGGGGAGTCGGTAGACTAGCAAATTTCATTATTTGCATTTTTATGAAATAACTTAAATTAGAAGTTTCAAGACTTTCCTGCTCGAATTTAGCGTACCATCACAAAAACAAATGACTATCAGGTTTATGAGATTTTCCATTTTTTTCAATTTCTTTAAACAAAACATTGCATTTTTTATCATCGCATTATTTAAAAAAGTTGAAAACAATCGAAAATTTCGTAAACCTGATATTTTTTCATTTATTTCTCCTCAGGTACCGTTAATTCGATCAGGAAAAGTCCTGAAATTTCTCTAATTTAAGCTACCTAGTGAAATTTCAAATAAAAAAAGTTAACTATTGTAGCCATTTTCCGTGAGTACCAAGATTTAGTTACTAAATATAAAATTAAATTATATTCCTAAAATAGTGAGCTTTTGCAGATGATATTTTAGGAACATAATTAATTTAATATCCTGAGCGCGATGCGATGATAAAATACCTAACATTCCATTTAAAATAGAAACAATAAACAATAAAAAATCTCGAAAACTTAGTAGTCATTTGTTTTTCCGAAAGCACCATAAAATTGAGGAGGAAAGATCCTGAAACTTTACTACTAATTTAAGTTACTTCGTAAAAATTCAAATAAGAAAGTTAGCTATAATAGCGGATTTTCATGAACACCCTGTACATGACAGTTTGTGTATGAATTCTTTATTTTGTTCTTCAGGATATGTAGAATATTTAACTATGTCGTTTTGTATAAAGTTTAGTTTTTTGCCTACTACTGCAAGTCACAGCATCAAGAAAATAATGGTCATAAATTTATAGGCAAATTTCGGCAGCCGAAGTCTTCAGATATTTAAAGTATCTTACCTACTGTAAAACATAACAGAAAAAAATCGACCCGGAAACCCCCTGATATATAAGAAAACTCTTTCGATATGCACTAATAACCGAAAATTCACCGACATAAATTTGACATACCATTAATCTGAAATATCTTAAATACTGACAATAGCATTTGAAAAATAATGGTTGATATGAACAGTGCTTACTTGGCTGAACATCTTCCGTTACAAAAATCATAACATATAGCTTCAAAGAAGAATTAGAAACAGTTTGAATTTAATTATTTTTTGAGTTAGGCGTGTACGTTTAACACAACCGACTATCAAGGTGCTTTGATCCCTTTGACGGCATTTTGTTCATCTACCCGAGGAAAAAAAATAAGTTTACCCTCTTGATCCCTAAGTATATCTTAGGTAATACTTATTGTAGTCAAATTCACGATTTTGTGTCATACGACTTCTGGCCAGCTTTTCGGGGCAAATACCCGTATATGAGTCGGCCGATTCTCCGAGAGAGATAAATGCCGAAGGATTAGCGGTCCTCTCGGACGTTCAGCCGCATATCCTCTCTACAAGTTTCTTACTTTACGTCGTGACTGTACATTGTAGATGTGTGTACAGTGCTTCTCTACCTACATCGCAAGAAAATAAACACGCTGCCATGTAACCCTTGATGCTATTGGCTAAAATAAAAGTCTTCTTTCGGTATAGTGCCTACTGTGCGACTTTGAATTTAGGTTTCTAAACTTGTACAGAAACAGTTCTTCCTGAATATTCGAGATTACTCTTTATATGTGTATGAGACAGAAATTTTCCCTTATGGTCATCATTTTTCAAGCTCCGAAACGGTAAATATTTTTTAAATTTCAGGTTATTATTAATTTATTCAAATAATGGTTTACAGTACGAGAAAAATGGATTGAATCTTCTAACGACAAAATGTTTTTTAATACTATACCGGGTGTCCCGGTGTTCACTCTTCTAGAATATTTATTTATTAATCGATTTACGTGAATTTTAGAGACAATAAATTAAACAAAAATGGTATATTGCTAGTCGTCATAAGACTTCCGGTTTCGCCGGAAGTGATATCAATTTTCTTGTTTTAAATGAAACACCGTATATATTTTTAGATATTTGAAATCTACGGATCATTACGAATCCGAATACGTATTAGTTGATAATTTTGGTTTTCATGACAACAAGAAAAGAACTTTCAAGTTTAATTTTAATTTCAAAACCAATTCTATTTTGAAAGTAATCAAAAAACAGAAAAATTACTACTAAATTTCAGTTAAAATTAGAATAATAATGTTAAAGAATAGAAAATTCTTCCAAGAACATGCAGAAGACAAAAGAAATAAAAGAGAATAAAAATAAAATTAGCACGATTTTTTTAGGGCAAATAATAAACATTCATATCACATTACGTAACGATAACGTTATAGTATAGTAACAGCGTTAAGCAACATAATAAATAAGTGAAATTTTCAACATGTTTTTTTGCTCTGCATGGTTGGTATGATGCAGACGAAGCCTTATTCCTAAAATGAAATTCTCATAATCGCTCATTCAATTCTGGGAACAATGTTTACCACGCCAACCAAGTTTATTTTCTCGTCTTTGTATGCGCACGTCAAGATTTTCTCACGAGTTAGAAGACACATTGATACTAAAACTCTTCGCGCCATAATTAATCGTCCTTATTATTATTAACGGTTGACGTTGACGTTTCTGAAACATTTTTTGTTCAGCGTTTCGCTCCTAAAAAAAAGCGTCATATTCAGTGTAATTTTTTCACGTTAACGACCGCACAGGTGCGTCACGCACTGTACGCACGACCTCCAGCCAGACTTTGTCTTTCATTCTTCGCTTTTCACCGTTCCTGCCTTATGACTTTACAAATTTACGTTTGCACGCTCTGTGATTTCGATGCTTCCATGCTTGGTTAACAAAGCTTAAGGTGATCAGGAAGACTGATATTTCAGTGGATCGTGAATCGTAATTTTGTATTCGCCGGGAACAGTTTCGCAGTCTATAACATTAACCGAGAACAATTAGATGCTTTAAGTAACCAAGTTAATTTCTGAGAAACTGAAGGCCTCTTTTAGATAATTGCTTAATTTTTGTTTGTTTCTATTCTTATTTACACAGTATAAATTTGTGTTCACATTCATCATGCATGACAGACTCATAGTAATAGTATCTCCTTGAGTCTTCCTCTATCAGTGGTATCTTTAGAATGAGTATTATTGGAAGGCGGTGTCTATACCTAAACCTCATCCTCTTTTCTAAGTATCCCTTATAAAAGGAAGTCTCAAGGAAATGCTATGAGCAAGGGCATAAGTGTTCATCCTGTTGTACAGAGAACTTTGTCTCTATCCTATGGGAATTTCAACCTAACCAATCTCTTCTTAGTATTAATTTTTTAGATTTCTTCGTTTGTATTCTTTGTAAACAAAAAGCCTTTTCTACTAATTCCTCATGTACGTAATCGCCTCTATGCTGTATCATTTCATGTTATCTATAACGCGCCGTTATTGATGATTTCACGTGATGAAATATGTAATTTGAGCATGAAATCAACGATAACGGCAAGTTATGTATAACGTGAAATAATACAGAATTGGGTGATTGTTTAATAATATTAATTATTTCCTACATAATTTGTTCATCTTTGTTTGTTTTTCTTAATAATCTTATTTTCTAATTTATTTATCAAACTTTAAATTAGTACAAGCTTACACAATATAAACAGAATGTTTCAACTTTCGTTGAATAAGATTATTTAAACTGGCTTAAATATTTTTATTTGATGCCATTTCTTTCTTTTGTAGGCGACATTTATGTTTTCTATAAAAAACTGAAATATAGTAGACCTTTAAAAAGGTAAAAATTTAACAAAAAAGAAATAGCTATAAACTTTAAAGAATATATTTTTTTTTTCATTTTAAATTATATATTATTTTTTATAGCGAAGTTGTCTCTCGTCTAGAAATTATCTTTTGAAAAGGAAGTGCTTTGGCTTATTGTCGACATATCGTTTTGAGTCTCTATTCTTTTGTATGTTTTCTGATTGTTGCCATTCTTTGTATTTACTCTTTCTCTTTTATTTTCAATTATAAAAAAAATTAAAGTAATCTTTTCACAACTATCGAACGACTAGCTTTTTGAATATCCTGTTATCCTATTATCGACTTACCGAAATAGCCAGAGTATTCGAATCTATAAAGTTGTACTTTCATGCAATTCTTGTAGCTATACATACTATACCGAGTAAGTTTACACAATGATCTTCTTTATTTGTATACCACAAGTATGTGCTGTAAACATGATCTATATAATACTATTTTGTATTCTGAACACAACGAATTGAAAACTCAATATTGATGAAGTTGAGTTGTATTAATTTTCAGGATATGTGTGTATTTCATTACATTTAAATCATCTGTCTTCTTTTAAAGGTAGGGCACGTAACTAAAAAGCAAAAAGCAAAAGCTGAAACGGTCTCTTTGAATTTCTTCTTCGTCGGGGCGATGCACCGTTAGGATGAACGGTCCTTGCATCGGTCACCCGGTCTCTTCGATGCTGGAAGCTACTTGGTACAGCATGCAAATGCGAGATTTAACAACACAACAATAATCTGCATATATGAAAAAAAAAACAAGAAAAGAAAATTTACTTCCGGTGGCGTGAAGAGAACACATAATTTTCACTCGTGCATTTTATACAAAACATGTTTCTCTTCCTTCGTCAATTTATGGAGGAAAATAATTTAGGTGGAATTGTCATTTTGTAAAAGAAAAGTGTAACCGGCAAAAGCTTGATATAAACAAAATAAAATATTTTTATAACGAAGAGTTCAGGGATAATGTAAGGTGAAAATAGATACGAGCGATATGTCATGTAAGAGTAATAAATCAAGATCTAACACGAATTCTGATCTAAACAGTGATGCATTTGTAAATAAAAAAGAATTTGTATAATAATAATTAGAATTTTAAAGTTTTCATAGTCCTTTTTTAATTGTTTTGAATAGTGTACTGATTATCTTCAAATGCAATAAATTAGTTGCAAGTCAGTTTCGCTTGCAGTGGATTACCCGAGCATCCCATGGAGAGCTATTTCGACCCTTTTTGGGGCCTTTTCAGCAAGTGAGTAGCTCGAAATCTCCACTGTAATCAAGCTGACCTGTCCAAGTTATCTGAAAGTCGACTGCACAAGTGGCCAATAATCGCGCAGCCTATTTTTAACCTAAAATCGTATCGGAAGGATAAATATTTTGTACTCACTGGTTTGTTACCGAAAATGATCAAATAACGGCATTGTTCCGACATTTGTAATTGTAATTTGAAATGCAATAAATTATTTGTAAGTCAGTTTCGAAACCGCTGTCACGGGATGCTAAGGAAATCCACTGCAATCGAAGAAAAGACATAGCATGTTTTTTGCTGTCTCAAGTCAGGGCCGACTCCAAACGTGGACGTTTTCGAACACTCTTTATAAATGGTAAAGATATTTAAAAGATAAATCAGGACAGTAAATCATAAAAACTCCCGTCATATTTTTAGCCAATCACTTTTTAAGATGCTGAACAATTAATGACTGACAAAAAATAAATTATATTAATTAAAAAACGTGAGTTGAAAAAATGTGATTAAACTTCTTAAAACACGATGCAAATAAAACCAGTCGAAAAAATTATCGCACAAATTAAAAGTTACGTATGTGGCGTCATGTGTGGTGACACAAGCATGCGAGCCCGATAAGATTACCCTAGCGAAGTACTATTTTTGCTCGCCTTTTTTATACGCTTATCAAATTTTTCTTCGCGTCTAAATTTTTTTTCGACCCAATCCCAACAGAACTCGTTCTTATCACCGGAATCGTAGCGAGACGTAAGGTCAAATTCCTGGCGTTATCGGCCGCACATACGCATCCTTGTGTATTTATTTATGAAAACGCGACCCTACGTGGCTTCTATTTTTCCAGTGATAAGACCACATGTTCCACTATCTTGGATTCCTTACTATTTATTTTGAAATTTTACTGATAACTTGTTTATTGAGATAAGCGAGTGTAATAACTGCGTACACTTTCGAGGGGCATGATGGAATTATTGTGGACACAATTCGCAGTACTTAATCTCTTTCATGAGTAATGAAATAAAGCATTTGAACTGGAGACCTTGAAGATCCTTGGTCTTTGCACATCCACATTACTTTAGAGCAGGTCTTAAAGCCGAATTTACTTTTACACTTTTGGTGATCGTTAAGGATGATTCATCAACAATAAAAATTGTAAATTGAAATTTATCCGAATTTCATCTGCAGTGAACATCAAAAAGTGACAGTGAGACAGGGATCAACGATCAGCGAACGACCATGAAAAACTACTGAATATACTGAATAAAAATTACTCTTCTGAACAAACTTAAAGAACGATCAACAAAAATCAAAATTTCATTATTCTCATATAACTTATAAAATTTTGAGATTTTCATAAAGGAATTTTGATATTTGTTAATTTTCTTTTTGGACTTGCCAGTTACGTAATGCAAAAAAAGAAAATTAACAAACTCGACAGAATCTAGCTTAAACTCAATAAACTATAGGAATTTCAAAAAGTATTGAGTAGGGTATGAAAAGTTCATCAGTTGCCCATGACCACCGAGTTATACCCCCGGAGGACGCCTAGCAATATAATGTGTATTACTGAAAACCGGTCCGGCCGCTGACCTTTTGTATGGAAAAACGAGCGAAGTGTTGAGTGTCGTGCACTTTGTCACACACATGCCGTGATCTCTGGTGTTCTTTATTTTTGCCATACAAGAGAAGGAAGCGCACGTCCGAAAATCGGCCCGTTTTCTGCTCATACTTTACTCCTCCAGAGGTAAACCTCCATGCCCATGACAATGATATAAACACAAGACAACGGTTAAACGAGACGCTGAGGCGGCCTTAATAGCTGGGAAGCACCGGGCGAGAAATTTTTGCGGGGCCTTGGGGTAGGGGAGAAAGTTTGTGTTCTTCGCGTTATAAAGAAAATACAAAATAAAAGTGGGTAAATAATTTCATGTGACTGTTATTTGACACGTTTCATATTTTAACACAAGGGAGTAAAACTGTGAAGTAAAAATATGACTATGAAATAAAAAGAAAAAAGACGCGTTAATTGATAATCAAAATAAAATATCGTAAACTCTAATAAAACAAAAACAAAAGACGATCGTGGATGAAAAGTATAGGAAGAAAATAAAAATGTGTAAAGATTAAATTATAAAATTAAATAACCTCAAAATGAGTAAGTGGGAATAAAAACAACAAATGTAAATTCAATTGATAATTAAAAAATAAAAAAATCGTTGGTATTAAATAAAATCAAACGAAAGAAAAAACAAAAGAAAACGAAAGACGAAACTAAAAATTATAAAAAAAAATTAATCCTTAAATGTTAAAGAAAAAATTATTAAAAAGTAAAATCAGATCGCATAAAAGGGAGGAAATAAAAATGACGATCGATCGAAGGGATTAAAACGTAAAATAAACTCAAATCGACGAAATCGAGGAAACGATCAATTGATAATTAAAAAGTAAAGCCGTATCGAATGAAAGATAAACTGATAGTTAAAAAATAAAAATAAATCAAATCGAATAAAAGAAAAAAACCAGGGTCGATCGATTAAGCAGCGTGGGAGCTAAATTCGACATTTTCAGGACGATTAATTAAAAAAAGTGCTCGGACCCGTCAATTTTTTTTTAATTTGAAAAGGGGGAGGTACCATTAAAAATAATTAATACTCGCCCAGCTTTTTGCAATCACCCGGCAGTATTAAAAATAGTTTCAGGGGAGGGCTAAAATTACCATTAAAAAAAATAAAATTAATACTCGTCCAGCTTTTTGCAATCTCCCTACAATATTAAAAATAGTTTCTGGAAAGTGCTAAAAATTAGACGAAATCGACAGGTTCGAACATTTTTTGAAATAATCGATCGTCATGAAAATACCGAATTCATCGACGCTTAGTTTCCACGATGTATTAAAGTTTGAATTAATTAAAGTTAAATGAGGAATTAAAAAGCAAAATAAAAGACCATCGGTGATGAAGATAAGACGAAAGTTAATATATTCTATAACGCTTACAAAATCAAATTACAAAGTCAAATCGAATGAAGAGCACTAAGGAAGAAACAAAAGGTAATCAAATTGATAATTCAAATACAAAATAAAGTCAAATTGAATCAAGTACAGACAAAATACAATCGGTTTATAACTAAGAAAAAAAATCCATCAAAATTAACCAACTTATTTAGCTTATCGAATTATAATATCGAGAGTTTAAAAACTTAAACTAAATTTAAACTGCAATAATCTTACGTTAAATATATTTGAAAACAGAATGCGATTATTTACAAGCAAAAATAAATTCTAAGGAGAGGCAGAATGTTATTGCAGACCATAAAATTTAGTCCTCACACAACAGATGTTATTCTAGGAATAAGAGCTGCTCGAAAATGTTGTTTCTCTAAAACTACGATTTGTTAAGAGGATTATTAAGGACGTCTATTTGTTTGTAAGTATTTTCTGTTTGTACGTTTCAAGATTTTTATTTTTCTTGTTGATTGAATAGAGCTTCTAATATATTAATCTTATACAGATCCACAAATATTTTCGTAGTTATATGATTTAAGCAGATATTCGATAATCTTAATTTCTTTGGGGTCAAAAAATTGAAAAATTCGCATACTGCGGATGGCGCGGGGCCCCAGGCGGTAGCCCGGTTCGGCCGTCCCTAAGGCCGTCACTGACGAGACTCAATATATGTCAGTATTTATAAGTGAGAAAGACACGATTACACGCCCTGATTTACACTCTACCTTATAAATGTGAACACAACAGATTGAGCTTTCTGTGGGAATGTAAAGATGTGGAGCTGTAACTTACGCAGACCATTCACTAGGTAACATGTTGAACAATATGCTCGGAACATGTTCGTCAACATGTTCCCTAGTTAGAGGCATGCTACTCACAGAGCAACAAGTTGAGGTTCCCGACTTAGCTACTGGGTATTTTTCCCCGAGCCTGAAACTTACGAAAATGTCGACCAATATGTCGACTCACAAGCAAACTTGTTGCTACCAGGATCCCTAGACTTAATTGGCATGTAACATATCGGAAAGGGTTCGGAAACACAATGTCAGATTTGCCATTTTTCGAGCTCCGCATCGTTTACGAAATAGCAATACCATGTTTTATTCTCTCTAATCTAGTAACTTAGTGAGAAATTACTGTGGACAATCATATTAATCTATAAAATCTGAAAATACTAACGAAAATGGCGCTGTGTTTCCGAACACTTTCCCACGTGTTAAATGTTAATAAAATCTAGGAACCCTAGTTGTACACTAATGCTTAAAAGTTTCGAAATGAAAAGAAATAAAATCGTTCGAATTTGAACCTTATTGAAACGGGCCTAATATATTTCGAACCTTAAGGAACAGAGACACTTTCTCCGCACCCCGATAGGAGGGTTGTTTACTTAGGTCCTATTAAACCCCGGCCGGTGCAGATGTTTATGGTTTGTTGAATTTCGTTGCCAGTATTTGGTTCCGAGTATTTATTGAGGCGACGCGCGATTGGGAACGCGGACGCGGTGGCGAATTTGTTTGTTCTCTTTTGCTTTAATTTAAAAATTGAACAAAAAATGTTTTCTTTTTAATTAGAATATTTTATATTGTTAAATAACAGGATTTCAGATCATATTTTAAAGACATATAAATGTTAAATTGCTATAAAGGATCGACGATGTTAATTAATCTGAAAAATTATAATTATACCAAATTTCTGCCTTTATACACTTCTGGTTTGTTTGACTTCACAAAAATTTTATTCGTTTATAGTTTGTGTATGTTTTTCTGTGGATTCTAAAATTTTCATTACGAGAAATACATAAATAGATTTTTAGTAAATATGAAATACAGGGTGATTTATTAGCTCACCGACAAGCTTTGCCATACGGAAAGCTCACATAATTTTAAGAAAATAATAACAATTAGGACATATGTTCGATTTTATTTATTTTTAAGTAAATAGAAGACCTCACAATTTTGATTCTAGTTATTTTGTCCCGTTCCTCTGTACAGCTGTTTCAGTCCTATTTGGGGCTTCGTCAGCAGAAGCGATCGCAGGATGTCGCTATTTAAGCGGTTTCTATTATGCTATTTAAGCATTTCCGTTATATTTTACATTTTTTCACGTCATCTTTATTTTATAAATGTTAATATATTGATATTTTCAATTCAATTTTATCATACACGTCTTATTCACATGTCAAGAAACCTATTGTAAAATATTTTCGACATCAAGAAAAATTATGTTTCATTTTACCGAACCTCTGTTTTATGATACCCTTTTGTTCTTTGTGATAAAGAGATATCACGTATAAAAACCTGTGACTTTTATGCTGTTATGTTTTTCTGCGGATCCTAAAATGAAGCATCTATACATACCGTGACTTATTTTATTAACTCTAAATATAAAAGGTAAATATTCCCAGGTTATTGTTATTATTGTTTTGTTAATTTTTACTTTAGTTTTGTTTTTACTTGTAATAAGTTTCTCGTTGTTCTCAATAATAGAGTCTACTAATTTATTATTGAGAAATATGTCACAGTATTATTGGGCCGGTTTTTTTTTGTAAATATATACGTGAATTATTGTTTTGTTAATTTTCACTTTTGTTTTGTTTTTACTTGTAATAAGTTTTTCGTTGTTCTCAATAATAAAGTCTTGAATACTTTTTCAAGTGTATGTTATTCTTTTTTATACGGTATCATATAATATTGTAAGAATTTACAGTGAAATAAATTTAAAATAACTTAATTTCATTTAAATAATAAGTTTACTGATGATACTTATTGATCGAATAATTAACTCATTAAAATTATTCAGAATCATACAAATTTAGGAAACTTAACAAATATAGTATTAAACTCCTAGAATATAGAATGATATGTGTAATACTTAAAAATTGCAATACTTGCGTTAAAAATAATATACATATTTCATTCTACGCCACAGAGGAAAAAATAATATTCTTCTTTTTAGTTTCTTCTCAAATCTGACATCAGTAAAATAAGTTGAAAAGTTCATCCACAAAGTTTGGCAAGTTTTCATTAATCTAGAAGTTAAGAGAAAATGGTTAAATCGTATAACATTTATTTTGTGAAAATATGTGAATGATTTTTGAGTATTTGAAAAAATATATAGAATGAGCTAGATTATTTAAATTTGTTTCTTATTATAATAATATAAATGCTAAGAAGTTCTGCTCAACAAAGCTATTAATTAGTTGCAAAACATATGTGTATTTAATGAAACTAGAAAGTTAAATTTAATTAACGAAAAATAACAGATTTTATTTTATTGACTTATTTAATTTCAATTGCCAAACTTTCAGAAATTTTAATTTCATAATGCACACATTATTTACTACACATGTTATAATATTTAGAAAATAAATTTTGTTAAATTTCTTATCCATCCAACTACAATGAAAGTCTTTCTAGCAGATTATTCAAGTTGGTTGAATAAGTTCGCATCTGTGTTAAATCGCTGTGTTTGCGATGACCGGTTTTATTATCGGGGTAGCAGGTACGGTTGTAAAAGCTATAAGGTTCATAATTGCAAAGCATAAAATTTATTACTGCCAGTGGCATGTCTCGTACTCCGAAAACTTTATAGCAGAAGTGTACGAGCCGTGTTGCCGAACATGTTCTCTAGTGAGTGGCCTACTTTACCGTATGACATTGGTTTGTACGAGAGTATTGCAGCTGATCGGTAATTCCATTCAGGGGCATTTCCAGCTTTTTGTATAATAAATTATTTAGTCTGTGAATGAATTGTAATTATTTTACTATTTGTTATGACTTGTGTCATGCAGACACTTAATAGTTAGGTTATGAACAATTTTAACATGGCAATACACAATGAACTTGGATTAAATATAACCACAATTTCTTTTTTTAATACTATATACGTATTTCGGCAGCTATGACTTCTTAATCACAAGAGAAGTGACTGTGTCATGCCTATCGCTACCTTATACAGTATGTCCAGCATGGGGATCTCCGTTGTTATAAGAGATACAGATTCGGTTAAATGGGATGAATTATAGAGAATCAAGGTTATCTTGAACATAGCTGCCGAAATACTTATACACTGTGTCCACATTTCGATGCTCGCCATTAGCATCTCGGTTATTAGAAGACACAGAGCAACGGTTAAATGGGGAATATTTTGCAGAATTCAATGCTCGGAACAAATCTCATTTCAAATTCACCATAACTTTTTTAAATTTTAAGATAATTTAAGAAAACCAACATCTGACGATTTCAATATTCCTCAATAACTTGATAACACCTGATGTGACCTCTTCTAAACTTTTACATTGTTCAAACACTTTTTTAAGACAAAGTTTTTGATGCAAACAGAAACCTCCGATTGTTATTTGTTTTCAAGTTATTAGGGCTAACTTTTATTTTTCATATGGCACCCATATTAGGTTTTTGGTTAGTTAGATAGTCTTTAAAAAGAGCTTTCAGCGATGCATAACATACCCGAAAAATTTTTATTTTTAGGGGAGATATTAACAAAAACATAAACTAATCCCTTATGAAATTAGTAGGCTATGGAATTAACCACCAACGAAAAAGCTTAAAGATATGGTAAGTATGCTGTATGCTTGAAATGATAATAAAAGTCATAAAGGAAAAAAAAGTAAAGAAAGCGTACTAAAAGGTGAGGTTGACTTAAAGAAACTGTTCAATGTGACAACCATTCTGTTCCACACACTTTTGACTCCTTATTCAAACAGAGTTTCAGACATTAAATACTTCGTTTTTAGGGGTAACCCATAAATGACAGTCAAGAGGGGTAAGGTCGAGTGATCTTGCAAACCATTGTACTGGTCCATTATTTGAAAGCACTCTAATTAAAGTTTTCTCTCAAAAAATGTATGTCACAAGTGTTATGGGCCAGATAACCATCCTGCTGGAACCTGATGTTTTGCAGCATGTCGTTAGGATTAATAATTTGTCTCGAAGCAGGTATTTTTCGTTTGTTAGTAGTTCCAAATATCTGTTACGTCAATATCGTTTCGTTAATTTACAGTATTGAGTGTTTAATTTCATAGCCTACTAATTTCAAAAGGGATTAATTTATGTTTTGTTAATATCTCCCTAAAAATAAAAATTTTTCGGGTATGTCATACATCGTTGAAAAGCTCTGTTTAAAGACTATCTAACTAACCAAAAACCTAATATGGGTGCCTTATGAAAAACAGAAGTTAGCCCTAATAATATGAAAACAAATGACAATCGGAGGTTTATGTTTGCATCAAAATCTTTGTCTTCAAAAAGTGTCTGAACAATGTAAAAGTTTAGAAGAGGACACATCAGGTGTTATCGAGTTATTGAGGAATATTGAAATCGTCAAATTTTGGTTTTCTTAAATTATCTTAAAATTTAAAAAGTTATGGTGAATTTGAAATGAGATTTATTGCGAGCAATGAATTCTGCCAAACATTCCCCATTTAACCGTTGCTCTGTCTTCTAATAACCGAGATGCCAATGGTGAGCATCGAAATGTGGACACAGTGTATAGTATTAAAAACCTTTTTGTGGTTAGGGGGTTCAATCCAATTTCATTGTACTGCAAACCACGGTCTCCAATACATTTCCATATGGCAATACACGTTTTCCAAAACAAAATATGTTCCCAGGAAATGCTAGTGGATTATTAAATTAACACGTGATAGTTGTGTAGATGTAGAGTTATTCTCCTCTCTACAACTACTTTTAATTTCCACTTTTAAAGTTATTTCGTATTTTGCGTAAGTAATTTGGGTTTGAAAATAAACCATTCTTTGACTAATGTTCCGTTGATCATCAATTGGTCAAACGTAGGGGATTTTAAATATAAATAGAAGACGCAAAATTAGTATACATGTACATATTTTTATTTAGGTTAACTGGAAATACAGTATCGCAGACGTAGGAAATCGGTTAACCGTCGGATATTTTCACCGATATTTTTCCCGTTATCGTCGCTTACCCGAAAAGTTGGCAATCGTGTTGGGTGGTTGCGATTATCTAGAATACGAAACACGAGGAAGTGGAAGCGGCTTGATTCGTAGAACAAAGTTCACAGATAAATCTATTTTTATTCAAAATTTATCACCTCTCCATGATAAGGCTGTGATAAACAATTTTACCTTTGTAAAAAAAACCTGAGCTTCCTACCGTCATGTTAAAAAAAGTTACGAAAAAAGTAAGACCGCTGTTTTGTAATCCTCGCTGCTGTATAATTAATTGCAATGCGATATTTAAATTGAAAGGAAACCGCAGAATACGTCAAGGGAAAGGATTAATGGCGCCAGGAAAACGCGTAACTCTCAGCGAATTTCCTTTTCTTTGGGTAATCGCTCGACCGCATAACAGTTACGTTGATGAATTAAAGCGAATTTATTAAGACTTTGTTCAGCAAGTGGCCGGAAATGATCGTCTAGTCAAAAGTTGAATGAGATGTTAGCTGCCTCGTCTTTTATTAATTTCATCGAACTACAAAAAGCTGACATGATTGATTGCTTTCACGTTGAATCTATTGGCTTCATTTCACAGCTACTTTTATGGCATAGAATTTACGTGCAATGTTTCAAGATTTATTATAACTACAAGAAATTTATTACATGAGATATACCAGTAGACTGTCTGTTCATGTGAAACAACATTTGTACTTTAATGCAGAAAATTTTGAAAATCTCTTTTCACCGTTACTAATACACTGACGAGCAAATAAAACGGGCCACTTAGTTACTTTGACTTTTGACAATTGACTTTGAAATAAAAGTATTAAAAAAAAACAGACTGTAGTTAAAGGATAGACTAAAACCAATTTGTTTAATAGAAAATTGGAACATGTAGTCAACAGAGAAAAGTTATTAAAGAAAAAATTGAAAAATAACAAAATTAACAAAAATGAAAAATTGGTTTCAAGACTTCTTCAGTATGAGGTATAACCACCTCGAGCTCTAATAACAGCTTCTAAACGTCTCCCCGTACTTAAAATAAGTGTCTGTACTCTTTCCTGGGAATAGCGTCCCATTCTTCTTGAATTGCTTCACGAAGCTTTTGTAGGTTATTTGGGGTAGGTACCCTATCCCGAAGTCGCCTTCCTAAATGGTCCCAAAGATGTTCAATAGGATTTATATCCGGACTTCGAGCTGGCCAATAAAAAGCAAAAAACCCGTTTCTTTTATGTAATTATGCACAATTCGTGCAGCGTGCGGCTTTGCATTATCATGCATAAAAATTCCCTGCTCACCTAAAAATTGCATGTAAGGCACCACATGGTCGGCAAGAATTTCCTCTATGTACCTTACGGCAGTTAGGGATCCATTTAGGAAGACAAGGTCCGTTCGGCCTTCGAAAGAAACACCTACCCACACCATTATTGATCCGCCACCAAATGGTACCCGTTCATTTATGAGCCTCCACCCAATTTAAATGTTCTCTAGCAAATTCAAGACGTGCAACTCTATGTTGTCTAAGAAGTTCAGGGCCTTTTGCTGGTCTGCTTATCCTAAAATAAATCAGCTTCAGCAAAGCGTCTTCTTATCGTCCACGGACTTACGTTTACATTCCGAACTTCGGCTAGTCTGTTTTGGAAGTCAACAGCAGTAAGGTGACGATTTCTAACAATAGACAAAATAATAAAGCAGTCATCCTCATTCGATGTGGACCGTTTTCTTCCAGATCCAGGTTTTCGTGTAAGTTGACCCGTCTCCTGAGAGCGTTTCAGCACTCTTTGGACTGTCGAAAGATTCAGTTAAAGTTCTAGCTACATATCTTTGACTGTACCCAGCCTCACATAACGCAACAATTCTTGCGCAGTTTTCAATCGAAAGAGTCGTTTTAAGTTAAAAGGGAACTTTGTACACACACATGTAAACAACTTACAATTGACAAATAATACATAGAAGCTGTCAAAAAAAATTCATTTTTTTTCGATTTTCGATTTTCTTTCTTATAATCTCTGCCTTTTGACTAAATATTTCGATTTTATTCTTAAACACTTTATTTTTAGTCTACATTTGAGTAAAAAGAGCGATTCTCTCAATAGATTTGCTCTAATATTATCACAAAGAAAAATAATTAGGTGATCCGTCCTTTCTTGCTCGTCAGTGTATAATAGATAACTATATTGCCTGCATCACGAACTACTGGATTTTACAAGATAGACTCTCTCATTCGGCCGGCGCAATTTGCTTATTTAGTGCGAATTTTCTCCGTTTTGGCGCTAGTTACCCAAATTGAAGTTTTCTGACACTTAAACGTCATAAACGTCAAATGATGCATATTTAAGACACTGCAACAGTGCGAATTACTTAAAACCACTTTGTCATAGTTAGTAAACGATTTTTATTGAAAAGAATAAGGTAATTAAGCACGAAATTACATTATAAAGCTTCGCAAGTCAGGATCAGAATAACAAAACGTGCGATTTAAATGTACCACTCTTGGCTCGCGTTTTGACGATATTTGTCTAACAGGGCAAGAATTTTTTTAAAGAATTACTGTGTTACTTTACATTACAGAGTTCCTCTTTCTGCCGCAACAAACAAAAAAGAAAGAAGACTAAAGAAGTAATTGGAGTAAGGACAGTTAAGCAAACGATTTTTTTATTTTGTACCTACCGTGTAAAATTTCAAGCTACTTTCTTCGAAAATTAAAATTCGGTCATAATTAAATCATTTGTAGAATTAGTACTGTCTACCGATACCATCAGAAAGCTATATCTGAGCCAACCTGAGCGCAAAGAAACACAACTTTACGCGAAGCTGTCAAAAACCGCGAAACTGACATCAGTCAAAAATGACGTCACGAATATACTTCCGTTTTTGGTTTTTTTGGGTAAGTGGCGCCAATAGAGAAACACTTAAACTATTAAATTGCCCAGGCCGTATAGAGACGTCGTCTCGTGAAATCTAGTAGATCGTGATCTGCATTATAAAATGCAACACCCTGCCAACATGATTATTTAATATTTTTTTTACATAAAATAGATAAAGTGACAAGTAGGAAAATATAACAATTTGGAGACCACACACTCAAAAATAAAGAAAAAAGTTAGTAGTGCGTTGGACCACCACGATTGTTTACACACTCACGTCATGTGTGCCATAGAGCGAATCAAATGATTAAAGTTCTCCTTTGGTACCTCATCCCAAGGGTATATGTACCGCACATTGGAGAGCCTCTAAAGTTTGCAGTTGTCGCAGTAAGTTATTGACTCGCCTGCGTACCATATCCTACACGTGCTCAATCGGCGACAGATTCGGAGATCGAGGAATCCACGGAAGAACAGTGATATTGGCTGCTTCTAAGAAGTCTAAGGTTACTCTAGCTACACGTGGCCATGCACTGTCTTGCTGAAAAATATGGTTGGGATATTCTCTGTAGTAGGGTAGAAAATGGGGATCTATTACATCATCTTCGTAACGTCGGGCAGTCATATTGCCTCGAATGAACATTAAAGACCTGCTACCATAAGCAATAGAACTTCAAACCATCAACCCTACAACTTTGTGAACTTGCCGCTCTGCAGAAAATACGTCTCCGTTTTCCCCGATGTTTTCTTACCAACATGCGGCCATTGTGCGTCCTACACAAATACAGGACTCATCACTGAACTTGACCACATTCCATTCTATGACCCAGTGCAGCCATTTTCTATACAAGTCCAGACGATAGCGCCGATGTTCAGCAGTCAAGAGAAGTACCCAATGTGGTCGATATGATCACAGCCCAAACAAACGTATTCTGTTCTAAACTGCTCGCATCTGGATGGTCTCCCAACATCATTGTACCACTGACTGCAATAGCTCGTGTTGTAGACATGCGGTCTCTTAGAACTAACAACTGAAGAAGACGATCTTGACGCTCTGTAGTGGCTCGAGGACGTCCAATACCTCTACACCTTTTCAATTTCAAATTGGGACTAAACAGTTTCAAATTGGGATTAAACAATTTCAAATTGAAACTAAACAATTTCGAATTGGGTCTAAACAATATCAAATCGAGACTAAACAAATTCAAACTGGGAATAAGCAATTTCAAATTGGGAATAAACAAATTCCAATTGCTCCGTGCCACTTCTCAATTGAGGATGTTTTGAGAGAGGGCAAATTTGCCAATAATTATTTGCTGAGATTTTTCCCGTACAGTCCAATGTTGAATTCGAGTGGTCCTGTGTAAATGCTGGTGTTAAAGAGACTTAGCAATCCAAATGCCACAAATTTTAGTAGGTGAAGCCAATCATTGCGCAGATGGAATATCGTTTACAAAATTAGAAAATATAGTGCGACAAAATATTACTAATAAAATTACCGTACCTAACTGTACACATAAGATTTGTTGCAAACATTCAAAAATTCATTCCTGACTCGTTAAATATGGTTAACGTAAAATTTTTATTTAGGCATATAATTGGTAGTTAGGTAGTTACATTTCCTTTTGTTATTATTACCTACCAGCTTGTATTATTTCTGAATTAAAATATTTCTTCCAATTTAAATTTGTTTAAACCCAATTTGAATTTGTTTATTCCCAATTTGAATTTGTTTAGTTCCAATTTGAATTCGTTTATTCTCAATTCGAAATAGTTTAGACCCAATTTGAATTTGTTTATTCCCAATTTGAATTTGTTTAGTCCCAATTTCAAATTGAAAAGGTATAGTTTTGCCTGTTCGGTGTTCTTGACTGCATGCTTGACAACATTTCAGAACTGTTACCTCATTTATGTTGATTCTAGTGGCTATATCACGATATGGTAAATCAGCTTCAAGGAGTCCAACAATGTTTCCTCTATCAAATTCACCCAATCGAGCGAATCGATAACGTTTTCGTACACGTGGCATGGTTGCGAAACGCAACAAAATCGAAAAAAGCAATTCCGGTGATAAGTTACTTAGTAGAGTTAGACAAGTTCTTGTGAATTGATATCAAAAAACTCAACAAAAGAGCTCAAAGATAGTTGCTACAAGTTTCAAATTTTTATCATTGCCTGCGAATACTCTAATACTGATCCAAATTGGTTAAAGAATTCACAGTATCAAGGTGATGCATTTTATAGTGCAGGCAGTATATCATGTTAATAAAATCATTATCTCAGAGAAAAATTGAATTTAGACCTTTCTTTGTACATGTATGTTCTTGTATGTTCGGAAAATTCAGCTTTTCATTTAATTTATCGATCTCGAATTTTATATAAAAAATAACAGTTCTGGAAGAGTGAACGCATAGTGTGGACATCCTGTACTGAGTATTGGACATGGGTTCATTTAGAATTTTTTTGTGTCGATCTCTATCACCTATCAAACGGTGTATAAGTTTTTTTATTGACAGCCTGTATATTAAAGAATATGTTTACAGAATAATACAAATCTTAGAATGGATCTTTACTTTCTTGCCAGTTACTAATTCGTCAATCCGACAATATAACGATTTCATGTCGAAAGATTTTGATTCATAGAACTGTTATTTTATATTTTATATACATATTTATAATTGTATTATTAAATATTTGTGTCCTAGTCAAAGAAAAAGAAAAAAGAAAATTCTTTATTATTTATTGGTTAAATCAAAAGAGATGATATCCTGCAACCCCAACATTGGATACGGCTGTTGTAAAAATAATGTAAATGCTTAAACTATTTTAAACAGAAAACTGATTTTTACATACGTTATTTTCCTCTCAGTAATTTATATAATATACAACGTTTCTAAACGAAAGGAAACAACATGACACAGTAATTTATCCCAGCTTTTATTTATTCAGTTTAAAACTTCAAAACGTAATTTTCATCGTATACACTAGTTCTGCAATACTTCTATGCACAAGGTTTTCCTGTTTCCTCGTTAGATCTTATTCTTTTCCCGAAGTCTCTTCAAGACCTAGGCACATCGGCTCAGCGTTGGAAGATAACGCAGATCACCAAATTCTCTTTGAGATTATAAATAAATAGAGGAAAACAACTCTTTTACACTAAAATGTACAAAAAAATACTCCTATAACAGAACAGCATTTTCTCATTAATTGCAGTTAGTATTACGGAGAGAAACAGATTGGTTTTAATTCAACCAATCATAACTGCTCTGTTACTGTTGCCAGTGTTGCCTTATAATTTAGACTTCAGTTGACGTCAGTTTTTAAGTAGGTATCACGAACCACCATCATCAATAGTTTAACTGGAAATAATAAAGACGGAAAATGTCAAGACGGAACAGAATTTTTCGAATCAAAATTAAACACTGAAAACATGGCTTTAATACTCCGACTTGATACATTTGGAAGAAAGAAAAAACATGGCTTTAATACTTCGGTTTGATACATTTAGAAGGAAGTTATTTACCAAATAATTTATAAGATAGTAGGCTTACGAGGGGAATATTTAAAAAAAGTTCTTAATTTGACATCCTGAACGCGATACGTTGATAAAAAACATATGTTCCATTTAAAAAAGTTGAAAATAATTGAAAATCTCGAAAACCTGATAGTCATTTGTTTCTCCGAAGGTACCATAAAATTGAACAGGGAAGGTCTTGAAACTTTTCTGATTAAAGCGACTTCGTGAAATTTCAAATAAAAAATTGTTTATAAAATAATAGGCTTTGGGAGATGATATTTTAGAGACATAATTAATTTGACATCCCGACTGCGATGCGATGATAAAATACCTAAGATTCTATTTAAAAGGGATTAAAACATTTGAAAATCTCGAAAACCTGTTTGTTGTATATTTTTTCGAAAGTACCATAAAATCGAGGTGGAAAGGTCTTAAAACTTTTTTAATTTAAGTTACTTCGTAAAACTACAAATAAGAAAGTTAGCTATTGTAGCAGCTTCCCACGAACGCCTTGTATACATAAAAAAATAAATAAATTCAAAAATAATGGGTGAGGACATTTTAAGGGTTGCTGCAGGAGATCAAATTAAAGCTTTCTTCTTAATAAACTTTTGGTAAAAACATCAATATCTAAAAAGTTACAAGAGTTTAAAGTGAAATTAATTAACAAGCAAAAGTAGTCATATTTTACGTTTTAAGTTCAAATTTTGGCTACTTAAGAGTTAATTAAACACCGCTGTATATGAAACAACTATTTAAACAAATGTAGTCACTGAAAAGTTAGGGCTATTTCATTTTTTCTTTTAATACACAAAAACGGCTTTACATGTTGATCAGGATCACTGATTAATTAAAAGAAAACTCGAAAACAGGTGAATGTAGACCTTTTTTGTGAATGGTGGTTTTAACAAATTTAGAGTTTATTTAATAATAAAGTTACAGTTTGTGAAATAAATTTTATTAATTAAGAAGATATACAGTGTGCTCGGATTTCGTAGGGACAGCATGGGTAACTTCTGTATTTGAAGAGATACAGAGATTACCAACGTTAACAAGGGCGCGGTTAGCTTGCAACACTCTGGATAACAAAGTTTTGTGATTATGGTACTAGCGATTTCTGTTCTTAAAAAGAATAAGTTCGGTTTTTCAAAATTTTGAAGAAGTCTCCATATCATGTGTACATCATTGCATTCAGAAAGAAATTCCCTCTTAAAAGGGCCAAAAAAATTAGGAGGTACCAATTTAAAATCTTAAAGTTAGGTTAGATTACTGAAAATTTGTAAAAATGAAATTAGTTTTATTAAGTACCCACAAAAGTACTTAAATTATCATGCAAATTAGTTTAAACCGCATCTCAATATCTTAAGTAATAAGAAAGTTACGGCAAATAAAAGAAATTAGGAGAAAGGTTTTTGTAAAATTTTAACCAAGTTGGCCATGACAAGTAACATTTGAAAATGGATTCTTAATGAGCTCTCGAACCTGCACCCTTTTGCTACTTTAATCATTTCTCTATCTCTTCAAATACAGAAGTTACCCATGCTGTCCCTACGAAATCCGAGCACACTGTAGATGTAAATGTAAATTAAAGAAGAAATTAATAAACTTAAATGGTAACTTTTTTATTATTGGGTTTTGGTCAAAAGCGTATTAAGAAAGAAGCTATATTTTGATCTCCTGTAGCTGCCCTTTCACAGTGATACTGGTATCACGATATCGCTCATTACTACGATGAATTGAAGATTGAGCATTCACATCAGGGCAGAATGCGAAAGCGCGTGATCGTCAACCCCGATGGCTCCCTTCCACCTGAAACGTGTACGAGAATCCGTTCTCTAGTTATGAGACACTCAGTATACCTTGTCATTGTGCAAAGTGAAACTTTAAATATTTATTAAGTAATTCATATTAATGCAGTGAATATACAGGGTGTTCTTTTACTGTCTGCAAATAAAAAAACTTCAGTATAAGTACACAAAATGCTACCTTGTGCGGGTATTTTTTGGTGGCTACCGTATCAAAATAAAAAAATTTAGGACAGACCACTTGTTTGGAACTGTTGAAATGTACGAGAAAGATAGGAAGGTTAACTTCGCCTTCCTCTCGGTATGAACACGCCCACCAATACCGCACTCGATCTTCTACGCAGCGGTTCGTAATAAAAATGGACGCGTTCAGCGGACAAAACCGTTGGGTATGTTGACTTATTTAGTACGTTGAACGGTTAATGGTTACTTACGTTGACTGTCAACAGTTGTCGAATTTACTCACTAGAAATAATTTACGGTGAGTGCGGTGCCAGTTTGTCATTCGTTTATGTCGACGACAGATTCTAACCTCTTTCGGATTGCCGGCTTTCTCAAGTTTTTAGATGAGTTTTTATAATTATGGCGAGTAATCATGTAAGAAAATATAGCCTCACTGCACATGTCAAATCTTGTTGGTAAACAATAGTTTTCATAGCGTTCAACGGCTCCAACTTGTTTAAACCCACCATAAATGAAACATGTTTCTAGCTTTAATCAACAGTTGGGTCTGTTGAATGCGCCCAATTACTAACATCGTTTATTAATTATTTTATTCAAAATTTTATTTCACTGAGCGAAGTAATATGTTTTACGATATCAACTATCGACGAATAAATCCGAAAATTTATGCACCAATTAGGCAAGCGCGTTAAAAATGTTCTTCCTTCACCCTACATAAATAAACTTTTACTGTAATCTAATCAGCTTCTTGAATTGCACTAGATTTTAATTTAAAAATACCTAAACTTGTAATTATTTGCAGTGGAGTTAATTTAATTTGTAAACGTTTTGACTGGCCAGCTGATCGGAGTGGCTGATTTACGTCGTTCGTGCTCAAGATCAAGTAAAATACTGACCCTGGTCTACTTCGGCTTCGGGTCATAATTGAAGAGGCAGTCGCGTTCCAGTTTTAGCTATGCCAGCAGTTCTCAAACGGTTTAGTGAAAATCTGCCACCGCATTTTTCTCCAAAAAATTAATAAACTTTTGTTAAGGACATATGAGTTCAATCGTTGCCATTTATGGTGACATATTACAGGTTTAGATATTTGCACATAGTAACAAAACACCTTGTAGTGTTAGTCGTCAATACTTGACAAAATAAAAATAAAAATCAAAATTATTGAAAAATATAGGGTGCGTCAACAGTGCGTATTCGCTAAATAGCGTCTTTGTTAATGCAAATTTTTAAAATCTGTCTTCGCTATGACTTACGTATGATGTAGGTGCATGATTTAAAATTAATTACAATTTTACATGGTGTTCAGTGTGGCTATGCCAAACCAAATTTGTTGTTAAATAAAATAAATTAAAAGATACCAACGATAATGGTACGGCATTGTTTGTTTTAATATGAGATTAGATAACTCCTCCCTCAATGTACTCGAACGTTGGTCGGTGTCCTGCAGAATATTTTCTGCTGACAAAAGATCTTGCGCAATCGTAGCGACATAAAAGCAGCACGTTTCGCCCATACTGTCCCTTTTAGAATACGCGCACGTATTGGCCTATCCATAAGAAGTGCCGCTCGTTCTTTTATGATTCGCGTCCATAAATTGTCCATTGCGTGCCATAACTCGTCGTAATTACGCGTGTCGACGTCGCAACTAGAGAAATGGAAAAGGAATGAATCGTTCGCGTTCGAGAGCCCATTAACACAGAGAATGCTAATGGTCCACATATGCAGTTCGCATGTAATTCGAGGCGGTCACGGGACGCTGCCGTAAAGCACCGGGTGCATGACTGCCAGTCGTCACGCTCGGTCGCGATGGACACGCAGCCTGGCGTGTTGACACGCACGCAACGTGCAGACACCCAGGCTACGATCTAATGAAATTACTGTCTTAAGCTCTTTACTTACATGTACAGTATAGACTTATTCGCGAACATGCTCGTCAACATGTTCGTAGGCAGTCTCTCATATACAAGGTGTTTGGAAATTGATAGTACAAAGAAAATTGGTAGTCCATGATGGTGAGTTGAAGTCATCAGTAAAAAATTCTTTAGTTTTCGAGATAAAAATTACTAAAAATTTGGTCAAAATTGTTGGTGCGCCACTGAGTTAAGTTGTCATAACAAATAATGAGTTGATGGACAGGGTATTATTTTATGTAAAAAAAAATGGGTTTCTTGGATTTCTTAGGACTTACAGATGACACTGTTTTCTTTTTTTGTACTAGCAGTTACAAACACTCAGTATACAAATTCGGCCAAAATGTAACTAAACATCTTTATAATGTTATTTATCTCTATAATCTAATAACTGTTTTATATTATTTATATTGTATTCAGTGCTACAGCAAGAACTGTAACAATTGTATCCAAAACGTGCGTCTTTATGTAAAATGTTTATGTGAAATATCTGTTTTATATTTATATTGTATGACCTACCTCTTTGTACTGTACATGTACAGTGTTGTTTTTTTTACGTTTTGCACCCTATCTAGAGGGTTTATTTTAGGAGCTAGAGGAAAACTTTAAATGCAAAAGTTGTAGGGTTTTATGTCTATTATCTTTTAAAGTGATCAGAAGAAACAAAAGCGCATCTCAAATTGAAGAAAAAAAAATTTGTTTTCTTTAATAGAATGCCCTGTATATTGTTTGCTAAGATGAAAGATCATTTCTTCCTGATTTCAAAATATATAATATATTTACATATGGAGGGGTCCTTCGTAATATAATTACATATAAAATATCAGCCTAATGACGTTAAAAAATCAAGACGGCTTGGAACAGTGCTTACAAAAGTTGTTTTAATTGGCAAAAAACAATAGAAATTCGATTACTGAAAAGCCTACATAATGGATTAATAATAAAAAACAAAATTCCAGGCCACCTTAATATTTTAAACATTAATTCAGTGATATTAAAAATATCAATAAATTATATATTTTTGAAATCAGAAAAATATGATCTTTCATCTTAGTAAACAATATACGTGGTGTTCCATTAAAAAAAAAAAAACAAAAATTATATTTTTTTCTCCAATTTACGATACGCATTTGTATTTTATGATACTCTAAAAGATAATAGGCATAAAACCCCACAACTTTTGTATTTAAAATTTTTCTCTACCTCCTAAAATAAACCCTCTAGATAGTGCAATAGTGATCAATAAATTACACATTACAACAAAAAAATTCTGAATTCGGATATCTCCACGGAAATGGTAAATTTGAGTTAAAAGAAAAGTACAACTAGCAGTATTTTTCGATGTTGATGAAATCAGATATTTTTGAAAGGGAAAATTCCATCAGAAAGACGCCTAATATGGCCTATGTGGGTTCTGCTTGGTAGAAGAAATTATTATTTTCTGTTAATTTATAATATATCTCGATAGTGAGTATATTTTCTAAAATATTTGAAAAGATCTTACGCAATAAACTTTGGAACTATTTTACACAGTACGGACTGATTGAACCTAGTCAGCATGGTTTTCGCTCCTCCAGATCCACTGAAACAGCTACTTTTTCCTTCATTGAAGAAATTAGAAAAAAATTTAGATTCACATAATTCGTTGGAATTTTCTTCGACTTCTCTAAAGCATTTGACCTGATCGACAGAAAATTGCTTGAAAGTAAGATGTATGCATTAGGAATAAGAGGTAATGATCTCCTAATATCCTTTCTTGAAAATAGGAAACTGTATGTCGAATTAAATGGAAATAAATCTTCGGTGTATGATTTACAGTTAGGCGTTGCGTAAGGATCAACAATTGGACCCCTGCTATTCCTGATGTTCATAAACGATCTCCGCAGACACGTACCTGATGGTTTCCTGATAAATTTTGCTGACGATACGTCCTTTGTCGTGACAGGAGAAACAGAGGAGGAAGTGGAAAATAAAATAATGCAAATAACTAGCAACCTGGAATCTTGGTGTACGAGAAATCTAGTATACTAAATAGTAACAAAACTGTCTGTGTGCAGTTCTACATTAACCAGAAACCAAACTTCCTAAATCTTAAATTATCTTCAAATACATCATTCCTCGGTATCACCCTTGATGAACGACTTAATTTCTCCGAGCAGGTTAAATGTGTTGTTAAAAAGCTGAACACTGCCTACTATGCTCTACTCAAACTGAAACGGGTCTTGGATCGATCGGCTCTACTACAGGTTTATTACAGTATGGTCTACAGTCATATGTCATACAATATTATTGTGTGGGGTAGCTCTAGCGAAGCTGCAGGAGTGTTCATTTCCCAGAAAAGGATTATCAGGCTTATCTACGACATGGGATGTATGACTTCATGTAAACCAACGTTTATTAACCACAAAAAATTATGACGTTCTACTCCTTGTACATTTTCAAATGTTGCTTATATGCTATATACGATCATGTCTGTGAGTTTGAAACCAATAGTGATTTTCATAATTATGGTACGCGAAACCGTTCTTCGTTAGTAATTCCAACGCACGATACGGCCAAGTCTCCAATGTTCTCTTGTTTATCACTTTACAATAAACTACCCGCACAAGTTACGTGTTGCAATAAGCTGCAAACTTTTAAAAAATCTTTAAAATCATTTCTAATTAAGCGCTGCTGTTATAACATTAAAGACTTTTTAAATAACTAGTATTGTCCCATATTACATCCATTTGTTTTTTTTTTTTGCTACATGTACGCTGGACTTGGCTTATGTCACGATTGTATGATCTTGAGCTCAATAAACATTATTATTATTATTATTATTATTAATAAGTCATCATTCTTGAGGAAAAAAAAATAGTTTCAGTAGTAAAGAGTAAACAGTCAAAATATTATTTCTTTTGATTCCACTTATGAAATTTGCTTAATTTTTCCACTTTTTGCTGAAAAGTTAAAGAAATTGATGGAGTCCGACCGAAGACTCGGTTTCGGTTACGGCCGGTTTCGGCCACAAATACGTAGTTCAGCCGATTTCGGCCAAAAAAGAGAGCCGAATCTTTGGTTGTAAGCGAAAAGTCCGACCGAAAATTCGGTTTCGGTTTCGGTATCGACCGGTTTTGGCCACAAATACGTAATTCAGCCAAAGTTTCGGTTTCGGCCAAAAAAGAGAGCCGAACCTTTGGTTGTAAGCGAAGAGTCCAACCAAAAATTCGGTTTCGTTTTCGGCCACAAATACGTAGTTCAAAGTTTCTGTTTCGGCTATAAAAGAGAGCCGAACCTTCGGTTGTAAACAAAATTTTGGCTGAACTGCATAATATTTGTGGCCGAAACAGGCCGATATCGAAACCGAATCTTCAGACGAAGTTTAGAAATTGAACTGCTTCCATTTTTTTAATTAAATATTTTAAATTTAATATCGTATGCTATGCTGCCAGTACTCAAACGGCAAAGTATTCTCATTTCATCGTAGTACTTGGACGAAATGACAACTCTGAGTACTTGTAGCATTATAAATTATGATATTAAATTTAATTATTTCTTTAAAAACATATGAAGGCTTAATCTTGTTTAATTTTTTGATTAAAAGTAGCAAAATTATGTAAATGGTGGAATTACATGAAATAATACATACAGTGTAGTCTCTTTAACGTGACCGTCCCGTAACATGAACACCCCTAAACGTGAACACGAGGTTTGGGTACTCTGCATGTTCTAAAACGTGAACGACAATGATATTTAATACTCTAAAACGTGAACACTGGTAAAAATGCATTTAGACACTGTTAAGTTTCGATTGCATAAATTCCGTAGTTATTGCACATAGTTTTAGATCTAATCTGTGGTTTTAATTGTTTCTACATTATGACCTCTAAGAAGCCGAATTATTTAACAACAGAAAAAAAGCTCAGCAAAAATTAGTTTTACAGTTGATTTGACTGTTGCTGGGCCAGAAAAGCGGAAATCGCTTAGAGATTCAGAATTTCCTAAGGTAGAAAAAGGTATCCCAATCCTCTGGTAAAGTCCAAGAATGCCCTTTATATTCATTTTATCAAGAAAATGTCTTAACAAAAGTTGTGTATTTTCAAGTACACAGGTTGTTCATTTCATAAGTTACAAACCTAACTTATTATTTGAAACACTATATTTTATTGGAGTTTCGGTTAGCCTTTGAAGGGGCGACAAAAATGATATAACATTACACTTACTTATTTTTAGTATTTACCGAGTTATTGTTAATTTTATGCAAAAAATGGGTTTGATGTTTGATCGTCTGCCAAATTGTCAATTTTAATGATACGACAATCAATCTTAGACCAAGATATTTCTAAATCTCATTTCAACATTTTTAAAAATCCAGCGACTGTCTGCAACACTAAGATTTAGTTCGTATATTGTAAAATTAATCATTCTATTATTATGATGCAAATATGTAACTAGTCTCCAAAACATGAACTTTTCTAAAACGTGAACGCCACTGTCCTTAATTAGTTCACGTTGTCGCGACTACACTGTATTTACTAACTGCAGTTTACCAATTAAATTTCTTTCATTTTTTTCCTCAAAAGTAATTAGTACCGAGAAAAACCATTTCAAGCGACTTTTGTGATGAAAATGTTACCTTCCAGGAGCCTCATTCTCTAAACTTTCGACCTCGATACAATTCTTAAATGACCTAACATAGGAAAATCTCATTAGATGCATTTTTGCTTCATCTCAAATTTACCATTTTCGTTGGGAAACTCGAATTCAGAATTTTGAAGTCTCATTTTGTCGCACTGTATTATTATAATGAAATTACTGTTGCGAATTTGGGGGTTCGTTAAATTTTAGAGCACTTTAAATACAAACTGTTACTTTACACAATTAAAAACACAATAGTAATAAGCTGCAACACTTGTCTATTAAATAGCACTTCTACAGAATGTACTTTCTGCTATTCGAGGTATGAATACTTCGTTTGCTGATTTATAACTATTCCACTAGCGGGCCAATACGGCTTTTATAGTAGATCTCTGTTTTCTCGAATTTGCTGGAATAAATGAGAACCACCGAGAAATTGGGATAACATTTTGTGTCGCAAGATGAGGTGATTCGTACTAAAAATTGAACTATTTGAGCGTCACTGCTGTAACATTATTGTGTTTGGAGTGCATTTGAGACAGCCGCCAGGTTACTCGTAATTAGTACGATTAGTACTTCGTGAACCAAGAGAAATGCCTGCGTAACGGACAGACATTTTTAAGAATTATATATTAAATAATCCTCCTGATCAGTGAAATAATTTTTGTAGCTTTTGTGGCTTCTTGTTTGTACACAATATACATCCTTCTTATTTTTTTAATAAAAATTATCACCGTGTCGTACGTACAACTGTAGACCCATAAAGTGGAACAGTAAACTTTCGTTAGTTTAAACATGTCTTCAAAGTTTCGATAACTAAGGTTGTAACTAAGCAAGCAACTTTTATACTTAATAAAATAATCATTGCGGTTAAATTAAAAGTTACAAAGAATAAAAACTTCATACAAAAACATTGTACAAATATATTAGTTATTTTATTTATAATTATTGTAACACGAAATAAAATGAAACAAAATAAGGGTTTTAACATTTGGTCATGCAGCCTTTCGATTGAATTATTAACTGCAAATATCCTGCCCCATACTATGTACTTCTACAATATTCACTAATTCCATTTCACTTACTGGTCGGTCATTTTCTCTCACATTTTCGCCAGAAGGGCGAAGGTCATGGGTTCGCACCGCGCTCAAGATATTTCGCACTGCTTCTCCTGCAACGGGGAGGAGGTTTAGAAGTAACAAAGCCATGAAACACTTTACACATTTTATACTCCCGCACCTGAGATCCTGACAAGTTTATGACTTAGGACAACCACCACAGATAAAAACAGATAATTCTTTTTTAATTCCTTCTCGATTTAAAGGGCAAATCCCCGTTAGTCGGAAAACCAGCCAAAACAATTTTCTTATGTAGCCGTTATGTGTCACTTCTTGCGGATATTCGTTAAGTTTTGGTGGAAAACCTATATCAGGCAGACATCTCTTGTTACTGAGTTTTTACTGACTTTCCAAGCTCCTTTAAGTGGTTGTAAATATGCGACATCAAAAGATCTAATGTTTAAAATGAACCAAAATTAAGTTTAATGTTTCTGGTATTTTCTTATTGTTGTATAATGGGAAAGTTGTGAACCTAAATTACCTTTTATTATTACTTTGGGTTTATAAACCAAGACGTAGCAATTAAAAAAAGCAGCGCCGTCAAACCATTCACTTTGTAAATGATTGTTGTGATCTCCTGGAAATCTTTCAACAATTCACTTAGGATGTACCTATACGTTAGCTATTGCATCATCACTGACTTGACTTTTATTGACATTTAAATATTTTCAGCTCCATTTAACAAAAACTCTGTCTAATATCGTCACATACAGGGTGCTGCATTTTGAAACGCAACATAGGAAATTCCATGTAAATTTAAAGGTGCTCGAATATTGGCTTTCATTCTTATTTTACAGCAAAATTCCACCGAAGTTTTTAAAGTACTCTTCAAGATGAATCTGTCTGCGAAGTTTGAGAATTTTTAAGATATTTAAAAAAGGATTCTGTAAGTAAATTCAATTTATACTGAATTATCAGCATATTCCTGATCAATGATAGTGAAAACTGGACAGATAATTAATGAATCTACTCGTTTTTGAAAAAGATTCATAAGAAAAGCTTTTCCAGTAATTTATTTTAACATTTACTGATCAAGGCCGTGCTGATAGTTCGGTATAAATTGAATTTCGTAACTGACCTTTTTTAAATGTCTTGAAACTGAGTGAATGAAAAATTCCCAAACTTCACAGACAGATTTATCTTAAAGAGTACTTTAAGAAACCTAAATGGAAGTTTGCTGTAAAATAATTAGGGAAGCCAATATTCGAGTACCTTTAAATTAGTACGGGATTTCCTATGTTGCGTTTCAAAACGCAATGTAATCAATGTGATATATAAATTATCAAAATATTGATTCACCGATTCATCAGTAATCTCCGCTTTGCATTTCTTAAGCGCAATTGCACAATGTCAGTTTAAATTTAAGCTAAAGCCTGTTAACCACGGACAGGCTTTAAATGTTAATTTCATCAAACTTAAATATTTCTTTCTTGTTTGTAACGACGTTTGCAGATTTCAGTAGCTACAACTGAAAGTAATTGCTTTTTGGATCAGGTGTGTATGTCTCAGATGTAACAATCATGCACTTTAATATCTAATGTGACAATTGACACTAAGGGCCAGTTGTACCAAGGAAGTATAAACTGACGTTTAATTAAACAGGGATCAAAGTAAACAAATTCGCACAGAATCTTAAGAACATATGGCAATTAATGCATTCATAAACAAAATTTGATACGATTTTGTTAACTTTGAACCTGGTTTAAACTCCCTTGCTACAACTGACCCTAAGTCTAGCCACAAAATAAGGCACAATTTTGTAGTGGTTAGAAGCTTTGCAATAGATCGGGTATCACCATAATATACATTACACGTAACTGTGGAACACTACAACGTAAAACTTATTATTTTTTCTCGCATTAATTGACCGGTTTTTGTCCATTAACCGTTTTCGCAGATGTAGCTCGTAGCATAAGAAGTTTCTTATTGACAATTCTTTTAACAAGTATACGAGCATGTCTACGCGTGTGTAGTTACCTTTCTCTGGCGGCATTAAAATGCATGTGGCTGCAACGTGCGCTGCCGTTTATAATCCACGCCTTTAAAGGTCTAGACGTGTAGTGTGGTAGGTTAAGTCCATGCACCTACGCTTGCTTGCTTTTGCAAAGTTGTTCTGGTCGAAACCCACTGCTTTACAAGATTCATTAGATATGTAATCTTAAGTAAATCATGCCCTAAACCCAAGGATCCTGGTGGTAGAATTGCACACTATAATGTCTTAACAGATTACGGAACATAATCTAAACAATATTTTACGTATACTATAACAAATAGGAGTACATATTATAATTCTCGAAACGATCGAAAAAATGAAACCAATAAGAGTCGATATATGTGTAGAGTGCTTGGGGAAAAAGTTCCTCCTTTGTTGAATAAAGATATACAATCATGCCCATAAAAGCGTTTTCATGTTATACACTGTGTTGATTCGTTTTTCAGACAGGAAAATAACATGTACAATTAAATATGTGTAAGTATGGCTCTCCTGTATGTTGTTGAGTAAAACTGCAAATAAATAATTTGTTCAGAAATTTTAAAAGGTAACTAATGCTACATTTTATTTTCCAAGTGTCTTAACAGTTTCTTTTTGAATATGATAAGAAAGGATAAGAAGTAATGAAGTATCTGAAAAATGAATCAACACTTGGTATGTATCTATATAAATATACAAAGTTATGGCACATCTTTAATTCTTTAAAAGTCTTTGGTATTGCGTTTTTCATGTTTTCTTTTGTTGTTCTTTTTAAGAATCGCCTTGTATATCGATATATATAATCGATAACTTAATTTAATGACTGTCAAATATTTCATATCTTATTTATTAGGATGATAAAGAGTAAAGACTATTTTACTTTATCATATAAATTGATATAAGAAAAAGGTACATCAAGTTTTAGGATGGTCTAAAATAGTAAAACAAATTAATGGTACCATACAATCGTACAAATATTATTTGTATCCTTTTCATAACATATTCTTTTGGTAATATTTTTTGGTATTCCCCTCTCGTAACATAAATTAGTATAATGTAAAACAGCCTTAAAGCTTTGACCGCACTGGATCGGTATTTCCATCGGTACTCAGAATACGACTCGGAACGACATTTAACGTACCGTAACGTAACACATCGAATACCGAAATATCGCTTCAGTGTAGCCGAGGCTTTCTGCATTTAGAAGACCTCTTTGTCTCCTTTATTTTGAATATCGGTGCTGCAGCTTTTGTCTCATATCGATACTTTGTGTCACATCGAGATGATACGTTGGATTTGAAGGGTTAGTATCAAATGTTGAAATGATTGTTTACTTACACCTTATATTCAAATCTACGAAATATTTTATTTAATCGGTCATAATACCTCGGTCTTTTCTATTTCTACATGTTTTATATCATCCCGAAGAATAAAATTTCCCTCATATCTCATCTTTCACTTCCAGTAATTGCTGTTAGTGCTAGTCAAGGGCTCCACTATTGATTTTAGTTTATCAAAAGGCATTCATTCGCATTCAGCTGGAGCTGTGCGAATCAAAAAACGAGGGGTCCGAAATGACCACGTTGCATCGTCGTCGTAGAGGGTATAACTAAATGGAATAGTCCAATTGCAACGTGAACACAATAAATAAATGAGGGCCGCCGCCTCAACAACGCCGGCACACAACTTTATAAGGAAGCTGGCATCGACTTGTTCTTAGAATTTAAGCGCTTTAAATAAATAACAAGTTTTCAACTATGTGTGCAATCAATTACCGAACTTAGACGTTATGTCAGAAGTTTGTTCTTGAAATGTTGAATATTTCACGTAGCCGCGGCAAAATTATATGTTGGGAAGAAAACTTGGGCGAGGTGTGAAAAATTAGCAAGTAATAATTTGGAAAAACCATAAAATTGAATTTAAAATATATTACATGCTAACGTTGAAATATTCCTACGTATGTAAAAAGTTGTCAAAAAACGCTGATTTGCAATTCTTATCATTTTTATTCTGTATTTAGAATGAGCGTGACTAAATCCTCATGCATTTTAAATTTGTGTACTATCTATACTCAAAGATTATCTACCCTCATAAGTGTAAGGCGGTGGTTGAACATAAGTAAGTTGTCAAATTTATTTTCCAAAATTCCCTTAATTTCATCTTCTCTTCAATTGAGGAGTAGAAGTAACAAAGGAGCTAAGTGCCAATTTTTGAAAAATGATATTTGGGCACAAAAAGGTTTTACATGTCGTGACCTGCATCCTGTGAAACTAATTTCTGAGAGAAAATTCACCTGAAACATTTTGACAGAAGAACTGTTAAGTCAATTTCTGGACAAAGCCGAAATTTTTTTTTTAATTTTCTTATTATTATTATTACATTTTGAATTTGTTTACGTTGTTTGTGCCGTAGCGTACTTTAACGTAGTGCGAAGAATATTTGCTAATAATAATAGTTTCATTTTTTTAATGACGATGTTTGTCAATTTGTCAATTTCCCGAGTTTAGATTTTTGGCACTTAGCCTCTTTGTTATTCCTCAATTAGAAAAGACGTAGAGAAGAAACGGGAAAAGTGGAGGAAATAATAAATTTAATACAGAATAGGAGAAAATGGAGGAATTTTTGGGAGAAAGACCCGAAGATTTATAATAATAATAATAATAATAATAATAATAATAATAATAATAACACGTCTTTATTATGTTGGCGGAGTCCAGCTGACGTTGCTCTACCACTCAACCAACCTCAGAAAAAAAAAATACAATATAAACAAATATATGTGGATGTCATAATATGAATCTGAAAAGTATACAGTACGGAAATACATTTATATTAATATTAATGTGCAATCACTGCTGAAGAGTAAAGAGCTGATTTCGGTAATTTTTTTTAAAGTAGTCAACGTTTACATACGAGTATCATGGGATATTTTATTGCAAATTATTGAAAAATTATAACTAAAGGACCTTTCGTAGAGGGCAGTATTGTGCATAGGGATATGTAATCCACTAGTGCGTCTTAAACTTAAATCATGCAGTCTGTATCTAGATATTAATAAAACACTAAGATAAGAAGGACACGAAGTTACAAAAACTTTATCAATTAAACAGGCCATGTGAAGCAATGTTCTATTTCCCATATTTAGCCATTTAATTTATAATTTATAAGATACGTGGTCCGTTCTCCTCAATCCATAAACGAACCGAAGACACGAGTTTTGGATTTTTTGAATTCTTGCAGCAGATAGAACATCTAAACAGGGCAATAGACAGCATCACAGTAATTGAAGCAAGATAGAACTAACGCTTCACATAACTGAATTTTCAGATTAGCAGTAAGGAAATGCCTATTCATATACAAACGCTTTAAAGTTGAATATGATTTTTGAATTAATTTACTTAAAGAAAAGAATCTTCCTTTTCTTCATTGTTCCTTGCTTCATATATCGCGTATCCCATTTAAAAAGCTCACCAAGTTGGTTATGACTTTTTGATGAAAGTAGACAAAGTGATAAACAGAAGACTTCTAAACTGTTTGACGTTTGACCCAAGAGGACTGTTATACAGCTGACATAATCTAATGTGATCAATGCGAAATTTTGACCTAATTCAAGATATCCTTCTCAATATTATGAAAAATTCGAAGGCTGCTTGATGAACTTCTCAAATGAACAACTATTTGTCTTTATTAATCTTGTGTTATTCATTTTTAATACGCCGAAACCGCTTTAACTGACTTTCTGACTATTTTGGTCTACAGTAATCTCAAGTAGACGTATCGGAAATAAATTCGTCGTACTTTTTTTAAACGGTAACCAAAAAAGTTCGTGCGTCTCTTTCACACCTATGCTGTCCCAAACAGGATGGTACAAATTTAAACAGCATACTCTTAACAGTAAAAGAAGTTGAACATTTGCTATTTTTCTGAAAACTTCCTATTAACAGAGATGATTAGAAATGAAGTTGATTCTTGTCCGACGAGAAATGTAAGTAAAAAGTGTTTTTTTAATCTTGAACACATTCTCAAAAAACATAATAATAACAACCTAACATGGTTTATGAAATCCAATGTTTAAATTGTAATTCAGTTTTAGGCGAAACAAGCCAAAACTAAAAAAAAAAAAAACGTTTAGACCAACATAACTATCATATTCAAAAAATAATTAACATCATTCAATGCTTGTAGAGCATTCATTAATAATCATAATTTTGATTATGATAATACTGATAATTGAAATTAACCTCCGCCCACAATAATTTTTATATCGGTAGATACGTATTTCGGCAGCTAAGCTGCCATGTTCAGTACGCTACCAACTTAAAAGCACTAAAAAATGTCTAAAAACAACCCAATCACACTGATAAAATCATAAAAATGTTAAAGCTAATAACAATCTAATCATCCTAAGAGATATATACCGGGTGGAAAAGTTTCAAACCCGAACATAGCAAAGTTCCATTGAAAACTGCGTTTCTGTAGATTACTGCTCGCCATTTAAAGATACAAAAATGGTAATAGTATTAAATGAAAGATGAAATTAAGGTCAATGTTATCGTGTTAAAAATATTCCTATTGAGTTAATACTTTTGAAATAGAAATTATTATTTTTTTTTTATTTCAAATGAGAAATGTAGTCGTCTCAGTGTGTCAGATTTGAAGTTTGCAATTCAATAACCAGAATTTTGTACAATATGATTCTTATTCAAAATAAAATTCCATTCATCTGTTTCTTTTCTATTTTCTCTTTCTGTTTCTTTGCTGCTTCTTGTTAATTTCAAAACAACGTTGATAGCAACTGAATTTGTGGAATTGATGTGGTTTCTTTTAATATTCTTTACAGTTGTGTGTTACTTATTCTTGAACAGTGTGAAACTTCTTAGTACAATTGAATTTAAAACTAATATCGACGTGTGTCATTTCAAGTTTATTGATAGCATCAGAAAAAACAGTATTTTTGTATGCAATGAGTTAGAATACAATTATTATTCCAATAAAGAAAGAATTGTTGCAACATAAACGGCAAGAGTACCTACCTATTATTTGCTCTATGCAATAATTCATAATACTTTTTGACTGACGCATAAATTATTTTCCATTAATTGAAAGAACTGAAAGTTTCAAATCTGACATAGGCGACTAAATTTCTCGTTTAAAATTAGAAAATTTTGTTAATATTCCGAAAGTATTAATATTTAGGAATAATTTTAACACCATTATATTGCACATAATTTTCTCTTTTCTTTAATACCATTGCCATTTTTGTATCTTCAAATGGCGAGCAGCAATTCTCAGAAACATAGTTTTCAGTACAAGTTTGCTATGTTCGGGTTTGAAACTTTCCACACGGTATGTCTAAATGTAAGTAAATATAAATTAATATATGAAAATCTAAAATAAAACTATATACGTTATGTATAAATCAGAAAGAAAACATTATGTGAACACCTAAAATTAACTGTCAGATACCTTACAAATAAGAGCTAACCAAACAATACGGAAATGCGAAAATAAATAGTCCAAAGACCCCGAAAAAAGTTCTTATTCTAACGAATAAATAAGAATGTAATTCCCTGTTATTTGATAACTAAAGACCTAAAAATCTTGAAAAATAAAATAAAATATATGTATTTTAGTTTAGGTATAAATCATCAAAAAACACAACCTACAGATGAGAGCAAATCACATTCCACACACTTTCCGAGATAAAATTTTCCTTAACTTAACTTCCTTAAGTGCTCTTAACTTGCGGTGTGTGAATGTGATTTGCTCTCATCTGTAGGTTGTTTTTGACGGTTTTTTTTTCTTTTTTCTCTTGACAACTTGTTTATTTAGTTTTTTCACTCCTGATGAAGCTATAAATCTATAAAAATTTTGTCGCAAATCATTTTTGATTGCAGTGAACCTCGAGCAGCCTCTGTACAGCTGTTTCAGCCCAGCTTGGGGCTTCGTAGGCAGAGACTGAGCTCGACATCCCTACTGCAAACCAAAAACGATTTGTCCAATTTATTCGCAATTGCGATGTAATAGTGATGAATCTATGGTGAAACGTTGAGTGTATTTTCATTCATATTTTTGTCCGGTTCAAGACTTAAAAAAAAACTCTTTACTTAGAGATTATTAGATGGACACCGCTGTTTGAGAACTGCAGGAACGTTAGGTCTAATGGCAAACGGTTAACCAATCGTGAGTGCATGTCGAAGGCAAACACTATTTTTAGAGAATTGACAATGCTTTACATTTTATATTAAAAATGTATTTATTACATCTTTCTGTTTTTGCTATTTACCAAAAAATTATTTAGCAATAACTGAATTAAATTTATAGCCTTTAAGGTTTTATGGTTGTGGCTTTTATGATATTCATTACCTTGAGAAAAACAAAAAAAAATGACGACAACATGGATCTGATATTTGTAATAAAAACAAACTAATGCCGAATTCAAACCTAAGACTCACAGATTGTAATAAACTCTACCTTACTTCCTAAATCACACACGTTTATTCTAAAACTGCTCTAAGAAAGCATACTTAAGTCGCGTGGTAGAGTTTGCTTCCCATTAAATAAGTTCTTAGGAATTTTCATAAACAACATGGTGGCCTCAAATAGTGGTTAACAAACAGAAACAGAGAAAGATGACAGTTTCAGTTACTTGTTTATGTAATTTTCGTTTAATCCTACAAATTATACTGAATGTTCAGGAAACTTGACTAACTAATTTGATTAGTACAGCCTGAGTACAACTTGGTACTTCATCTGTGCAAAATATTAACATTATTATTTAATTTTTTCTTACGTTTTTTGGTCGAAATATTTTTATCAACCCCTTTCTTTAATCATGAACCCCTCTGTTGAAAAAAGACTCCATATTTTTTCTCTTTTCTTAAATTTGCCATACTTGTTCAAAACTCCTTGTTTATTTAAAATTGTCATAATTCAATGCCTGTTGTCACTTATTTTTAATTTGATTCTTAAGAAAAATGATTTTCACGAAAATACTCATATGCTTGTCAGCGGCTGGGAAAGCCAAATATTGAAAAGAATTTAAAATAATTTTCAAATTCCGGATACTTTCTAGACGATCTATATAATAAACTCCACCTTAGTCCCTAAATCACACAGTTTAATTTTAAAATTGCTCTACGAAACCATACTTCATCGCGTGATACAATAGGCTTCCCATTAAAATTTTAGGAATTTGCACAAACATCATGTGGCAGTCAAACAATGATTTGCGTCTTTTAATACATCCTAAGAAATCTATCTTAAACCGCAGTAAAAACTAGTTGCTTGTTTTGGTTTTGTTTCAGAAAGAAAAAGTAGGAATCTACAGTACAACTGTGCTATATAGGTGTGAAACTTGAAACTATATGAGAAACCAAGCATGTCTCAAACAGTAGAAATACAGAGATTGAAATGGAAGAGGGAAGGAAGAAACGAAGAGGAAGGCTAAAAAGAAGGTAGAAGAAGGCCTACTACAAGTCGGTGTATATGTTCTAGGCAATTTGCATAAATCAGGCATTTTATATAATGCCTAGTTATTTTAGCTAATTTTATAAAATGGCTAAATTGTTAGTCGATTTATATAAAATTTCTATAGATTAGATGTAATGCCGGAGAATTCATTAGACATTCATGTGTATTCTGTAAGCACCAACTCATTTCAATTGATATCTAACAATAATTGAAGAGAAACGAATTGATATGTAACCATAGCAAGCATAGAAACCCACCAATCAGTCTTCAATATGCCGTAACAATCAGTTGAAAAGAATACAATTTTTAAGAAATCAATTGTTATGCTTGTTAGATATTGTGGCGAGCCAACCTGACTTAGCGCAAGGCGTCAGGAAGTCGGTCCGCTTCGATGTGTCATAGGCCGTCACGCGTTCGGGGCCTATATGGAGCAAACTAGAATCTTCCAGAATCGAGACTTCCAGACGCCAGCAATGATATAAAATGGCCCGGGGTTGACTCACCAGGCAGTCGAATTCGAGCAGCGATAGTCGAAGTTAGATTTTAGTGTGAAAATAAATTGTTAGAAATAAATTAGTTTTTAAACTTTATTAAATTACGGTTAAGTTTTTATCGAGTGTTTTATTCGTTTAAATAAATAAACTCAAACCCTAGAAACGTAACAGTGGTGTCAGGTGTGGGGTTTGTGCAAATAAATAAACAATTTAAAGTAAATTAAATTTAATCAGATTATTAAATAAGTACAGTAAAAAAAAAAAAAAAAAAACAATGGCTACGAGAAAAGTGTTGTTGAAAGACTTAAAAGTGGCCGAATTAAAAACCGAATTGGAAGAACGAGAGTTAGAAACCTGTGGTTTGAAAGGCGCACTTCAACAGCGTCTCCGATCCGATTTGTTAACAGCTGGTGAAGATCCAGAGACGTTCCTTTTCGAAATTTCGTGTGGTCCCGTCGATTTTAATAAAATCTTGAAGGATGAATTTCGAGAACAATCCAGAAATTTAGAGGAGAAGCTTCTAGAACAATCTGGAAATTTCAAGGACGAACTTCGAGAACAATCCAGAAATTTGGACGAGAAGTTTCAAGAACAGTCTGGAAATTTAGAGAAGCTTCAAGAACAATCCAGAAATTTAGAGGAGAAGCTTCTAGAACAATCTGGAAATTTCAAGGACGAACTTCGAGAACAATCCAGAAATTTGGACGAGAAGCTTCAAGAACAATCCAGAAATTTAGAGGAGAAGCTTCTAGAACAATCTGGAAATTTCGACAAATTACAAAATAAATTGTTGGAACAATCTAGAGACTTAGACGAGAAATTTCTAGAGCAATCCAGAAATTTCGACGAGAAACTTCTAGAACAGTCCGGAAATTTGAAGGGTGAATTTCTAGAACAGACGAAAGGACTCGAAGATAAACTAGTGGTAAAAATATCGGAAGAAACAAGAAACCTTCAAGAAAATGTGGAAGAAATAATATTCCAGCAGGATAATAAAATCAAAAATCTGGAACAAATCATGGCGGGGTTGCGAGTGTTCGGGGATCAGCCACCAGTAGAAGTACTAGAAAATAATGAAACCCGAATTGTGGAAGGACCAACAGAAAATTCTAAACTGAAGATAAAACCACCAACGTTCGATGGAAAGTCTTCTTGGCCCAACTACTTCAAACAGTTCGAAGCAGCAGCAAAGGCAAACAGATGGACGGCTAGCGAAAAAGCCACTTCGTTAATTGTGGCCTTGAGAGGGGACGCTATCGATGTGCTGCAGACGATGCCGCCAGAGGAACAAGAAGACTTCGACAAGCTGGTGAATAGGATGGAAATGCGTTACGGACAGGCCCATCTGACCGAGGTATACCATGCGCAGTTGAGGAATCGCTGTCAGAAATCCGGAGAAAGTCTTCAGGAATTCGAAGCAGACGTTGCGCGTCTGGCCCAGTTGGCATATCCCACAGCTCCTGTTGAATTCCTCAAATGTTTGACGGTGCAGACCTTCATAGATGGAATCCGTGACCCAGACAACCAGCAGGCATTGAGAATGACCCATCCGAAGACGTCCAAGAACGCATTAGCTTATGCCTTGGAATTTGAAGCAGCGAGACGAGTCTCAAGAGGGCATGTCAAGGTGCGAGCGGCTATGGACTTCCAAGAGGAAGAAGAGGAAGAATCCGCTAACGCCAAGGTGGGATCTACTATAAAGGAGCGAGCCAGGGAGTATGCCACCGCCGAGGATGTTCGCCGCATTGTGGAACAGGTCTTCAAACAGAAGAGGCCGCTGGTTTGTTGGAATTGCCAGGAGGAAGGACATGTTCGCAGGCGATGTCCAAAGCCCAGACAGGATCCAAGGAAGCCACAGTTAAACTAAGCCGGGTCGGTGCAGAGGGGCAAACGTCGACCCGTATTCAAAGGCCCCCAAAGACGAAAGCCAACCAAGTAATTTTCCTACGGCAGTTAACCAGCAGTGTCTTCGTGGATGTCACCATTGATGACATTCCTCACACCATGTTGTTGGATACGGGTGCGACGAAGACCATCCTAAGACCCGACGTCATTAAGTCATCTGGACGCACCGAGCCGACCAAGTGGAGACTGAAAACTGCAACTGGAACATCAGCAACTGTCCACGGTGAAGTAGAGGTTATCATCACCATTGGTTCAACTCCAATAAAACACCGTGCACTGGTGGCAGATATAGAGGACGAGGCAATTTTGGGCATGGACGTCATGTGTGCCCACGGGTTCCAATTGGACTTAAAGCGTGGCGTGATGGCGGTCAATAATGAGGAGTTGGTTCTACATCAACGAGGGGACGTGGCCGCTCGAGTAGTCCTCGCTGAAGACGTTGTATTACCCAGCAGGACTGAGGTTATCGTCGACGCAAAACTGGACGGTGTTTTTCAAGATGGGCAAGTCATTATGGTTGAACCTAATACTGATGATCAAAGGTTTGGAAGAGGAGTCCTCGTTGGGAAAATGTTGTTGACGGCGAAGAAGGAAGTACCTGTCCGCCTGATGAACGTCAATTGTTTCTCTGTCAATATCAAGAAAGGAACAATCTTGGGAAGCTGCACCATGGTGTCCTCCATCTCCCGGCAACTTGAAACAAACGTGCCAGAAGCGAAAGTCCCAAAGAAATTATGGGAAATGGTTATGTCAACAGCCCAGGAATTGACTCCAGACCAGAAGACAAAAGCAAAGAATCTGATCGGCCGCTATCAAGATGTATTTGAGGTAGAAAATGGATCCAAGGGAAGAACTGATGTCGTGAAACACAAAATAGAGACTGGAGAAGAAAGACCTATCCGTCAAGCTCCAAGGCGATTACCGTTGGCGAAGCGTGAGGAAGCGGAACGCATTATTCGCGAGATGGAAAAGGATAATGTAATAGAACCATCAAGCAGCCCGTGGGCGTCACCAGTAGTGCTTGTGAAGAAGAAGGATGGTGAAAGACTGGCCAACTCCCACAAATAAACACCAAATAAGGAGTTTCCTTGGCCTGTGCACTTACTATCGGCGCTACGTTCCTGGATTTGCAGACATTGCTAAGCCGTTAACAAAACTCACTGAAGAAGGTCGTCCATTTGAATGGGACCAACAGTGTCAAATTGGCTTTGAACAACTAAAGCAGTACTTGGTTAGTGCTCCTATTCTGAGTTATCCTCTCCCGGAAGGCAAGTTCGTCGTGGACACAGATGCTAGCAACGTTGGAATTGGTGGCGTACTCTCCCAGATACAAGAGGGGCAAGAGAAGGTGATCGGCTACTTCAGTAAAGTCCTATCAAAGCCGGAACGAAACTATTGCGTCACAAGAAGGGAATTGCTAGCCGTCGTAAAAACGATAGAACACTTCTACAAGTACTTGTATGGTAGACGCTTCCTGCTGAGGACCGACCACGCCGCTCTAAAATGGCTTCTCCGTTTCAAGAACCCAGAAGGGCAAGTTGCACGATGGATCGAACGACTTCAGGAGTACGATTTTGAAATTCAGCATCGGGCAGGAACTAGCCATCGAAATGCCGATGCTCTGTCGAGAAGACCCTGTGCCGAAGACTGTAAGCACTGTAGTCGTTTGGACGAGAAAGTAGCCACGACTGCGAGGACAGCCATTGTTGATGACAAATGGCAAGGCGAAGAACTGCGAAGAGACCAGGAGAACGACCCGGATTTGAAATTAGTGCTAGAATGGAAAAGCAGGGACGCGAGGCCTACCTGGGAAGAGGTAGCACCATGTGCACCGTCCGTAAAATCATACTGGGCGCAGTGGGACTCCATAGTGTTGGATCGTGGTCCTCTGAGACGAAGCATAGAGAATCAGGAAGGCATGGAACAGAAGACACAGTTACTGATCCCGAAGAATAGGGTGCCAGAAGTTCTGAGGGAACTTCACGATGGAACTTCGGGAGGGCATCTGGGAGTTAAGAAGACTATGGAGAAGGTGCGCGAAAGATTTTACTGGGTGAACTGCAAGGAAGACGTGAAGGAATGGTGCAGAAAGTGTACAGTCTGCGCAGCCAGTAACGGTCCCCACAGGCGGGGTAAGGCTCCCATGAGACAGTACAACGTTGGAAGTCCTTTTGAGAGAGTTGCCATCGATGTAGCCGGCCCGTTTCCAGAAACGAATGGTGGAAACAAGTACATCGTCGTGGTAATGGACTACTTTAGCAAGTGGGTTGAAGCTTACGCCCTACCTAACCAAGAGGCAGTCACTATTGCGGAAGTCCTTGTCAGGGAATGGATCAGTCGGTATGGTGCACCTATGGAACTGCATTCAGACCAAGGAAGGAACTTTGAATCGGCCTTGTTCAAGAACGTGTGTACTCTGCTCGGCGTACGAAAAACTAGAACAACTGCACTCCACCCACAGTCGGACGGAATGGTGGAAAGGTTCAATAGAACCATCAACCGACATTTGTCCAAGGTCGTTTCCAATCATCAGAGGGACTGGGACACGTACATCCCCCTATTTCTAATGGCATACCGCTCATCTGTTCATGAGACAACAGGGGAGACTCCCGCGAAAGTGGTATTCGGGCGAGAGCCGAGACTGCCCTGCGACCTGAAGTTTGGTGTGAAGCCTGGCGAAGTCTCTGCCGACGAAGATTACGTGAGCAAATTACGCAGGAAAATGGATGATATCCACAACCAAGTGCGTCACAATATACAGACGGCCAGCGATCGGATGAAGGAGCACTATGACATCAACGCTCAACACGGGGGATACCAACCTGGAGCACTGGTCTGGCTTTATAACCCCCAAAGACGTCGAGGCCTCTCCCCAAAATTACAGACCTCTTGGGAAGGTCCTTACAAAGTGATGAAACGGATCAACGACGTCGTTTACCGCATCAAGAAGGTCCCCCATGGCAAACCCAAAGTAATCCACTTCAACCGGATAGCCCCTTACCATGGAGAAGCAGATGAAGGGACAGTACAAAGAGCGCAAGTTTCCGAAGTGAACTTCGAAACCTTCATGTCTCATCACGCCGAAGGAAGCAAGGCACGGTTTGGAGTGACCACGGAGAAGCAACAAGATCTCTTTAAAGTGCCACTGGAGTACAGTCTGGCCCACTGCGTAGCAGAAGACCTGAAAATGTCCAAAGGAATCGCTCAGGTGTTTAAGAAGAAATTTGGCCAAATCGAGGAGCTACGAAGACAGCATCCCGTGGTAGGCAAGAGCTTGCAGATCATTGATTCGACGGCAGATCGGAGGCGCCACGTGCATTATTTAGTCACTAAGAAGACATCAAGCGGTAAACCTGACTATGTGACTATGTGGAGAGCCCTATATAGCCTGAGGAGACAGCTAATAGAGAACCATCAGATGAAGTTAGCCATCCCCAAATTGGGCTGCGGATTGGACGGACTAGACTGGAGAGTAATTCGAAGCATGCTGGAAGTCATCTTCCACAGAACGGGAATTGAAGTCCTAGTCTGCAGCCACCACCCACAGGCAACAGTCAGCAACAGCAAAACCGTGGACTGTTACTTCTTCCAGGCGGGAAGTTGCAAGAATGGGCCAGCATGTAGATTCCGACACCCTCCTTCAAGACTATCACCAGGAACATTTCGAGACGAAACGTTTCTAAGAAGGGGGCAGTGTGGCGAGCCAACCTGACTTAGCGCAAGGCGTCAGGAAGTCGGTCCGCTTCGATGTGTCATAGGCCGTCACGCGTTCGGGGCCTATATGGAGCAAACTAGAATCTTCCAGAATCGAGACTTCCAGACGCCAGCAATGATATAAAATGGCCCGGGGTTGATTCACCAGGCAGTCGAATTCGAGCAGCGATAGTCGAAGTTAGATTTTAGTGTGAAAATAAATTGTTAGAAATAAATTAGTTTTTAAACTTTATTAAATTACGGTTAAGTTTTTATCGAGTGTTTTATTCGTTTAAATAAATAAACTCAAACCCTAGAAACGTAACAATATCAATCATATACAATCGTACAAGTATAACAATCAATATAAAATGTTTACAGAATAGACCTAATTATGCATAATGCCTAGGCATTATATAGAATGTCTAGGCATTATATAGAATGTCTAGGCATTATATAGAATGTCTAGGCATTATATAGAATATCTAATGAATTCTCCAACATTCAAAACATATAGATAGAACAGGATAGAACAAAATGGAAAGAATTAATAAGAAGATTTGAAGCCATGTGCCATGAAGTTCTGTAACGCTGCTTATATTAATATATTTGCTTTTGTCTATACTTCATGTTAGTTTCAAACGTCAATTATGAGACACTGTATTTTGCCATTTTTTAAGTTGTTTATCGATACGTATAGTGTCATCTAGTTTACTAGTAACCCATCTTTTATTCTGTACATATATGCAAATTTGGCGATAATTTATTTATAATTTCTATTTGAATTGTCAAATGATAACAAATCAGACCACTTTACCATTTGTTCAGTAAACTTTTCACGCAGTCAAAATGAACTTTATCTTGATCGGTTGTAAACTGGCGACGAAAAGTGGATGCAGTACTTCCATTTTTAACATTCGGATCATTTTCACTAAGTGGCCTTTCGAATCAATTCATCAATGCAAATGCGATGCAATGCGAACGAAATGGGTTCTCGCTAACTAATTAAATACAACACACTTAAAATGCTGGTTTGAAGAAGCATGTTATTGTGTGTTTGCACACATGAGGCACAAGCAGTTAAAAACTCGAGTTGATGTAATAAATAAATGCAGTCTGCCAATTTCTTGATGCACATAACTCATTGATTTCGACAACAAATAGCATGCAAATATTGGTGTCACGTTGGCAGAAACTCATTGAGTGGGATAGCCTTTGACGAATAGTCGTGTTTTATGGTTTGCAATAAAATTATATATTTTATTTTTACAATTTTAAATTCATTCCTTCTGTCATCACGTAGACATGAATATCATTTATGAAAATGGATACTTATATCGAATGACGTTTACCTACTTCAGGAAACTTATAAACAGTTATTGTTCAAGCAACAACACAAAACCCAGAGTTGCGGATGAATTTCTGTAAACTACAGGGTGCTGCATTTTGAAACGCAACATAGGAAATCCCATGTTAATTTAAAGGTGCTCGTATATTAGTTTCCTTAATTATTTTACAGCAAAATTTAATTTTAAATATCTTGAAACTGAGCGAATGAAAAATTCTCAAACTTCACGGACAGATTGACTTTGAAGAGCACTTTAAAAAACATGGGATTTCCTATGTTATATATCAAATATAAATAGTGTTAGGTCATGAAATCCAAAATTCAAAATAGAAACGAAATATTAGAAGATCTAATGTTATTATTGTTTATGTAAGAACATTGAAAATAATTTAAAAGTCGAAGAAACTTTTGAATTTTGTATGAAAATATGCAGCTATTCTTGGGTGAGTTTTCTGATTGCTTTAGAAAGAGATGCTTCATGATTTTTATGATTCCCAGCGACTACAGTTTCAAGGAGGATATGTTAAAAATCTAAAAGTGAAAAAGAGTTGCACATAAAGTTATAACTGTGAATGCAACTCACGAATAAAGTTGGTTTTACCTTAAACTGTTACTGTGTTTAATTTAACGAGGTTAAATGTCAATTAGAGTTAACCTTAAAAGATTAATCGGCAACTTGCCAATTATAACTTTATTTATTTATTCTAAAGTTGGTCTAAGGCCCGTGCGTTTTTTGTATAAAAATTTGTGAAAAGCAGATAGAGAAGCATATAATCAACCAATAAATATTCACTATTGACATATATTTCTTTCAAATAGTAAAAAAATGAAATTTAACACCGTGTCATATGGCTCTAATGCAATTTATTTTTCATGTTGTATTATACGATCATGAGTTTCTCTTCCACACAGCAAGAGTTATGTAACCAACGTAGAGTCGCACTCATGCCTCTAAATTGCATGTAATTCCCTCAGAAAAACCAAAAATGGCAATCCCGAGCAACTTTCGAACCGCATCGGGTTTCAATAGGCAGACAAGCAGGCATTTGCCTTTTTTACCTTTTCTCTCGAACCAAACCAGTCCCGCAATTCGCCAAACGTACGCGACAAGAGTAACAAGTGCATTGTTCGCGTCGTGTTATCCGGCGTCCTTTTGGTCTTGTTGCGTTAAAGTTGCAGTACCTGTTCAAGAACTCATGGAATTCGAGGCTTGCGAGCCGCTTTAAAGCGCCCACGGCCATTTGCAAAATTGCGAAAGCAAAACGTGAGATAGCGGCTCTCGGTCAAAAATTATTACGGCGGGCATTTTTGTCACGCACGTGTATCCTTTTTTTTTCTTCTTTTCTTCTTGGCCTGATTTTTGTTCGCAATATGGCTTTCACTGTTTACACAACGAATAACTAATATTATGTTAACATTGGGAACATTCCCACTCCTTGTAAACATGAGATTAGATACCAGATACCTACTTGATATGCACATACTTGCTATCTACTAGTTGTAAGTAAAATTCAAATAAATCTTTAATTTTCGAAATTCCAATATCTTCAAATATACAGCAGGAATCGAAAATGCTCACTCATGTACGCACATGAATCAATGAATCTACTCACAGTTCACTCACGGACGTTGTTAAACGCGAAGATAGCAATACGTTCTTTCGATTTTGTTTAGGTTCATGAGGAGCTCGTGGACGCTCATCAACACCAAGGCCTTAGTAACTTTTTTTAAAATTCACGAATCAATCCCAATAAAATTTCCCAATCTTTTCCCGAATATTTCTCTATCACAAGAATATGTGCGAGACAAGCCTATTACAAAAAGACTTATTTTGGTAATAAAATTAATGATTAATCATAATTGTGCATTGTTCATTGGTTTAAATTCGGGAAACGAACGGCACCGTATGAAACTGTTGAGGATTTTTAACGGCTTGTCTGCACACTGGTCGTAAACATTTCGCATGTACTATCTATCCCCTGAGCAACTCGTGTACTGTTGCCGTCCGCTCGCTCTCTCTCTCTCTCTTACGGAATGAGTTTTTTTTGTATTTGTTCATGTGCGCACATGAAATGATAACGTTCATTCTCACGAACACGAGCGTTTTCTTTCGAGCACTTTTCAATACTCACTCGCGAGTGGTTCATGAGTTCCGAACCCTAGTATACAGAATGAAACAGGGTTTCTTTCTTTCTTTTCAATGCAGTGACTCAACCCGAGGAGATATTCAATCGTTGAACATGGTGTATACATTGGTTGAATTTTTAATAAACATTGAAGAATTTTATCACGAATAATGCACATTTCCGTCCTGAACTCGATTCACATGCTCTAGTAAATTTGATAGAGGCTTTAAGAAATATAATCGTGCCTCATATACTGTGTCCACGAGTTTACAACAGGAAAAAAAATTATTTTTGAGTTTTCGAAAAAAAGATCACTCTTTATGTATCTAATTGTAGAAAGTGACAATTTCTAAATCAACAATTTTTTCACTTCTTAGATAAATTTAATTTCTCTTGCCGTTTCCTAATTATTGTAATGGAGTGTTATATCATTGAAGAAAAAATATTATTCTTAAGATTCTTATTCGAGAAAATCGTTGCAGGATGTTAAGCACTCATTTGCGGTGTTTAGGTATATGAAGTGAAAAATCACTTCCCATGAACGTTTAGTGACAATAAAATAGTTGGCGAATGTAGAGCATTTCATTGTCAGTACCATTTGGCAAAAATAATTGGTACCTCAGTACCAATTGGCAAACGGGTATTTTTTGATCTATTAGGGCACAATTTAGCTTTAAATTGAGATCAGCTTGAACACAGTATTTACAAATGTTAATTGAATTTGTTTTCTCAAAGCATTAGATAACTTTCGCACCAACAGTGAATTAAATTGAATTGAATCATTTTGAATCACACTTCAGCGCCCGCTCAATTTTTGCTTGTTCTTCTCTCAGTTGCTTCCGATTATTGTGATAGCGCTGACATCACAGCACACACGGCAAAAAAATATTTACCTTTAAACAACTTTTAAATCGTCTGAAAAACCTCGATCTGCTGCAATTCTACTCCACACATAACTACATGGCTTTTGTTCTGGTTATTTCTGTCAAGACTAAATTTATAAGAACTCGCCAGAATTCAGAAAATAATTCGTGAACTCGGGTAATGTACAGGTGTTCTTTTACTGTGTGCAAATATTTAAACTTGTAATATATCACCATAAATGGCCACGATTGAATTCATATGTTCTTAACAATAATTTAATAAACAGATAAAATAGCGACATCTTACTATCGCTTTTTGACCTGACATTGCAGTAGGATAGACAAATTGCCCCAAGCAGGGCTGAAACAGCTGTCCAGAGGCTGCTCGAGGTTTTCACTGCAATCAAGAACGATTTGCACAAAATTTTTCTAAATAATTTAATAGTTTTCGAGAAAAATGCAGTGGCAGATTTTCTCTAAACCGTTTGAGAACTGCTGATATAGTTAAAAGTGGAACGCGGCCGCCTCTTCAATAACGACCCGCAGCCGGAGTAGGCCAGGGTCAGTGCCTTACTGGATCTCGAGTAGGAACGACGTAAATCAGCGCCGCTGCGATCATCTGGTCCGTCAAAACGTTTTCTATTTAAATTAACTTCACTGCAAGTAATTACAAGTTTAAGTATTTTTAAATTAAAATCTAGTACAATTGAAGAAGCTGCGGTTCGTAATTGCCGAACAAATTAAAAGCGAGGTACAAACAAATTGTAATTTCAATTTCTCATTCCATATTATTTTTAATGGACTTATAAAAAATTACTTTTTTTCCATAGACCGTAAGTAGTAATACTTTCATAGCTAGCTAGCAGCGAGATGACAACAGTTTATTTACGTAAAAGGGTGAAGGAAGAACATTTCTAGCGCGATTGTCTAATTGGTGCGTACATTTTCGGATTTATTCATCGATAGTTGATATCGTAAAACATATTACTTTGCTCAGTGAAATAAAATTTTAAATAAAATAATTAATAAACGATATCAGTGATTGTTATTACGAAACGTTGCGTTAGAAATTGAGTGCGGTATCGGTGGGCGTGTTTATACCGAGAGGAAGGCGAAGTTGAGCTTCCTATCTTTCTCGCATATTTCAGCAGTTCCAAACAAGTGGTCCATCCGATTTTTTTCGATTATGATACGGTAGCCACCAAAAAATACTGAGGTTTTTTATTTGCATACAGTAAAAGAACACCTTGTATATGAATTTCTTGATCCCAAATAGTATTCTTGGAAGTCTTATAAACTCTGAACTCAGTGTACAAAAAAATATCAATGAGTATCCCCTCGACTCAACCTAAAGGCTCGGATTACCAGTTGGAACAATTAACATCCTTACGAAGGAATTTTGGATATTCTAATCAAAATGCTCATCTACTTTTAATCTGCATCGTCAGATGATGTAGGTAGGTACTATAAGAAGCTGATGTATAAACAACAACAGACAACAAAAACGTCAATAAAAAAGTTTCATTTAAGTTCTTAGCTCGGTAAATCTACAAAGAAAAATCAGTTAGAGATGTTAATTATTAGGTAGCATTTTCACATAAAGAAAGAATATTAGTTCCAAGAAGCAACTTTTTGAGATTAATATACCAAGAATTTTACATTTCAGGAAAGGTAACTTTATTCCCTTTTTAGAAATCTCAAAATATAAAAAATCAGAAGTTGAGCTTATATGTATCTTTAAAATTGTGCCTCTTAGGGTCGGTTTTTCAATCCCAAGTTAACCTTAACCTTCAGTTTATTGCCACGGAAACAATTGTCTTCGTACTTGTTACTATGGAAATAAACCGAGAGTCAAAGTTAACCTTGATTGAAAAACCGGGCTTAAGAAAAATATAACAAGGAGTACTGGATTCTTAGTTGAATAACGCCTTAAAGAAGTTCTAAAAGCAGTCGAAAATTTTCATGAACAAAAATGTTATGAAGGCTTATAGAAATCGCGAATTTCGAAAAACATCTCATAACTCCTTAACAGTTGAAGATATCGACATGTGGCTTTTACTATTAAACTTTAAATTTAAATCCAGACAGCTCTAGACAACGAAGTTAGTTTTTGTCTAACTCATGTAAAAATAGGCGTTTCTCTTCAAAAGTGTCGAATTTGGCCTATCCTATACAGATCCAATGAGAAAAGAATAAGGCTCTTCAACGATAAATATGGGGCACGTAACGTGAGTTCATCAGTGTCATACCGTGAGCTTACATGAGCTTAAGGTATGCGCACAAAGAAACCGATAATTAAAACTCCTGTAAAGCAATAGGCACGCATACAGACAAAGCAGATCGGAACTTGTTGATGCCGATAACAGACGCAGGCAATTTACTACAATGAAATTTTAATGCGTGGACACTGGGTGCCAGCTCGATTGGATTTAGTGCAAATACTTCAAATTCTATGGGTTACTAGGGACATTGAAGCTTTTATTGCAACCATTGATAATTCATAGTTACTTTAGCATAAAACGGAGAAGTCTTAAGCAATAATGGTTCGCTCCGGTATTGAGATGTACGGGAGAAGGAAAGTCTGGACACGAGATGGATCAATCTTTGCAAGTACAGATCAAGGAATTAAACGGTTGTTAAGATGATTTTCTTCTCTTTCTCATCATCTATCAGTACCAATACCTGAGTTTTTCTTTTTTTTTTTATACGATTTTTGCATTGCTTTTTATTTTATCTTTTGTTCTAATGCTCATTATTATATATTTCATTAACAAAACAATTTAGTTTTATGACTTATTTCGTATGTAGTCCTTATTTTCTTATCTACGTATATGTAGCATACGTTGTCAATTGATTTCATTTATAATAATTGTAATATGACAATGATATTAATTATAATAATTGTATTGTCACAATTCAGTTGCCGCGGCTCCTAGAACTTACGTTACCTATGAAGCTAGAATATCTTTCTGTTATGCACTTAAATGTCCGTTCACTTCTCGCGCATTTTCACAATTTTAAAGATCATCTTCTTAATACTAACCCTCACATTTTCGCAGTTACAGAAACATGGTTATCCGGAGATATTCATAGTGATTTTGTGGCCATTGAGAATTATACTTTTTATAGATGTGATCGCATTGGCAGGGGAGGTGGTGTTGGACTTTATGTTCGTAATAATTTAAACTGTACTTGTCTGCCTATTGCTAATAGTACGATAGAACAAATATGGGTAAAAATTAAACTGAATAATAAATTTTTTGCTGTTGGCTCCTTGTACAGATCACCGGGATCTAATTATAGAATATTTTTTGACGAGTTTGAAAATGTTATCGCTGATTTTCTGTATACGTGTGATGAAATAATCTGTGTAGGCGATTTAAATATTAATTTGCTAGATTTTAACAATCAACACGTTGTACAAATGCATTCGTTATTCGATGCCTTTGGTCTTAAGCAAGTGATTAGCAAGCCGACACGGTTATCCTCTGCTAGCGCATCTCTTATTGATGTTATTATTCTTAGTAGCTCGTTGGTACCTTTATCTTCAGGGTCTCTCAGTATGAATAACGTTTCGGATCACAATCTTGTATTCTGTGATGTTGAACTGTTCATTGCTTCTCCTCGATCTGATCGTATTTCTTACCGCTGTTTTAAGTATTTTAATTATGATATATTTAATGATGATCTCCGTAATATCCCTTGGCATTTAATGCTGAGAATGAGTGATATTAATGAAAAAGTACTGTTTTTTAATAACGCTTTGCTATCTTTATTTGATTTGCATGCTCCCTTTCGGACTATAATTCCCAGAAAACATAATGCTCCTTGGTTCACGGATACACTCCGCGAAATGACCAAATTACGTGATGAAGCCCTAAAGCGATTTAAACGAACGGGCAATCCAAGCCATAAAGATTACTACAAATCACTTAGAAACTTTACAACGTTTGCCATTCGTAAAGAACAAAAAGTATATTTAAAACAGCAATTTAATAATCATAATCCTAAACATCTCTGGAGGTCTCTCAATAAATTAGTTCTGAATAAAAGTAATAATCCTTTACCCGAATGTTTCGATAATCCTAATGACTTAAATAACTATTTTATTAACTCGGTTCCATCGTCTAACGTTTCTAAAGTTAACGTCATTTCTTCCTACCTTAATAAACGTCATCCGAATTTTGTCAACGAATTTAATTTTCACATCGTTTCTCCGTCTGTTGTCGAATAATAAGTAATGTATCAACCAATGCTGTAGGTTCCGATGGACTTAGCATTAAACTTATTTCTGTCTGTTGCCCATTCATTGTACCTTATGTGACCCATATTGTTAATTTCTGCCTAGAACATAATGTCTTTCCTTCGTGTTGGAAGGAGGCGATAGTCATTCCGATTCCCAAAATAATTAAGTCTACCGAGTACAAACACTTACGCCCCATCAGTATTTTGCCTGCTCTGTCCAAAGTTTTGGAACGAATTGTGAGTGAACAGATAAGATCATTTTTGAGTCATTATAATATTTTACCTGCTCATTAGTCTGGCTTTAGACCTGGTCACAGTTGTTGCTCTGCTCTTTTAGGTATCACCGATGATGTTATTAACTCAATGGACAAGAAATTTTCTTGTTTAATGGTGTCCATTGATTACTCTAAAGCCTTCGACACTTTAGACCATGATATTTTGTTGTCGATCCTGTATCACGTAGGCATGAGCAGTGATGTCATTAACTTTTTTTCTAATTACCTTCGAGATAGGAAACAGGCAGTAAAAATCAGAGATCACGTCTCAGAATTTATTTCTATTAAGTGTGGCGTTCCACAAGGTAGTATTTGCGGTCCCTTATTGTACATTTTATATACGTCTTGCTTTAATACAATCACTCCTTATTCTAAGTTGTACTCTTACGCGGATGACACCCAGATCCTCTTTTCGTTTCCGGATAACACCAATACAGATATAATTAATTGTGTTAATCGTGAATTAGAGCATATTCGATTATTATCTGAAAATCATAATCTTAACATAAATCCTTCCAAGTCTTCTGTATTAGTATTCGGTTCGCTTGATCTTATTGATACGATTAACCAAGGTACTGCAATCAAAATTGGGCGTGAAACAATAGGTCTGGTGGATTGTGTCAAGATCCTTGGCGTGTTTCTGGATTGTAAATTACGTTTTAAAAACCACATTAATTCTCTCGTTCCAAAATCCTATGCAATTTTAAAAATTTTATATAGCAATAAATTCCTTCTCAGCCCTGAATTGAAACTGTTATTATGTGAATCTCTTATATTGTCACGTTTTAATTTTTGTGACCCCGTGTATGGTCCTTGTATTGACGCAGCAGATAGATCTCGTATTCAGAGGGTTCAGAACTCTTGCTTGAGACTTATTTATGGTATTCGAAAATATGAACGGATATCTCACACGTTGAAAAGAGCTAATTGGTTAAATATGACTGACAGGCGATTTTTCCATAGTGTTTGCACTTTCTATAATATCATAACTAATAAAACTCCTGCCTATCTTTACCACAAAATAACGTTGCGAACTGACATTCACAATATTAATATTCGGCGTAAAAATGTCATCACCATTCCACGATATTTCACTATGTTTTTCCGGCGATCCTTTTCTTACAACTGTGCTGTATTATGGCACTGTTTACCACAGGAACTGAAAAAATTATTAATTTTGCCTTTTAACCGTCAGTTATTACTGAAAATAAAGAACGGACATTTGGGTTAATAATAATTTATAAATAATTAATTTACAGAGTATTTGGTAATTATAAGTGTCTTTCCGAGCCAAACATTTTATAATGTATTTATTTATTCAAGTTCGGCTCAGATGGAAGATCAGGTGGTTGGTTTGCCTCCAACCTGAATATGAGCCCTTTGATCCAAAATATTTCAGTTAGATATAAATTATATTTTTTGTGTTTGTAGTTAGTGGATCAATAAACATATTATTATTATTATTATTATTATTATTATTATTATTATTATTAATGGTGATATTCACCATAAGTAGCTTTAGAGCAATTTATTGACCTTGTCCCTATCTCTGCATTCTCAAAAATTACTTTTGCATGCAACAAAATGTCATCTTCGCCTGATGATGAACTCGATCTGTTTCAATAAACCTTGATAACAACTAACAGGTTTATGCTTATTTTCGGAATGTATTGTGTAGATGAAAAGTAGGCGCCAATTTTCGGAGCTGGAAGTCTGTTTTCTTTGCGTACGTACCTTTAAGCAATATTCGAGTGTGTGCGTACATATATTGATTTGAAATTATTCGTGAGTAGGCTGATTCCATCTGACAATAAAATCTACATTTAAAGTCGAACTTTAAAATCAAAATAATAAAAGTTAAAATAGATTTATTCTCTTCGTAGTTGTTAAATGTTTATCATATGCTATATACATTTTATAATTCTCCATTTCAATTATGGTTATTGGAAAGAGAGTATGTATGACGTAATCCCAGAATAGCATGAGTGTTCGAATACTGTGCATATTGTCGTGATCGTGCTTGATGTGACAGAGGGCTAAACACGGCGTTGTGACTCGGCGTGAATGACAAAAACTACTAACGTGCCCATCCTTAGTCAAGAAACTTATGAAGATAAGTTAAAAAAAGCGAATTTATCTACCTGCAACATAAGACAGATGATAAAAAAATTACCAACTCGTATGTACTCAGATTTCTAATCTAATATTCCCCCGCATACCATCAATATTGTTGATCAATAATATTGAAGACGTTTTATTGTTCGATAATATCGATGGGCGTGGACCCCACAGACTGGCTCAACATTGTTGTTCAACATTTCAGTATCAACTCTACTTTCATGGTAGGAGATTCTCGCTGAATCTACCAGTGTCATCCGCTTTGCCACTTGCCAGTGAGCCAGAGTTCACTAGTACACTACTTGCGCTTGTGCAGCTTTAAGAAACTGAGGAATAGGAGGAGATTTGGGTCAGAATTAGATTTAGCTCAATGCATTTAAATAGAAACTTTCATTTCTATTTTCGCGGGATCGGTTTAAGAAAGACTGATGTGACATTGCACAGTATGTCCATATTTCCTTTTACGCGGTCTACATTTGCCAATAATAATTCAATATATTGAACACCTCTTTTATTGACAATAATTTTATTATCGTGACATAGTCAATAATATTGAACATGAAACATCTTTAATTGTATTGATCAATATTGATAACGTGCGTGGAGCCTTAAAATGTACCAAATTTGACGCATACTAGAAATACAGAGGGAGAAATATGATCCATCACTACTTTTTGTTTCATAGGAAATCGGACCACCGTGAACCAAGAAATGTAATTCATAACAAAAAGACATTTTCAGAATTTTGTATCAAATAATTCCTCTGTGACAAAACGCTGCGTATAATGTTATAAGAACCAATAAAGAGTAGGTCTTTTCACATGAGATTCTGTCGCTGAAATACCGATGACTGATAGGTTAAATTACAATACCACCTTACAGTTTTTACTATACTGGGAGTATCAGAAATACGTGCGTTAATTTTAACACGGAGTGCAGTTAGCTAAATGAAACATTTTTTCTTTTTGCCTTTTTTTATTTAAAGCTTTCTAAACTGATTTAAAATTTGAAACGTATTACATCTTAAAATCCATACCCGCCTCTGGTTAAGACCGGAAAATTCTGTTGTCATAGAAACGAAAAAAGTCACATAAAAAAGTCAATTGTTGTAATGTCACATTTACTAAATTTCAACAGAAATTGCGTTTATAACTTGTCGGTGACCAATAATTGTTTATTATTATAGGTTTCCATAATCTTTAACCACAGCGAAGGAAAACTGTAATTGGATATAACTGTTGCACTTTGCACTTTTCAAATTTGCTAAACTGTCAAATGCGATACTCCTTGCGGAAGTGCGTGTCTCCGGGTAATTGTACTAGTAACAGTTACAGCATCCAAAATGACGAGGTGTGCCACGGTCTTGAGCTTCAAGTTGAAACAATGATCTGGTTTGGGGTGGATGGAACGTAGAGTGAGCGGTATCGCGACGAACATTAGAGAGAGAGAAAACTAGCCAACCCAGCTGTTGGGGCAAAACGTCAAAATTAGTTTGACAATGTCAAAACGTGGAAACATTCGTTGTCTGCGCGTTTAGTCAGTCAGTTTTCAAGTTGGATTTTGTGGAGTTGTTTTCTCGATTTTAAGTTATTTGAAGTGACTTATCAAGTTTTTGTTTATTATTTAATCAAAGTTCAACATCCATTGATTTCGCTTCTAGTTTTTACCGGATGTTTTAAATTGATTTTGAATGTCATTTTATTAGATTTTTAGTTTTATGTAAGTGACTATTTTACTCTAAAAAGATAAGCAGGTTTCTTAAATATTTGTTATTATAATATTTCAATAATCGCGTTAATAAAATGTAGAATACCTACTTGTTTCGCTGATGATTGCATAAATATGCGTCAAAAAGATGTAAATGTATCCATCCACAGAGAGGGTAGACGCATTTTAAAATTACTTAAAATATTGAGTATATTTCGTATTACACGCATGTGCAAATTGTAAAAATAGATTCGATAGTCTAATTTAAAATTGGAATATGAACTATAAATTACGAAGTTCATTAATTTTTGACAATTCGCTATTCAACCACTTACTCGCCATGGCAACGGTGTTTGCAAACGCATTAAGCTTAGTTGAGATGCATTCCGCATACGCAAAATATTTATTGCAATTTGTTTTTGATTGGCTAGTTTTTTGCGTATCCGGATGCATCTGAACTAAGCTTTCATTTGCCCAAACCACGTGGTATCGGCCATTTCTGATCTTTGTTACTCTTAGGGAATGCTCATATTATCTTTCTCTCTCTAAGGTTAAAGCCGATGCAGCCCTCTTAAAAATGACGCTAGACTCAATCTAACCTTATTACATCATTGAGTTGAAATGAGTCATGATCCTGGAGAATTTGGACAGTTGATTGAAACTTCGATACACATATCTGTTAATTCTTGATTAAAAAAGTTGTGTGCGTTTATAAAAATGACAACTGTCTCGACACATCATACACGATTGTATCCACCTTGGTTGCCATGGTTTTTCGAAAGAAGTTTCAGTTCAAACACCAAACGACTTGCTTGCTCAGAAATAGGGATAAAAAAATTAGGAAAAAATTTACGATATTTTCAAAATGCCAAAAAATAAAATTGTTCAGCTTGGCGAGATCTTTTATGATTTAAAATTAACACACGTATTTTTGATACACCCAGTATATTTTGAAGAAAATGTGAAGTGGGAATGTTAACTTTTCTGTATAAAAGTATTATTAACATCTTTAACATAAATAATAATAAAATTGGAATGAACCTCCAAGCCACAAAAAGTTTTTTAAATACTACCTACGTATTTCGGCAGCTACCCTGCCATCTTCAGTAGATGACTTCTTAAACGCAAGATAACACACTTATCTTATGATTAAGAAGTCATATACTGAAGATGGCAGCATAGGTGCCGAAATATGTAGATGGTATTTAAAAAACTTTTTGTGGTTAGGAGTACAATCCAATTTTATTGTACTGCAAACCACAATCTCCAATACATTTGAATAAATAAGAATGTTATGTTCAACATAAACGACTTCTAATTTGTAAGGGTTTATTTACTGTTCCAACGTCACATTTTCTTTAGTCCTCTATACAGTCTGAACATAGCTTCAGATTAGGTACTAATACCATTATGTGAATTTTAAATTGCACGCCTTTAAATTGGTACAGTTCACAGGCTCTTGAAAACTGTTAGGGTACATTTTGACAAATACAATGTTTTGGCGGTGTAAATTGATCCCAAAACTGAAATTTCCAGACATCCAAAATGATCGATCAATGTTTGACTTACGGTTAAAATCTCGAATCAAGAGTAAAACGTCACTAATGACGGAAACTGGTACCATCTTAAAATACTAGAGAAACATGTATAATGCCCTAAGCGAATGAGAATTAAGTGGGCAATATATCAAGCATAAACATAAACATTCGCACATAACAGCTTCAGTAATTTATTAACCGTGTTTCGTGTGTCTGATAGTTATAGTCAGTGTATAGTTGAAACCAAAAAATAGTAGACAAAGTACAGTTTCCTGTAATTATTCTTTCTCAAAATACCAAAGATTAAAGACGAATTTGCAGGTTTTACCAAAGTTTTAAACTTGGATTTATTTTCACAAAAGTTATTTAAAAAGCCATTGAAGGACCGTTGAAATACTTGTAAAAAGAAAATTTCCAGTGACGAAATTATTAAAAATAAAGGTATGTAACCTTATATCAGCAGAAATCTACATTTAAGTGCTATCTATTTTTGAAATAAAAAGTAAGCCGTTCCATTTAAGAAAAAATGAGATACCGAATGTTTCGTAAGTATCGATCGCTCGGTATAATGCAAAAAGATATCTTAATTTTGTTCACATTTTCGTAAAGGCCAATGTCCTAATAATATCGTGTTAGATTTTCGTTCGTTTGTGTTACCTCATTAATCAGAAATTCATATTCAAACTAACTGAATCTTTGAAGAATTCTTCAAGAAAAAAATTTATTCTACGAAAGTAGTTCAATGAAATCAACATATCTTTATACAGTTGTAATCAGTTCACTGCGGCACATCCAAATATCTAAAAATATACAGGGTGTTCTATTTAAAAAAAAATTAGTTTCAACGAACCCCCATTTTTCTGATCACTCTGTATAGGTCAAAATAGTTTGCAATATGCCGCGTGTTGTCTAGTACAAAATTCTTTATCGATTTTTTTCCTAATTTTTTCTCATAGGCCTCACAGAAGAAGTACACATCGTTGAGACACCCTGTACATGATTTCTAGTAAGTGAATAAAGAACTTTTTTTGAATGGAGCGGCATACGCAATAATTTAGGATCACATGTCAAATGACCCACTGTATACAGGCTGTCCGTTGTTCTATGCCACTATGGGGATCTCGCTTATCTTAAGAAATACAAAGTTGGTTAAATTAGGGCAAAGTTGCGCATTTTCATGCTGAATAATAATCTGAAAAGAAAATTTGAAATATCTTCAATGGTTTTGAAAATTTCGCAAGAAAAAACACAAATTTCTGATTTTCGTTTATTTTTTTTTTGCAAAATATTTGCAGCGTTATCCAGAGTGGCAACAACCTGGTTTGAGATATTTTTTTATGCTTGGGCGAATATGGTTCATTTAAAAGACGTAGACGAAAACATGGCGATAAGCTAAATTAATATGAGCAGGAAGTTTTGGAAGAGGTAAAAATTTTACATTATTACAAATATTAAAATCCATCTGTCTCTTCAAGAGAAGTTGCAGAATTTTCCCTTATTACGTATTCTTATTATGTGTTTCTGGGATGCCAATTTCGAATTTTCAATAAAAAAGTGTCTGCATAATGTCTCTTGGTTAGAAATCTCTAGTACGATTAGTTCAGCACAAACGTAAATGATAAGACTTGTTCACAATAAAAGAACGTTTTGTTTTTCCGAAGTACTCTTCGCAAAAAATGAAAAATTAGATTTTTGGCAAAAATGTGATATTGGACCACCATGTATGATACATGGTTATAAAGAGAAAGAAAAACGTAATCTGAAAATGTTAAAAACCAAAACAGCGTCCATAAGAAAAAATGAAGTTGCCTGGTGTTTCTCCGCCATCTTGAAAATTATTGCAAAGGGGATGCCATATTCGTATTTCTCATATAAAAGTGTCTGAATAATGTCTTTTGGTTAGAAATGCCTAGTGCGATTAGTTTAGGGTAAAAACATTAAAAACGAAAATCAGAAATTTTTGTTCTTTTGCGAAATTTTCAAAACCATTGAAGATATTTCAAGTTTCATTTCAGATTATTATTCAGCATGAAAATGCGCAACTTTTCCCTAATTTAACCAACTTTGTATCTCTTAAGATAAGCGAGATCCCCATAGTGGCACTCGAAAAACGGACAGCCTGTAGTTATCCAATAGTATTCAAACAAAGAAATATTTATTATGAGAAACCCACAATAATATATGGTTGAAGTTTTGTAGCGCCTTGTATAGTGTTGTCTAAATGACAACCAATAACAGAACTGTATAATTGAAAAAAAAATGAAACAAGCATATTTCATTCTAATCACCAGAAACTTAAGCAACTTAAGTATTCGGAAGTAAAATTAATAAGTGACAATCGTATAAGGTGCTTTTTCATACTGTTTTTATACGTGGTAAAAATTTTATCCCATGTAACTGCTCAAAATTTTAATCTAATTTCAGTGCATAATAATCAATTACATAATTTGTTATAAATTACACGTTACCAGAATAACAGGTGCATCTTTAATTAATTTATTTTAATCTTAAAACTGGAAATTTTTAATGAGCAAATATCAATTAAGTATTAGAGAATTTATATTTGATTTTGATCTACTCTATTCATATTTGCTCTTTAATAATTTCAGCGTTTCATATTAAGTTAATTAATTTATTCTGGTAATGTGCATTTTGTAATAAATTATGTAATTAATTAGAAACAAAAATTTGCTTAGATTTTTAAGCAGAACTTAAATTAACATGAGGCAAATTTTTAGCACGTAAATCGCTAATAAATATCGCCACAGTCAAAAAAAGCCACTGTATAATAAAATAACGGTGTTCAATATTCAGCATGTCAATCAGTACCTATCATCATCAACAATGCGATTCGGTTGCCAACCGCCAGCAGTTTAGAACTCAGACAGTAAATAAAAATATAAACAGCGGCGACGACACTAAAACAAAACAAAGGCGGCAGTAAAAAAGCGGGAGAAAACAAAGAGATTGGCGCGGCGGCGGGCGGTTCGAGAGTATGAACATGATTAACTAGCGTGACGTGGACGCGGAACGGCAACACCGCCGGCTTTTTCGACGAAGGAAAAGAATAGAGTTCAAGGCCTGATGACGTACGTCCATCCTCTCGGTTTCCACCCGCACAAATCCTACACTAGCCGTGCGGGCAATATTATCAGCGCGCAACGTAAATCTATTTGCGCGCGCCATGTTGCCGCATCTAGCATTTTCGTTTGCTCGTTCGGCTCGTTTGTGCGAAAATAAATAACACGCTATGCGTGTATGAGTGTACGCTTACTTATTTCAGGGCCACATTTTTTTATAGTCCTAAACTAAAATTTAGTTTTCTTAGAACTCAGAATTTTTTTGATACCTTGGTGGAAATTAAATACATAATTTTAAATCCCATTTTTACAAACTAGTCACACACCATACCTTAAAATTTTCAAAATTTACATGATTCTTTGTTTTAACAATTACTTTTTCGCATCCATCGTTCCACAGTAGATCTTAGTGTTGCTATTTAACTAAAGCGTGAGCAGTTCCAATCATCTAAATACCTTTGCAAGAATCTAAATTTAATTATTTTCGAATTATATACAGACATTTATAAGTCTCTTTAATGCGATTTAATTATGTCTAGAAATACTATGAGGCCGCTAAATGGTAAAAAAATTACCTTTCTGATTTGCAACATTTTTCTAAATACTTATTTTTTTATCTAGTATTTCTAAAATTTCACCATTTTTTTCCAAAAAAAAAAAAAAATAAAAAAAACTTTCACATTTTAAGGCAAACACTGTATACACCCTGTTCAAAAATAATTCGGCACTATTGCTAACTTTTTTATTATTAAAGTTACAGGTACGGTTAAATTAGCAAACTAGTAGTACCTTTTGTCCTGATTGTAACGATGCATTCAAAAATACAATTGAACATCGCGTTTGTGAAATAAAGGGAAAATAATCCTTTTTTTAATAGAACACCTTGTATATTATTTGACCAAGCGATAGAGAATAAAATTCTGAATTAAAATTGTTCTTTATAATTTTATCGGAAATTAATAAAGATATTTTGATTTTTTGCAAATTCATTAAGATGGCTATGTTCCAAGAACAAAATATTTGAAAACCGTGTGTCTATGTGAAAACATTAATTTTGGTTTATTTGTTTATTATAAAAGGTGTTTCTCCGTGAGTTTTGTTACAAATCTTTTAATAAAAACAATTTTCATAAGATGCATGTTCTGGGCCAGTATTTTCATAAGATGCGTGTTCTGGACCAGAACATGTATCTTATGAAAATTCCTTTTATTAAAAGAGTTTTACAAAACTCAGACAAAAACGTATTCAAATGTTTTGTTCTTGAAACACAGCCATCTTAAGGAATTTGTAAAAAATCAAATTATCTTCTTTATTTATTAATTTCCGATAAAATGATAAAGAACAATTTTAATTCAGAATTTTATTCTCCATCGACTGGTCAAATAATATGCAGGTGTTCTATTTTAAAAAAGTGTTCTTCTCCCTTTATTTCATAAACGCGATGTTCTATTGTTTTTTTTTTGAATGCATCGTTGCAATCAGGGCAAAAGGTACTACTAGTTTACTAATTTAACCGTATCTGTAACTTTAATAATAAAGAAGTTAGCAATAGTGCCGACTTATTTTTGAATAGTATGTATACAGGCAGTTCCAAAAAAGGCGTTTGAAACTTAAAGTTTCCGATAGCAAGAGAAATCGAAAATATAGTAATCATTTTTCTCAAAATTGCCTATTAATTGAGATAATCAGATAGACACCACCGTTTGAGATCTGCAGCAACGTTAGATCGAATGTAATTTACGTCTAACTTAAAACGATTCATTAATAGTGTGTTGAGCTCACGGGTTATCAATTACCTTGAGCATTGAAATTTCTAAAATCTGTAAATTATTTGTGTTAAAAAGCTTACAAATTTTACAAAGTCATTTAATATTCTTATTTTCAGAGTAATAGGCAGATCTTTTTCTTTCTTTCATAATTTATATATTATTAATTAAGACTTTGAAAAAAATCATTTAAGTTAATGATAAAAACAATTTCTACGATAGCCTACTTAATTCGCATGGTAGGGTGTATGCTTCCCATTAAATAGGCTTGTACGAATAATGCGCAAACAAGACGGCAGTACTTAAACAGTGGCTGATGAATTTTATCCCTACAGTCGTAATTTAAATTGCAGAAAAAAATTATAAAGAATACTTGCTTGTTTTGATTTTATCTGTACTTTGTACTTTGGTTCCAGTTCCAAACACCTGTTTTGAGACACCCGGTATAATTTAAAACCTCATCTGTCCTAAGGTTCAAGGTTAAAGGTTACTATATTACTGATTCGTCGAATATACAAATTTGGACCATTCTTTCTTGTCCTTTGTCATATTTCTAGCGTCTGTCTTGCCTTTTCTCTTTCTTCCTTTTCTTCAAAAATCTGTGTACTTCATCGTACGGTTGTATTGCATTCGACCCACCTATGTGCATTTAATTTGTCTTCCTTTACTTATTCGATTTAGGTATTCAAACCATTTTAAGTAATTAATTTAAATAACATTGAATAACATGTCTCTAATCCAAAATCTTGTCTTTGTGTTTTTTTTTTGCTTGTCTGGTCTACCTATTTATTTAATTACTCTTAAATACTTTACGTCTGCAGCTTGTGTTTCTCTGTACAGGCAGTTACTTAATACCTAGCTTTCATTCCCATAAGTGAGAATTGATCTAAATAAAGATTAGTTTGGTTTCTCTATTTGTTTAGGCTACGCGATATTAGTTATCCTTTTGTTAACTCCATTTTCCACGTTTCACTCTTTTCTTATTGACACTCCCATGCACTTAGAAACATCGACTCACTCTGTTTTTTCTTGATTTATATCTATGTTTACTATTTTATTTTCCCTTCCTATTACCATCATTTTAGTTTCATTTGAGTTTTTTTTTTAAATCTTCTACTTGTTTAGTTCTTCTTCCCTTATTTTTAGATTTTCCTTAAGTGTACCTCTTCAGAGGACATCTTATCAGGTCGCTTCTTATTAATGGCATTTGGAGGTTATTTTACTGCAGTACTTTAGGCGATCGTCTGTCGTACTGTCGTCTCTTTCGCATATATTCGATGCCAAAAGGTTATTGCTATAATTATTCCTGCTGCTGATTGCATTCGTTATGTTCCTTTTAAAGGTGGATAACCTTTATGTACTCATTGGGTTCTAATTTTGTTTCTGGTTTCCAGCAATGCATCCAAGTATCGCCACCTTTAACAATTTGTGATAAAAATTTAGAAATCTTCTTCCAAGCTTTTGAAAGATTCTGTAACATACGCACTTCATTCATTACTAAGTTATAGTCGCTTGATACAGATATTCCTAACTTCATTCTAACGTGGAAATTTTTGTACAATGTTCATTGAGGACCATGGTTTCGACTTTTGCAATCGTTTTTTTATGTGCTGCCATTTTTGAACTTCCACACTTACAATTAATTATCTTCGACTTGTTAATCCAGTTAACATTCCAGCATTGTAAGATTCTTGACGAAATCATGATTGTCGTCACACACTGATTTCCCTCTTTTACGAATAACTTCGTAACGCTGCGAAGCTCTAATTTCAAATAACTCATGCTTTTTCACAATACGCCTCACGAACAAAAACTACTATGTGGTCACCTTATCTCAAATAATTGTCACATGACTTCAAAAAAACATACCGCTATTGACACAATAATTTCGAGCTTCTCAGTTATTTGTTAGTTAGGTAAAATAACGAGTGTACAATTAGAAAAATTTATTTAGCAGGTTTTGATTTTTTTATGAAAGAAGATGAAGAGAAAAAGGGATGACTTCAAAACTGATGGAAGTCTGACAAATGGTGGTTGTCAAGATGTAATGTTTTGCATGTAAGCGTGTTTACTGTGTGATTTCAATTTTCAAGTTACCCTTCCGTAATGCCTTTCACTGTGGAATATAAGACTTTTTTAATCGAAATGGTTTGATGATGTTTGTGTTTACTCGGTACAAAATTCTATAAGAGAGTTTCAGGCAAATTCTCCAGATTGTGCTGTAGATTCTATGCAATTAAAAATAAATTAGACGAAATTGTAAGTCTGTTTCATTTTTAAATAAATTAGAGTACTTGCATTAGTTTTTCTTTTTCATAAAAACGGCTATAATTACACATAGCGTTTTGAATAAAAGATCAAACATACCATAAATGCCATAGATTAAAGACGAATTCACTAATTTCACCAAAGTTTTAAACTTGTTAATTGTGAAAGCTTTTAAACTTTTTAAATGTTATCTGTGAAGCGTCTTTAATCACTACCATTTTCAGAAAGAATGATTACACGAAACTGTAGTTTGTCTACTTTTCTTTGCTTCTGGCAGTAATTACAGTTTTGATAAGCCGAAGAGCCCACAAACCACAAAGTAAATAAAGTAAGTAAGCCCTAAAGGTGATAGAACTGTTTCTTAAAAGCGGGGCTGTATTTCATAAAGTAGTAAATCAATTTGAAAAAATCATTTTGTAAAAGTGACGTTTCACGTTCATCTAATTCACGACCTGCTTCACAATATTATCAAAAATTCAAAAGCCACGTGATGAACTTTTCAATTGTACAGTCGTTTGTAGTGGCACTATTGTTAAAGTGTGCAATTAGAATTACTTCAGAAAGAGAATAACTCATACCCAAATATCAGTTTGGTTTTCGTAACCCATATCACGATCGAACGAGTGCATAAAATTACGAACATACGAAGAAGGTATTTAAACACTCCACAATTTAAAGATTTATGTAATGAAAGATGGTCTAACATTCATGACGATGAAGATCCGAACAAAGATTCGAATTAAAATTGAATAACCAAAGCATTACAATCGGACAGTCAACTCCTGTATAAAAGGTTAGAATATAAGAAAAGAAAGCATTTAACTTTCCTAACGGGATGCAAAAAAAAAACCTCTGGCTAAGTAGGCAGTTTTATAAAAAGTCGTGTAACTTTGCTTCAATGAGAATCAGAAGCTCGTCGATATTCGTTGCTGAACTCAACACACGTTATTAAAACCATATCTTGAAAGAAAATTGCGGCTTAATTATTTATTTCTGTGTACTTCAAGATGAAGGAAGAAGTCAGCCTTTCGATCTGGATCGTACAAATATCTTCTGTAGTAAGCAGCCGCAAATAGCCAACTGCATTTGAAACGTATCGTTCGATGGAGAACGTTAATAAATAAATACAGTGAACATTTTCGAATGAAGCTAATTACAGCCACATTTACTGATGATATAGTGCGGTTGCAGCAGGAGAAAACAGAAATATCAATAATGAAACTGCATCGAACAATGACAAATTGAACAATTCGACAAACTTTGAAGAAGTAGAATGAAATATAGAAACTATAAATTAGTAAATTAGTGAACAAGATGGCACACGCAGCTACACCAATTGCTTTCCATGAAAACAAAATGACAGTAGTCAACTCATCAGTTACTTAGGTATGACACCGCCACACAATTGTGAGAGATGACATATGAAGGAAAAAAATCAACTTGGAGATCTCTTTAGACAGACACGTCCTCCTATGCGTTACATGCAAATTTTAAATTCGAATGGCTATATGAATCACTCCTGGATGACTTACAACAACGCCGTCGTTAAGTAATCCTTAAATACAGAATTTTGTTTACTTTCATGCGAAGTTAACTAATTCTGAAGTACCTAATTGCAAATTAGAACCTAAATAATTATGATCTGGTAAAGAAACCCGACAGAGAAAAGACTTTTTTGTAATGATACATTGTTCAACGAGTAATGAAAGTAACAATTTTTAAGCGAAAAAACAGTTTACCAGACGAAGCGATGCCGAATTTGGTACTGTTTGCGAGCTTAAGAAAAATGATTTGGACGAGTGAAACAGTACTTTTTTCCTACGACTCGATTTACTATTTCTGGCGAGTGTGGGGATAAATCATTTTCTGATTCAGAAATCATAATAAAGCTACGACGAACGGTACAAATTGACATTTAATAATTACGAGATAGAGCAACAGCACGCAACTAGATGGAGGTGAAAATTAGTAATTAGTAATTTTTGAGATTTTTTTCTCACTAGTGACGGAAATTGAACTTTCGCTGGAGTATTTATTCAGTGCCGAAAAATGTCTCTTTTATAAAAGGTCGTAGGAAAAAGTATGTTACTATTTAGTATAAGGCCGGGCGCTGACTGAACCGCTATGACGCTAATATGGACAAGTAATATTACGTGCATGTTATTAATTTAAACTCAGCGATAAAATACTTGCTTGCCTCAGTATGTTTTGGCCGAAATGACACAAATACGATTATAAAATCTAAATCGTCTTTCATTATTTTCGTCACTAACACCAAAGTGACACTGACAAAATGAAGCCTGCACTATTTTATATGCACCATCACTTGTCATATCATATTCATTGTCATATGAGTTCAGTGGGTGCTCTGCCTATGGTCGGTAGGATAAATTAAAATATAAAAAATGTCAGAACAGATATACAGAGCTAAAGTAAATTAGAAAGGACATAAAACAAATAAAACACTTTACAAACGAGCTAAAAATATAATTTTATTACTAACTTGAGAACTTGAGAAAGAATTATTAGTTGTTGATGTTCTCTCTTAGTCAGTTATAATTTATTGGCAGTTATCCTCTACCAGTGATATTATTGTTTAAAAATACGATATGTGGCCAAGAAAAATACACATAATTCTGAATATTTTATTGTTCAAATAAAGCTCTTATATAATTTTATGAATAAAAGGCAAACAAAATATTCAGACGTCTCAAATTCAATGAAAAGTGTTACTGTCGAACTAAGTGTAGGTTTTTTTTTTTCATTTTCATTATGACAAAGTCACTCAGATGTTGAATAATCGGTATATGGGATTCCTTGACGCATCAAACTTTTTTAAGTTTTGTATTTGTATTTTATTAGCAATTTAAACATGTATAGATAGAGTGTGTGAAATGTAAGCATAGGCAAATAGCTGCTAATAAATATGTCTATTACAAACGATGTCGTTGCACAGAAACCACGTGTTGCTGATATCACTGTATGGATATGATTGATTAAATAAATGTGTTGTCAGATCAGACAGAATTCACTTAATTAACTAACCAATTAAGCAATTTTGTACTTAAAAACTGTAAGTATCTACCTATTTACTAATTTTTTTTAAGTAGAAAAAATGAATCTTTGTCAAATAGAATTATTTAATTAAAATACCAATTCTAACTTTAATTAATTACCAAATTTATTATTGTAACCAATTCCACATTCAAGTTAACAAACATGAAACCTTTTATTACTATTCAAGTTTGTGAATTGGGACATTTTAATGCAGTACCATCGACAACAAGAATGATTCAGTTATGGGTGTCAAAACTATCCGACATTCACATTCCTTACATTTTTTTCAAATTCAGTTTTATGCTTTTTACGCTATTACTAATCCCAGACGTACTCTTAACAACGTAACCTTCATCTCTTCGAAGCAGCAGAAGTTCGTTTATTGATCTTGAAACCAACTTTCTACCGCCTTTGTGCACATAAAAATCACAGGGGTCCACTTTCCTATAGAAGTTATTTTCGTTAGATGTTACAGTAACAAGTTTAATTAATTACTAAGGGAACTAGAAACTTCTTGTTTATCATTTAAAGCTTAAAAGACTTAAAACACGAGAGTATCATGTCATGTCATTTTCTCGAGTGTCAAAATTTTATTTACAAAGTAACAGTAACTTAAAAAAAAGATAACGTTATCTGTTTCATTTTTCGTAGGCTTATCAATGGCGCTTGTAGTTTTACAATATCTTATGCAAATAGGGTGCATGACTGATATTGAAAGTGCGGCAGATAAATAACGGCGACAGGAGTTGCGCAATCAGGAAACGGCCGACGTGTGAAATTTCTCTGTGACACGTTCTTTAAAGAAAACAAAGAAATGGAAACAAGAATTGGGGGAGTGGCTGCCTAGTTGTTATGCACACTGAGTTTTACGTAAATGACCTGGATTTAAGTTCCGTTGTGAATTTCATCCCATTTCTTTTAGCTTACACCCACTTGAAGTTCTCCATAAATTTTTCTTTTACTCGATCTCTGTAGTTGTCAGTAAAGAATAATTACAGGCACAACTTTACGAATTTTATTTACTTTTTTCCCATATCAAATACTTATAATTTTCCTCAGAAAACAAAGTGTGTATGTATGAAGTTGTATTAATGAAAAAGAATTTTTTTTTCTATTTTGCGTTGATAACAGAGTTATCGCAGAGTTTAGTGGAGAATTCAAAAGTAAAATCAAAATGGGGTGTTTTTGTTTAAAAAGAAAACAAAACTTTGATGTTTTTATAATATTTGGACACCGTGTACACGAACGAAATGTTAAATACTTTTAAAATCTCCTATTATACACCGTGATTTACAAATGTCTCCCGATATATTCATGGTGAATAGAACATCAAAAAACAAGGTCATCTTTTTATACGTGGGCTGCTGGAAAAGTTTCTGGAAACGGTATGAAAAAATGCATATGAAATTTGGTAAACGGTATCATTGTTTTTCGAAGTACTCGCATTTGACGTCAATACACTTTTGCATACGCTCGAACCAATTTCTAAAGCACGTTTTCCACTCTAAAGATGGAACCTCAGAAACCAATGTTTCAACCGCTGCTCCAGCCGACGAAAATCGCTCACCACGCATTTTATTTTTGATATTTGGGAACAAAAAGAAATCATTAGGTGATAAATCAGGTGAATATGGACGATGAGTCATTAATTCATCATTTTTGTTGGACAAAAAAATCAACTGTTTGACGGGCTGAGTGAGAGCTGGCGTTGTCATGATGGAAAATAATTCGTCGACTTGGATTGTTTCTTCTTATTTGATCGATGACTTCCGGCAAACAAATTGTAGTATACCCATCAGCATTCACGGTTTTTCGATCCTCTAAAGCCACGGTTGCTACATGTCCAGTTAAACCAAAGAAACAAGCAATCATTTGCTTCGCAGCACTGCGTGAATGGACAACTTTTGTTGGTTTTGGTTCATTTTGAAATACCCAAACCGTAGATTGTTGTTTACTTCTAGCTCGTACGAATAGATCCACGTTTTGTCACCAGTAACGATGTTATAAACTAAATTTGAACGACCTCCATTGAATTTCTTGAACATTTCTTCGCACCATTTGACACGACCCTGCTTTTGCGCTTCTGTGAAATTGTGTGGGATCCAACAACTGCAAAGCTTTCGTACGTTCAAATGATCATGCAAAATCTGGTGTATATATTATATTATTATGTCAATGCGTAAGGATGCGGTGGGGTGGAAACTATTGTTTTTTTGGCAATATCTTCTGGAACCTTTGACTTATGAAACTAATATTTTAAACACAGAAATAAAGCACCTAACTGCGCTTTAACATATTTGTTAGATCCTCCATCCTTTTTAAAGGGTAGTTTTGTAGGAGTAGCTTTCAGTATTTTAACCCTAACTTTTTATTTTTTTACATATTTCATCAGATATTTCTGAAAGAAATATTCTTTAGATTATTTGGCATAAAAAAGGTTCTCGTATTGCATTTCGATAAACTCAACCGTTTTGGAGTAATTGAAATTTAAAAGTTCGTATGCACCTATTACGTAATGTCAATAAATTTACTAATTTCTTATTTCTCACTTTTCGAGAAAAAAAAATTTAAAAAGTTACCTTACCTTATTTTTTGATGTTCTATTCACCCTGAAAATATCGGAAAACATTTCGAATTACTATGTATAAAAAGAAATTTCAGTCGATCTCTAGAATAGCAAAAAAGTTATGGAACTTTTACTCAGCTCTGGGTCACCTGTATAAAAAAAAACTGAGGTATAAATTTGAAAAATTCGTAGTTTCCAGATAAACTCCTCCAAACCAATAACGAAACTAATATAAAATCGACTAGTAATTCAATCGCGACGTTCGAGCGACTTTTCAACGCGTCAGCAAAACAAACAATTAATATTCTATTATTAATCCAGGCTTTCCGAGAAATTTAAAAGCCAACTGAAGGAACACACGTAACATTATTCATCGTCCTGAGGATGCGTCTAGAATGATACCTCCGCAAAATATTCCTTCATTCCGAACGTCTCCAATCCCATTCCCACTCCCATTCCCATTCCCAATGGGCACCTACGTCGTCGCTCAGCGAACGTTACGTGAGCGGATTCGAAACGTCGTCAGGGACGAGCGTCGAATTGGTAATTTTCGCGCAAGTTATGTCAGAAAGTTGGACGTGGCTAATCCAAACTACGTGGCTCTTCTTCGTAATGAGATGCCAACCGGATGCCCTCTAGTCGGTTAGTCATGGAGGAAACCGCCGTATAAAAATGCTACGTGATCGGTTCTTAAAATGGCGGGCGCCGCCGTGCACGCGACGGACCATAAATACGCTCTTCGATAGCTTCGCTTCGTCTGAGTGGAGACTTTTAAAAGATTAAAAGCTTTCCGAAAGCGCCGGCGGAATTTTAATGAAGCCACGGGCGAAAGCGTCGTTGTGGAGAACGATTTCAGTTTCAATTACTAAAGAAAAAGATACAAAACTCGCGCTATTAAAAGGACAGAAAAGGTACAGGGTCCCTTTACCTTTTAATAACAGCATTTCAGTTTGCATACTAATGGCAAATTGAAAAAAAAAAACAATTTTGTTGAACTCTATTTAATAGTACCTAATTATTGTTGCTGGTTTACGTACTCACGAAATACAGTCTGTTTGATTTTGGCGGTCACGGCAGATATGTCGGCTACTGTTAGAGATACGACAAAATATTATAGAAGGAAAGTTGTTCTACATTTAATTTTCTATTATCTGCCTTGATCAGAGAAACAATTAAACAATTGTTAAATGTAGCAAATACATTCAAAATTTTAAATGGAACGTACCCAATTTTATTACGTTTTCTAAAATAGTAAAAGAATCTCTTTACAACGATATATTACAATCCATAGTTATCTAATTAATTAGAGTCATAAATCGATAATTAGTAAATGCAAGCTTACGTTGATTAGAGCTTTATTCGAAAAAGTAAGCAGTGAAACAAATGAAATTATTTTTCAGCTTCTAATTGAACAGTGTTCCTTATTACTTACACTCTTGACAACATGTGCTGTTCAACATAATACAGCATAACAACAGAAACAAAGTAACAATAAATGAATGAAGTAGCACGAAAGGGCTGATAACTGCAAATAATGGAGGTCACTTTGAACAATAACTCTGGATATTATGATTTGAAATTTGAAACTTAATTTACGTGTTCATTTATTGTTACTTTGTTCATGTTGTGATATTTGTGTTGAATACCATATGTTGTCAAGACTGTATTAAGAAACATTGATACCGGAAGCTGAAAAATAACTTCATTTGATTTACGTTTTTAATTGGTTAAATAACTATGACATATGATATACCTTTGTAAAGAGAATTTTTCACGGTTTCAGAAAACGTAATCAAATTTGGTATATTCTATTTAAAATTTTGAATGAATTTGCTATATCTAACACATTTGACGTTCAATTGTTCTTTCGTCTAAGGCAGATAATAGAAAATTAAATGTAGAACAACTTCCCTTCTATAACATTTTTAGTATCTTTATCAATAGCCGAGGTATCTGCTATAACAGCTAAAATCAAACAGACTGTATGCATACATTTAAATCCACTGTCTACTCTGCGCAATACAAAAACTAAATATATGTTCATTGATCTTTTTTAGGAGATGCGCAAACCTGCAAAACATCCTTAGTTTAGAAACTATTATCTGTAAAGGACTGTAGATAGTAAAACTGGCAAAATATACATCGAAACAAACAATTCTAAATGTTAATTTTATTTTAGGTCAACAAGCGATAGTAAGATGTCGCTATTTTATATGTTCGTTAATTTTATTCTATTTATGTATCCCATTTCGTATTCATATTTCACTACCAATTGACTGTGTCATCTACTGAATTATGTAGAAAATAATCTGATAATTTAGAATTCAAATATAACGTCAAATATTGGTTTGCTTGTAAAGCATTCAGGCATTCTTTTCAATACATGAACACATTTTTTATTTTTAAACTAATATTTTCGAATGAAACATATCACAAAGGGAATTTAGAAATTCCGTTTCATTTTACCTCCACTTAGTTCTCAGAAGTTTTCAGTTTAAATTTGTACACCTAAAATCATGAATCACGTAACATTTCAAGTAAACGTAAGGCTAGAACGAACACTATTTTCAAAGTCAACCCTTCTAAGAAAAGTATCTCAGATTTGCCCCATCGGAAATAATATAAAAATAATCACATAACTCAGAACCACTGGTGTCCCTAAACTTCTGTCGCGGACTGCACAACCATGCGCCGATTGCCGACAAAGATATTTCTGTATAATTTAGTATTAGTAATTGTTATTAAGTGTGTACGTAGTTTAATAAATTGTGTAAAATATGTGTCTGTTTCAAAATAATACTCATCGATAAACTTACAAACTATATTTATACGGTGTAAAAATCGTGGATGATGAACTTAGCAATTTGGTCGCAACATATAATTAAACCTAATTACGCTACAATTAAACACATTTTTATTATCTATTCTTTTTCTTTCTTTTGGTTTAATTGTAGTTTGAATTTTACTTCATCATGTAATATTTTTTGTGATACTGAAGTGAAAACATCCTTTATTTTTACTCATTAATAAATTCTAATATTGATTAAGATCCTATTGAAATTTTAAATAATTTCTTTAAATTTGATATTTTCGATACTTGGCGTAAAGTTCTTTTATCCTGCAGTTAGTATTTGTGATTTATCATTAAGCTTTAAGATATTTCTTGGTTTATTTAAAATACCGTTTCACTTATTGCTCAAATAAATTGTAATACGCTTCACATGAAATCTGAACATCTGAAGTCTTAAAGTAATTACCTGACGGAATCTTCTACTCTACAATCCAACTTGAATCGACCTCCTTCGACAGTCGTTCGATTATCTGGACGTTTCATACTTCAGTAAGTCGGCTTTGAAATTCAATAGCCGTTACGGATCTAACCTGTAAGCCATAATTATCTAGATTTGTTGTATATCTTTAAGGATCTTGTCCTTTTCTGCTGAGTATTGTCCAGTTTCTCTGTATTGACGAGATATCGTTCAGACAAACGTTTAATACTTTATATCGGCTGATTAAAAAGTTATGACTTTTTGTCTAGAAAATAGTTTAGTAAGCATAACTTTAGCATCATCAGACGCCAGAAGTTTTACAAACACCACGATACATAGAATTACAACTGATTAAAGAACTATACTATAAGAAATACAAAGATATACAGGGTGTTCTTTTACAGTATGCAAATAAAAAAACCTCAGTATAAGTACGGGAAATGCTACCTTCTGCGGGTATTTTTTGGTGGCCACAGTATCATCGCCAAAAAATTTCGGACAGACCACTTGTTTGGAACTGTTGAAATGTGCGAGAAAGATAGGAAGGTTAACTATACCTCTCGGTATGAAAACGACCACCGATACCGCACTCGATGTTCAACGCAGAGTTTCGTAATAACAATTACTGATATCGTTTATTATTATTTTTTTTTATTTTAATTCACTGAGCGAAGTAATATGTTTTACGATATCAACTATCGACGAATAAATCCGAAAGTTTATGCACCAATTAGGCAAGCGTGTTAAAAATGTTCTTCCTTCACCCTTTTACGTAAATAAACTTTTGCTGCAATCTCGCTGCTAACAATGAAAGTATTACTACTTACGGTTTTTTGGAAACAAAGTAAATGTAAATTTTTTATAAGTCTTTTAAAAATAAGATGGAATGAAAAATTACAATTTGTTTGTACCTTGTTTTTAATTTGTTTGGCAATTACGAACCGCAGAATTGCACTAGATTTTAATTTAATACTTAAACTTGTAATTACTTGCAGTGAAGTTAATTTAAATTGTAAACGCTTTGACGGACCACAGCGACGAGAGTTACGTGGTTCCTCCTCGAGTTCCGATAAGGCACTGACCCTGACTGATTTCGGTTTCGAGTAGTAATTCAAAAGGCGGTCGCGTTCCACTTTTAGCTATGCCAGCAGTTCTCAAAGCTTTAGTGAAAATCTCCCCCTGCATTTTTCTCGAAAACTATTACATTTACATTATATGAGTTCAATCTTTGCCATTCATGGTGATATATTGCAGGTTTAAATATTTGCACACAGTAAAAGAACACCCTGTATACAGGCTTCCCATAAAAAATTAAGTTTTTCAAAATAAGTTTTTCAATGAATGCATAAATTTAACCCTCCACCATTTTTTATTCAGTTTCACTTGCATTACTATCGTGCTCAAAGAAGAAAACATAAAGAAACATCCACTAATTCAAGCAGCAAATCTACTAGGTCATACTTAGGGAATCCAATTTTCAGGATCGGGATTCCGAAACAGACAATCTCAGAATCTCAAAGTCAATTCCGCGATTCAATATTCCTCCGAATAGTTTTATATTCTTACAAAATACATTCAAATTAACTACGTAATGCATTAAAACATTTAAACACGATGCTAAAAATTTTAGATATCGGTCTTTTTTCGGTATTTCGGGATCTCGAAATTAAACCCGGAATTCTCGAACTCCGGATCCCGGGATTTTATTCCCTAACTTAAACTAATATATCCAATTATCCGCAAGTTGGGGCTTTTCAGAAAATATAAATTCCTTTTTAGGCATCGTAATTCTAAATATTTTTTACGCACGTGAACTGAACTGAAAATATTTGGACTATTCGAAAAATGGAATGGTTCATATTTCGACAATTTGAAAAATCTTGGAATTTTCTCTCGCCACTATTATATGTACAGAATCGTATGCGTGTGCTTTCCTGAATATACATATCATAAACATACTTACGATTATAAGAAAATAATGTGTTGAGTCATGGACAAGGACAAATTTTAGCAAATTTATTCAAAGCATTCAGATTCGAAAATTTAGGGCAATATCAAAAATTCGATTTCTTCAAATAATTATAATTAGATCCTTCAGGTATATACATACGTTCTGCAAATATAGGTACAGTAATCCGCAAAGTTTTGCATTTGGTCAACAAGTTAAGACCACTTTAGTCTCAAAAATAGCGCAACAACTCTTTAAGGTTCTTTTAGTTATTTGCAAATTAATTTTGTGGCTGCGAATGTATTGTTGCGGCCTTTAAAAACTGGTACACCGAGAATTGATATCATTGTCAAAAATTCGTAGCTTTGTAATGTGTAAATCAAACCTTCATCTATTACTTAGGTGTCAGTGTCAAACTTGACAAATCCATAGCAAGATAAAAGCTGCGGTAAGTGAACGGTCGAACCTGTCAGACTAATGGCCGGTTTCACAAAGCTTCGTTAAATTAACGATGATTACTAAACGGCTCGCTCTGTAATCGGTCGTCAAATAGTCTTAATGCTCCGTTAAGTGCTTCACAAAGCTCGATTAAGAGATAACGCTTCGTTTAGTTCTGTCTAATCCGGCGTTAGATTAATCGATAGAATTCCAGCGATTAAAAAGTAACGAGTGAATTTTCCATAGTTATTATAAAGCTTTTTTGATATAAAAATTCCACACATATATCTAAAAAATAATTATAATTTTATTTAAAAATGTAACGTACCTGAAATATGAAAAATAATGACATTTCTGTACTTTTTACTCACTTGGTTTATTGATTGATTTTTACGACACTATTTCGGAAATTATTTTCAACAACAAACAATTCGAAATTATTTCAAAATGTCTGCAACCTCACTTTCTTCTCTGACGATAAAGAAATGCCTCCTTAAGGTAGGATTCATTTTATAAGAGACAGAAATAATCCTTTTAATGATTTGGATGATAAATTTGCTCATTTTTAGACTGTTATGATGACGAAGTTCTGCGACAAATAAAGTTAAAGGAAATAATAAATTACAGTCAAAGATGAAAGTGAACCATTCCGAAACTACTCTCACGTACCATCGTAATCATAAAAACTGACTGCAGCGAAGTAAAACAGACACCTCCATTTCAAATATTTTAGTTACGTGACATTAATGTTGACAGTGTTTGTCACCTATTTGTCAACCTATAAAATCTCATTCGTCTCATTTGCACTCAAAATGGTAGTAGTATTAACAGTTATCGGATCAGTAACTCGAATGTTGATTGCAATAGCGTTTGAATTGCATTATTTGCAATTAGGACCATTTTATTTGTTTTATCAAAATAATATTAATGTCAAAATAATAAGATTTCATTTTGAAGTGCGTTACAGAGTGAATTCGAGTTGACGATCAAGGCGCGCTCTAGGCAAAAGTGTGAAGGAGAGCGACTTCGTTTCAGTGCGTGTAAGAGTGAGAAACAGGAGCACTCGAACACTCCAAGCATCAATTCAAATGCGCCCATCGTCAGCAACTATTTTGAGTGTAGTCGTTTTTTCTGATTGTCATAGTATGGTTATCGCCGAGAAACCAAATATTTCCCAAAAAACAAAAGTTGCGAACCTGATGGATATATATTCACTCATAAATTATTTTTACAAAAATTATAATGAGTTCAGACCACGCACACTAAAATTTTTAAATTCATTTCACCAGATTTTCGACCCCGTACTAGTTATTTTCGGCTGCAACTGTACGTAAAGAATATTTAGAATTATGAAGACAATTTATAATTTCTGAAAAGTCCGAATTTGCAGATAATTCGATTCACTAGTTCCAGATTCATCACATCATTATTAACCTTCAGAAATCTAATGGAAGAAAAAACTATTAATTCACAACAAAAAGTAATTATACATGTATACTTGTTTATAAGAATAGTTTCACAGAACAATGTATAGCAAGGATCAGAACTCGTTAAGAACATCACTGAATATGACATTTCATATTTATAAAGCAAAAATAATCAGTCACTTTTATACTCGACAAATATTTACAACAGAAAACAGGAAATATGAAGACTGACTTGGATTTCTAACGAATTCACGATGTTATAGTAAATAATAAATGCGAAATATGATCACGACTGATCAGTTAAGGAATAGATTCTGTAACTGGGCTGCAGTCAATAACAAATAATAAAACGTGTTTTACTAATACAAAATTTAAATTTTGTTAATGATCAAAAGGTATTTTCACATATTGTAATATTGCCTTAAACTTAATCTCATGTATTTGAAGTGCTGCTGGAAGTAAGAAGAAAATTGGAAAAATATTTTAAAGTATCGATAAATTTAACAGTGTGTACGTTAGGAACTATAAACTAACTATAAATAAATTCCAAGAAATACATGTATACACGCCCAAAGAGAATAAACATTCGGGTTGCCAATCAAAAATTTTAGCGTGCAGCTCGCTAACACAAATTCGCTAAAAATAAGCGCGCCCAGAATTTTCAATGTAAACTCATGACTTCGTTCAATATTACATCGATCAGGTCCGCAAATAATGAAATTGCGATACTGGAATCACAGAAACGGTCAGCTGTTCGATGAAGAAATTTCGCACGACGATTTCTAGGCCGCATGTTCAACAAACTCGTCATTATTTATTTACTATGCAAATGGATCGCGAGGTTATAAGTATGTATGCAAACGTTATAAATAGTCATAATTTGACGTCAGCCGATATGGAATTTCAACACGCCTGCCATTAAGCGAACTCTGGTAATGAACCCCTTTTCCTCCCTCCCTTCTACGTTCACCCAGCAAGTGTTAATAATTAAATAATCAGGTTACACAAACAAAATTAGCGCGTATTTGCAAAATGGAAGAAGAAATTACGTCCAGTCCAAAAATATGAGTATAACATTTCTATTCAGAATGAATTTGTGAGGAAAACTGCATAGCTCCAACTGCTCCAAGCACACCAATAATTTCTAATCAAAAAATCATCACCACTTTTACTTTCACTTTGGCATATATCGGTACGTCTTTACTACAGTACATGGAATAACTTTCCAAAAGAAACGGACACCACAAACCATTGGATGTTAGTTTATGGTGTATTTGGCAGTTTTCATCCAGTGATGTTCTGAATCTGTATTTCATTGAATTCCTCGTTAATACTGAATAAAAGTGACCATACTTCTAGGTTACATGTTACACAGGCGTCACGTTGTACCCTTTAAAAATTTGCTCTCCTAACATTCCTTGAGTTTTTGCTTATATCTCTGAACATACAATGTAAATATAAAAGCAAATTGTTATTGAAATCTTCTAAAGCCGGCCTTTTTTTCGCCTTTTAAGTGTATCTGCTCCATAAACTGCCTAGATATAATTGAATCCATAATGGTTTCTAAAGATATGACAATTTTTCAAGGAAGTTAAAATGCCGTCCCTTGATCTGTGAGACGCCTTCCGTCGTTGATGTTCTGTGACAGTGACTTAGCAGCATATTACTCCTTCTTTACCTCTATCTCTCTCTATCCAATGAAAACTCCAAAAATTACTAAAACTGTGCGAAACTGAAACCTATTGAAACACTCCTTAAGATCGCAATTTAATTTTGGCGCTTTAATACTTTTGGATACCGTGCACATCAACAAAAGAAAACTGAACTGCAATTATCTCGGAAAGAATACATTTTGTATTATGTTTATACTGAGATCTTGAGGATAGCAGTATGGACAAAGAATAGATAAAAAGTGAATGAACAATGAACAATCTATATTACTTAGAAGAAGATTTTCTATTGAAACCACGCCGATCGCGATAGCCTCAAAAATTATAATCTCCATGATGTTTTTTTTATTTGTCTGAGATTACTGTTTCACCATCATGAATTTTTCAGGCATGAGTCAATAAAACCTTGTGGAAAATCCGTATATTTTCAAGTAATTCTTTAAATATCCACCCAAGTAACTAGTACAAAAAATATAGCAGAATAAACTTGTCTTGCCACGAATTCTATTTTAGTTTAGTCATTGGTACTGTCTTGACAGTTGTGACATTTGCAGATTGAATTCTTATAAAGTAAAGCAAATCTGCCGTTTTTATTTTCTTTAAACGTTCTTCAGTGCTGGTCGGTACTGATTTTAAATATGACGAGGAAATGATACATAGACAACCTCGATAATAAAGAAAAACGTAATCCGACGAAGCTTATATGATAAACATAGATGTTTGCATAACGAATAATTTGATATTCAATTATTCAATGCTTTTCAAATTCTGATTTCTCAAAAAAATAATGTGAAGTGGATGTTCTTTCTTCTACTAACATTTCATCTTTCAACATTAATCAGAAGATATCCTGTACAGTCAAAGATAACATGTCAGCAGGACGATTCTAAGTAAAAATAATCTAAACTGAATTCGAACCTGTATTATGAATATTTTTTTATTGGAAAAAAATTATATAAGACATGTCAACATTGGCACATGAATCACCTTTTAAAGCAATGAGTACATCCACTTTGTTTTGCAGTCACAGTAAAAAAAGGTAAAATAAAACTTATATACGAATATATATAAATATGATTCTTGGTAAAAACCATATTAATTATTGTCATATTATTATCTCATTTAAACTGATTTTTATATAGGTAGAGCTTCAGAAACTATACTCTGTCTATATTTTTGACAGTAAATTTTCATTCTCAAGGTCAATTATGAATCTTTTTCTATGTCAAAAATGACAAAAATTGAATAGCAATTATTTTATTTAAAATTTGAGTTGGAAAACAGCTTTAATGGGCAGATAATGTTTTGTAGTAATTACATAGAAAAATATGTGGAGAAAATATAACATGAACTTTCTATATTAAAAAAAAAGCAGATGCAATCAAAAACGCACCTACACCGTGAGTTTTTTTTTTAATTCTAAACAGCAACGTAAATATTTTCATGTTTAATTTTAGAAAATGCATTGCAGGGTACGCAAAACAAGTTTCAATAAAACAAATGTGCTGTTACTGTCAGTTATGAAATGGCGTCTCAATATTTAAAAAAATATTCTGAAAGCATTTGATAATCATTTGGCATCATTGTTTAAAACGTGAAGGAGGGCATTTCGAGCAAATATGACATTTTTATTTAAAAATAAATGTTAATATTCCTTGATTGAAACTCATCTTGTTTTATCATAGACGGCCTGCAATGCATTGACTCGTTTTTTTTTCAAAAACTGAATATAGGGATATTTACGTTGTATGTTCAAATGACTCATTGTATATTTGATTTAGTATTTTTAATGTTTGAAATAAAAAAAAAAAAAAACGAACCCCATTCTAAAAGAAAAAACAAAACATATTATTAATAAACACTAAATTTGGATAACGGTTATACACAGGGTGTCATTAGATGTAAAAAAAATTTACCACAATTTCTTTATGCCAAAACAAAGCAATTAACTTAATATATCTTAGTTCCAAAATTCTCCCTTAAAAAGATACAGGGTATTAAAGAAAATATTTCAATGTCAATAATTCGCGCGGGTCTGTGGATGCTTTTAACTGGAAGGTGATTATTCGATTAATTTGAAAGTACATTATAATAAACACAAAATTATTTAAAATAATTATTTAACTGCTATTTCTCTTGGAGTAAAATTACCCATTTCGTTATTTTAAAACAATATAACGGTGACTAATGGCTGTTTATGACAGCCGCTGTCTTGATATTGTTTTAAAATGAAAACTGACTTGCAAAATTAGGCTACTAGATTTTCAAAATTTCAAATGTTTTCCAAATCATAAATTAACATATTTTCTTTAATATCCTGTATCTTTTTAAGGGAGCATTTTGTACTAAGATATATGAGGTTAATTGCTTTGTTTTGGTATAAAGAAGCTGTGTTAAAAGTTTTTACACCTAATTATGACTCGCCCAGTATAGTTAGTGGTTATAATAAACATTAGGGGTTACAGATTCATTTCATAGTGGATCAGTACTGCTACCGCAACTTTCTGCATCTTCACGCACAACTAACACACTGACTCATATTTCCGCAGGTGACGACAATTATGGGTAAGATAAAAGCTTAGGATAATTATGTATTAAAACCTTCGAAATATGGATGCAAATATGCACCAAAATCATCAAAAATATGCACTTAAATATGCATTAGAAATGAGCTTTTACAGAATAAACAGTAGGAATATTTTTTATATTAATTAATTATTTACCTTTCTTGTTAAAAAAACACATTTTTTAAAATTTTTGATTAACTTATATGATTATAGAAACAAGTTGAGGGTTAATTAGGACGAAATTGGGAACGTAACGATTTCAAATTATTTCGTTTTCTTCTGATGTTTCTCGTAGCGGAGATAAGTGCTCAAAATTTAAATTTTTCGCGCCACTTAAGAATCTACTCGCAGTGATTAAACGACACAAACATCAAAGGTACCGACACCCAGTGAAAATAATGTGCCCGTACCCTGGTAATCCTCTTATTATTTTCAAGGATTCTGATTTTAGAACTTTTATTGTCTACTACAAAGTGTCGGTTTGCATTGGCAAAAAGAAATAATGGTAAATTTGCAATTAAAACAAAAAATGCAGCAAATTATGCATTAATGTCCTAAAGAATTAAAATATGCATTTCTTTATAAAAGTGTTCAAAATATGCATTTACATATGCAAATATCCAAATGCATAATTATCTTAAGCCTAATCTTGCGTATTAGAATGGAGATATTCTCACGTATGCGACGCTACTGAAAGAGGAGTCTTATAACCCGAACATAAGTTATAATCGTTATAATATAATACACCGCGTGCATCACCGTAAGTAGCAATATCAGTGCAGGTCGCCGATGTTTATGAAACTGTGTGCTGAACAGATGTTGTGACCAAAAACTCACAATTCAGTTTAAAATAGAATTATACAATTCAAATTAAGGTTGTAAAGGTCAAAGTGGCGCATCTGGTATAATATAAGTACAGTTTGTAATTATCTTAACGCGTTTATAAAGAACGTACAGATATTACAGCACCAAAAAAGTCGCAATCCCAAGTACAACATTTTTTTGTTAAATTCTACTAATGTTAATGTTATGTGAGTGTAAAGGACGCTCTACACAGGGTTGCAAAAAAAAACCGAATTTTTTTTTAAAAGAACAAAACTTCTGTTTTTTTTTGTATTAAACAGATTTTTTGTTTAAAACATGTTTAAAATTGACCCTAAATTAAACATGTTTTAAATAAAAAAAATAACTGTTTAAAACAACTTTTAAATGTTTAAATTGACCTTACAGCTTACATAAAAAGATATATATTATTATTATTATTTGATATTTGTGTAAAAAGAAGAATTTATTAAAATTGAATCTCTAATTAAAAGAAAGATTGTAATGTTAGATTACGTACCCTTTTAAAAATAATGTATGTATTTTGATAATAATTGAAATCATTTAAGGCAGAGCTTGATTTATTTAGGATATACGGTCGCGGTGTTTTAAATGATTTTCAAAGAAAGTATGAAGTATTTGGTATCAACATACTGAGAAAAATATTCTCAATAAAAACTAAAATCAAATACAATCTAAAGAAATATTTTTTTCAAATTACTTGATCGCATTAGAACTAAAATACATGACTCGTGGCATTCAATACTGGAAAACAAAAATTTCAAATATGTAAAAACATGTAGGATGTTCCATTTAAAATAACAAAGTTGATATTACTTCTGGCGAAACCGAAAGTCGAGTAGGTATATGTTTCAAAAATCAAATTAAATTTTTGTTTATCATTTTCAAATTTTAAACAAACCTTAAAATTCTAGAAGGGCGAATATATGGTCTTGGGACACACGGTAGAAATTCAATGAAGACAAATGACACGATAACGTTATAAATAGTTTAAACAGCGACATCCTACGATCGCTTTTGGACCTAACATTGCATTAGGATTGACAAATTCAAGTTAGTTTGCTACATAATAACTCATCCCGTAGCCTATAGTATGAACAGGGAAGCGGAGGACCCAGTACGTGTCAAAACTTAATGAAATAACAAAAGCTTACTAAAAGGTTAAAAGTAATAATTAATGAACTGATTATAATCAATCTAATGCAATTCAAATTTAGTTCAAATCAGAGCTACAGTTTAGTCATCACGTCATCAGCTCAGCCACGCATTGTCTACAATTATTAAAACAATTGATATGGAAATAAGCTAAAGCTTAAAGTTAATATGTGAGTGAAATACTGACCCTAAACAATTAGCTTCTGGTTACACAGTATTACCAAAACCAAAAGTCCAGTAGGTATATCGCTGAAATTTCAAATTAATTTTTTGTTTAATTCATCGTTTTCAAATTTTAAACAAACCTTAAAATTCTAGAAGGGCGAATATACGGCCTTGGGACACACGGTAGAAATTCAGTGAAGACAAATGAAACGATAACGTTATAAATAGTTTAAACAGCGACATCCTACGATCACTTTTTGACCTAACTTAGCATTATCATTGACAAATTCAAGCCAGTTTGCTACATAATAACTCACCCCGTAGCCCACAGTATGAACAGGGAAGCAGAGGACCCAATATGTTTCAAAACTGAATGTAATAATAAAAGGTTAAGTATTGAAAAGGTATTTTAAAATTTTACAGTATATGTAAGTATTATTCTAGTGATCAGTAATAATTAATGAAGTGATTATAATCAATCTAATGCAATTTAAATTTAGTTCAAATCAAAGCTACAGTGTAGTCACTACGTCATCAGCTCAGCCACGCATTGTCTACAATTATTAAAACAATTGATATGAGAACAAAGTAAAGTTTAAAGTTAATCTGTCAGTGAAATACAGACCCTAAACAATTAACTTCTGGTTACACAGTATTACGTTGCAAAAATGAAACACATATATCAAAAGTGGTCTTTTTTAGCTTAAAACTAAAAAAATGAATTTAAAACATGAACAAAAAAACATGTTTAAAACTTAAAAATAAAGCACTTATATCAAAAGAGTTCTCTTTTAGCTTAAAATTACAAGAAATGAATTTAAAACATTATCAAAAAAAAAACATGTTTAAAACATTTTGTTTAAAACAGATGGTATGTTTTTAATTCGGTGTTTTAAACATGTTTTAAACACTGTGTTTTAAACAGTTTGTTTTAAACTTTGCAACCCTGGCTCTACATAATGCAATTCGTACTGCAGCAATCCACAATTTCTACTGTGCGCTTGCTCATCGGTAAATGTGTGTGAAAAATGTTAACTCAAATATCAGAAACTACTACAAGTGCAAATACACCGAAACTACTTAAATATAAAGTTGCAAGCAAGGTTAAGTATTCTGTGTAATTCCATTGAACAATATTAAGGGTATTGCATACGCGTAAAGCGCAGCCTTAACATAGGTATAAATATAGTACAAATGACATTCACGTTCGAGAAACCTTAACAATTTCGCGTGTTTAAATACAATCATGAGCAGATTTGCAATTTCAATAATTTCGAAGACGTGTACTACGTAATTTTCCGGTCGCTAATAGAATACGACGTCATTAGAAAACAATAATTGCAGCCTAGCGTGTTTTTCCATCCGCAAAAAGAACAAAATCCACAACTCTCTCGTAATAAATAAATGTCAATAAGTCGTTTTAAATACGACCGGTTCGGCTGCATTTTCTAAACTTGTTTACAAGAAATATTCCACGCAAGGAGCAATAACTTTTGAAATGTTTACAAATATAAACTACAAGTAGAACGTAAAAATATTTCTGTTAGACTCTTAACACTTTTAATTTCATTTCATTTGCCAAAGATTTTAGGGTTTCGTTATAAGAGTATTAAAATAAGCATCCACCCCTAACCTAACCCGGACGCAACTTTCTGTTTCAAATATTTACGAGGGACGCCCCGCTCGCTTGCAGCTGCAGGCGCCGAAAATCAATGACGAAGGCTTATTATTCCAGCCGGGATATGCGGGATAGGTCCTGAAACACCTTTAATCAATAATCCTGGTGTAGTCCCGGTATTGATCGGACGTCCGGCGGCGCCATTTTGAAAGCGACGCCGGCAAAAAAAAACTAACGACATTAAAGCCGCGCATGCTATATGATGGCCGATGGCATCGGCGGCGACGCCGAAATTAAATTATTCTGATAACTAATTGGGAGCTCATTTATAATGTAAATCGAGTACGTACAGAATCGAACAGGGCAAAATTCAAACGCTTCCAATTAAATTAAGTTTTGATTTTCGTTGCAAAAATAAATTCCTATAGCAGATAGAGTTCAATTTGGTAATTGGATATTTTCGGTAGAACCGGAAATCACATATTCGCTTTCGAGAAAGAAAATTCATCACTTAACGTAAAATAAAAAATATGAAACTTTTTTTAACTTGGAAAAATTTTCTTTCATTTTGAAACAAAAATATGACTAATCGATCGTGAACTAAGTAACTAACGTTATTCACAAGAAATTTCAAGAAATTGTCAATAAGAATTCAGTGATAATTTTCTGGATATTCTTTCAGGCCTTTTAGAAAAATGAAAACTCTGTTTTTAATCTTCCCAAACGGTAGTTCAGTAGCGACTGGTGCATACGAATTTGGGTAGACAGTCGATATGTGCTGTATATTGTTTGCTCTCTATTCATGTGTGTTAGACAAAGCTAGCACTCAATGAGTATGTCTGCTGCCCACCCAAATTCGTATGTACCAGCCGCCACTGTGGTGGTTCCTCTTTCTAACAAAGAGATATAAGAAATTACAAACATCTTTCAGTTCCTCTCAGGAAAGTGAACCCCATTCCACAGTTCCAACTCCAGATGCCACAATTCATTTCAGAAAAAAGTGCAGTAATAACAACGATAAAGTTTTTCTTTGCAAATATTAATACACTACTCAAAAAAACAAAAGTGGTCATTCGTGTTTGTTGATGTGTGTTTAGTACGGATCAAAAATTTTAAACTTTAACTTGATTTAGTGTAAATTAAGTTTTCACAAGTAAAAAGGGACATTTTATATAAGTAATGCCATAAACTTTTACCAAGTCTTACTTATAAATTTTAAGCCTTAAAGAAAATGCACCAGGAAAAAATAACGACCACTTTTATTTTTTGAGCAGTGTATTCTACGGATCATCCAAGATTGGGAATTGAGTTGATTTAGCAAAGCTTTTGACACTCTGTTTTGTAGGTACATAATAAATAATTCACAAATTAAATCAGTGTAGTTTAACTTGAATTGAACCGCTAGTTTCCTAAATAGTTCTCAAACTGTTAGTTCATTAAACCTAGCTCATGTCTACCGCCGAATTTCGTAAAATTTGAAACTTTTGAATCACTCCTCTTTATTACTTCCCTTAGTCATCCAATTTACAACTGCAATAAATGATTTATTGGTCCAGTGACATCTGAAAAATAAGAAAAAAGAAATTTTGCCACTTATTTGTAATAGTCTCAATCATTACAATAATATAAAAGTATACAATTATACACAGTTTTATTTTTCCGAATTCTTTTATATTCCTTTCCTCGAAAACGTTTAATATGCCACTGTATACATACCCTGTATACCCTGGGATACCCTGTATACATTTTTTAACAATAAATTTCCACAACTTCAATATTTTCTTGCCCACAAATGAAAGCATGTGATTTCTTTTAGGGGAAATTAAATTAAAAAGTAAAGTTAATTTCTTATACTTTATTCTTCCTTTTATAAAGGGTGTTAAATTTTAACGTTTCATCCAAACTCATCATTGCTAACTGTTTTATCAGTAAAGGTAGTAATTCGGTTAATAATTTTGCTAATTTTATCTCAGAACTTAAAAATTTAAAAATTATTATTGTTATTAGAATATTAGAGATATTTTTAAATAATTTTAAGAACGTATTATACATTTTACTTGTTACATTTGACAAAATATTTTTAGATTTTTGAAATATTTAAAAATAAATTTGTCAGGGAAACACAAAATAACAAATTAAATTTTTAACTGTCAAATACCGGGTGTTTCAAAATTGCTAGTACGAAAACAAAGAATTGGTAGTTGATGATGGTGAGTTGAAGTCATCGGCAAAAAAATCTAATAAAAGTCCTTTAGATTTCGAGATAAAAATTCCTAAAAATTTGGCCAAAATTCTTGTTGCGCCACAGTCACAACTCGGTACATTGTTATTACCGAAATGAATGTCGCTTACACAAGTAATGAGTTGACGAATTTAGTGTTATTTTATGGAATAAAATATAAAAAATTTAAAAAATATTAATAATAAAAAATTTCAAAAATGGATTTCTTCGAATACTTAGGACTTCCAAATGCTACAGATCTTTTTTGTACTGGCAATTTCCAAACACCCATATCGCCATGCACTTCCCAACACTGTTCCCGTTTTGTTTAATCAAAATTTGTTTTTAGTTTATACAGTGTGTTCCCGGATGGATCTAACAGTACCTATATACTTCCATACTTCGAATTTTAGGAAGAAAAGCTATTGTTCATATAAAGTTTTGCTTCTTCTAGGAAGTCCTCAGCAACTACCAAAATTTCGAAATAACATACAGCACGGTTAGGAATCGAGACGAACCGAAATTTGGAGTGAAGTACTTTTTATCTAAAAGGAACGTAAAAGTATACATATATTACTGGAAAAAAAATGTTTGCAATGTCAAAAGAAGTTCAAATATCTAATCTGAACATTGTATTTTAAAACTGATTTTTTTGTCTTATAATTTATAAGTAATAGGTTTAAATTAGCCAAGGTGATTATCGCAGTTATCTATGACAACATATGCAACTGAGATTTAACTTATGATTTGTGATTTATTTCATGTCAACAAATTCGTTGATAATTATCAGCCAAAGTTTTAAAAATGTTATCTCTTCATCATATTGAAGACAAAAAAGTCAACTTTGGGATACAACGTTCACATTAGATATTTGAGCTACTTTTGACATTAAAAACTACTTCTATTTTCCTTTCAAATAACCTTAACCAAATTTCACGTTGTCTCGATTTCCAACCACCTATGTATATCAATTTGAAAATTTGGTAATTGCTAAAGACTTGCTAAAAGAAGGAAAACTTTTATGGAGAATGACTTTTTTTCTAAAATTCGAAATAAGGAAGTTTATAGGTTTAGTAAGGTCTATCTGGGGAGACACTGTATAAAAATATCATATCAGTCATATTGGCCAAAGAAAAAAATTTAAAAAAAATCTATTTACAGGAATATTCACCGATATAAGTAATATACAAACGTTTCAAAGTATTTGAAAGTCATGGAACGAATTGTAAAGATATTAAGATTATGATTATTAAACGGACCACAATTGATGGCGTTAAAATTTTATAATTGACAGAGTTTTAAATGTTCCATAATTTTAAGATTCGAAATGCCGCTGAACAGAATTAGTTTCAAATAAAAAAAAAAATTAATTATTTATTATGGTTTAAATTGGTTACAGGTGTCTAATTAATTTACTTATATGAACTGTTTTTATTTGTGGTGTTGTTATTGCTCATTGTATTTTTAATGTAACTTTAATTTCTGACAAATTCTGATAGATCTTCAAGCTTAAATTTAAATAACTGCAAATATAGATTGAAATCTTTGCTTTAAACCTTTCATTAATTCAGCTAGACGACAAGAAAAATAACTTTCTAATTGTCGAAAAAAAGTTTCCCTCTTTTTTGCATTGGTATGTATCAAAACTTTGTATAAACAAGTCTGGGAGTGATTCCGTAATCTGCGAAAATGATCGCCACGACGTTGGAAGCTTGAATAAATTTCCGGCGCTCATTTTCTCGTTTTTCCCCCGGCGATTTAAAGCGACGATAAGCGGGAGCTTTATTAAAAAGGACTGCATTATCGACCGTGGATGCGAACCACCTCGTTTGCGCATGCCTTGCACTTCTCCGGCCGGGGTGTTACCTCCGGCCCAGACGGCCCTTACTCAGGTTACTCTATTATAACCCCAGAATAAGCACCCCAGTCGAATGCAACATTGCCTATCTAAACTTTCACTTTTACGACTTTATTATGACGCCACCGGTACTTTTACTGAATGTTAAGTTTTCACCCTTTTCTTTAATTACCTACTTTATTAGAGAAGTACAATTTGAAGACCAGACCTTTAAAGTTCATTATCTGTTAAAATCTTTTACTCAAAAAAATCAAATAGAGTTGTGTAAAGAAGCTTTTACATTAATTGCTATTTAATTTATTTATAAATAAGCCATAACATAAATATACTAACAACATTTTAATATATTTTGAGAGGTACCCTTTTGGTATACGCAAAATGTAAATGGTGAAACAAAAAGTGTAAGACACTAATCTGTAGGGCATATGCCGGTTGTTGAAATAAACTGAGATCACAGAAATTCAATAGAACAAATAGCGCAAGTTATTGAAATTGAAAATTGAATCGCAAACGTGTTTTACGTTACCAATAGGGAATTGCCACACCTCCGTAACAAAAAAAGCGAGTACACCGAAAAAAGCAAGGGTGCGAAATATGTCGACAATGTAAACTTGTCTTTTGAGGTCTTATTTTCTAACAAGTTATGTGCGACAATAATGTCAAGTTTGAAAAATCATATCCTAAACTTGCCTTTTACTTTTGGTTTTACACAAAATTCAACACGCGTATTTTTGGTATTTCATTCAAAACAATTAACGCGCTTGTTCATTAATTATGTTTCAACGAGCTGACAGTTTTAATACATCGACTTTTGGATCCGAACTTTTAGAAAATGCACATCCTGTACAGATAGTTTAAAAATGGAGTATACACTCAGTTTGGAATGCTTTGATTACTAAGTCATTATTGGAGAGTGAATATTCAGTATTCATTCGAGCAGTGATTAGTAGGAATGGTGGAGGGCCTTCTTTTATCGTGACAAGATGGAGTACCCACACTGAATCCGTTATAACATGTCCCATTTAGATCATTGGGTTTTGGGTTTACGAGAGTTTCTTGCTCACATTTTTGACTGTAAGTCATTTTATAATAAAGTAAAGCACACATTCATGTGTATTCTGTAAGCACCGGCCCATTTCAATTGATACCTAACAATAATTGAAGAGAATTAATTGATACGTAACCATAGTAACTACAGCAACTCACCAATGATATTTCACTAAGACGCAACAATCAATTAAAGAGAATATGGTTTTTAGAAAATCAATTGTTATGCTTGTTACGTATCAGTCGTAACAAGCATAACAATTCATCAGTGTTGTTAAAGACACATTTCTAATAGTATCTAGATAAACATGCAGATACTTTCACAAATATGTATCTAGACGCAGATACAGATACTTTTCCGGAAAATATCTAGATACAGATACAGATACAAAAAAAAGTATCTGCAGTTTATCAAAATTGACGAAGTTTTCGTATGAATATATGAATAATGTACACACTAAAATCTGTGATAATTTTCACAATTTTTTCAGCAGTATGTCTTTTTAAATAGAAAATTTATCTTTGTAATTAAGTTGATCAATAAGCTGATAAGTAATTACCTGGTTTTGTGTCTAACCAAGTCAAGTCAACGTAATATATAAAGTTATCAACCGAAATGACTCTACTTCCGTATCAGACAAGTTAAATGTCAAATGAATCTAGGATCCTTAGTTGCAACCTTGTTGTAGCTAAGAGAACGTTCCCATAATCAAGAAAAGTTGATAAAATCAACAATACAGTTTTTTCCTTTTGTCCCAATTTTTAAAATAATTTTCAAGTTTCTGAACTATCAAATCGTATTTTAAATAGAACAGTCATTTGACAAACAGGAAAACATAATTAACAAGAGGAGAAAATCAAAAGAAACAGACTGTAAAATCGGAAGTTTCCGCCAAGGTCTGCTGTTTTTATGGAAGTTCAAAATGTATTTAAAATGTATCTTAATATCTCAAATGAATAGATACACTGTAATTGTATCTAGATGCAGATACAGTTACATTTTTTAGTAGTATCTGAGATATATATCTAGATACTCAAAAAGTATTTAGATACTTGCATCTAGGTACTTAACAACACTGCAATTGATATGAAATGCTTACAGAATAGACCTAAATATCTTACACCATAGCATACTCTAATCTGAAATTTATTTGATTGCATGAAGTGAGCAAAGAGAGGAAACCGACAACAGCCGCGGAAGTCTTGAAGATTACATCTTTATGGTACCTTTGCTGTTTGGATAACAAACGTAGCTGCAGTAATATTTTTTGGACATTCAACTAATAAAAAAATACATGTCGGTATATTCCGGAAATGACAGTTCCTTTTTAAAGAAAATTAGCACAGACTGTATAAGTAAACCATCTGCGGATTATCAGATCGATATGTTTATGTAAACATTCAGGGAAGTAATATTGCGAGGCTAAATTCATCCGAGCTGAAAATTTGAGGAAATTCGCAACCGCTAAATCGATTGCCCTGAATTTCAGATGTAAGCGAAATATGAGCACGGTACGGGCACACCTACATTCACTTTGCATCGCTTTTGGGAAAATTGAAGGAAATCTAAATATTTATTTTCATATTACAATATTCATTATTCATATTACAATATTTATTATTCATATTACAATATTAGTTATTCATACGAAAGTAAAAGTCGAAATATGTATAAATGTGAATTATGAAATTCATTTTCACTTTAAAACAAACGCGCTTATTTTTTTCGCTCTTGCTCTCAAATTTTTTGATTAGTGTGTAAACCTCGTGTCTAGTATTGAACCGTGAAGTAGATGTTACATGATGATAATCTTCTATCTGTTTTATAATATGGCTTGTTCTACCTTTGCCTTGTTTCAAGTTTCAATCAAATAGCTGGTATGTATATTACATTGTTTCGATCGAATGTTGAAGTCCGACTTGAACCAGAAGATTTTCAATACAATATTGAGTGCAAATAAAATGAAACTCCTAAGGGAATTTAAGGGAATTTTGCGTCATTTTAGGTTTGTGAAACAAGCTTCGTTATATTTTTTGTCAAATATTTGTGATAAACAAGTAAGACCCATTTTACATCTATCAAAATTTGTAAAAAATCTTGTACAAAGTGAGAGAGACAGACTACCACAGTAACGTTTATTGGTTGAAGCGATGCCTCTTTGTCACTTTGCGAAAGAAATTATAACTAATTTTGATAGATGTAAAACGACTCTCACATTAATTCAGCATTAGTAAATCAAAGTCCAACACATAATAGCGAATTTTTTCTGCATACTATGCGATAGTACATACCATCCGGTGCATAGCAAAGTAAACGGCTGTAAATTGTTAGTGTGTGTTTAGCATTAATTAATAATAATAATAATTTTTAACTATCTATTATTTTTTCTTAGATTCTTTTCTTAGATGAATTCAAGCAGTAACTACTAAAAGTAACTTACAATACCAATACAACCAATTGTAAGGCATTAGTATAATTCGCTTCAAATCAATTATTAATATATTGCCGATTTAGGATGCAATCGATGGTATGTACTGTATACAGATAGAATCCGGCAACTAGGTAGGCGTTCGGAGTCTCCGCGTGTATTACCGTTCCAAGCAATCTGAAGACCGCACCGTTTGTCTAGTTGCGTGACTCAATCTGTATATATATTTTTTTCCAATAACAGGTTTGCCATACACCTACTGATTGCATTTACTTTTATAAATATATATAAAATAGCGACATCTTACTATCGCTTTTTGACCTAACATTGCAGTAGGATAGACAAATTGAAGCGGGATTTGCTCCTAATGAGTCCCCCATGCAAGGCGGCCATGCTTGCTGTCAAAGCATAATGAAAGATTTTAGAAAAATTTTGTGCAAATCGTTTTTGATTGCAGTGAGAACCTCGAGCAGCCTGTGGTCAGCTGTTTCAGCCCTGCTTGCGGCTTCTTCAGCAGAAACGTAGCTCGACATTCCCACTGCAGACCAAAAACGACTTGCCCAATTTATTCGCAAATGCGATGTAAGAATGATGAACATATAAAATAGCGACATCCTACTATCGCTTTTTGACCTAACATTGCAGTAGGATAAACAAATTGAAGCGGGATTTGCTCCTAATGAGTCCCCCATGCAAGGCGGCCATGCTTGCTGTCAAAGCATAATGAAAGATTTTAGAAAAATTTTGTGCAAATCGTTTTTGATTGCAGTGAGAACCTCGAGCAGTGAGAACCTCGAGCAGCAGATTTTCTGCTGAAGAAGCCCCAAGCAGGGCTGAAACAGCTGTCCAGAGGCTGCTCGAGGTTCTCACTGCAATCAAAAACGATTCTTCTTCTTCAGCAGAAGCATCATTCTTACATCGCATTTGCGAATAAATTGGGCAAGTCGTTTTTGGTCTGCAGTGGGAATGTCGAGCTACGTTTCTGCTGAAGAAGCCCCAAGCAGGGCTGAAACAGCTGTCCAGAGGCTGCTCGAGGTTCTCACTGCAATCAAAAACGATTTGCACAAAATTTTTCTAAAATCTTTCATTATGCTTCGACAGCAAGCATGGCCGCCTTGCATGGGGGACTCATTAGGAGCAAATCCCGCTTCAATTTGTCTATCCTACTGCAATGTTAGGTCAAAAAGCGATAGTAAGATGTCGCTATTTTATATGTTCATCATTCTTACATCGCATTTGCGAATAAATTGGGCAAGTCGTTTTTGGTCTGCAGTGGGAATGTCGAGCTACGTTTCTGCTGAAGAAGCCCCAAGCAGGGCTGAAACAGCTGTCCAGAGGCTGCTCGAGGTTCTCACTGCAATCAAAAACGATTTGCACAAAATTTTTCTAATATAAATATATAGTTTAAAATTAAATAAAAGTATTACTTATGATAGTAAAGTAAATAATAACACTCGATGTTGTTTCACTTAATATATTTAGTACTCAATGTACATTTCGGCTGTTATGCCATCGCCAGGAGTGATTAAGTTTTTTAATAACTCCTGACGATGGCATAAAAGCCGAAATGTACATTGAGTACTAAATATATTAAGTGAAACAATACCGAGTGTTTTTATTTTACTTTAATGTTATAATGTTTCACCTATCGCCGACAGTCTCTTCCATTGAATTACTATTTATGACAAAGTTTGAAACAATTATAATGTTTTTACAGATGCTGATCTACAGCTATCATTCAATCGAGTGGGAAGTACCGGTGAAGAAAGTGTTCATGATTTAACGACATGAAAGATAATGACCCATTACATCAGGTCTTGAGTGCATTTTCAGACGTAGCGGTTTTAGTTTAAACAAAACTGCAGGCGGAACTGCCATAAATTTAAAAAGATAATGACAACACGTTTAAAAAAATAATAGAAAATGGTGAATAAAAAGTGCATACTAACAAAATGGCAGAAAAACTGGAAAATGTAGTTAGAAAAGAAAGAAATCGCTGGCAGTTATAAAAGAAACTCTGCTGGTAAAAATAATTTATATAAATATGCCTATATTCTATTATTTTTGTTACAACAAAAAATATCTGGAAATTAAGATGGATAAAAGCACTATTCTGAAAATCAACTCTAACAAGCAATGAAAGAGGTAGAAATACATGGAAAATGCAGCATAAAATATTTAGGAGTAGTCATAGATTAAACTGGACTGTTAGAGAAGACCAACACAGAATCAGCAAAATGAAAATGAAAATCTATTTGGTACTGACACAAAATTTGTTTCAACAGAAAAAAGTAAAGAACTAAAACATGAATCCGTGAGAAAACTAAAACTTGTACTTAAACACATCAATGCTTCTTGAGTATTAAGAGAATATCTAAAAAACACAGTCCAAGCTCATGAAACATAAATACTAAGAAAAACAACAGGAGTAACCAAAATAGGCAAATCAAAAAGTGAAAAAACCAAAAAATGGAGAGCAAAGAGGAAGAACAGGAAGAGATTTAATTAACATGGAACGACATCACGACCACAGCCAAGAGGAAGAACTTATTGACAAGAGTAAAAGAGTGGTTTATAAAATGCAATTCCTTATTTTCTCACAGACTGCTAGACTTGTCCCGTTTACAGTGGCGTAGCGATCGATGCTGTAAGGGGTGCAAAGGGAAACATCCAATACGTCTCAATTAACCTGCATTATAATTGAAATTAACCTCTGCCCACTATAATTTTTATATACGTAGATACGTATTTCGGCAGCTAAGCTGCCATCTTCAGTAGCTACCAACTTAAAAGCACTAAAAAGTTCTAAAAACAACCTAATCATCCTAATAAAATTATAAAAATGTTAAAACTTACAACAATCTAATCATCCTAAAAGATTTACATACATATATTTCTAAATGTAAGTAAATATAAATTAATACGTAAAGATCAAAAATTAATCGTCAGAAAAACCTGATAAGTAAGTTCTAATCATAATTGAAATTAACCTCCGCCCACAATAATTTTTATATCAGTAGATACGTAATTTTAGATCTTTACGTATTAATTTATATTTACTTACATTTAGACATATATATTGTTAGATATTATATATATGTATAATAGTGTGCGTTGCGATAACAGGCCGGGAAACATTTATTATTATAACAAGTTTTGTTTTTTTGGGTATAAAAAGTTTTTTGACAAGTAATAAATTCTTTAAAAGGAAATATTAATTTATTAAGTCAAGACTCGGTCAAGACTTCACATATATCTTTTAGGATGATTAGCAAACGGAAGATCTAAGAAAGTGAACTGCTTGAAACCAGTTTGAGACAGTGGCAGTCCGACTCGACATGGGGGTCTAATTCGAAGCGTTAAATGTTCCGCCCGCTTAGACGTGATTTTTAATCAATCAGTCTAATATCGTCACGGTATCAACGCGAATATAATTCCAGAAACTAATAACAGCTCTTTCTTGAATTTCGAAACAACAATTTAGTTGATTTGAATTAAATAGAAACACGACACGTCTCTGCAGCACACTCTCTCGTGCGCATCGTGTCCGAGCATCGCAGTCAACCGCGACATTATCGTGAATCATGCCATCCTAACGAATGCATTATTTCTTTGGCTTACTGATTGTTCACTATCAGCTAGACGCGCTGCGCCGGCAAATATGTTGAGGCGTGTACACAATCTATTTATAACATCGCACCGCTTCGTTGCAATAGTAAAGTGTTACACTTTTTTCTGTCCGCCATGTGATGATTAGATTGTTATTAGTTTTAACATTTGTAACGGCCACATAAAATATTTTGTATATATGTATATAATGTTGTTAGCATGCCCGTTTTATTTATTTTGTGCGAATTAAAGTTTATTTATGGTGGGGTTGTTTTAGTGGGGTCAGTTGGAGTGGGACAACTCCCACCACACAGCCAAAGCGTATATAAGTGACCGTTCGCGCGATTTACGAAGAGATCGTGAGTGTCTCATGGTCTCAACTTCCAGTGCTCAAGTGTCTCGAGTATACCCGGCGACAAGCGTCGTTGTCGACTCTTTCCAGTGCTCAAGTGTCTTAAGTATACCTAGCGACAAGCGTCATTGTCGATGCTTACCAGTACTCAAGCGCTTGAGTATACCCGACGGCAAGTGTCTTGTCGATTCTGATTGGAGCATGAATGTAAATAACTGTGTAAAGATATGTAAATAAATTTGTATATAAGTTAACTTACCTGTATTTTTATTTAAGCGAACCTGGATCCGAATATTATAGATACCAGGAAAAGCGACCGGAAATTGGACAGAAACGTTACACATTTTTATGATTTTATTAGGATGATTAGGTTGTTTTTAGAACTTTTTAGTGCTTTTAAGTTAGTAGCGTACTGAAGATGGTAGCTTAGCTCCGAAATACGTATCTACGGATATAAAAATTATTGTGGGCGGAGGTTAAGTTCAATTATCTCTTAAACCATAGTCTCCTTTACTATTTTAGTTAACCTGCACTAATAAGTATTTTTACAAGCTTTGTAAATTGCGATGTTAGTAAATCATAACAAAAAAAAAGGAAACAATCAAGAGATGACCGGTTTCATAAAATATCTCATGCCCAAATAAAGAAGCAAAAAAGTTTTCATTCATTCATTTCAAATGTTTCAACTCAAATTTTGAATTTTTAAAAAGAAAAAGATTTTCCGACTTCATGGGAGAGCAAACAAATATGAAACGAGACTTTTCATTATTTGTCGAGTTCTAATTTGGAAAATGCGAAAAAATAACTTTTCATATACGTATTTCATAGACTTTTCATATCCAATAAAAAAAATGGAAGCTACGATAACTTCCTTTTTTTGCTACCCCAAATGCAACTAAGACTTTTCCGATTTCGTGGAAAAGCAAACAAACAGAAAAGTAATTTTCCATAATTTATTTCGACTTTCGGGCTAAAAATGAAAAAAGCTTCTGTGCTCAGGGAGGGCCAATTTTGAGAATTTTAAAAGGAAACGACTGTTTTTGGACGAAACAGGCAAAAATTAACCACGATGTCTGAAGCTCGATTTTTATTAGAAAATTCTTTACCTTTAAGGCACATTTTATCCTGGAATTCACTACTCCTTGTTACATTTTGCAAAGACCCACAATTTTTGAGGTGTAAACTAAAATTCTATTTTTTTAAACGGAACACCTGTATATTTTCACATTTTTAAAAAGAGAATAAAATTACTTCTGGGACAACACTGTTTGAATATAACTTTCTATTTCTAAGACAACAAATATGCCCGCTAAAATCTCGATTGAGTATTAAAGCACTGCAAAGCGAAGCAAAATAATTTCTCTATTTGTATACACGAAGCAATATATTTCTCTTGTAATAATCGATAACTCATTTTTATTTGAAAAGTTTGCCCAATAATGCGTGTTTAGTTATCATCTGTTAACTGAGATACTTAAAAAGGATATTTTCGGAATTTTTTCAAAGTACAGTGCGGCCAGAGATATTGATTGACTGTCTGTGCTACTGAGGAGCCCTGGTTCAATTCCAGCATTTAACAAGAAATTATCTGAATCTGCAGATTTCATAATAATTTTACAGTACAGAACTGATTCTTCTTATCAGATGGCAAAAAGTCTGATACCTGGATTCCGGGACAAACCCGATAAATCCGGGACGGATGGTAACCCTAGTCTAGGCTGTAGGACGAGTGTCAACAGACGTTGGCACACCTCGAGACGCTGCTACAAATGTATTCTTAAGAAATGTTATGAGAAACTTGATAAGAATTCATTATGCAGACGACGATGATGATACACGCAAAACTGATCCTTATGACCAGGCTCACAAAGATGCCAAGTTGTAGGATTTAAGGTGCGCACGACTGTACAATAAAGATTTTCATTTTCGCCTACCTTTTGTCAGACATTGTACGATGTAAAAAACAAAAAAATGAAAAAGTGTTGTTTCACTTTATACACAACCTCCTATGTACTAAAAATTTAAAATAATAACTAAAAAGTAATTCATTATCAAATAGCGCATTTTTCAAAAACAAAGGAGGTTGCCTCCTGTGAGGTTTGAACTCACGACCCCTGGTTTACGAGACCAGTGCTCTACCACTGAGCTAAAGAGGCCCGCGGATAACCGCTCGACGGAACACTAAACAACGTGAGCGGACAATCTAGCATACTGAAACATTGCCGTACGAAAATAACTAGCAATGGGGTCAATAGAACGACAAGGTTAACTCGGCTAGATGCCGTCACGTCTTCTTTTATAATTTCGTTATTGTAAACTTCCTAGTGTTTCCACACCTCGTCTGCTCGCCAGAAGGTCACCTCCTGCCATTTCGGACTGAGCTTTCGCAAACGTTGAGCCGTGACGAATTATGTATTCATCGGGCGAACTTCTTTCTCAGCTGTTTGCTCGCTAATTTTAGTCATTTGCGTCATGTGACATCAAATTTCCATTAATGAAGTTTTTTGTGCTTACTTCTATTATTATTTCTCCTGAAGGTTTTAGCTAATGATGAAATAAATTATGAATTTTAGAAAAAGACGTATTAGCAATTTTAATTGCAAGATATTTTCCTCAAACGATACCTATCCACATTTTGGCATTAACTGTAATGTAATGACTTTTTGAAAAGAAAAAAATTAAGTTATGAAATAAGGGATTTTTTTCAGAATAAATGATATCGTCAGCTTTGTAAAGCAAATGATTTTTTTAAATTATTTAAGAATTCGTGAAATCATTTTCTGAAATCCAAACTTTGTTGGAATAAGTTTTAGTTTTTATGTAAGTAGCTTAGTGTAAGTTACATATTGACTAGACAGCAAATTTAAAAAGTTTGACGATTCTTTCGATGAAGTGTTTACTTCTTTGTATTTTTATACGATACTAATTACGAAATTAAAAGCAAAAATGATATATTAGTTTTCCATATGCTTAGGATATTTGATACTTGTTTCCTGATGATGAACTTTGCTGATTTTGGGTTGATTCTTCTTTTCTGAATCATCTTTTTGCTTTTCGTTTACAAATAAAGCAGAACGGTGTACTTGTTAATAATTCATAAAATAAGTGCGAAACGTTTCTTCCAAAAAAAAAAAAAAAATCATTTACATCAATGATGTAAATGCCAAATAATGTACGGAAACTGGCAATAGATATTTTAATAACGTTAACTAATATTGGAATTTTAGTATCTACCGAATTTGCACACAGAAATTATTTAAAAGTAGTTGAAATTATTTGTTGGGTTTTTTTTATTATTGCGTAGTGAGTTAATTAGAAAAACTTACTCCAAATATGGAAAATTGAAAACTGATATATTTTTAAGCGAATTTGACGTTAAAATGTCTTAGGGGTGGGAAATATTTTTAGTTATTTATCTAACCGAAAAGCTTGCTAAATTTCGAAATTTCTCATTTCAGCCAATCTCTCATAACACAGGGTGTCGTGTGATGTAATGTCACCGCTTCACGCATGTTATAATCAATTCAAACTAAGGAAAAAAACTCTAATAAAGTTTTGTTCTAAAGTAAACCGTTTAGACAAACTGAATGTTTAATGTTCAATTTTTTATTGATTTAAATTTCAAAGTTCATCTAATCATTAATTAAAACAATTTAAAACAAAGTTAAAACGTGATATAAAATGGTAATTTTGTGATTGCAAATTATATCCATATTTTATTCATGAAGTTTTACTAGCCTTTTCAACTTAACTCGGACCTTATGGGTGTCGGTTTTAATTTCATATATCAGAGGCTCTGATGGTTCAAATAAAACTCCCACTAGTTAACCGAATGATTTTATTATTTAAGCACTATCTTGTTCGATGAAATTATTTATAAAGTACACACTCACGGGCACAAAGACGGAGCACCTGCATTTTTTTTAAACTTAAAATTTTAACACTATAAATTTTGTTGTAAATAGTTTTATAACTTATTGAAGATTGATTTAAAGTAAAAAGCTGTTTTTGATACAATGGAAAAAGAACGAAAAAAATACAATTTTATTTTGTAGGCAAACGACGTAACATCCTGTAAAACTTAAACAACTTGAACGCCATTAACTTAAAACATGCTTTTCAATAACGTGTGTTGCCTTCACGTCTTCGAATTATTGCTTGAATTCTTTCTACCATGCCTAAAATTAGGTATCGAATAGCATCTTAAGAAATATTTGCTCATTCCTCTAAAAGAACTAACTCATTCAAAGTTAAAGGAGAGGGCACATGATTTCGATTTCTACATCCAAGCATGTTCTATTGGCTTAGGACTTGTCGCTGGCCACTTCATAACAGGAATATTAACTTTGTTTAAATACTCTCGAGCAATTCCAGCGGTGTGAGGTCTTGCATTATCGTGCCTCAATAAAAAATCATCTCCAACAAAAGGAGCATACGGGACAACATCTTGCAGAACTTCTTCGATGTACCTGATAGATGTTAAGGAACTTCTTGGAACGATGTACAGTCGCGATCAATCTAGCTGAGCCCTTATGACACTGGTAGTAAAGGTTACAGAACTGTCAATTGCTGTCGATTGGCTTGATCGCGATGTACCATTGGGTGTAAAGAAAATTAAAGGACTCCTAAGGGAATTTTTGCATTATTTCAGTTTTGTAAAACTAGTGTCAGTACATTTTTTGACAAATATTCGTGGTAATCGAGTAACATTAGTCCGTTACGAAGCATTGACCAATCAAAGTCAGACATGCAATATCGAAAAAAATCGTTTACTTTTCTTTGCACCCGATGATGCTATGCCCACCAATAAAATCAGACAACTCTCTGCATGCATTTTTGAGTTATTTTATTAGTTTAAATGCAGCTTTAAACTATTCATCTTGCTGTTTAGAGCTTGTTTATATGAAAAATTTTGTGCAAATCGTTTTTGATTGCAGTGAGAACCTCGAGCAGCCTCTGGACAGCTGTTTCAGCCCTGCTTGGGGCTTCTTCAGCAGAAACGTAGCTCGACATTCCCACTGCAGACCAAAAACGACTTGCCCAATTTATTCGCAAATGCGATGTAAGAATGATGAACATATAAAATAGCGACATCTTACTATCGCTTTTTGACCTAACATTGCAGTAGGATAGACAAATTGAAGCGGGATTTGCTCCTAATGAGTCCCCCATGCAAGGCGGCCATGCTTGCTGTCAAAGCATAATGAAAGATTTTAGAAAAATTTTGTGCAAATCGTTTTTGATTGCAGTGAGAACCTCGAGCAGCCTCTGGACAGCTGTTTCAGCCCTGCTTGGGGCTTCTTCAGCAGAAACGTAGCTCGACATTCCCACTGCAGACCAAAAACGACTTGCCCAATTTATTCGCAAATGCGATGTAAGAATGATGAACATATAAAATAGCGACATCTTACTATCGCATTTGCGAATAAATTGGGCAAGTCGTTTTTGGTCTGCAGTGGGAATGTCGAGCTACGTTTCTGCTGAAGAAGCCCCAAGCAGGGCTGAAACAGCTGTCCAGAGGCTGCTCGAGGTTCTCACTGCAATCAAAAACGATTTGCACAAAATTTTTCTAAAATCTTTCATTATGCTTTGACAGCAAGCATGGCCGCCTTGCATGGGGGACTCATTAGGAGCAAATCCCGCTTCAATTTGTCTATCCTACTGCAATGTTAGGTCAAAAAGCGATAGTAAGATGTCGCTATTTTATATGTTCATCATTCTTACATCGCATTTGCGAATAAATTGGGCAAGTCGTTTTTGGTCTGCAGTGGGAATGTCGAGCTACGTTTCTGCTGAAGAAGCCCCAAGCAGGGCTGAAACAGCTGTCCAGAGGCTGCTCGAGGTTCTCACTGCAATCAAAAACGATTTGCACAAAATTTTTCTAAAATCTTTCATTATGCTTTGACAGCAAGCATGGCCGCCTTGCATGGGGGACTCATTAGGAGCAAATCCCGCTTCAATTTGTCTATCCTACTGCAATGTTAGGTCAAAAAGCGATAGTAAGATGTCGCTATTTTATATGTTCTTGTTTATATGGTAATGTAAAAAATACTTCGTCATATTTACAGCAGGACAAATTACATGTTCCAGATTTTTGTGGCGGGCATAGCACATCTCTTCTGGAGAAATTCCGATGCACACGAAAACTGAACCTCCTTGGTAGCTGACTCTAGGGTTAAAAGTACATTCAGCAAATAGTTCTCATTACCTCTGCCATACTCTTTCATGGCCATCTGGAGAACTCAGGTAAAACCTGGACTCATCTGCAAACGTTTTCTTCGTTTTCTTGCCAGTGTTCATGGTTTCTGGCAAACTGAAGTTTTACTACACGCACCTAAGAAGTTCTGAGCCAATTGCAGGTCTGCGACTTTTGAGATTTGCTTCACCAAGTCTTTCTCTAACCGTCCATTCGCTTGCGTTGATATCCTAGTTGTGGTGAAGACGATTTCTGATTTCTATGGTTGTAGTACGATGATTTCGCAAACTTTGTAAGATGATTAAACGGTCATCTTGCATTGGGGGCCAGTTCCAGTTCCAGGTCGTCTACTATTACTTCCGATGTTTAAAAAAGCGTGGAAGAATATGGTGAACTGTATTGTTGGATACTCCATGTTGGTGGGTAACAAATCGCTCACTTCTTTCGGTTTGAAGTACTGCTCCAGGATTTACACGAATATTTAGTTATAATTTTTGATACCAAACGCACGTAACTGTTGACTCGACTTGTTTATTTACTCAATACAATCAAAACAAAAGAATACCTCTGGTTAGTGCAGTTTCCATAGCTTGGATTTGGACGATTTTTGCATTTTTATTTTTTTAGCTTTATTAATGGTTCAACAATATTAAAAAAGGCATTAATAATTCGAGTGCGAAAATTTAGCTTAGAGTTCGAGATTATTGCTATAGAACAAGACGCAGTCGAGTTGCACAGACAACCGAGATACTTTAAAGTGTTTTCGCAGGAGCGTTATTCAAATTTTTTTCTGTTGGTTAATTACGGGTCGCTATGGATGTGTTGTTTATTTTATTAACAAAAATGCTACTTGTTCCATGTTTTAAATTTCGCAAAACACGTTGTTCTGGAAAATGTGGTTCTAAACTGTTGTTTTTGTCTAGAACATAGATATTAAAAAGTTTAAATATGACCAACACAAAAAAAATACTTAAAATAAGTTGTTTTGTTTAGATTTGAACTATAATATTGGTGACACAGTATCAAGTATTAAAGTTTTAAGCTATTTTTAATGCAGGTGCTCCGTTTTTGTGCCGGTGAGTTAATTAATTTGTTGCAAATTGACATTTTTGTCGACGTCTTGCTGGGTGTTTGAGGAAAATTTATAAAAAAAATATAAATTTTCTTGAAGAAGCTATAAAACAAACAAAAATCTCAATTTTTCCAAGTGTCTGCAACAAATAATTATATCTATATTTTATTAGTTTTTTTAATGTTTTCAAATCCAATCATCGTTACACCATCAAGGAAATAATTTCGATTCTAGAATAATTAACTAACAAAGAAAACGACAAGACAATTTATAAATCGAAAGTAATTTGTTTACAAATACGACATAAAAATATGAAAAGGTTGCAGCACTTCCTCTTGATTACACTAATTCACTCCATTTAATTGGATAATACCGCAACGACCAGCATTTGCATATCCCGCAACGGAAGAACGTAATAAAATAAGTGAACGCGAGCACAAAACGAATCAAGCACACAAGACGTACGTACCTAAATAAATATGTCCGTACTAATTAATTAAGTGAAGGCAGGCAAAGTAAATTGAACGTACTTTATTTTCATCACACAGTTAGACAGAAGAAAACCAGCTGGTTGGTTCTTAAGAGGCGGCTTCGTCATATTTGGCCCGCAATTGTTGTCTACCCAGAAGTCATAAATATTAATCGCCGCCGCCGACGCAAAGAGAAATTTCTTGCAGCAGCGGAGCGAGGCCGGTTTCTAAATTCTTCGTTGTTATTATCCAGGAGGAAAAGATTTACGCGCGCGATGTAAATTACTTATTCATACGGTCGCTTCTTCTCTCGGATGGAAAAAACGGATAATTGGGTTCATCCTTCACGTGGATGAAAACGCACCTACCCTTTTCTTAGAACAGCGAAGACGAAGACGGTATGGACTACTCACAAAAGATTTCGCACAAAAGACTGTGAGGAATCTCGTGTGTGAGCCACGTGTACGCACAACAAAAGATTTGTTCGCACCCTTAATATTTCTAAACTCCCCTTCGTCTTTAAAAATTTCAGGTATGTTTTGCACAATGGCTTTAAGACGCAATAATGGGGTCTTCCTAGACGAGAATTAACAGTAGCGTAGGGATTTATATTTCAACCAAACTTAATAATTTGTTAATCAAATGCACTCACTATTCCCGACCATGGTATGTTTTAAGAAGTGATGATCCCTTAAGATCTTGGAATCAAATTTAAAATACCAAGACAGCAAATATTATTTTGGTTAACAGCATTTTTTAGAACTGCTTGGCAAATCAAAAAATTTTTGATACATTGCACGAACCTAAGTGATTTTATAATTCATGATTATATTTGGCCAAAATAATTTTTGATGTCAAAGTATAAGCTTATTTGTTATCTTAGTAAGGCGAGATTTTAAATTAGTAAGTTGGAGCCTTAGGACCGGTCTTTTAACTTCCTTGTAAATTCGTTTACCTTATAAGATCCTTGGAAATCATTGTCAAGGATTATGAGGTAGGTATAAAAGACCAGGCCTTAGTATTACCTTTTAAATAACCACCTGCTGAAATGGATTTTCGACTTTGACATTAATATTAAATTTGATGATACATGAACAAGATTCCTACAGCAACTTGTTCGCGGTGCTCAGTCATGCATTTGATTTTTATTCTATTGCAGAATAAAACAAGCGACATCTGTTTAATAAAGGATATATTAATTATAAGATCTTATCAATTTCTTCCCCCATTATATTTGATAAAAATACAATTCTTTTACAATCACATTGGTTGCAGACGGTTTATAATTTTTACTTACTGAACAGTTTCGTCAATTTCAGATTGTCTTAAGCATTTACTCTGGTAAAAAAAAGTATTAAATGAAGTAGAGAATATTTCTCAAAATTGGCTATCTATAAATTCATAACAACTTAAGACAATCAATATGTGATTTTCAACCTATATGCATAAACTTGAGAACTAACTTAACTTAATTACTAATTAACTTAACGTAGACCAGGGAATGGAATTAAATATTTTGTTCAATTAAATACCTACAAGGCGGCAAAATAATGACCAATAATGTCTAATGTAAAAAAAATATCTAGTGAAAACTTTTTAGTTCCGAACTTCAAAATGTTCTGTAGTGTGAATTATCAAATTGAGCAGTCAAAAGACATTTAAATGAAACGGGATTAACCAGAAAACGTTCGGTAGCTAAAAACACTAATCACCAGGGATCATAAAGTTCAACGATTGCATTTTGCCGGATATGATCAAAACTGGACAGTTTATGGTTAGAAGAAAATTTTATACTCTGATGAAAAAGGGTTACCCTTAAATCTCCTGATGAATGTCAGCGTGTTTGGAGAACGAGAGAAAGACTTACAGCTCACCAAGGCCAATGGTACCTTTTGGAGGTGTCTGTAACGTTTTGGGAGGAATCTTTTTCAATGGCGTCCTTATACCCGTGAAGTCTATGAATGCGGTTTAATATCTGGTAAATGTAATGCCATTTACTCCTTTTACAGAGTCTAATTTTTTACTTATGTAAGATATTGCTCGTCCGCTCGTGAGGATACGTTGTTGACTACTTGCTTGGTGTTAACATTCCGTTAATGGAATGACCACTCAACAGACCAGATCTAAATCCCATAGAACATTTATGGAATGCTCTTAAAAGAAAAGTTGGAAACCGTATACCAACACCTTTTAACCACAATGAACTGGCAGCTGCAGTAATTGCAGAATGGGAGAACATTCCTGAGGATTTTTTTGAAAATTTAATCTACAGCATGCCGTAATTAGTAAATAGTAGTAGAGAAGGATACACATATACAATTGTTATAAGTGCCGAGTGATATCATTTTAATTGAGTTTGATATACAACATATAAGATAATATGTTTAAAAAAAAATAAAACAAAATACTACTTGAATAAAACTTTAAAAACATCGTACGTAAGAGCTTTCTTATTTATAGTTGTAAGTATCTAATGCATGTGCATTAACAATGACGCAAACGTTGAAGTATAATTTCTTTATCTTACTTATGAAGGTATTGGTCATATTATTTGCGCATAGGGCTGCAAATGTGCCGGTCCGCAACTGTCGCGAATTCGCAAAGAAAAACGTTTTTCAGATTTATCTCCTTATTCTATGTCTCATAACGACATCATTAAATAACAAGTATCGTTAAATGATGTATTTTAACCAATCAGTACTTACAGACAATTGGTCAAATTACGTCACTTATTGAACGATATCATTAAGAAAAGTTTAAGTAGCGACATCCTGCGATCGCTTTTTGACCACTACAATCAAAAACGATTTGCAACAGCATTGTTGATATTATTATGAGTTAACAGGAGGTAAGTGATTACACAGGGTATTTCAGGAGGAATGGTTCATGCTTTATGTTGTATGTATCATTCGTTTTCAGTAAAAAATTTGAGTTCGAATAGTTAAAAATGCCACATATTTTTTCACTCACACCAAAGATGTTTTACTACGGATTTTGGAGCAGAAGTACTGTGCTGCTTGTAGAGTAGTTACAGTCAACCTTTTTATACCTACCGCTTAGTTTTGTATCTTTGTTAGAAGTAAAATCTTTTAACCGCTCAACGGTTTCCAGTAGGGTGATGTATAAAGTAGCGAAGTAACTTTACTTCACAGTCAATCGATTAGTACGTAATCGCAGCGTCGCCTTTTGGTTGCTCCGCTACCGCCCACCATCATGAAAGCTGGAGCGCCCGCTAGTGAGCGGTAGGCAAGATTTATAAAGTAGGTTGCATCTTAACTTTTGAAGGTCACTTCAAGACGCGTCATCGTGCCTGCCTTATTTACCGCTGCAATTCGTGAATTTATTGTTTGTACCTCAAAATCATGATCTTAACCTCAAATATCGACTTGAATTGTACTTCAATACTAGTTTCTTACAGCCATTTCATTCACGTATATGTACAAACAAAATAACTGCATTATTACCATTTAAATAAAATCAGAATAAAAGGCATTAATTGTCTTAAATTCATGGTAAGCATACGCAACCATTTGAATTGGGCAGGCAGAGTGACGTAGTTCCCGTGCCCAATATCAGATGCTGATTGGTCGAAAGTTACGAGACAACCTGTTTAAGTATATAAATCTTGGGCAATAGGAACCAGGTTAACTACCATTGCTGTAGACGGTTTCCGAATCGAGTGGTATAGTATGGGTATAGTCATCGCAAGTAAAATGCACTTCTTACACGCAAATCTCACCCTTAAGTCATTCTGCTACAAAGCTTACAGAAATGTTAAGCTGTAGCGTTTGATGCACACGACTGTCTCAGAATCATAAGTAAATCCATTTATGCAGTAATTCAACTTAGCTCAATAACTCTTGAGTTTTAGACACATGTTTACATGAACGTTTTTTACTCAAAACGAACAACGCGAGAACGCAGTGAAGTAAATATTTACCATTCATTATAGAGTGCCTTTTCTTTAACTGTAGCTAGTGATGTAAGTTCCTTAAATGTACATCGGTCATGACAGTGGTCACAATAAAAATGACGGTCATGTCACAATGATTGGTCATTTTAAAATGACCCTGTGAACGACACATGACAATCTTTTTAATAAGTCTGTCATTTTAGTAAATGACCGTCACAGATACGTGCAAATAGGCATATGTGCGAGTATTGCTGTTGGATTATATTTCACATAAAATAAAAATATAAGGTCCTTCAGTGCTTATGGCTATATCCTCACAAAGAAACAAGACACAAGTTAATTGTAAAACGTGAAGAGGTTCAGTCAAGTTCAGATAGAGTCTAGAGACACTGACGAAGAAACGAGCAAATGGAGACTGATATGGAAAAAAGTGATGAATTGAATGAGTTTCTTCAGATTCTTTTTTGAAGTAAATATCTGTTTATTCTTCAATTTTTATTATTCTTTATGTTTATGGTTACTTGTTTAAAGATTTGGTGTCGAATTGTATCCGTAACACTGAAGGAGTACCTGAAGTAAATACCGACCATTATCTGTAAACTGTAAGAATTTATTTAAACTGTTTAAAGAACAGTTTTTCAGTTCGAGCTCAACTTTAAGCTCCGTTTTAGTCCTATGGAAACAGTTGAATCGATGAATGCCTAATCGTGTTCAGTCCAAACTTACTGTGTTGAGAAAACAAAAAATAACTTTCTAGATTTTTATAATAAGTGAATTATTGGCTTAAAATTGTTTCAGATAAGGATATCTGTAGCCTCTTGAAGCCAATAATTACTTAAAATAAAAATCTAGAGAAAGTTATTTGTTGTTTTCTCAACACAGTAAATTTAGACTGAAAACCATTATGCACTCATCGATTCAATTGTTCTCGTGCCTAAGCGTATTACTTTTGTTGTTTTGATTTAATATTCGTTTCGTAAAAATTTATATTTATTTCATTAATATGCGATTATGACAACAAAATGACCGACATTTATACTTAAATGGCCGAAATGACGTCACGATTTTAAATGACCGTCATTTTACATCACTAACTGTGGCCATGGATTTACATGGGGAAAATTTTCTATCTTGTTAACTTTTGTTCTGCGAAAGATTTTAGTCAAATTTTAGTTTTTAATAATCGATTACACAATTTATTACAAATTACACATTAGCAGAATAATTTCAAGTAAAAGTTCACATTAATAGGAGTAATAAATATTAACCGAGTAGACCAAAGTCTAAATGTAATTAACGTCAGCGCTGCCTAAACTACAAACGTCATGAGAGTTTTGTGAACGGAAAAATTATTAAATTATTTAAATAACATAAACAGATCAAACAGCGACATCTTACGATCGCTTTTTAACCTGACATTGCAGTAGGATACACAAATTGAAGCGGGTTTGTTACTCAATAAGCCCCCATGCAAGGCAGCCATGCTTGCTGTCAAAGCATAATGAAAGTTTTAAAAATTTTGTTGCAAATCGCTTTCACTGCAATCAAAAACGATTTGCAACAACATAGTTCAAAAATTAACGGAAATGAAACAATTTTGACTCTTTCTTCAACGCAACGGTGTAAACAGACATTCTTGTTAAATTTATGTTCCAATGTTGACGGCACAATAACAAGTTAATTTTTAACATTGACTTACTCGATTGTTTGTTCTTTAATCATTTAAACTTTTAATCCTAAAATGATTAAATTAATGACACACATGTTATTCTGGTAGTGTATATTTTGTAATAAATTGTATAATCGATTATTAAAAACTGAAATCCCTATGGCCACAGTTGAAAAAAAGCACTGTATAAATATTCCCTGTTTAGTAGGAAAAATATTTCCAGCAATTTCGAATAGCCGAAGAACTAATACAATTCAGTATATTAAACTGCTTTTCTTAGAATTCAATGGAGATGACAGGATAAATTTATGTTTAACGATGTAGACAGATATGACGCAAACTTACTTTTTTAATGGCAAAGATACCTGGCCGTGACATTTACAACTTCTTAATCTTCCTTTGCTTTCAAGGGAACATTGGTGAATATATTTATTTTGAAAAATAAATCGGGATATTTTAGTGAACAAAATCAGGAATACCGTAAATTGCGAAATATACGAGAATGTTTTAGTTTGTTCAGTTGTGTGTATGTACGTCTATGATTTGGGGGATTTGATAGTATTAAGGGCGACGAAATGGAACACGCGCAAATAAAGAACAAAACGTTTTCGTAGTCGCAGCTGGCAAGGAACCTACGTCGTCGTAAAATAAAGCGGCGATACGGAAAGACATCTGCAAATGGAGGAAGCCCAGAAAGAAAGAGGGTACTCAGAGAAGCCGGTCTTCTGACGTAAGATTCGTATCGTAACGCAAACGTTCTCGTAGGCACTCACCCATAGCGAAAAATATAAATATGAATGGCCTGTGCACAATAATACCGTCGGCCGGTTGTGTGCTAGCGTGGCTACTACGCCTTTCTTTCTTTTGACGACGTAGTAAACTTATGCAAATGAGCCCACGGAACGTGTACAGAAACGCGCCAGTGAAACTAAATATGCAAACCGCGCGGAAAATTCAGATAGATAAAGTTGTTTTTTTCCTCTAAGAAAAAAAATAACACGGTACTTACCTTTGCAAGGTGAACGCTGCTTTTTAAATGGCACGTTAATTCACATAACACTATTGCAGAGACTTGTTTGAAAGTACATTCGTTTTCAGCATAAAATTAGAAAAGCAAGGAAAAACAACGGAAATGACAAAAAAAATAATAAAAAAACAAGTGCCATTGCAAATTTTTCTGTGATTTGTTAAGTTGATTGAAGCTTTCCTGTTCAGCTCAAGCATGATGTAATTTTTAGCGTAGTTACAATATTACTCTTTGATTGGTGTTGCGCTAACCAAAACTCAAGAACAAACGTCAGAACAAGAAATCTTACTTCGAGGAAAAAATTGGCAGTTAGCTTAATTTTAATGTATCACATAATATACACAGATAATTATAAAAGAATTATCGTTAACCGCCTACCACCCACATGCGGCTCGTAGAGTAAGTATAAAGGATTCACGCAAAGATAAAGGATCTAAGAAGATTCGGCACTTGAATCTAGGAACATTGTACCGAATTCACTTCTTCGCCCAAAACCCAGCTGGCGCTAGTGTTTTACTAACAACCAATCAAATAATTCCATGTTTGACTGAAACAAAAGTACGAAAAAATTTAAAGACATTTATGTTTATGTCATAACCACGATATACAGAACACTGGTACGCGCACTTCCCTGTCTTCCCCATACAAAACGAGGAAGTCAAAAGTAGTGCCTAGTTACGTGATTTAAATTTTACCGCTAGATGACACCAATGTATTCGTATTACGTGTTGTTGGCACGGTTGTAGGCGACGTATATTCAGTATTTTCGTGTGTATTAATGGCAAACTTTGGTTAGTGTGTATGAAATAAAGAATAAATGGCGACTGTCAAATTTAGCAAGCAATCAAACAGATGTAGAAAGATATTTACTAATGTAACGAGCAAGTACGTTTTGCTGTGATTTTTACAAACCTTTCAGAGGCTATTGGTATTATTTGTTTCTTGTATCTGTTTGGTAGTGGTGGAAGAAAGGGCAGATGTGAGATTAGCTTTAGTAGGAGCATACATTTAGTTGAGGAATAGCATAATCTGTCAGTGTTCTTCGAATGATTTAATTTCCACTGACTTAACGATTTTTTACAATTTTTTCTTGAAAATGTATCAAGCACACAAAATGTTGCTTTAATATTGCGACACCTGCATTTTGATTCATTCTTGAAGCCTTTCCAAAATCTATAATTAACAATATTTCATAATTAATGGGATGAATCGCAAGTCTACATCTGTAACCCAAATTGGTTTGACAGCAGTTTATTCTGGTTAACTGAAAATTTAATGATGCTTTAAATATCTACTAATGTTTTTGATTCACTGGCATTGAATCAACACACAACACAACATCTTGTGTTATTACAAGATGCAAACACTCTGACTGCAACCAGTGCAAATGAATCGAAGATGCTATTTGCTTCACTGTTCTTTATCAATTTCTTCGAGATTAATAAATCATTTTAATTTCTGAAAGAGCCAGAGTGAAACGTAGATAAACTTTCATTACGTTGGTCATCATCATCAGTTTTGTGATGCAAATGAAGACAAGTGCTACTCTCACGGTAATCTTGGAATAAGGGATGTAATCAGATTAAACAATATGTTTATTAAATTAGAAATAATATAAATAAATAGAAGGTTATGAGCCTCTCACATAACACTTGATATTTTCAGCTTCGATGGAATTAATTTGCAAGGTCATCAAACTTGAAGGAAACAAGCTGCAGTAACGTTTAGGTGTTTTAACTTTATGCACTTTTGGTGTCACTTGCACGCAGAACTGATGTTACTAGATAGGTACTTTTGTGAGTTTATATCCACTCGTTATATTGAGTACATTTTAATCAGTACATCGGTCAGTTTAATGTCAGATGGATTGGTGGATATTCTAGGTTAGATAGCAATCTTACGATGTGTTCATGTTTATGTTAAAATCTCCTTGCTTCAATACAAATTAACTCTGAGAAGTCTTTCTATTTTGACTGCAATGTAACTAAATTAGGAAACGAATTAAATTATTCGCCAATACATACCCTCTTTAAATTAAAATTTCTATGCCTGACAACTTCGCTTTAAATTCATAGTTAAAATTTAAAATGCAGTATTTAACCTCAAACCAGTTGTTGCGTACTGACCTCTGTTTATTTTTGCCCATGTGTTTTGTGTTTACCACAAGAGCCTCAGAAGAACCGGCTGCGGAATTTGATAAAAATGACAGTCCGCGATACGGTTCTTCCATCTAGCGAATTTTTATAAACTACTCAACTTGCACAAAATTTTAAACTGAAAATGGCGGCGAGTGAGCGTACCAGTGTTCTCTATATCGTGGTCATAACCAATGATCTGGTATGGAGTAGATGGGATATAGAGTGAGAGGTATCGCGACGAACATTACAGAGAGAGAAAACTAGCCTCGATCAGCTGGGTTGGGGGAAAACGTCAAAATTAGTTTGACAATGTCAAAACGTGAAAAACATTCGTTGTCTGCGCGTTTAGTCAGTTAGTTTTCAAATTGGATTTTGTGGAGTTGTTTTCTCGATTTTAAGTTATTTGAAGTGACTTATCAAGTTTTTGTTTATTATTTAATTAAACAGATAATATAGCGACATCTTACTATCGCTTTTTGACCTGACATTGCAGTAGGATAGACAAATTGAAGCGGGATTTGCTCCTAATAAGTCCCCCATGCAAGGCGGCCGTTGCAGTGCACTGCAATCAAAAACGATTTGCACAAAATTTTTCTAAATATTTAATTAAAGTTCAACATCCATTGATTTCGCTTCTAGTATTTACGGGATGTTTCAAATCGATTTTGAATGTCATTTTATTAGATTTTTAGTTTTATGTGAGTGACTATTTTACTGAAAAGATAAGCAGGTTACTTAATTATTTTTTATTATAATATTTCAATAATCGCGTTAATAAAATGGAGAATACCTACTTGTTTCGCTGATGATTGCATAAATATGCGACAAAAATATGTAAATATATCCATCCACAGAAAGGGTATACACATTTTAAAATTACTTAAAATATTGAATATATTTCGTATTACACGCATGTGCACATTGTAAAAATAGATTCGATAGTCCAATTTAAAATTGGAATATCAACTATAAATTAAGTTCATTAAATTTTGACAACTCGCTATTCAATCGCTTACTCGCTATGGCAACGGCATTTGCAAACGCATTAAGCTTAGTTCAGATGCATTCTGAATACGCAAAATATTTATTGCGATTTGTTTTTGATTGATTTTGCGTATCCGGATGCATCTGAACTAAGCTTTCATTTGCCCCAAACCACGTGGTATCGGCCATTTCCGATCTTTGTTACTCTTAGGGAATACTCATATTATCTTTCTCTCTCTAATGTTAAAGCCGATGCAGTCCTATTCAAACTGCTGCTAGACTCCATCTAACCTTATTATATCATTAGTCATAACTTATGTTTAACCCAGTCTGAATATTTCCACCGTTTTTGATATGCATTTGTATAAATGCTTTTAGTGCATTACGTATTTAGTTTGTTTTCATAATTTTCTGTACAGCTGTTACTGAAATTCGTAAAATATCACTGCACGGACAAAATTTGACTCCCACTTCAGCACCGAAAAACTGTCAACGTGCCCGGACACAGGTAAAAATATTTTACTTCTATTAAAACGTACGCAGTAACAGTGATTCTTTTAAAAAAAGGGAAAGGAACAAGGAAAACAATACGTTTTATTGTATATGGAGACAAAGGTGAAAAATTAATGACAATTCAAAGATCCCGGCCGATATTCCGATTAACATAGCTGCATATAAATATCCAGGTCCAAGAAACTTCGCTGTTCAGTGATTGTTGCAACAACAACAAATATAAAAGACAAGGAATCGTTTGAAGTGTGATTATCAAGGCAAATCTTCCCGAAAATCACAGAATAATTATTGAATCTGATTTATGCAGTGAGTTATTAGTATTTTTTAAGGAAATTTGCTTCTCGTTTTTGTATCTGTCAGTTTCTTAGTTTAAAATAATGTGTGAATATTTAAAACGCATGTTATTGCTTTATAACTTTTGAAATAAGTATTTATGTAAAACATTAAAGTTTAAAACTCCCGCCTTTCCTTTGCCCAAAATCCAGATGGAGCCACTTTTCCGAACTAAACTTCGTTCCATTTTTATTTTATTAAGTGTCACGTCTTCCTAGATCCTTTATCTTTGTATTCACGATATTTTGACTTTCTAGTAGTTTATGTTTTGTTTTTCGTTAAGTTACGTGCAGGTAATTTGATAAAAGCGAAAATCTGACATTGTCAAAAATTATGAGGCTTCTTATTTTGTAATCATGATTGTGTTAATGATTTGGAAGAATGCTTATCATGGTCGGTAATGGTTAGGTTAAAGAAAATCAAGTCATTCATAACATTTACATTTACAGAAACAATTGTTAGAAACCTGTATGGCCGCCATCGAAGAACAGCGTAGTTGAGATAAGATTTGGTAACCGGGGAAGTACCAGTATGTGGGCGGAGGCAGACGCTGAGACAGCAAATAGCGTCAGAGAGTGCAGATCTAGATACAAGCAATAAACTGTCGAGTGGAGACCCAGCAACTTACAGGACGTCTTAGTAATACCTAATTGTTTTCTAAGGCCCGATTTCTTCACCTACGGATAAATTTATCTGCCAGTTAGTATCCTCGGAAACTATTATCATATGCAATGATTTCCAAGGATAACACCTGGCAGATAAATTTATCAGGTGGTGAAGAAATCGGTCATTAATCTAGTAAAAGATTATTGTACCAATAAACCAATTATTTTGTATTACTTTATGCGGTTTTCTAACAAAATAATCATGAAACTCTAACCCAATTTTCTGACAACCGCCGTTTTTAGTGACACCAACAAAAATGTCACACCCTACATGGTCTACTCTGAAAGTCAAAAGATCGTGAACGCATATTATACACGTTAAACAACTACCGTAGTTATATATACAGTAGTTCATACTGGGATAGTAATCCAACATGTATATTCTGCTTCAACAACAGATAGTAACTACGGAGTGAAGATAAAATCTTAATTCTACAACGTTTATGAGAAACCTGTGTGGCCGCCATTGAACAACAGCGTAGTTGAGATAAGATTTGCTTACCGGGGAAGTACCAGCGTGTGGGAGGACGCAGACACTGAGACCGCAGATAGCGTAAGCTAATGCAAATCCAGTTACAATCGAGTCGAGATTCAGAAACTTAGAGAACGTCTTAGTAATACCTAATTGTTTTCTAAATCTAGTAAAAGGTTATTTTGCCAGTAAACCAATTAATTTGTATTACTTTTTGTGGGTTTCTAACACATTGTACTTGATTATAACATTATAGGGATTATAACATTCCCTAAGTGTTAACTGCCATACGTCGGTGTACTTTTTCTTTAATTTGTTGGTAGCGTCAAGACGTATAATACGTTACGTTATAACTTACTATGGTTGTCGAAGTGTAGTAGCATAACTGCGGCGATTTAATAGCTCCGGTAGTAGGAACCTGTATACACGCACAGCAAAATGGGGAAAAATACTATTTGTGTTTCTTTTAATGGAACACCCTGTATATTGTTTACTAAAATGAAAGATCATTTTTTCCTGATTTTAAAAATATATGACATGTTGATATTAGTAATAGGAAGACCCGTTCGTGACACAGTTGAGTTTAAAATACCAATATATTAACGTTTAAAAAATCAAAACGGTCTAGAAACAAACTTACAAAAGTTCCAAATAGCTGTTTTAGTTAAGCAAGAGACAATATGAATTCGAACATTCGAAGTTCTCTACAATGAATTAATAATAAAAAAAACAATCAGGTCGCCTTAATATTTTGAATATTAATTTATTGATATTTTCTAACTTCAAACATCTCAAGAACGGCTCTTCCAAATATCAAGATATTACATATTTTTGAAATCACAAAAAAATATCTTTCAACTTAGCAAACAACGTACAGCTGTTCTACCTTACTAAGTTTATAACTACACTTCGGTTCTGTCGTATATGGGTCTGATACGGGTACTTTCTGAAGTTACCAACAAACGAAAGAAAATGTACACTAACGTGATACGGCAATATTGTAATCTATATTATCATGTTGCAGAATTAAAATTATGTCTTCTCTCCGTAGTTAGTACTATCTGCTGTTGAAACAAAATGTGTATTACTACCGTAGTATTAGCTACTGTATTTATAACTACGGTAGTTAGTAGCGTAACTGTATTTATAACCACGGTAGTTGTTTAATTGTATACGTACTCATAGTATCACTGTCTCGCAGATCAACGAAGCATTCAAGGTTGTTCATATCAACGGATATGAAAGGGAATATTGATTTTAAGTGCATCAATCGATTTCTGTGATAGAGAAATATAGATGTTTCTTTTTCATGCTATTCCGATAACAATTAAAAAGTTATATAAATAAATAAAAATCTGTGCAGAAACTGCAAGGAATATTTTAAAATTGGTGATATATCTTTAACGAAGCCTGAAAGACGAGATTTCCCCATTTAACCAACGTTGTATCTTTAATAACAAGCGAGATCCCTCCAATGGACAACTTATTTTACGCAATCTGTATATGAAATGTAAACAAATTGTACTTTAATTGTTTAATTAATTAATTAAGATTGAATGATATTGAGACTCTCCAAAATAATAAAGTACGTATGGGACGAATTATCCTAAATAATTATCCTAAATAAATAATAAACATTTATATGTCATCCATGAAAGCAAATATTTTTTTTCTGCTTCCATGTGTATTCGCATATTGATTACAAAAGAAAAATAAAGTGTATGAAATTTTCGATGCCTGGAGTGCAATACATTTATATAGTTTATTTTGTGCACTTCTGCCATAAGAAACTACGCACATTTTGGCACAGATAAAATTTTAAATAAACTGATATGCTATTGATCGAACAACAAATTATCATTTTGTCAAAACTCAAAATTTTGGAATAAGTGATTTTTTCTTTAATTTATGATCATAGGGAAAGTCTACTGTGCAACAAACGCGTGAAGCCTTTTTTAAGTCAACTTCACAACAATATACTATAGTACGTCTTGAAAGTACCTGGAAAAAAGCAAACAACTCTGCAACTTCCAGTTTTTGAGTTTTTGAATGAAACGATTCAAGTAGAGAAAGAAGATAGTTTCAGTTACTCATTTATGTAATTTTTGTTTAATCCTACAAATTATACTGAATATTCGGAAACTTAAATTCAAATGAGTACAACTAGTACTTCATCTGTGCACAAAATGGCACTATTATTTTATTTTTTCTTAGGCTTTTTGGTCAAAACATTTTTATCAACCCTTCCTCTTTAATTATGAACCTATCTGTTGCTGTTGAAAAAATACATATTTTTTCTCTTTTCTTAAATTTGCCACATTTGCTCAAATCTTCTTGTTTATTTAAAATTGTTAAAATTCAATGCCTGTTGTCACTTTTTTTAAGTTGATTCTTTGGAAAATGATTTTGACAAAAATACTCTGCCTCTCAGCTGCTGGGAAAGTCATACGAAAAAATTCAAAAAAATTTCCAAATTCTGGATACTTTCTAAACGGTCTATACTGGGTGTCTCACAACCTATGGAGGAGATTGAAAAGGCATCTGTAGAACATCAAAATAAAACTTTTTCTTAATTCGCTTTTGATCAAAACCCAATAATAAGAAAGTTACAGCAGCTTAACTTTCTTAATTTCTTCTTTAATTTACATCTGTAGCTTCTTAATTATCAAAAATTATTTCAAAAATGCAACTTTATCATTAAATAAACTCTAAATTTATCAAAATCACCATTCATAAAATGTCCATGTTAATTTGTTTCCTAGTTTTTTTTTTTTTTTTAATTAGTAGGCGGTGCACAACGACATGAAAACCCGTTTTTGGACATTAGAAGAAAAAATTAATTTTTAATTAATTAACTCATAAATGCTTCAAATTTGATTTTAAAACATAAAATATTACTACAGGGAGTAACTTTTGCTTGGTAATTAATTTCGCTTAAACTCTTGTAACTTTTTGGTTATTGCGTTTTTACCAAAAATTTATTAAGAAAAACTCTTTAATTTAATCTCCTGTAGCTACCATTTTAATCTCCTTCTTAGGTTATGAGACACCCTGTATATTCTGCATTTTTTCAACACTCTTTAACGATTAAACATCCCTACATTATTATTGACAACTTACACTCCTATTTATTATAATCCTTTGGAATACCGTTTTGTTATTGTCCTTTTATAAGATTGGCACAACTTTCTAGTGTAATTAGCCAGTATCTGCATATCACTCCCGACTAATTTACACATTACATACAATGTTATGCATAGTAGACCATAATTATAAATAAACGCGACGAGCATTCGCATACATAATTAACTATCTAATCGAACATGCACGTCCTAAGCATCAGAATTCGATAAGGGTTTTCAAATCTAATTGATAATTTTATTTCAATCGAAATATTTACGAATACTACATTATAAAATACTTTGAAGATTGCTTTTTTGCTACATTTGGATATGTGAAATTATTTCAAACAGTACGCAGAATCCAACTTGAAATCAGAAAAATTGAAAATATAAGTTAAAATGGATGCATTATTTGCACTTTTTTTCTAAGTAATCTGAACTATGTAACGGTAACATTGCTGAATCTCACGTGATAAGTACATACATATTATCACCGAAGGCAATGGGAAAAGTAAGTTTTACAACCACCTCGTGTTAATAAACGTGGTTTAGCACGGAAAACTTTCTGAGGCCGAAAAATTGCATTCATTTTCTTGATAAAAAAAATCAATAACACGAATGTCTAAATTTGTTATTCAATTCGTGAAGCAAAAATAACTTATTTATTTATAAGAAATATTTTTAAACTTGGAATTACTATAGCCCGATTTCATAATAAAACTGAAGGAGACTTTAAAATAAAAGTCACATTCTGATGTGTAAATAACTATGCTTTCGCATTTTAATTAAAGTGTCCTTTAGTTCGATTATGAAATTGGACCTAAGTAATTTCAAATTATGTATTTTTGAGACATTTTAAACTCAAAAAAAAGAAAAATTTGCAATGGTACTGTTTAGTTCAATAGCTAATTGTATCAATCCTACCTGGAGGCCTTGTCTGGTTCAGGTTTTTTCTCGTCCTGTTGAACGCTAATGGTAGGATTAGCACAACCGAAGAGATGACACCTTTTTTCATCTTCATTTTTTTCTCTGTGCTTCCCTGACGTTTTATCTGCTTTTTCTCTGCATGCGCAAATCTCAACGAATGTACCTTTGCAACCGCATTTTCCTTTTTTCTGGTCTGAATCCGGTAAGTCCAGAGAAAGTCGTACCTTCTTTTCTGGAATAAAATTTACCAAGTTTCTTTTAATTTTTAACATCGATAAAAATCATACAGTCAGTTTCAATAGAGATGGAATTATTAAATCACAAAATTGACATTAATTAGAAACTGAGGATTACCTTCATAGGGTAAAAATATTCGATCATATACAGGGTGAGTTTTTTCGATGTTTAGCATGGGAATCTTGGAAACTAGAGTTAGAGAGACGGTTAAATGGGGAAAGATTTATAGTTATAGGTGGTCAGTTTAATGCAACTTTTGTATCAGTCAAAATATTGTTGCGCAGTTTGGACGTTTTTCCATTTTCTTGACAGTGAATGTAAAACTTGATCATTTTGATTAGATAAGTTGATTTCAATTACAAACCACACTTATCATGTGAACATTGGTTTCAGTAAACTTCAAGGTGATTTAATTGCATTTGTCAATTAACATTTGTTTCCATGGCCAACCATATTAACAATTTCGAAAGAGAAAAACTGACGAATCTCCGTTATTTTTTTAAATAACATATCGAGTGATATATCGTTGCAAAGGTAAAAAAATGCATTTTTTTTCCACCATGGCCTATTAGTGTTTCCATTAAAAGATACCGAAGTTTATGTCATAACTTAAAAATAGGAATTGACATAATTCAGTACAATTTTTTCATTTACAACTTTTCTCTAAAATCAAGAATAAACGAGCTAAAAATTCATCGAAAGAAACTTACTCTGTATATAGTTTTAAAATCATCAAAAAATATTTGGACAAGATGTCTTGATAATCTAAGAGACAATAACTTATTTAACGGACAGGACTGAATATTCCCGGAATGTCCCGTCCTTTACATAAGTTATTGTCTTAAATTATGTCTCTTGTCTCTTAACTGTACTTTAAATTTGTAGACAGGTAACTAATACACACGTCGAAAAAGTCCAGGGATATTTTTTGAAATTTACGTATTTCACTTTAAGAAAATAAGATTTCGCAAATATTTTAATATATTAATGATTGTTGATTGTAGAAACAAAATTCGCACATTCCCAAGCAATACTCTTTGGTTTAGTTTTCGTGTATTCAACTATGTTTTGGTTTTTTCCGATGTGCATATTTTCACATTAATGCTCCAATAAAATATGAATATTTAAAAAGAAGGTATTTATAAAAAGAATATCACAAACTGTCCCGTCCTTTCACATGGAATAGCCGATATCAAATTTTAGGTTGGTGTATAAAACTTATACTTATACTTGATCAATTTATTTGCAATTGCGATATAATAGTGATGAACAGATACATCGCAATTGCGAATAAATTGGTCAAGTCGTTTTCGATTTCGAATTAAACTTAGGCCACTACCATGCTAGAGAGGCCCTGACTAGGGCCGAAATAGCTATACGGGGAATGTTCAAGAGGTCTACTGCAATCAAAACTGACTTGCAATTATTTTCTAGTTTCTTTAAAATAAGGTTTCGGTTCAAAAATTAGTGAACTTACACTATTTTATAGCGCGCTTCAACTTCGATATATGGGTACAAATACGATATTGTATCTCCCTTTCTATCTTTCATGGTTTTTCTACAGGGTGCTGCATTTTAAAACGCAATATAGGAATTCCGATCTTAATTCAAAGGTGCTCGAATATTAGGTTCCCTAATTATTTTAGAGTAAAATTTCACTTAAATTTGTTAAAGTACTCTTCAAGATGAATCTGTCTGTGAAGCTTGAGAATTTTTTATACGCTGAATTTTAAGATATTTAAAAAAGATTCTGTAACAATACTCGATTTATACCAAACTATCAGCACAGCCTTGATCAATGATGGTGAAAACTGAACAGATAATTAATAAATCTAGTTCGTTTTTGAAAAAGATTGATAGAAAAAGCTTTTCCAATAATTTATTTTAATATTTACTAATCAAGGCCGTGCTGATGATTTGGTATAAATCGAATTTCGTTACTGATCTTTTCTAAATATCTTGAAACTGAGCGAATGAAAAATTCTCCAACTTCACAGACAGATTCACCCTGAAGAGCATGTTAAAAAACCTACATCCTATGTCGTGTTTCAAAACGCACCACCTTGTATAACGCTATCCTTATCTCTCCGAATTCTCTGTAAGGATTGTTCTGCATTATGAGTGTAATGCGCTATAGCTAGCTAAAACTTAGTGAGCTAAAAAAGTTGGCTAACCTACAGCTATCTTAACCCTTAGGTTGCAGTATCACGATTAATCGTGCAAATGAATTCGAACTTTTTGACATAAAAAGCTCGTAGTTGATGTGCGCAATGAAACCACTCAGATTCTAACATATTGGTTTAAAATTTAATCGCTTATGCTGGATTGTAAACATTATTCATACTGACGTGTAAAATTTAATAGACTTCAAAATACAAAATAAATGTGAAAAATGCATATTTTATTACCAAATAATTTCTACTTCCAAGAAAGCGAATAAAACAATACACAGAAATGAATTCTGCAAAATGTCGCTGACGAGCTTGCTTAAAATAATTGTTAAGTTTTAATGTTATAAATAGTTATAAAGATAATCACCTGGCACAGGACTCTCTGTTCTTGGGGCGGCAGCGCAAGTGGTTCCTGGTGCCAAACAGCAACTGCGTTCTCTTAACTTTTTAGTATTCAACTTCCCACATTTAGACCCTTTTTGAGATGATTCCATATTATACGCCACCACTTGTTGCTTGTAGTGACCGAACTCCTGTCTAATTATTTCGGCAGTCTTCTTCATTTCATTGCGATGATCTTCTTTGGATTGCTGCAGCACTTGCATTAACATATTCATGTGGTTTCTCATATTTTCGCAGCAACTTGCATCTGAGGTTTTCCCCTGGTTCTCCTGATTATCTTCCGAAGATTTTAGCTCTGCAACATTTTTTGTGTTAATGCCACAATCAACCACCTTTGATGTGAGTTTTCCGCTGATGTCGGTTTCTGTAACTTCATGCTCTAATTCCACCGACTTTATCAATCCGTTCAGGTTACAAATGACTTCGTCGAAGTCTGCTATATTTTGCAAGTCGTAACTGGGAGTGTTATGAAATCTTTTGTTTTCGTCAATTTGCGATTGAAGTTGAAGTGATAACTTGAGTACATCGAGCATGTTCTGAAGATTAGTTGTAAGTTCATCACCACATTTATCAATTTCTTTGCAAGGAAAACTAATACCATTTACAGATACCGGCAAAGTAACTCCACCTCTCACTTTATTATCAGTTTTCACTTCCTCACACTCAGGGGGTTTTGACAAATTCTTCTTCGGTTCTAATTTTGTGGACTGTTTCGAAAGTTGCTGCCTTGTAGCTGATTTTTTGGTCCTCAAAACTGACATCTCTAGAGTTTCTTGGTAGTTTACAAGCTCTGGCTTGTCTATTTCCGTGGAATTATAAGCAATTTCTTCTCTATTGTTTTTCGGTAAATGATCCTCATGTTTAAATTGCTCCGAAAATTCTGTATTAGGACTAATCATCAACTCACTTTGGCTCTTTTTAACTGACCGGTCCACTTCAAATAAATTGCTTCTGGTTCTTTTAATTCGACTGCTTTCATCATGTACATCACTGTCGCTGAAATTATGAATAGGCCGTGTCCGTCCTGTGCTATCTGTTGGCTCGTGCTCGTCCTCTGTCTTCTTTGTCTTTAAAATGTCATCTTCTACATGGCTACGGGTAGTTTCTTCAGGAGAACTCACACCAGACACAGATTCAGGCAGTAATTTTCCGGAAACAATATTTACGTTTATATTCAGGGCTTGTCTATATTGAGCAATTTCCGAACGTAACTCTTTGACGCTTTTTCTTATTTCTTCATGGCATGTCTGCTTAGTGGTGTCAAGCTCATTCCTAAGGGCCACTACATCAGGTAACAACAAACACGTATTTGTTGAAGAGGTTCGTGCAAAACCGCTGTGTATAACTTTATTTGCATCATTTGACTGAAGAGAATCTGATTTAATTTCTATTGAGCTTTTGCTTTCTCGTGTAGAAGTCTTACAACTAACTTTTTCGATCAAATCGGTTTCTGTCTCTTTAACCTTCTGAGAAGTTAATGTTTTACAGGAATTCTTTTCTATTCTTTCCAGCTCTTGCTTGACTTTGTCTTTAGACGTTGATGATGTGCTGGTCTGACCTTTGTTGAATTGATCGCTGGTGGTCTCACAATGTGTTTGAACGGGTTCCAAGTTTTTCTTCAGAACAGAAGTCTTACATTCGGCTTCTTTTACTTTCTGGGAAGTCAGTGGTGTGCGCAAATTATTTTCTTTTCCTTGCAGTCCTTGATTAGCCTCGCCTCTGAGGTTAATTCTCCTAGATGTTGTTTCACTAGTACAATCTTGAAGTTTGTTGCATCTATTCTCGCATAATTCTAATTTTAATTCTTTTAAACGTGTCTTCATATCTTCTTCGTTCATTTTCATTCGTGGAGATACAGAATTAGTTCTTTTGTCCTCGGCTGTTAGTTTCTTGTAAACGAGTTGGGTGTTGCTTACACTTTGAGCCAAATCGCGATCAATTTGCTTCTGTAACGGTAATGTATCAGGTTCTTCAAATATTACTGAGTATTCGTTTCCGATATCTGCATTACTGCCTTCATTATTTTCCCTTCGTCCATCTTGATTGACGGTTCTTTTCTTATTTGCATTTTGGCAAGTAGAAACGACGGAAGATCTCAGTTGACTTGATCTTTGAGCTTCAGACAACGAAGCACTCAAGCTCTTTTTAGGTACTTCTTCTTCTTCTTCCGTACCCCAGTTATTATACATGTAATCGCGATATAAACGATGAGCACTGTTTAGATGTATAAATTCATCGACATCATACAAAAGGCCGCTAGCAGTCTTTCCAATTTTGGCCACATCTTTACCTTTGTTAATAAATGGCTGACCTCCACTTATGTTCCCTGCGTCACCATCCTGATTGAACTTCGTATTTAAATTCAATGGTCTTCTGATGCCGTCGTTTTTTACGTTTAAATTTTTAGATTTCATATCAGATTTTCCAAGTTTTGGGTTTATAAGAGACTCGCGTTTTTTAAGATTTTCCATATTCGCTTTTATCCTGTTCTCCATCAAACGTAGGGCATTACTAACAGTGAGGTTGGTATCCGTGATTGACTTGAGTTTCTGGTTTCTGTTTGATCTAGTTCTTTCGTGTAAGGTGGCATCTTTAAATGAATTTTCAAGACTTCTTCCTTCCTGTTGCTTCAGTCCGCGATAATCCACATTGGCAACTTCTACTTCAGGCGGAATAACAGTGGGGAAATCAAACTCTTTATACCTGTAAGGTTTCCTTGAGAACAAGTTAGTCTTGGAAGGTTCGAAATGCTTGTAGACTTCCACGGTTTTTGGACCGCCTTGGTTTGAGGCCGGCGATTTGCATCGTGTCGCTTTCTTTTGCAAAGGTTTCACCATGTTGATTTTATTTTATTCTTGGTTAACGTCACTTTTTTGCGTAATGAATTCGGATCCCGATGAATTTAATACGCCTCCCACCTCATTGTTGTGAACGACATCGGGCAATTTTCACTTGAAAACGAGTCGAAAAGCCGTTGAAACAGAATTTAACGGAATTTTCACATAACGATTTTAATGTACCGAGCACCCTCTGTAAACTGACAGCTAAACGATTCGCGGCATTACCAACATTTATAGGCTGTTACATTTAAATTATTTAGTTATTATTTAGTTATTACTTAGTTTTTATAAAGTTTAATTAAATTTGTTTATTACACTTGTTTAAAAATACCACTTAGAAGTTTATTATGACATTGAAATATTTTAAACTTCACATTTCTGTTGGTAAAGTTATCTGTCTTGCCGACGTGAGTATTGATTATCCTAAGCGGTTTGGAAATAACCATTTGTGCATGTTAAACGAAACGATTCTTATAATCTAGAATTAAACATAATAGTTTACCAAACTAATAAACATATTCAATTAATTTTAACCATATAACTTATGAACAACAGATGCATTCACTTTTTTATGTGCTCACTGGTGGGGTTCGTTCATGCTACTGGCGAATGGATTAAAGGCAATAAGTTCGTTATATTAACCTTTAAAGGAACCCAAAAATCAATAAAATTGAATTTACTTATTTACATTTTTTAATACGCATACCAATCCTTATTTAATGCGGCGTGCTTGCGTATTATAAGCTCGTATGAAACCAGAATGACGCCTTAAGCCCGCAATAGATGATCATAAATTGCATGAAATTTACATGTAATTTATGACAAAACCTATTTTTCAACGTGTATAGCGAACAAAAAGAATTACATGAATTTATACATGTAAAATTGACAACAAAGAGCAAGTTCTATTTCTCAAGGTTTTTGACGTGAAATTTTAGTAAATTCTAGTGACTTTGATTGTTGCTGTTGGCTGTTGACTTATATGAATGAGAACGACTTCAGCTAGTTCATGTGGGTATATGTTTATAAATAATTTTAGCTTCAAGATAGTTTAATCATTGATAACCAAGTGCTCTCCGTTTGGATGATACCCTTGATAACATAATCCAACATTCCCAGCTATTCAAAGAAAATAACTTGAAGTTAGAAGCATTAATGAGTTACCATTTTCACCAACATTAACATTCTAAATTACTATTTAGCGGAACATCTTTTTATTAATATAATTGAAACGTGTATTGCTAATTACAATTCATGAATTTATACACACATGTTTACATGAATTTTTATGTGAAATTATTGGAACATGTATTGTCGGCTTTACAAGATTTGATATAAAATTTGGTCAAGTAGTTTGTGGTCGAGACTTGAAAGCGTCCGCTGCATGCATGTCGCTTCTAAGTTCAACCTTCTCAACCTACAATCGTGCTACAATCTGTCAAATGTAACGTCAAAATTGACACTGAATTATCATTTCCTTCTTAAAAGTGATTTTGCAGTAAAAGACATGAAATTAAAAAAAATTTATTGTTAAATATGCTGAATCCGCCCACCCCCTTCTTGGTATCATTTCTAGAAAACCAGGCCTCATCGGTAAAGAACGTTTTATTTAAAGCGGCATCATCATTTTGTAACACTTCTAAAAACCAGTGACAAAACTGAAGTCTTTGAGAAAAAACAATTCAGGAAGCACAGATATCCAATAAGGATAAAGACGTAAATCCTTTCATTCATGCACGTCATATACGGTACTTGTCTGTATCAAATAACTGTACTAATTAATCAACACTACACGAATATTTTATATATTGGAAATACGTCATTAAGGCTCGATCTTACCACCTTCTGTTAAATTTAACCGTTGGTTAATATCCTAGGAAACCGTTATCGGCACAAAGGTTTCCAAGGATATTAACCAGCGGTCAAATTTAACAGGAGGTAGTAAGATCCGGCCTAAATTAACGAAGTGTAGTTATTTGTTATAGACGAATATTGTATATGACATGCATGTATTCTTTCATGAATTGAACTTTGCTTGAAAGATGCTATGCTTATCCTGAAAACAAAAATGAGTTTTTTTTACTAAATTAAGATTTTTTACTAAAATAAGAAAGATTAGTTTTATTTCTGTTTTATTATATCGAAATAAGATCATGAAAAGAATCTTCATTTTGGCTTTTGTTCAAAGTTGCGTTTAACCTATTTTGCTTGATTTATTTCCTTCAAAAATGATATTTACTTTGTGGCCGCAATGGTACAAGTTTAACCTCCGAACACACCGAATAATTAATATTTTTGTCAGTGAATAAAGTCTATAAAATAAATTATAATTTTTCTTTAAAACCTCTCTACAATTTTTCGAAACGTATTGATCTTATACGTACTTAAAATAAGACTCAAATTTTTGACTTTATCAACAAAAGTTAAAGTGTTTTCGTCTACCTGAATTAGTACATCTGTAACGCTTGATGATTTACTGAATAAAACAGCAGTTTATAAGGAAAATGTCTTTGGAACTGCGCTATAAAACCAAACAACGTCAACTGTGAAAGGCAACGGACAATGATTTTCTACCTTGTCTACATTGTCTACGTTGTCTACCTTGTTTACGCATTCTTTACATGTAAAAGTAGACAAACATGTTTACGTGTAAAAGAACAACAATGGTACTGGCAGCTCGGACGTTATTCGGCATTCCTGCATCTCTATCGGAAGATGAAGAGGATACAAGCAGAAAAACTTACAAATTATCGTAATATCAGCGTTGCCAGCAGGTGTAAAATATATTTTTCCTCATATGGACCTTAAAATCGCCCCAACTTAGAAGTAAAAATTCTCTCTACTTGCAATTTCAAGAATTTAGATCTTTTATTCTTATGATAACTTACAGCATGGCAAAATCACAAAACCAATACAATCAAATTTAATTTTTCAACATTTTTATCCCTTTTTGTAGAAAGTAGAAAAGACCGCTGATAAATGATTCTTACTGTTTTCATTGTAAAAGAAATGGAATGTAAAAATTATGTTACACATCCGCCCAAAACAGCGTCGTTAGTTATCTGATAAATCAGAGATAAATGAATGATTTAATTTCCTTAATTCATTGCCAATCTAATTAGTTGACAAGGGATACCCCAAAAAAATTACTGAAAAATAATAATTGGCTTCCGTGTGTCTCGAATTTCTTCTACTGCCGATGTTTCGTTCTCTATTGCAGCAGAACTTCCTCAGAGTTGCTGCAGCTCGTGGTCTTGCTGCTGCTTCTTGTAAGTCGTTGAGACTGAGTTCGTTTTATAATTTTCTGCGTTTTCCTTGTATACGCAATTGAACTTTGGACAATTTCTATTTCTTGTTTTGGCTAGAAACTTGCATTGAAATAGCATTGCATTCAAGTTCGATATTTGAGGTTAATAAGGTTACGAACTGCAACTTTAACAAAACAGAAATAGTATGTGTTTTAGCTATTTTAATAATTTTAGTATGCGATATATCTTTGTTATGAAGTAACTATTTATTGTTTGTACCTCAATATCATGATCTTAATCTTAAATATCGAACTTGAATAGTACTTCAATACCAATTTTTTTATACCCATTTCATTCACTTATATTTACAAACAAAATGACCATTCAAATAAAATCAGAATAAAACATAAAACGCATTAACTGTCTTATATCAATGGTAAGGATACGGAACTATTTAAATTTGGCAGGCAGAGTGACGTAATTCCCGCGTCCAATATCAGATGCTGATTTGTCGAAAGTTAAGAAACAACCTATTTAAATTTATAAACCTTGCACCACGCCAGCAGTAAACTGTGGTAGCCACCGTTGTAAATTGGATTATTAACCGGTTATTAATCGGTTAATTATCTGGTTAATAACACTCGGTAAATAACGTTATTTAACTACGGTTTTTTTATTTTGAATTTGGCACCAATTCTTTGGGGATATTGCAAATTAACCTTTTTAAGGCTTTTTGTTTTTAACGATTAGTGGAGTCAAAGCAACGCTATTTTATGAGACGTTATAAATTTTAATGAAACGGAGAACTGTCAAAAAAATATGAAATACAATAATTTACAAAGTGCACTTGTCATTCTTGCATTGAAGCTTGTAGATATGAAAAATTTTTCGAAATTCCATTGTCCGCCGCAGGGATTTTATTACTTCTTCTACCTGTAATTATTATAGTACTACTACAACATAACCTTTAAATTATTAGAATATTATTTTTAAACTTAAAATGGACACTTAAAATTGGAAGCAATGCGTTCTTACGTTCTTTCCACTTTTATCAGTGTCTTTTTATAAGTACAAAGTTTGTTTTAATCTCGAATCGGACAGAAATATGATGGGAACACACTCAACGTTTCGCTATAGATTTATAGGGAACACACTCAACGTTTCGCCATAGATTTATAGCGAAACGTTGAGTGTGTTCCCATCATATTTCTGTCCGGTTCGAAATTAAGAAAGCTTTGTACTTACAATTTTCATCGAAAATTGTAAGTACAAAGTTTTTTTAATCTCAAACCATTTTCTTACATTTTTATGGGACAGGAGTCGATTTCAACTTTTATTATTCATAAAAAAATATTTTCTCATAAAATCAGTATTGTTTGGTATCAGTATTTGGTTTCTGAAAGGTTAAGTAAAAAACAGATAAAATAGCGACATCTTACTATCGCTTTTTGACCTGACATTGCAGTAGGATAGACAAATTGAAGCGGGATTTGCTCCTAATAAGTCCCCCATGCAAGGCGGCCATGCTTGCTGTCAAAGCATAATGAAAATTTTTAGAAAAATGTTAAGTAAAAAGTAATACAATAGAGCCAGTTTTATTTCATTTTTTTATTTACTTTATTTACCGTTTAATTTACCCGTAAAAAATCCGATAAATTTAGACGATTATATAATTTACCGGTAAATTTCCAACACAGTGGTAGCAAGTAGGGGAAGTGATCACGTGATCGACAAAACCCAATGACAGTAATCCCCAAATACCCAAATCTCCAAACCAAAGCAGGAGAAACAGATTAAGCACCCAGGAGGTTAATTTATGAACGTTAGAACAAATAATCTTTCTTGGCCAGAATATGAATTTCTAAATCTGTGAATGGCTTTTCTACGAAATTTCCAGAATTTTCGCAAAAAGTGTACTTCGAGTATCATTTACGAACGCACTCCATCTAATATTGATTACATTTAGGGACCCTGGCTTAGGGTAGCGGCATGTGGCAAGTTTCCATTGGCAACATTGTATATCAGACATTTAATGTAACATAACCTCAACGATACACGCGTATTTTCTTAGCCATTTCTTTAACTTAACTGTAACTGTAACACGATGAGCGTCCCTCTTCCACCTACAATTGACGCTGAAAATCTAGATCCCGAACATATTAAAACGGTGAGCTTCTCATATTCCACATACTTTAGTTTAACTTAACCTAATCCCACTGCAGTTTACAGAATTTTTATTGTAGTTTAAAGACTTCCTCGTATCCTACAATCGATTGTCAGAGTCTTGCTTTAATGATTGTATCACCGACTTTACGTCAAGAACAATTAAACCAAAAGAAGTGTGTATGAATGATTTCGAGCTTATCTCGTACTAATTTCGTAATTCTTTCCGTAGGAAAAATGCGCGCTTAACTGCCTAGAGAAATTCTTAAAAGCCAACCAAAGAATTTCACAGCGATTCCAAGAATTTCAGATGATCGCAAACGAGAATGCATTAGCAGCCGCCCAAAAAATGGGTCAAGGGTCAAGCTGAGCTTAAGCACACATCTAGTGTATATGAAAATTTATTACGTAGTTACTTTTTTTTTATTACAGACTAGTTAAAATAAATAATTTAATTCTGAGGAATTGTGAAGAATTTTCTAGATACGCTGACAGCAGGTGCGCTTGCTAATTGAAGATGATGATATAGGGTCCTTGTGTAAAGTAACGACTGCATCTGTGTTGAACACATTATTATTTTCAAGATTCTCGACTGCTTGCCTTACTAGTAGATTCATTGCTTCATCTAAAACATAAAGGATTTAGTTAATGACAAAGAAAAGAACATGAAAGTTTCACCAATATTTTCATTTTCTTTAGCGGATGTAATAAACCATCTAAGTACTTGGTTTTGGTTGCAGAAATGCTCGATGTCGGGGGGTATATTATCCGCAGCTATGTCTCCTTTGTTGGCTAATATTATCACAGGTAATGGTTTTCCATGCTGCAAAGTGACTTTGTCTCTTAAATCGTAGAGCCACTGTAACATTGAAATGTATGTAATTAAATAAAAATGAGATTCATTGGGTTATTACTAATTGTAATAATGTTACAAGAAAGTTAAAGATTATTTTTTTTGAAATGCAAGAATGTGTATTGTGAGCAAATATTTTAAATTAAAATAAAGCTGCAAAAAAGTTGTGAAAATTAAACATTTTCATTGTAAATCCTTTTAAATTCTTTGTGATATCTTATATAATTTATTACTGAATAAGGTCTATTTAATTTTCTCCACTTGGGTATTTATTTTCATGTGTTGGCTCTAAATTATTTATGTAATGAGGTTCTAAATGTGTCGGTATAAATAAAAATAATTTAAAATATATACAAAACTTTATTAATGTAAAAATTTCAAATACTTTTAAAAAACATAAAATTAAAATGTAATAGTTTTTAAACTTTAAACGGATACTTTTAAAATTAGTAAGAATGCTCAACGTTTTGTTTGATAATTTCATCAGGAACTTACAATTTTCGTCAGACAAAAGTCGATTTCAGTTATACATACTGTCCATGGATAGGTGATACAAGAGGAAAAACTTTTTTATTGCTGATTTCTCAGAAAATTTTATTTTTTATAATAATTTTTGCCATACTTGAAAATCTTAATTCATCAATCAAGTAGATACAATAACAGATCTGACGTATTTGTCATATCCATTTCATATTAAAAGGCATGTATTCATAGACAAAATTTACGTTGTACGTTCGCTTACAATTCGCTAATTCATAAACCCTACGTATTTCTCGTATTTTGGAAAAGTAATTCAGAAAATGCTCTTAAATTCTCACTGGTTATGCGCCAAAAATGCGGAAAATTCGTACAGTTTATGAATTACGGCGAATTATAAACGAACGCATAGCGTAAGTTTAGTTTATGAATACACGGCCCTTGATCTCGTTTCACATTATCAGTGATAAGACCAAGTTAACCTTTTCGCAAAAAGTGTACCTAGTTCAATGTTATGGTGGGGGATGTTTCATTGCGGTATGCTATCGAAAAGATTCGAAAGTTTAACATGAAATGGAAGTAACAAATATATCTGATCTGTTTTAGTGCCTACTTGATCTGATTAAAAAAAATGTCAGAAAAATCCAAAAATGTGGAATGTAAAAGTTAAATGATTTCATGAAGGAAAAATAAGATGAGACTTAAGATTTTACGACAAAAGTTACTATAAAGAATAATTTTTTTTGAGAAATCAGTGGGTAATATAAAAGTTTTTCCTCTTGTATCATCTATCTGTGAACACACTGTATATAAAATTGTTGTTATTCGACCGATTTTTCCCACTTTTACTCTTTAGAAGTTCTGAATCAGAACGTCCTACCTTGTACAAATCTTAAAATCTTATGAAATTTAATCGTGGTATTTTAATCCTACTTTATTGTCGTATTTTGTTTTAATCTCCCATTTTTGACATGAGTCAACCTTCTTTTAGTAATTTATTAGTTATTAATATTTAAATGGTTGCTTATAGTAGTTTTTAAATGTTCGTGATGCGATTTTTTTATACTTTAATGTCAATTTTTGTCTCTTTTATTTTATTTGTATTAAATTCAAGGTCTTATTCACTATTGATTTATTCTTCAGGTGGCAAAATAGCATGTAAAACTAAATATATGCAATTATTGGCTTTCTGGTAAATTTTGAGCAAGTTTTAAAGCAAAATGGTAAAGGAAAATATTATTCAGGACCTTAAAATACATTTAGTGTCTTATTTATAGCTTTTCGCAGCCATTTTCTGGAAAATGCATAACAAGTAAGCTGTGACCAGGGTTGGGTCATTACGCGTAGAAAACAGTTTTCTACCTTACAGCTATACCAGCTGTTTCAAATTGAGTGTGCACTGAAGGGATCTCTTAAACCATAAGAGATAACAAATTCGGTTAAATTGAAGAAAAGTTGCACGAATCAATGCCTAATTCGTATCCATTGAGAGAATGATTTTTTTCTTATTCTTGAGTTATTAATAAAAATAAATCAATTTTCTTTTATTATACATAATTTTCAAATTCTGATTTAACTTTCTACAGGCACTTTTTGATTCTGCTTCGAATAGGAGTAATCATCATAAGTTTCGATTTTTTAAATACAACTTATGTCTTTTCATTATTCTGTTCGATAGAATTTTTTCCCCTGATTGTAACGGTACACACACTTAATAGTTGATATTAATCTGAAGCTTAAATAATACAGATTTTTATATGAAAATTTTATTTAATACATAATTTCAAATTTTTAGTTCATTTTCTTAGCTATAGTGTAAATTAAAATAAACTACTTAAAGTTTTTCTGTAACGTTATTTTAATAATGCACTGCACTTGCGAAAATGAATCTTTACCGACAAATATCTAGTGGTGCTAATATAACTTGTTAGATTAGTATCTCAGCTTTGGTATAGGATTGAAAAAGCCTAGTTTTAAATTTTGACTTGCACTGTTGAGTTAAAAGAAAAAGTAAATACTAATTATACTAAAAATATTTAGATATTACTGAATAGTGCCTTCTACAAAGACGTTGGCAGCTAAAAACGAATATTTTTGTGATAAATTTCAAAGATACTTTCTATAACAATGTAATTTTTTAAAAGTTTCTTTAGCACTCAGTGGCTCTCAACACTTCACTATCTTTAATTTTTTTTTAAATACGGTTAAGTCCAAAAATGGTACTAAATACTGTGACTCATTTTGACCAGTTGAAGTGTGGCACGTTATATCGGGATCACCATACATAATTTAAACAGGATAAAGTAGGCTTTATATTTATTTATTTATTTATACATTGAAACAGTTACTAGCATTAAGATAAATAATAAGGAGGAACTAAGAAGGCGAATATTAGATTCTTACAAAAATGTTTCGCGAATTCATGTTCGACACGCTAGACAACACATAGGATTCAGAACGAGTGTATGTCTTGAAAACAGCGGAGGGCATTTCGAGGATTTTCTTTAATTTATTTATTTCACTTTACTTATTTCACAAAACTCATGTTCTTCTATAATTTTTATTTTACTTATTTATTTTGTTCTTGTAATTTAACATGTTTATACTGCTGTTTATTTGGTTTGTGTTATCCACCTAATATCATTAGTCAATATTTATTGATTTTTCCTCTTCTGACAAGTGAATATTGTTGCTAATACTTAACAAATGAAAAAAAAAAACTGGTTAGGAATAAATTTACTTATTAAGAAAAACATGACGAAACTGTATCAGTTTTTTTTGTCATATTCTACCTTTACTTGAAAAAAGGTATTAAGTATTATACTCACTGAAATCACCAGAAAAAATGCTATCGACTAGAATAATAAAAAGATAAGAAAATGAACCAAAAATTAAATGTGTTAAATAAAATTTTCATATAAAATCTGAATTATTTAAGCAAATCAACTATTAAATAACAATAGAAAAACATAAGTTGTATTTAAAAAATCGAAACTGATAATGGTCGTGGAAAGACCAAACGTTTGACTTCAATTCTATTACTCCTATTCAAAGCAGAATCAAAAAGTGCCTGTAGAAAGTTAAGTCAGAAATTCAAAATTATGTATAATAAAAGAGATACAGAGAAAAAAGAAAAATCGATTTTTTTATATTTTTATTAATATCTCAAAAAGAAATAATAAAAAAGATCGTTCTGTTAATGAATACGAGTTAGACATTGATTCGTGCAACTTTTCTTCCATTTAACCATATTTGTATCTCTTACGGTTTAGGATATCGCTTCAGTGCACACCCAATTTGAAACAGCCGGTATACAGGGTATAAACAGGGTGCTGCGTTTTGAAACGCAACATAGGAAATTCCATGTTAATTTAAAGGTGCTTGAATATTGGCTCCATCTTGAAGAGCACTTTAAAAATTCTAAATGAAATTCTGCTGTAAAATAATTAGGGAAGCCAATATTCGAGCATCTTTAAATTAACATGGAATTTCCTATGTTGCGTTTTAAAACGCAGCACCCTGTATAGAAAATAGTATAACGTAGAAAATTGTAGCCTGTCCCTCCCTTCCCTTTTTATTTTTGAATTGTGTAAGGTAAAATAACTTTTAACTTGCATCACCTTTCATCTTGCATAGTTCCTCTATTAAATTATTGAAGTTAAAATATAAAAGCCTGTGGTTTCACAAATGAAGATATTTCTCATTAGTAAAATATTTCTAACGTAGAAACGTATTTCAATGATTAATTCATTTAAGTGCATACACAAAACTTTATGGCATATTTGGCTGCTATAAATTGAAGAATATTCCTGACCAAATAGCCAGTATACATAGAATTGTGCCAATAACATTCAATAAAGTACATTTACCGTTATTCAAGGTCGCAAAAAACGAAGCAGAGCTTATGTAATTATAGCTATTAAACAAGTGTCTTATAAGGCAAATAAGCCACGAAAGCTAGCTCGAGTGGGCTAATTTTTCTTGAGTGACTTATTTGCTGTTAAGGCACGAGTGTAACACATAGTTTTATCCAACACCTGTTTATTATAAAGTCATAATAATGCCGATTTTGAATAATAGTTTAATTATGGATTCATTATTTCACTAGTGTTTTATAGACCTCATAATATATTCAAAATCGGCATTGTTATGACTTCTAAATAAACAGGTGTTGGATAAAAGTTTAAAATCAATATGAAGATGACTGAATTTCGACTAGAATTCGCATCATTACTTTGTTATATTTTTTCATATTTTATTATGAATTTTGAATTATTTGTTTGTTTTTTTTTCATATTTATTTATATAAACCGCAAAGACCTGTCTAAGTATTTTGTAGATAAATTATTTGCTTTTTCATATTTTATTATGTGAACTGCAGACACCTTTATGTAGACTTTTGTACATCCAACTACGTTTGGTCGATTTTCGCTAATCCTCTGTTTACGTTACTGGTCAGAAATTATTTCAAAAGTTTCAACATAAGTGTCCACTCTTGTACAGTCGCGATCATCCTAATCGAGACGGCTGCAAGCTAACTGCGCTCTTGTTGACGCTTATAATAAGGGTTACAGAACTGTCAATTGGTCTCGGTTAGCTGGATCGCCTCTTTACATACAGGTTTATTTGGTTTTTAGTTTTACCACCAATAATAAACTTTTTTAGCTAAAATAATGCTTAAGATATTTTACGTTACGTGTAAATTATGTAAAAATTCTTGGTACAATTTACATAGTATTTTTCACGTAAAAAATGACGTATGTTTCTGACATAGCCAGGGTTGGGTCAGTAGAATACATGACTTGTACTAATTATTGTTGCTGTAATGTATTCGTCCGTTTGATTATTTCTGCGTTTTTTAAGTTACCATAGAAACAAGTTTAAAGTTGCATTGAAACTAATAAAATAGATGCTTTCTTTCGCTCACAAAATCGTGATCCAAATGTGTTTTGATTCAAAAACAAACATTCTTTCCTTTGAATCTCTCTATTTTTAAAACTTGTTTGGATTGAATTATGATTATTTAAACTTTTCGAAACTCGATTCAAACTTTTAAGCGAAAGAAAGCACCTTTTGACTCAAAAATGCATATAAAGACTTGTCCCAGATTGATTTTTTTGGCGAGTACAGTATCTTATGTACTTTTTCACTCTAATTCTGAAAATATTTTCAAAAATTGGCCATCACGTCAGGTTTTTGAGAATTTTTTTTTCTTCGAAAATATCAAATCTAAAGATACTTTCTTTTATTAGTAAGTTAACACAAAGTATTAAAAGATTGTCGTGCTCTCACTGACATGTCCGAAAAGGATTTAACATATCTGACTTGATTTTTACATCATAGTCCTTAAACCACTCCCTTTTTTTCTCTGAAACCAACCAAATCAACGATTAATAAATTTTTACGAATGTAGGTACGTAAGACCCTACAAACGGGTTATTCAACTCAAGTCAATTTATGATAGCAATACTAGTTAAACGTATTTTGTATTTGTGTGTGTGTGTAAAATGATCCCAACGGTTTTTTTACATGTGTGGAGAATTCACTGTTCGTCAGGGTAGACTAAATATTACACATTTAATAAAAAACGCGTATAAGCTCTATTTTAACCTAAAAATTAAGCCAAGAACAAGACCCTTGGGGAACTGACAATTGCTGCGCACGATATGCTGTTACTTTTAGGAGCTGGTTAAATGGTAAGAGCATTACTATGCCATTTGCTTTGCCGTGGGCAAAGGAAACATTTGACAAATTGTTACGTTTGCTGCGTCAGCCTTTTGCCATTCGTCCAGTTTCTTATTCGGAAGTTTTGCTAGTATAACGTTCTATGGAATATCGATGCTTCCTGATTACTATTTGACGTTGATTTCGAAATGTTCTAAATCCCAATGTAAAAGAAAAGTGAAGAGGAAGACTTTCTAAAGACGTTCCGCAACAGCATAGAATTAGTTACTATTGTATCATCAATATGAATTTCATTTTTTAATATTTTTCGGAAACCAGCCGTGATAGAGGAAATTTGTTTTTGTAGTTATTATTAAAGGTATAAAACAAAATAAACTTATATATAATTCAAAAAGAACATTTGTAGTTCTGTGTTATCAGTAATTCAATCTCTTCTAAGAAACTAAAATTTGGAATGCCTTTCTAATTTTAAGTTTGAAACATTTTACATATGAACTGCAAAACATGTCGAAATCTGAATGTAAAAGTTTTCGGTCCATTATAGGTAACGCGAACTCAATCTGGGCGCACACTGTTGTATAATAAATTTCGTCCTTGAACTTTGTAATTCTATTCCTATTAAATGATGTTTTGATTAAATTTTTAAATTGGAAATATTTCCTTTACTTATTTATTTACTAAACGTACTTCAACAAAATCAAATAAAATTAGAGATCTTAATCTCAAAAATGTAATACTTGATAAGAAATAGAAGTATGTGTTTAGACCTTGTTATTAGACTTTTTTTATCTAGAAAAGTTATAAGAATGTGCATGAGATTTAGAAATCAAAAATAATTTGGAACACTTAAGAATTTCTTTGCAAATGCATTTTTGGATAAATCTTCCTTGATTTACGATCAAGTTCACTTACCTTGGACACAGAACGAAATGTTTCTGGTCTGGTGAGATCAAAAACTATAGCAGCTGCGACACTGTAAAAAAATATTGGAATATGTAAGTTAAAGTCATTTTATTTCTAATTTTCAATTTTGTCATTGCGTTTAGAACTGTTCCTATTAAATGCAATTCAAATGTAATCATTTTTGAAATGTTTATGGAAAATGATTTCCACAAAACAAAAATAATGTAAATAAGTTTTCTCATGACTTTTTTTATTGATGCAATGTCAGTGTACGTGGGCTGCTGGAAAACTTTCTGGAAACGCTATGAAAAAACGCATATGAAATTTGGTAAACGGTATCATTGTTTTTCGAAGTATTCGCCTTTGACGTCAATACACTTTTGCGTACGCTCGAACCAAATTCTAAAGCACGTTTTCCACTCTAAAGATGGTACCTCAGAAACCAGTGTCCGGAATGTTTCAACCGCTGCTTCAGCCGACGAAAATCGCTCACCACGCATTTTATTTTTCATATTTGGGAACAAAAAGAAATCATTAGATGATAAATCAGGTGAATATGGACAAATGAGTCATTAATTCAACATTTTTGTCGGACAAAAAGTCAACTGTTTGACGGGCTGAGTGAGAGCTGGCGTTGTCATGATGGAGAATAATTCGTCGATTTAGATTGTTTCTTCTTATTTGATCGATGACTTCCGGCGAACAAATTGTAGTATACCAATCAGCATTCACCGTTTTTCGATCCTCTAAAGCCACGGTTGCTACATGTCCAGTTAAGCCAAAGAAACAAGCAATCATTTGCTTCGCAGCACTGCGTGAACGGACAACTTTTGTTGGTTTTGGTTCATTTTGAAATACCCAAACGGTAGATTGTTGTTTACTTTCTGGCTCGCACGAATTGATCCACGTTTCGTCACCAGTAACGATGTTATAAACTAAATTTTAACGACCTCCATTGAATTTCTTGAGCATTTCTTCGCACCATTTGACACGACCGTGCTTTTGCGCTTCTGTTAAATTGTGTGGGATCCAACGACTGCAAAGCTTTCGTACGTTCAACTGATCATGCAAAATCTGGTGTATTGTATGTCACATGTCGATCTCGCTCAAGCATTTCACGTACAACATCTACATTAGTGGCAACAACGATGTTGATGGACGACCTTCACGAAATTCGTCAATGAGAGAGGTACGTCCACGCTGGAATTCGGCAAAACAATTATAAACACTGCTCTTTGGTGGTGCTTAATCTCCAAAAGCCAAATGAAGCCGATCGAGGCATTGTTTCGGCATTAGACCACATTTGAAACATATGAAATCGTAAAAGATCACGGCACGAAAATTTTCACGCGAGATTTCCATGTTTACACAAAATTACTTTTTCTCAAATGCTGTAGAAACAAAACTAGTTCACTTGGATAGGAACTCTCAATAGAATTATAGGCGAAAAACGTGAAATTTTTCAAATATGACAGTTGATAAACGCTAACAATTCTAGACCCACTAGATTCCAGAAAATTTGCCAGCAGTCCACGTATTAAATTGTTACGAGAAATCAAATGGAGGTACATACGTACAATTGAATTTAGGAAAGAATACATGCACGTCATATACGGAACTCGTCTATTTCAAATAATTGCACTACCTTAATCAACACTTTGCGATTTTTATATATCGGAAATATATCATTAAATTAAGTTCAGATACGAAATTAATAATAGTGTTGATTAACGCAGAGCAATTATTTGAAATAGACAAGTTATGTATATGATGTGCATGTATTCTTTCCTGAATTGTATATTATCTATTTTTTAAATGCAATAAATATCGATATGATAGAAATATTTATAAATGTGGAGCTTGCCTATTTTTTTAATCTGTATTTAAAATTGATAAGAATACCTACGCGTATCGATAATACACACTAGTGAGATATCCAAACCGTTCGTGCCCAGCGATGTCCCACAGTTGCAAATTCACTTTGGTGCCCTCGTTCCATTCCAGTCGCTTGATAGCAAAATCTGCCCCAATTGTGATTTTATAGGTCGATGAGAAACTGCCTGGGACAAAAATTATAAAAGATTTATCGTAAACATTTTGAATAGGTCTCGACTAACACCCGTATAACACATATGCTGGGTATCTCATCTCATAACGTACGGAGGAGATCAAATTAAAGCTTTTTTTAATAAACTTTTGGTAAAAAGCTACAAAAGGTTAAACTGAAATTAATTAACCCGCAGTAATATTTTACATTTTAAATGCAAATTTGATAGTTGAACAGTGAAACAACTATTTAGAAGTATGTAGTTACATAAAAGTTACGAGTATTTAATTTTTTGTTTTAACACCCAAAAACAAAATTAGAAAACGAGTCGATGTAGACATTTTATGAATGGTGGTTTTGATAAATTTAGAGTTTATTTAATGAAAAAATTGCAGTTTGTGAAATTAAATTTATCAATTAAGAAGATATAAGTGTAAATTAAATATCACATTAAGAAACTTAAACTGCTGTAACTGTCCTATTATTGGGTTTTGGTCAAAAGCGCATTAAGAAAAAAGCTTTATTTTGATTTCTTGTAGTTGCCCCATGCAATTGACTCCATACGTTTTGAGACACCCAGTATAATTTCTGTATAAAATCTGTTAGAAACTGAGAGACAAGTATCCAATCCACCATTGAACATTCATTGTAATAGCCTATCTTTCACTTTGTAACAAATTTTACACAAAAATTAACGAGCCTAAAAGACAATTTACTTTCTAACACAAAATCAATAGAGAAACAATGTAAAGATTGTCACATAGTTTGTTTGGACAAGTTTATTCTACATCACCTTGAGTAATTTTCACTTGTATCATCAGATCGTAGTCTTATACGTTTCTGCACAGAATTTTTTTTATGTCTTAAGACTTGTGTCCAATTTATCATTGTTAAAACTACAAAACTTCATTACTTTTATAGATAGTCTGGTCCAAAAAGTGGTACTGTTCTAACTATTGATTTAGAGATACGAAGGCCGTATTGATTTTGGTCGCAGAATATAAGAATGTTAACGACAAAAGGTTAATAGAAATAATTGAAGTTTGTTCTTGTCCGATGAAAATTGTAAGTACAAAGTTTTTTTTAATCTCGAACCGGACAGGAATATGAAGGGAAAACACTCAACGTTTCGCTATAGATTTATAGCTTCGACAGGAGTGAAAAAAAGTAAATAAACAAGTTGTCAAGAGAAACAAGTCGTCAAGAGAAACGAAAAGGTAACATGAAACGTTGAGTGTTTTCCCTTCATATTTCTGTCCGGTTCGAGTATAAAATAACTTTGTACTTGTTAATAGAAATAATAATTTTATAAGAAATGTTAACTTATTATTCTAAAATAAAAAATAAAAATCCCAAGTCTTCCTAAATTTTGAAAATTAAGAATGAGTAAAAAAATACGGGTATTTTACTCAATATTCTCGCTTCATATATTAGTAAAATATATTTCATTACGAGATTTTATTTTTAACAATTTTATTATATATTTCCTTTTACAAAGTAGGGGAACAATTTAAATTTCAAATGATGTCTGATTAATATGTCTTACTAGAATAAAATTTTAATTTTTATTCCAAATAAATAACCTTGAAGTGAATTTAAATGAAAGTCTCCTTTGTTTTCTTATGGAAACAGCCCTAAATACCGAGTGTCTTACGAAAAACGCACCACGCTATAACTCATGTTATTAATAATCCCATTTTAGTAATTAAAAAACTACGTGAAACTACAAAATGGCAACATTTGAATTTTTTTTAATTGAAATTTTCCCCAAGTGATAGTCGACTTTTTTTTAAATAGCATTACATACATTTTTTTATTCAGTTTGACAGAGAATCTTTTTGTGAATTCATCGGTGTATTCAAATTGAATTTTTAGAATCCTATAGCGAAATAATTTCGTTGTTAAAATGTAAATGAACTGTGCCTTGGAATCCTATGAAAGCGTTCGTAATTCGTGTTCGCCTGACCTCGACTTTTGGTTATGGTTATGGTTCCTACTTAATTCGCCCTAAATTAACATGAACTTCATTTATAAATTCAAATTAAAAAAGTTATAAATAATGAATATTATTATTATATTCAGAAAGATTCTCTACCAAACTGAATGAAAAAAAAAATATACAGTGCTATTTAAAAAAAGAAAGTTGACTATCGCTTGGGAAAAAGTTCAAATTAAAAAAAAGACCAAATGTACTATTTTGTAGTATTTATAAACTACTCTTGCGGAGTTTTTGAATAATTTCAATTATTAAAATCGGCTTATTTAAACAGTTATAGCGTAGTGCGTTTTTCATAAGATACCCGGTATATTAGAAAAAAAATCCCATTATAAACGATTCCATCATAAGGAAAATTTTTATTGGAACTTATAGAATTCGTTTATTGTAAGTCGTTTTCTATTATAAGTCAGTTTGTTAGGGATCAGTTTTAAGGCGCAAATTGATGGAATTTTTTTGAAATTTATGAAAATAAAACCAATTTTATTTACTTATTTATTTTTCCAAAATATTTTAGTTTTGGGTGAATGAAAATGATGTAAAGTAACAGTTACAAAGTAAGTTGGTATAGAAAGCACTTTTAACACAAAAATTAATATCATTTCTTTCGACAGCGGTTACTTCAATGGCCTTGACTTACTTTTTACTCGCAAGGGGTGTTTTGTTTCAGGTAAAACGAAATTTTTTTCATTTATTTTTCTTTTTTGGCTTATTAGAGCAACCGCGTATCTTTCATTTCTTTCACATGTAGAAAATAAGATAAACGTACACGTGCATTCTATAGCATGGAAGTGAGTTCTTTCATAGGCAAAACTATGTCAGGAATTCGTGAAATATTGATCGCTTTGGAATTCTAGGAATGTACTTTGCCTTTGGATAAATCGTTACGACGCTCTACTCGTTGAGCATCTATGTTTTATCAGTTCGGGACTCACCTTCTGCATATCTCCTGATGATGGACGTCTTGCCTGCAAATCGAAGATTATGCATGAATCATTAATGCTTTTAATTCCTTATCTCTAAGCTATTTTTTTCCATCGAATTAAGATACATCAATTGTTGCCGAGTTCATTTTTATACATTTTATTAAATGAGACGATTAGTATTAGTGGGAGAAAAAGAAAAAAGGTGTAAGCATTGACAACTAAAGCTTTCATTCAGATCATACATAGTTGAGTTAACAGATGATTGTATTACAACAAAATACTGAAGGCAAAAAGCAGAGAATACGAACCAAAACTATAATACTTACAATAAAAAACGACCCGTATTCTCATCTCATGATTAAAGTCTTCTCTAACTAAAGTCGTGATTAATATAAACACAAACAATATAGCATTATGCGAATTTCATGAGTAAGAGAGTGATAGAGAATTTAATCACGGCGTTGCTAAATTAAAGACGAGGTGAGAATACGGGCCATTTTTGGTCCAAGTAACACTTCAGTTCAAATACATCTTCGTATAGTATTAGGTTTATAGAAAATGGGATGAACACACGTGGAGAAAACGGAATTCTAAATTCCGAATCGGATATGCCATGCTCACTTACAATTAGTGAAGTAGATCATTTCATGAAACATTCACTACATGAAATGCATCTGCTTACTGCAACTACCATTTTTGTATTGGTTACCAGCACAAAATATTTTCTAGAAACAGACGGAGCAGAACTTCTTATGCTGTTTCTGAAATTAATTATAATTTCATCAAATGGTGAATCTTTTGATGTAATGGTCCCAGGTGTTTCTGCATAAAGTGTGCATTTCATGAAATGGTAGTACACAAATGACGTTAATTGAATAAACTGTTTAATTTATTTAGCAAAAATAAATGGCACACTGGACCATTTAAAATTAAATAGCGTATTTAATTAAAAAATACTCCTAATAGAATAAGATTGTATCTCCAGATTATTGCTGTTAATTAAGTAATTGCAGATTAATACTGAAATCAATGATCATTTTCTATCAGTTCAGCGTTCAAAATACTATACGAAATGAAGAATTAATTTTGCCATTCACCCATATGGAGCAAGTAAATAGAATTACGACTAAATCAAGTATTGAATAAAAATTTTAAATGCTTTATCATAAAAGTTAAAAGAAGACGAAAATGATTTTCATTACAAGCTGGTTAAAAACTTCTTTTTATCACTTTTACCTTTGCAATAAGTCGGCAATCTTTGATAATGTAGTAGAAAATAGTTTTAGTTTTCCGAATACTGGTGACGTGACAGTTTCCGCTCAAGTAAGAAATCCCTAAATTTCGCTTTAGCGTTATTTTTTGAGTAAAAAGAAAAAAAAATTGAGTAAAAAGGAAAAATAATGTAAATTTTGTCAACTAAAAGCTGTCATATTTCGATTGCTTACATTCCTTTATTTGGTGACGAGATGGTTTTTGAAATCGATCGTCTTTTGTTTTCTTTTTCTGGAATTTCGAGCTGGTAGTATGTAATTAATAATTGTAAAAATGCCTTATTTTCTCTTAGTTTACTTTTCCATAAAATCGTGTTTTGTTGTCTTCGAAACACAATGAAAAAAATTTCAAAATTTATCACTTTATTAATAGATTAGGAGTTAAATTGTTTACTATATTAATCTATTGAACGCAGTGGCATAGCTACAAATTTAGTATCCTAAACAAATCCAAACCAAACAAAATCGATGCGTTCCCTTGCTGCTCAAGAAGAGGTCTGGTGCAATTTGTTTAAGATGATATACTTATTTCGGTTTAAAAACATAATAAAAATGTATGTGCCCAATTATTGGACAGTCTCGAGCATTAAATTATGGCCGCCACTTTCAATCAAAACGTCAGTTCTAAATCCTGAAATTAGAAACTTTCATTTTATCAAAAAAGGGTCGAAAATTAATTTTTAAATAATTATTGCCAGTATTAAAAATCAAGACATTTTACTTTTATCAAGTACAAGACAAAATAAATGTTTACAATCAATTACCATAAAAAATTTTTGAAGTAATTGATTTTGCAGAAACGTTTTGCCTGCTTCAAAAATTTTATATTGAAGAAATCAACTCGAAAAATAAAATAAAAGCAAACCAAACAAAAGTTATTAATTTTAATTTCGTAGGTATTTTTATAATGAAAAAATTATATCTAACAAAAAGTCAGAACCATCAGAATCCAACCAGAAAAACTTTTTGTATAAAACAAAAAGTACCATAAGGTCAGTAAATCTGGGCACAAACTATATAACACTAACAGCCGTTTGCACCATGTCTAGTTAAAAATTAAACAAGGTTTAACAGTAAACCCAGTTTGCACCGCGACTTAAACCGTAGTTAGAAACTCGCTAAACCAACTCAACGTTAAACCATCACGGAAGAGGGATTAAATTGAGTTGGTTTAGCCAGTTTCTAACTACGGTTTAAGCCGCGGTGCAAACTGAGATTACTGTTAAACCTGGTTTAATTTTTAACTAGACATGGTGCAAACGGCTATAAGACAAATAGGTGGCACTCGTTTGAAAAAGTCGCCAATCGACAAAAATTTTAAAAGTGAGTTTTTCGGCACCATGATGTTATATTCTAAAGAAGAATCGAATGGTGAAGACATTCTACAAAAATTTAGTGCCTAGAAATACAATCGAAGGATGCAGTTATTTGCAAATTACGCTGCCTGGTTTGATTTTACTTGTAAAACTTGTTCTCTATATGCTCACTTGACTACCCTCACATGTAAAATGACAGTCAAATGGCAAATAATAATATAATAATAATAATAATAATAATAAAAATAATCTTTCTTGGCCCAAATGTATAAACAAAATCATAATTAACAAAATTAAACATAGGGTTCATTCGAACCAAAAGGCGAAGTTCAGTTGCAACCAGGTTGCACTGTTCTTCGAAAAGAATGAATACAAATGTTTTAACTAATTTTTATTTTACTCTTTTTAATTTTACATCCCCCTAATTCGTGTGCCGTTTGCTACGCTACTGATGGAACGTATATTGGAAATTATTCCAGTTGTGTTGCCGCCGCCGTTGATATGAACATAACTTCACTTTTACATGGCAACCGTACAGGTGTCCCAAATTTCTGGTTCTAATGATATAGAAGAAAAATCCATATTATCCATATGTTATAATATACGGGGTGTTAGATTTGAAAAAAATGACTAATTTTACAATACGAGAACAGAATCGTGTTGTTGATAATCATTAGATTTTTTAAAATGTTGAATATTGTAAAAGTAGAGAGGTTTAGAAATATTATATACTAAGGCTGATTATCGTATCATTAAAATTGACAATTCGCTGCCGATCAAATACGACCTTTTTTGCATAAAATTAAAAATATCTCGGTAAATACTGAAAATAAGTAAATATAATGTTATATCATTGTTATCACCTCTTTAAGGGCTAACGGAAACTGCAATAAATTATACAAGGTGATTCCCGGAATCCATTCATTAGAAGTTTACGGACTTTTCCTTTGAATTTTTACTCCAGATTTTGCAGTTATATATAAAAATAATTTTATGTTACGGAAAGAAAACCTCCACAACTTTTATTAAGACATTTTGTTGATAAAAATTATTTAAAGGGGCATTTTTGCACTTTTCCAGAAGTTTGGTACCCTCTGTACAAATGTTCTCTCTTCGTTTGAAACGATTTATTTACGGCTCTTTGAGGAAAGATTGCATAATGCGAACAATGAACTTGATTTGTTTATGACGTAAGTAGGGATATAATAATAATTTTATCAATGTTCGTGTTCGCGTCAACGTGTGCGTATCAATTCACAGAAATTTAGTGAAATTCGTGCATTTTAAGATTACTTGTCCTGTGTAGAAATGAATGATGGGCTCTTAATGCCAACCGTAGCCTTTTAGAATTTACTTAAATGAACGTGTGTATTAATTACCACAGTGTCTTTTACGCATTTGCAGTTGCTGCATGTGCGAGATAATTAATCGAATTAAAGTAAAGCGAATCATGTTTAATCAAACATTACAAAATTCAGTTTATGAAGACTCCAGTTGAGGAAATTGCTTTTTTTGCTGGGGCAAAAAAAATCAAAATAGTGCAAATTAGATCCCTGCGTACGTGATTCATAAAGTTGACATTCACACAGAACTTTTGAACGCTCTTGGGTGATAGAATACTTGGCACGCAGAGTTGCTCGTGCAAAGAAGAAAAATCTTGCATTTCAATACGAGAATCAAAATGTGCATCCAGAAGTTTTTGCAATTTTAATAATTTAAATAATAAGTTAAATTTGGCCGAATAAGCTAGCCCTAAATCGTGTATGAGGGCCTACTCATCAAGCATATGAATAAGAGCATAACAAGGTCACATCGAATATCTGTCACAAAAACTGTAAGTTACATCACATAACATTTAAATTTTGTTGACACAGTGACACAGTTTCTAAAACATAAACAGTTAGTCAACTCGATTTTAAAAACAAATTACGCATCGCATTCCAATAGTCATCGGTGCTACTCAAATGGTTACATTACATTTGGGACATAAAAGACGTTGATTTTCGAAATATCTCCGATAAATTTTTTTGCAATTTGGGACTTGCATGACCTTAGTAAATACGCCCCTCACAGGTTGGAGACTTATTATGAATCACCCTGTATAGGATTATCTTCACTTTAGTTCGTGAATTAACTTTAATCGATGCCGGTGCTGTACAAGGGATTCATATCGGAGTAGTGTATGGACCTACCGTCGATTCCCAAAACGAACTGGTAAGAAAATCCGCGCATCAAGCAATTACAAATACACTTTTCTCCGATAAAACACTTTGGTAATACATACCATTTATTAAAAAAAAAATCCTAAAGGGCCCGGCATTTTATCTTAAAAGCAATACCTACAGTTTCGATCATCCTAATCGAGACCGCTGTAAGCTAACTGCGCTCTTATTAACGTTGGTAATAAGAACTGTCAATCGGTCTCGATTAGTTTGATCGCGACTGTACCAGAGCCCGCAAGTCTGCAGTATTTTTATTTTGTTTTGTTCAAGTACTATTTGTGGTTAATGAGTCGGACGCTCATTTTGAATCGCCCTGTATTCTAATATTAAACAATATTTTTCACATCAACCTTCTCAGGTGTGAGTTTCTAACAGTTTATTTCACCTAACCCATGCATTTTTACATTACTTTTCAAATTTCGCGCCAACTTTGTGACCAGCCACTTTCCCAGTTCTTTTTGTTATGACTTACTGACTCTACAAAATTCAAAGTGTTTTTAAAGATCGCTATTAATTATAACTTTCATGAGATGTCTTAATGGAACCCTCTGTATATTATTATGTTTTTCGATTTTAAACTAAATTCTAATGAGACTACATGTATAATAAAACTAATAATGTAGAAGGTGTTTATAAAATAATTCCTGCTTAATTTTTTTTTATTTTTGATTTTAGAAAGAAAAGAAGATAAAAGAAGTTGTAGAATTTATTTAGTACTGCTACAGATATTCACAAAAAACAATTGAACGTCGGATACCCAAAAAAAATAAACGTAGTTTTAAACTAGAAACGAAAAATAATTCGTAAAAATTTAACTTAAAAAAAATATCTGAAAATATAACGTAAAACATATTCAAAATATCCTCAATTTTTTTACGCAAAGTGTTTTGAATCACATCTCTTAGTAAAAGGATCATTATTCATGTTTTCTATTTCAGAAAAAAAAAATTAATTAAATATGAATTATTTTATAGACACCTTTTACAATATTAGTTTTATTATATACTTAGTCCCACTAGAATTTAATTTAGAATCGTAAATCAAAAATAAAAGAGTTAAAGGGGGTAAGAATTCTGGCATAGTCAGCTGTATATACAATAGCACACCAACACCCCGGAGGACTACGCCAATGATTACAATTAGTCATAGTTAGGGAACGGAATTATTTATTTTGTTCGATTAAATAAAAATGCAGACGACTTAAACACCACACAAATTTCAATATTTCGGTTTTCAAGAAAATCGAGTAATATGCGATTGTCTTTCAGAAATTATTTTATAAGCAATTTTAACTAGTACACACATAAAAATAATAATCCGTATTAAATGTGGATAAAGTTTTGCCTGAAAAATAGTTAATCCTTATCTAATTTGACGTTATTGTTTGCTTTTCCGGACTAAATTGTGTCTAAAAGTGAGTGTTTACTCCAACAAGGACAAGTCTACTCCTACTTTTATGGATGGGAACACCGAAAAAGTGTTCCCTGGCGTGCAAAAAGTGTTAGAATTAACTCCAGATTTTTATCTGTGTACCTAAAAAAATATTTAAATATGCATTAAATTTATACTTTTCTTTATATCTCTATACAGCTGGCAGGGTCTGTTAAATTTCTTTTTAGACAATTGATACTAATTCAAGCTTAAATTCGTTTACATATGTAAATCAATGAAACATACATATCGGAGGATCAAAAATTAATCTTTTAAGACATAGGCATATAAATAAAAAATGACAACATAAATTACAAATTGAATTGAAAGAGTTGATGCCAAACTGTCGAAAAGTTTGTGATTTTGAATTTGAACATGCGCCTAAGAAACATTAACGAATTTATTTTATGAATTTTCAACGAATGAAAGTTGTTGGAAATCTAGATGGACGAAGAGGAGGGAGACCTTTTTGGAATAGTATAATAATGTCCTCAGCTTATGTTATAAATAAATTTAAGAAAAATTAAAGCAAATTCAAAAAGGTACTTACCAACACCAAAATCGCCAATAACCAGAATTTTGAACAGAAGCTCCTTTTTGAAGCTCTCCTCCATGTCACGCGTACGCGTTCAGACACGGTTTTTCACCTAATCAGATCTCATGATATTGAAGTTAATCTACGTCCACAATGAAAACGTGAATGAACCGACGAGCACATGTTCAAAGAGCCGTTTGTTTTGGATACAATAGGAGCTCTGATAAGATAACGTGCCATCTAGTGATAGACTGATTAGATTGCACCCGTCCGATTGGCCCGATTACAAAAATCATATTATCTACTCATCACGAAATCTCTAGCCAAATGAAAAGTACACATTTAAATTTGTTGAAAAGATAATGGAATTTGCGTCGTGCAGTTAACTTTATTGTGAGACGGCAGATTTCTACGCGGGCACTTGAAGTCTTGAAACTATATTGACCTTTCCAGGCAGTGTAACAAATTGGTATTGATTAACTTGTTAAAAACAAATCAATAAAAGCGGCAATTTTAAATAATGTTCTTGCCTGGGGTTGAAATGAAATAAAATAAGACAAACAAATTCACGATTTCGTAAATTTATTAGAACAGAACCTTATAACGTTTTCCACTGGTTGCACTGGTGTGCACTGAGTGTATTTCCATCTCGGTTCAGCTTCTGGTTCAGCTGGAGATGGAGATACACTCAGTATACACGGGTGCAGCTAGCTGAAAATGCTATTAAAGAAACGTAACGTACAACTCTCAATCAAATCATGGCAAAAAATACAGTTTAATTCGTTGTAAAATGTGGTGTAATCATTCACCTTTCTTTCCTATATAAACTGTCCTGTTAGTTTATTTTCTATCTATAATTTTGAATTTTGGCAGATCTCTTTCCCTTTCTGGTTATGAATTCAAATTTAGTTGATGTGGAAGCGTTAATAGAGAGTTATTGCAAAAACCCACAATTATTGTTTACCCTATTATAGTAGACGTTAAAAGAGATAAGGTAACCAAAATAGCGTTAGTTTCAATGACGGTTATTGCAAACCATTTGCGAGCGTATCCGTGCGTTAATCTAACAGATAAATTTGCAGAGAAGCCATACCCATTAAAATCTATCCTTAGCTTATAAATACGTTATAATTTATACAACTTGGAAGAAGTTTTGGAAGCTAATCGTAGGTCGAGGTAATGATTGGGATCATACTGCACTTCATTTTAAACCGTAAGATTGGACACCATCTCATCATTACATTCAACCTAAAGAGTTTTTATCTTGCTAGTTTTGTCTGTGTCCATATCGCCGGCATTCGTTGAAAATGGTCCTCTAAAGCTCGTATTGTAAGGATTTATCGTTATCTTCACTGTTGAGCAAAATGATATCTTCATCACCAGTGAATCTTAAATGTTTACGCGTGGACGCATTCATTTTCTTTAAGTAATTTAAAAAAATGTAAACCACAATCAAAGTCCTAATTTGACATTATCTTGTTACCCAACTGTCAAATTTAACGTTAAGGTAATAACATAAGGCCGACTTTAAATGGACGTAATTAAAGTTAAACCTAAACGTTAATAAATTAACCTTATACTAAAATACTCTCTGCGCATGCACAAAAGTCAAAATACAGTGCGCCCTTATTATGGTTACTCCGTAACTACGGTTGCAATAACTCTCTATTCTTAGCCCGATACGTTATTCTTAAACGTTCTGTTTACCTCAAATAATAACGTCAATTATAGAGTTTTATATGACAAAAATGAGTCTCAGAAATATTTTATTAAAATAACAGACCTTTTTTATGAGAAGTCATGAAAGTAATGTCCCAGAGTGGCCATGTCTAGGGAATTTTCCTTAAATGTAGGGAATTCAGAGGTCTTAAAGGGTAAAAGGAAATCTTTATATCTTTGGTTAAAATCTAGGGACATTTAAACAAAATTCTTCAAAAGATAAAATACAAATACATACCGGGCGTTCTACAGAAAACGCTCCAAGCCACAACTCCCTTGTTTATGAACTAAAAATCCTGTTGCGCGTTTGTAATATCGATTGTTACTGGCACATGGTGGTTTTCTTAGCTCATCACAATGAACTGTAATAAAGGGTAATAAGTAAGTTATATGATAATAGAGGCAGCATCAAAATCTATTGTATTTACATCTTATTTCTCTTATACAGGTGTCCTACAAAAAACGCCTCAAGCCATAACTCCTTTATTTAAAGACTAATTTTAAAAAACAAAAAGGCAAATGAAATGAGACTAAAAGCACTATAAAATGCGGTCGATTAATTATTTTTTTTTAGTTACCTTAATGGTCAAACGACTGTTTTATTTTTTAAATGGCTCTGTACATTTTTTTGTTATTGTAACTGGTAGAGCTACTTTTTCTAAATTCAATGATGTGCAACACTTTAAGTTTTTGACCAGCAAATATGGCAGAAAACATTAATGAAATTAGAGTTAAGCATGCAAAATAATGTAAGTTGCTATAGGAAAGAGAAATGAAAATCGAACTTTAAAAGAGTGGTGTTGACGTAAAATTGTCAAGTATACTTTGAAAAACAACGTGTAAAATAGATATTGCAAGACAAATGTTAATAATTCTATCTCGCAATATTTTCAGAGTTAAATAACAGCTAAATAAAAAAAAATCTAACGGTGTAAGATGAAGGGATGGTGCAGACAAGTTGCTAAGCATTAGTTTGTTGAATAAGTATATTACAGGCTGTAGTTGTTTTCCAAAGCATATTTTCACGTCAGCACCACTCTTTTAAAGCTCGATTTTTAATTTTCTTCCTATAGCAACGTACATTTGCACACCTAATTTAGTTCTTTCATTAAAGTTTTCTGCCATATTTGCTGGTCAAAATTTAAAGTGTTACACATCATTGAATTTAGAAAAAGAAATCTCCCAGATACAATAATAAAAAATATACAGAGCCATTTAAAAAATGAAGGTAACTAAAATAAATAATTCATTGACTACATTTTATAGTGCTTTTAGTGTCATTTCATTTGCGATTTTGTTTTTTTAAAATTAGTCTATAAATAAAGGAGTTATGGCTTGAGGCGTTTTCTGTAGGACAGCCTGTATAAGAAAAATAAGATGTAAATACAAAAGTTTTTGATGCTGCCTCTATTATCACATAACTTACTTATTACCCCTTATTATAGTTCACTGTGTTGAACTGAGAAAACCACCATGTGTTAGTAATTGTCGATATCGCAAACGCGCAACGGGATTTTTTTTTATAGAAGTTAACCACAAAGTAATGTTGGATAGGTAATTAATAGAAAGATAGAAGTTACAAATAGTTTTAATAATTTTTGTACCTTTTGGGTGTATACTATTTAAAAAACTTATTTTTTGTCATTTTCAAATTGTGTTGGTTTTATATACACCGTTTACAATGTTTGCCTTTTTGATGATCATATTTTTTGTTAAATACTCGTACAATAAATTTAAAAAAAAATATGGGACGTAATTTTTCGCCCGGTTTTGGTAATTTCTAAGTTGTCTACCTTAAGGTTAGAGAAATCTAAGGAATTTTGAAAAAAATCTAAGGAATTTGCAAAACTTTTAGTTTGGCAACCCTGATGCTACCTGCAATATAGTTCGTTTATTAATAAATAAGAACAAACATGATGTTACAGCCGTAAGAGGTATCGTTAATAAATTAAACCTTCGTAAGCCTTCGGACTAGTGGCGCCATCTATTGGTCGGCCGGCTAATGTTAATGTTCGCGATTATAGTAATTTCGAGAAAGACACCTGTACGTCATGGAATGTTCCAGTAAGCATTCAGAGAGTGCGGGATGTTTCACTGCATTTCTAGTGGCGAATGAATTAGCTATATAACCATTGTATTGTGGATTATTGTTGGTGTAGTTTGTATTTAATTAAGCGAGTGTTTAATTAAAGTTTTTGAAAATAGTCATCGCTTAGATATTATTTGTGAATCGCGAATAATGAATGCTAATGAATATTACACATTACCGTGTCATCGCAATTTTAAAGTTTGTAGCAAGTTGACTAAGATTGCAGTGGGGCTCTCTAACATGCTCTGGATAGCTATTCCGGTCATAACTGGGGCCTCGTCAGCAGAAGAGTAGCGCGAGAAATGTCAAAATTCCTGGCTGCATCTTGAAGCCCAAATCTCTTGAGTAATTATCGATGGATTACTCCTGAGGAACGTGTTACACAACTATCAGACGACAAAAAATTTCAAATTTGACCACAATCGTTAACAACTAATTGCTGCTTTGATAAAATAACGAAAAGTACACAAATAATGGACTAATAGAAGAGCCACTTTTATTTGCAACTTCGCGTTTTCCGCCTATTCAAAAAAATAGACTGTCATTCTTTTTTAAATTGAAATCAAACACCGAGCGTGTGAGAAATTGTTTTGATATGCTTGACTTTGACGCTACTCTCTTTCTTTTTACTTTTTTCTTAACAACTTCTTTTCAATTATAGCAAGAAGTTTGCATATACATCTACCATTGGTATAAAATTCATTTTTCTAATAACTCGAGAAAAAAATTACCGTCTTGCAAGAATAGAGCATCGTAATTATTACGTAATTAAACCAACACAGGCAATGGCAACCCTACCTGTAATAGCATTCATAATGTTTCCTTCGATCACGTCTATCAAGACAACAATTTTCTTGTAGAAGTAAAGTGTACACCATTTTAGAAAACACGTCAGTCGTTCAATCAGCTTATGAAAAATGTTTTGATATTTTGATATATTTTTTTATTTACTTATCTTTATGTAACTTTTAGAATCATTAGCCGCCATTTCAAGAAAGTATGAATGTTACTATAGATTTCGTCAGTAAGTCTAAAATGTTTTTCCCTGTTCTACCTACTTCTTTAAGGCTCACAGAAATCACAAATTTATAAAGTGCTTGTAATTATCATCGTCTTCTTCATTTATTGTTATTTTGAAAAAAAGTTATCGAGCATATTTATAAATTTCAATTTGTTGAAACGGCTGGCGGCTGTTATCTGAATCAGATCCTACAGTTAGTTCTTAAAATACTTTAATTTGATGTAATTTTGGTTTTAAGCAGAGTCACAGATTATTGAAGGTGTAAGGATTCGAATTTTATATCTGTACAAAAATTGTATTTATTTATTATCTCGGTCTGAAATTAAACGCCTTTCATTCAGACTTGCGACGCCAACTTACATAAATATTGAAATTTAAGCTTCAGAAATTCCTGCTAGACTTGATAAAACAAAGCTTTACCTGGTTGAAAGTTGCAGTATTCTGTGGGAAACTATATCGCTCAATTAACAAGCGGTAAGAATCTTTCCGTCAGATACTTCACGTTGAAGCGTCAAAAAAATAATATGATTCCGCACAGGATTTTATCTGCATACCCGCGCCTAGTGGAGAAAAGTGTGTTGAAAAGACGCTCCGTTATTTAACGGGAATTGTCACCTGATTATAGTTGTTAATTTGCTGTTTAATTTAAATCAGTTAATTATCCCCAATTTGTAATTCACGAAGAAAGCAGATTGCTTTCCCGGTGTTCTGCCAAAAATTTGAAAGAAGAATTTAGTTAATCAACTGTTTAATTTCCCTTGTTGTAAATATATTTTAATTATCAAGTCAAATTTTGTCAAAATATCATGTTAATTTAAATTGTCTCTTTCTCTAATATCAGGCTACAAACAAAGAAATCGTCTTCCAGTATGGGTCGTTTGGTTAAAGAGTAGGTTGGGTTGTTGATTGGAACGGTTTCGTTGTTAGTCAAAGGAAATAGTTTTAGGATGAATATACCTATCCGCCCCTTTCTTCTTTCCTAACTACTCGAGGTCATTACAAAGGTAAAAGAATCAAATCCTCTCACTCTCGTCGTAAATTTTAAGAATACAGGTTTGAACTCTATGAGACCACAGTGACATGAAACCCTTTCACAATCCAAAGACATGAAAATAATACATTTTCGCATTATTAAATTGTAAAATATTAAACCTCTTTTTAGTAAAAAAGAAACATGTAGGATTTGGAGAAATGAAAGTAGAGTGAACGTTTTCAATAAATTTGTTATTACAACAAAACTTTAAAAGAAGAATAAAGCTAAATCACAATAAAAAATAAAGCAAGAAATGGTTTTCGTTGATATAATCTGCTTCGAATCGGAGGTAGTTCAGTGATGCTACAGCCTATCTCAGTCGTATTGTTTGATGAACGTTTCGATAAACTCTGACACGTATTTCAAAATTCGCTTTTCAGTGAGTCTCATACGGATAGCGAGTTTTTTGTTCGGGCCAATCCCATCGCCGTTTAATAGGTTTTCATCTTCTTGTATGGTCGTTTTATAGGCGGCTAGGAGTAAGTTGATTCTGGCCTGAAAGAAACTCCAAGTTTTCTTTTCCAATGCTGTGTCGAGGGCACAATCGGAACATTTTAGATCGTTGCTTTTGTCGCTTTCTAACCAGTGTTGAAGTTGTTCTGAGTACAGTATGAGTTAGTATTCATTTTTGTTAATTTGCCTGTTGTCATGTCATCTTACCTTCGTTCATGTTGAATACTCTAAGAAACGCCAGTAAATCTCCGCCGATTGTTTGGGCGCCATTTTCCAAGATGAACACTGGGGAAGCGTCGATGTCCAAGTCGTTGAGCAGTCTCAAACGTTTTTCACGTAATGGATCAGATTGACTTATTCCTAAATTTAAAGCATAGCCATCGTGCTGATTATCTTCATAGACAAATCTGCAAAATATTATTATTATTTTGTCATTTTAATGATTTCAGATTTTTAAACGTATCGTAATCGCTGACACTATAAACAGAACGTGAAGCAGTAAAACTGTGCGAAATTCGACCCAACCTTATTGCACCCCACGGTCGAGATGTTTACTCCGGTAGGTAATGCAATAAAATGTTCAATAATGTTGAATTTCGCCAGTTTTTAAGATTCATTAGTGTTTAGCAAATTTTCAATCGTTCTGTTTATAGTGTCAGCGATAGTACCTATAACTTAGCAGATCTTAGTAACTGAGGAGAGTGTAACCCATCGAGTTTATGGTGAGAAACAAAGAAATGCATTTACAGTTCCTACATTTAAAATATACAGAACGAGCAAAATTATTGAAGTCCTCATGGTCTGTCATTAGTCCGTACCTATTTGCTCGGTTGTTATTTTTTTACAAGAGGGTAACAAAGGGGGAGGAAGCATGCGCTTATCAATTATTACAGTTAACGTACCCATTATGGATGAAAAGGTCGGCGTTTCTTCTTGCACCGTAGCATATGAACAATTGTTCGCCAGCTGTGAAATCTTTCATAGCTAAACACTCACTACGATCAAGTTCTGGATTGTAATCGGTTGATATCTGGAAGAAAAAAACTTCAATTTCAAATTTAATTTATTTTACAAAAATCTTATCAATATTGGTACTATTATGTTGTGGAATTTAATCACAGCGATCGGTTTTACTGTAACAATCAACATTTACGGTGCAACCAAGCTCACAATAGCCTTGTAAAATATGTGAACTACAATCAAAATATATTACAGCGCAAAAATACTTTATGTACTAAGACGCTCAACTTAAATGATACTCCTGCATGCGAACCACACCCTTAAGAACATTCAGCGTAAGGGCTACGAAACTGTCAAATGGTATCGTTTATGGTGAGCATGGTTGTAGGTTAGGCCGGAGTAAAAAAACATGATTGTAAAATTTGAAGACGCCTATATCTGAAAAAGTGGTCTACCAACATATTAATAAACCATACAAAAATTGAACTCAATAGGACTTTATTTTGCGGTGCCCCCAAACCTTCAAAGTTTACGAATTGTGGTATCTTTGAGATGGGTCGAATTTTTGTTTTATTTTTTTGATTTGTCTTTTCCCATAGTAAAAATGGTCATTCAACAAACATCTTTATCGAGTTCATATGATGCCTTATGACTTGCAAAAAATAAGAAAATGATTGAAACTAATTTTTTAACCTTTATTTCAGAAAAATTAAGAAGGCATTAATAGGAGAAGCGTTACTTGATATGTCCATTTTTACTTAAACAAATTTAATATAAGAAAAAAAATAAATTATTACATATAATAGTAATTAGATCTTGAGATTGCACTTTGAAATGCAATCCTGAAAATGTTTCTTATCTTCACCGAGTGTTGCTAAGAATATATTTTTTGAATACGCGAAGTAACATTATTGTTCGCATTACCACGACAACTGGTTTTAAATTGTCTGTCAAAAATCGAAACCATTTAATCATACCATACATATGCCGGGTTTATACACTAACAACTAATGTTTAGTAATTAATTGTTAAAAGACTAATTACTAAACGTTATTTGTTAATGTTAGTTACTGTACATATAAACTCGGCATTTAAATGCAAAGGTCAAAGCTGCGAGGGGATTCCAGTTTGTTGTCAAATCATTGGGAACATGTCATAGACTTTTTGAAAGATTTTTAAACACCGAAATTCTAAGGATGCATTTATAAGAATAAGATTACATCTCGAATGCAACACCAAAATCTGAAACAAAAATCTCATTTTTCTCAACATATCATATCGTATATCATATTGAAAATGATTTGCTGATGAAAAAATATGTCAAACATGTATTGATTGTAGTAGATTCTTGTTTAATGAATTTGTACAACAAATTCTTTTTAATTTTCTAACATTTTGAAAATTGTACACTCGTTCAACTTTTACTGCCGCGTAGATTGGTAGCTTTGTCAACAGTGAAAAATTAATAAAGTTGTCAACTTGTTAATTTTGTTCACTTTAGTGAAGCGACTAATAACGAAACGGTAAACAATTGTGTGATTTTCATGTTTTATAAAAGATTGAATTGAATTTATTATAACGAATGTCTAAATTAGAAAAAGTCGATACAAAAAAATATACATTTTTTTTGTTAAATTGCCCTTGATAAATTGTTTCGTCTTTCTGGGTAACACGTTTTTCTTGATTCCTAACGTCACAAATTATTGCACATTTTGCAATAAGAAATTTATTTAATCTAGTGTTAAAAAAATAAAAAAAAAATTATATCAATTAAATAATTAGTAAGACAGATAAGATCCTACTGCAATGTCAGGTCAAAAAGCGATAGTAAGATGTCGCTATTTTATCTGTTCTTACATCGCAATTGCGAATAAATTGGGCAAGTCGTTTTTGGTCTGCAGTGGGAATGTCGAGCTATGTCTCTGCTGAAGAAGCCCCAAGCAGGGCTGAAACAGCTGTCCAGAGGCTGCTCGAGGTTTTCACTGCAATCAAGAACGATTTGCACAAAATTTTTCTATAATTCTATTATTAGAAAAATTTTGTGCAAATCGTTTTTGATTGCAGTGAAAACTTCGAGCAGCCTCTGGACAGCTGTTTCAGCCCTGCTGGAGCAAATCCCGCTTCAATTTGTCTAACCTACTGCAATGTCAGGTCAAAAAGCGATAGTAAGGTGTCGCTATTTTATCTGTTCATCACTCTTACATAGCAATTGCGAATAAATTGGACAAGTCGTTTTTGTTTGCAGTGGGAATGTCGAGCTATGTTTCTGCTGAAGAAGCCCCAAGCAGGGCTGAAACAGCTGTCCAGAGGCTGCTCGAGGTTTTCACTGCAATCAAAAACGATTTGCACAAAATTTTTCTAAAAATTTTCATTATGCTTTGACAGCAAGCATGGCCGCCTTGCATGGGGGACTTATTAGGAGCAAATCCCGCTTCAATTTGTCTAACCTACTGCAATGTCAGGTCAAAAAGCGATAGTAAGATGTCGCTATTTTATCTGTTTATAATTGTATTGACAGTTCCTATCCAAGTGAACTAATTTTGTTTTAAAACATTTGAGAAAAAGTAATTTTGTGTAAACATGGAAATCTCGCGTGAAAATTTTCGTGCAATGGTTTTTTACGATTTCAAATGTGGACTAACGCCGAAAAAATGCCTCGATCGGCTTCATTTGGTTTTTGGAGATGAAGCACCATCAAAGAGCAGTGTTTACCGAATTCCAGCGTGGACGTACCTCTCTCAGTGACGAATTTCGTGAAGGTCGTCCATCAACATCTGTTGTTGCCACTAATGTAGATGCTGTGCGTGAAATGCTTGAGCGAGATCGACATGTGACATACCGTGAGATTCAAGCATCCTTACGCATTGACATGAAAGCAATACACCAAATTTTGCAAGATCATTTGAACGTACGAATGCTTTGCAGTCGTTGGATCCCACAAAATTTAACAGAAGCGCAAAAGCAGGGTCTTGTCAAATGGTGCGAGGAAATGTTCAAGAAATTCAATGGAGGTTGTTCAAATTTAGTTTATAACATCGTTACTGGTGACGAAACGTGGATCTATTCGTACGAGCTAGAAAGTAAACAACAATCTACCGTTTGGGTATATCAAAATGAACCAAAACCAACAAAAGTTGTCCGTTCACGCAGTGCTGCGAAGCAAATTATTGCTTGTTTCTTTGGTTTAACTGGACAGGTAGCAACTGTGGCTTTAGAGGATCGAAAAACCGTGAATGCTGATTGGTATACTACAATTTGTTTGCCGGAAGTCATCGATCAAATAAGAAGAAACAATCGAAATCGACGAATTATTCTCCATCATGACAACGCCAGCTCCCACTCAGCCCATCAAACAGTTGATTTTTTGTCCAACAAAAATGTAGAATTAATGACTCATTGTCCATATTCACCTGATTTATCGCCTAATGATTTATTTTTGTTCCCAAATATCAAAAATAACATGCGTGGTGAGCGATTTTCGTCGGCTGAAGCAGCGGTTGAAACATTCCGGACACTGGTTTCTGAGGTATCATTTTTAGAGTGGAAAACGTGCTTTAGAAATTGGTTCGAGCGTATGCAAAAGTGTATTGATGCCAAAGGCGAATACTTCGAAAAACAATGATACCGTTTACCAGATTTCCTATGCGTTTTTTCATACCGTTTCCAGAAACTTTTCGAGCCCACGTAATATTGAAATATGTGATTTACCAAATAGCCATTTTTATTTTGAAATTTTGTCTTAAGATTCTTTTCTTAAGTAAATATCTCTTTATTCTTCAATTTTTATTGTTCTTTACGTGTATAGTTACTTGTTTATAGATTTTTTTTTAAATCTGTGATAGATAGCCAACGGGACGAGGTATTAAGTCATCAGCTTGGTGTCGAATTGTATCCGTAGCGCTGAAGGAGTACCTGAAGTGAATACCAACCATTCACGAAAATTAATGCAAACGTCGTTCGAACCAACGACCTTGCGATTGCCGGCTCCCTTGCCACTTGGACCATTCTGGCTTTAATAAATTTTAATGACTGTTTAGATAAAAAGATTTTAATTTCATTTGCGAGTATGCTATTTCTTGTATGCCTTATTTGTGAAACTGTTTAAAGAGCAGTTTTTCAATTGGAGTTCAACTTTAAGCTCCGCTTCAGTCCTACGGAAACAATTGTCCTCGTGCCTAAGTGGCACCTTTGTTGTTTTGATTTAAATTTCTTTCCGTAAAAATTTATATCTACTTCATTAAAATGCGATTATGACGATAAAATGACCGTCATTTATACTTAAATGACCCGAGTGACGTCACGATTTTAAATGAACGTCATTTTGCATCACTCACTATTACATAATGAGTTTACCCCATGCAAGGCGGCCATGCTTGCTGCCAACGCATAATGAAAGTTAAAAAAAAAAAATTGTTGCAAATCGTTTTTGATTGCAGTAAAAATCTCGAGCAGCCTCTGTACTTCTGTTTCAGCCATATTTGGGGCTTCTTCAGCAGAAACGTAGCTCGAAATTCCCACTGCAAACCAAAAACGATTTACAACAAAAAATTTTTTGCATTGACCCCTTCAATTGTAATAGGGTCAATTTCATAGTGATTAGATGAACTAATAAATCGTACCAATTCTTAACGGGACGTTTGATAACCTTCAGAGATTTTGTGTGCTTTTAAGGCTACAGTCAAGAATTTGTTGCAAAATCATTAAAACCATTCCTTAATTAGTGAATGGAGATCATATGTCACATTGCCATCCTCGTGCATAATAATTATTTAAAGTACTAAAGAATGCAAAACTTCAGTGGCTTGTTCCTTGAGTGAAGATTTCTTTAAGTAATGAAATTTTTTAATGTCATGGTTATTATGAATAAGCGAATTAAGTAAAAATAATACTATCCTGGATAATCCACAGAAAAAGGGGAAAATTAAAGCGCAGTAGACAAACGCTGTGACTCCAGAATTAATTGATGACGAGTTGTTTGAAGAAGTTGAAGACTCGCTAGTCACGATCCTCGTGACATTTTTTTTCCACATGGAGTGAGGAATTAATACCTACTGTTATTTTTTTATTTTATGAACTTTCTGATAAAAGTGTGCACAAACAAGTTCTACTTACGTTTCCGTTTGTGTGGTTGCATAAATCCCAGAGCGGAATCAATGCGTTTATGAACATCTTTCTGTCCTCCGAAGGAATTGTATTCTGCCGGGTCATAATAGTTGAAACTGCCCAACTAAAAAATAACGAAACATATATTTCATTGTAACACCGTTCTTATAACCAAGATTTCATAAAAAAATCACATAAATAATAAAATGCTAAATAAGTATATGTGTGACAGTATGTGACATGCTGCAGATATGTTTTCAAATTACCATTTTCTCTTTTATTGCTAATTATATAAATTTATACAAGGAACTCTTTCTTTCACTTTTTTATTTGACACAAAAACGATTTCAATCTTTGTAGTTGTAATTTCTGTCAAGCAGGTCCTTGTAATATAATAAATATTGTTAAAACAGCGAAAGTTGACGCTATACTAAAGTTTATGTTAAAAGAAAGTCAAAACATATCATAAAATTTGCACTGATTGCATAGTCAACCTAATTCCCGCCGAACCTGATGGATGACTTTTAATTGAAGTTGTTGAGAAAACTTTTCAAATATAAAACATAAACAAACTTCTAATAAATAATCTGAGTTGCTCACTGAAGGTTTAAACTACGTTTAACGTTAACTAGAGTTTTATTCTTTTTTTGGTTGTTCAGACAGTGATTAAGATGTAAAACGTAGTTTAACTATCAAAGAAAACGGTACTTAACCAGCAGTTAATAAATTGTAGGTTTAGGCCCGATCTTACCACCTCCTGATAAACTTAACCGTCGGTTAATATCCTAGGGAAACCATTATCAGCACAAAGGTTTCCAAAGATATTAATCGAAGGTTAAATTTATCAGGAGGTGGTAAGATCGGGCCTTAATAGAAAACTGAGGGCCAGTTATACCAAGGAAGTTTAAGCTGACGTTCACTGAACCAGATTCAAAATGAACAAAATCCTATCAAATTTTATTTATGAATGCATTAATTGCATGTGTCCTTAAGATCCTATGCGAATTTGTTTACTTTAAACCTGGTTCAGTTGAACGTCAGTTTAAACCTCCTTGGAACAACTGGCCCTGAGCATCTCAGCCTTAAGTGGGAAAAATTTGTACAGAAAACAAAAAGAAGTATTGAAAAGGAATCGAGGAAGGCGCTGTCAAATTGATAGAAGTCAAAGTTCACCTTTTGAATCTGCAATTAACTTAATTCGGATAGTAAATGTTAAAAAGAAAATATAACATTCATCAATATTAAATTGAGCTGTGTTAATCTACGGACAGAACAAACATCCATGGCCCTGGTGGAATTCGAACCTACGCTGCAAAGAAATCCGATCTCCAAAGTCGGCTAGGCTAACCGCTCAGCCACGCTACATGGGCATCTCGAATGAACGGGTACATAGTACTTTGTAACAACATTTTGGCATGAAAATGCTATCCGCGAGTTTTGGGTGCAAAAAGAAAATCGTGTGAGATGCTCCCAGGATGGATTGCAGCTGTTTCAGTAGAATTCACAGGCGTCGCTTCGTCAGGGTGGTCAAAATTTGGATACACCACTATATATCTGAGACCAAGGTACAGTCCAAGCAATGGGTTGCCAGCGCACCAAAGAAGGCGAAAACCATTCCGTCGGCCGGGAAGGTTATGGCGACTCTCTTTTGGGATTCACAAGGAACAATCCACATCGACTATATGGAAAAGTGTAAAACTATTACGGGTGCATTATTGGACCGTTTGAAAACCGAACTATGAAAGAAACGTCCACGAAAAAAGACGGAGAGGAGATTTTATTCTAACGAGGAGGTGATTCTGGAAACGAATGCCTATTTTGCAGAGTTGGAGCAATTATTTGGAAGAGATCAGCAAATTGGAACAGTGTTGGACGAGTAGAGTAGAAGCCTACAAGGACACTAGATTGAAAAATCGGACTTATCAAACTACCCTCGTATATTCCGTGTCGGCCTTGTTTTTATAATTCTGACGCTTTAGCGATTACTCCAAAAGTTTCCACTCAAACGCCAGATGCTACCGGAATTTTACGGGAAAATTCGTAAATGGAAGGACCTCTTTAAAAGCAGAACCAATGTGGAACGTGGAACGACTGATAACAACATCAAGTCCAAATTTCATGGCAACATTTGATAAAAACATTAAAATATCACCCTGTAGAGGTGTTATTTGATATAAAAGTGCTGTAGCTATTCATTTTTTAATGAACTAAGCGGCGATGAAAAATTAAAGCATTTTTAATTTAATACACAATTACTTTTTGGACTACGAGTTCGTAAAAATACATTAGATTCAAAACTAACTTGTGTCTCATAAGTCTTGTAATCTGAACGCTTATGACCAGCAAGTCGTATGTCTAATTTTAATATTAGAACATTTTTTAACATTTCTACAGCGTTTGAAATTTTCATTAGGTCGTAGCTCATTTTTTTAATAGAACCTCATGTGTTTCTTAGCTTACTTGAAGAGAATATGTTTTTTTGAATACGCTGATACCGAATATGTCATATTTTCTTTGAAAGACATTTGAAATAAACGGAGTGTAAAACTTTAATAAAACATGATCTATTTTAAATTACTTTCAAAGAAAATATGACGTATTCGGTATCAGCGTGCTCAGAAAAAAAATGTACTGTTGAATTAAGCTGAGAAACATATGAGGTTCCATTAAAACAAATGCATTACGACGTAATTAAAATTTCAAAAGCTGTAAAAATGTTAAAAATCAAAATACAATCAAAACAGTGATTTTTCGGAACACTTGATCTCTTAGATCAAAAAAGTGCGATTCATAGTCTTCTAAATTGCAAAATAGAAGCTTTTTTTCGTTGTCATGGAAACCAAAATTACCGTCATTTCATACGTATTCGAACTCGCAATGATCTACTAATTAAACATTCAAATTTTGAAATAAACTAAATAAACGAAATACTTTGGTGTTCATCTGATTCACTGTACTAGGTACAAGTTGATATTCGACGTATGTAGACAATATGATCTATGAAGTCATAACTCATATTGTCTAGATTACAAGACTTTTGGGACACACGCTATAAAAATTGGAAACCTAAGCGTTTGTTTTATTTTATAATAATAATTAAGGTTTTCTAAAAATTTCGTCTATCTCAGTAATGAATTGTTTCCGTATGGCTCTAATTACTCGTTAGAAGACCTCATTAGCTAACAATGCAAAAGCGTGTTTCCAAACAATAGCTTGTAGCGTTCAACCTTGACTACCAGCGGTTGAGACTGCACATCTTCATTGACAAAACAATGGACTTGGGGGGCCTCCTACGATCCCAGTGAAAGCAGAAGAAATTGAACTAGTCTCGTAGTCATCTTGCATGCGCGAAATTCACACGAGAAACCAAAGAAGAAAAATGCATACAACGCATCTGCTTTCTTCGGCACGGAATTTAATTAATTACACGAGATGACATGTTACCTGGAGATATTTAATTTCATTTCATTTACAATTAAACAAGTTGTTTGAAAGTAATAATCTAAAAAGTAATTATCAAAACAGAAGTACACAGAATCTACGGGGTTGGGCAAAGTCCTGAATTTGATCATTTATGAAGTTATTTGAGAAGATACGATATTCTGTGCCTTCAATTGAATTTCTCATTAAAGTGGGCTATGATTTCACTGTTTTTTTCTCCTAAGATTTGCAGCACTGATAGCTGTTCAATTATTTAATTAAACAAATGTCAAATTGACACTTTGTATTTTCAATTAATTCAAAACGTTAGAATTACAGCAGAAAATATTTATTGTTGAAAGTTATTTTCAAACCGGTAGAATAGAAAATGGACAGTTAGTTTATTCAATTAATCAGTGTGTACAGAAGTTTCGACAGCAGTTTCCTAATTTTGCTATTACTTATGAATAGCTAGTTAAACACATCCATGCTTGTGTTCTTAAATTTCGTGAAACAGAATCACTTGGTCGCAAAACAGGGAGCGGAGCAGCTAAGAAAAGGACTGCAGCCTGCATTGAAGATGTTCGGGATCGAATGGAACACTCTCCCAAGAAATCTATTGCGAAACTTTCACAAGAAGTTCAGCTATCAGTGGGAACATATCACACTATTCTTAAAAAAGACTTAAAGCTTTATCCATATAAGATTCAAGCAGTCCACGAACTCAGGCCGGTAGATTTTCACAGAAGAATAGAATATTGTCAGTGGTTTCTTGATAACTTAAACAACGACGACATTCTTGACAAGTGTTTCTTTTCCGATGAGGCCTGGTTTCATCTCTCAGGGTACTTAAATAAACAGAATATGAGAATACGGTCAGAAAATCCCCATGAATTTGTGGAAACTCCATTACATCCATTAAAAATTGGTGTTTGGCTAGCAGTGTCAAGAAGGCGTATCATCGGACCAATATTTTTAACGACTCAGTAACTGCTGAAAGATACCGAAATGAGTTATTAGAACCTTTCATTAATCAACTACATGATGATGAACTTACAGAAGGTTTTTTTCAGCAAGAAAATGCTACTGCCCACACAGCTCATCAAACAATGACACTCCTGTAGCAGTTTTTCGATAATCGGATTGTGAATTTTCCTGCAGGGTCTCCGGATCTCACAATTATGGATTACTTCATTTATCCGCACATGAAAAACACAGTTTTTAGAACTACGCGTCACACAATCGAAGAACTTCGTGCGGGCATTACAGATGTGTGTGCTAACATAACTCCCGAACACTTAGCAAACGGGTTTGAAAACATGAAACGCAGAGTACGCTTATGTATTCAAGCTGAAGGAGAGCACTTTGAGCATCTACTTTTAACTTTAATGTTGTGTTTTTATTTGATGTTTAGATCAATACCGACAGTTAATGACAACTGTTTTCTCTAGAATTGTGTCGCCAACTTCATAAAAAAATCACAGCTTACTTTAATGAGGAATTCAATTGAAGGCACGGTACTAATCTGCAGCATATGATTAGATCAGATTTAATGATTATACAGGACAAGGACTTCACTTACACATGAGAGGGAAATATAAGTTATTTAATGTTATCACAAAAATCATAATGAACAAGTGTGAAACATTTTTCTCCGTTCACGACCAACAAAAATTAATGGAATACACAGAGATCCTACAATTACAAAGAATACTTCCGTACCGCTCCATCCACAATCCTGCACAAACGTTCTCCAGACTCCTAATAATGGTTATCTCAACCAAACGGAAAAAGAAAAAAAAAACAATCATGACACCACGAAGTGTCGACCTGAAGGACATTCTAACGAAGATCACATGGCATCGTGTAGCGGTGATAACAGTTTTGCGGTGGGGTCTTCATTTACGTAAAATCAATTTTTGAAACTGTGTCTGAAATCGATGTTCGTCATTTATGTTCCGAGAAAGATTTCGAAATATGCGCAGTAAAGTTAGTAATTTCTAATGTATCTTTTATTGTTTTAAGTGTTTATCGATCATCATCTGTTTTGTGTTGAAACGATTACGCGGAGTTGTAACTTTAAACGTTCTCAAAATGGCATACTTCGGCCTTTACCAATCCGTACTCTCTCATGGCATTATTTTTTGGGGAGGCTCTTCTGGTTCGAACATACAGAAATTATTCGTTGTTCAAACGAAAGCCATACGTTACACCTGCGGTGCGAAATACAATGCTCATTGCAAACCGCTATTTTTCAAATTAGAAATATTAACTTTACCATGTCTTTATACTTTTTATTTGGTGACATATTCGGCAACATATTGACAAATTCCCAACCAACTCCTCCGTACATGAATACGAAACTAGAATAAGAAATAATTTGCATACACCTTACAAGAAATTAACAATCTGTTCCACTGATCTATCAATTATCAAATCATACAACAAACTTTCATCGAAAATAATAGTCACAAAGAACTTCATATCTTTCAAACAAAAACTAAAGAAATTCTTGTTGAAGCATCAGTATAACTCTGTTCAAGAGTTCTTAAATCGATAGTACATATATAATCCATCGGTAGTACTGTTTATTATGTAGTGTCGTAACTCTTAGTTTTATTTTATTTTAGGCTATGACATATTCAGATACCCTGTATACTGGTGATGAATAAAATTCTTTACTATAATTATTACCATATAAAATAGCGACATCTTACTATCGCTTTTTGACCTAACATTGCAGTAGGATAGACAAATTGAAGCGGGATTTGCTCCTAATGAGTCCCCCATGCAAGGCGGCCATGCTTGCTGTCAAAGCATAATGAAAGATTTTAGAAAAATTTTGTGCAAATCGTTTTTGATTGCAGTGAGAACCTCGAGCAGCCTCTGGACAGCTGTTTCAGCCCTGCTTGGGGCTTCTTCAGCAGAAACGTAGCTCGACATTCCCACTGCAGACCAAAAACGACTTGCCCAATTTATTCGCAAATGCGATGTAAGAATGATGAACATATAAAATAGCGACATCTTACTATCGCTTTTTGACCTAACATTGCAGTAGGATAGACAAATTGAAGCGGGATTTGCTCCTAATGAGTCCCCCATGCAAGGCGGCCATGCTTGCTGTCAAAGCATAATGAAAGATTTTAGAAAAATTTTGTGCAAATCGTTTTTGATTGCAGTGAGAACCTCGAGCAGCCTCTGGACAGCTGTTTCAGCCCTGCTTGGGGCTTCTTCAGCAGAAACGTAGCTCGACATTCCCACTGCAGACCAAAAACGACTTGCCCAATTTATTCGCAAATGCGATGTAAGAATGATGAACATATAAAATAGCGACATCTTACTATCGCTTTTTGACCTAACATTGCAGTAGGATAGACAAATTGAAGCGGGATTTGCTCCTAATGAGTCCCCCATGCAAGGCGGCCATGCTTGCTGTCAAAGCATAATGAAAGATTTTAGAAAAATTTTGTGCAAATCGTTTTTGATTGCAGTGAGAACCTCGAGCAGCCTCTGGACAGCTGTTTCAGCCCTGCTTGGGGCTTCTTCAGCAGAAACGTAGCTCGACATTCCCACTGCAGACCAAAAACGACTTGCCCAATTTATTCGCAAATGCGATGTAAGAATGATGAACATATAAAATAGCGACATCTTACTATCGCTTTTTGACCTAACATTGCAGTAGGATAGACAAATTGAAGCGGGATTTGCTCCTAATGAGTCCCCCATGCAAGGCGGCCATGCTTGCTGTCAAAGCATAATGAAAGATTTTAGAAAAATTTTGTGCAAATCGTTTTTGATTGCAGTGAGAACCTCGAGCAGCCTCTGGACAGCTGTTTCAGCCCTGCTTGGGGCTTCTTCAGCAGAAACGTAGCTCGACATTCCCACTGCAGACCAAAAACGACTTGCCCAATTTATTCGCAAATGCGATGTAAGAATGATGAACATATAAAATAGCGACATCTTACTATCGCTTTTTGACCTAACATTGCAGTAGGATAGACAAATTGAAGCGGGATTTGCTCCTAATGAGTCCCCCATGCAAGGCGGCCATGCTTGCTGTCAAAGCATAATGAAAGATTTTAGAAAAATTTTGTGCAAATCGTTTTTGATTGCAGTGAGAACCTCGAGCAGCCTCTGGACAGCTGTTTCAGCCCTGCTTGGGGCTTCTTCAGCAGAAACGTAGCTCGACATTCCCACTGCAGACCAAAAACGACTTGCCCAATTTATTCGCAAATGCGATGTAAGAATGATGAACATATAAAATAGCGACATCTTACTATCGCTTTTTGACCTAACATTGCAGTAGGATAGACAAATTGAAGCGGGATTTGCTCCTAATGAGTCCCCCATGCAAGGCGGCCATGCTTGCTGTCAAAGCATAATGAAAGATTTTAGAAAAATTTTGTGCAAATCGTTTTTGATTGCAGTGAGAACCTCGAGCAGCCTCTGGACAGCTGTTTCAGCCCTGCTTGGGGCTTCTTCAGCAGAAACGTAGCTCGACATTCCCACTGCAGACCAAAAACGACTTGCCCAATTTATTCGCAAATGCGATGTAAGAATGATGAACATATAAAATAGCGACATCTTACTATCGCTTTTTGACCTAACATTGCAGTAGGATAGACAAATTGAAGCGGGATTTGCTCCTAATGAGTCCCCCATGCAAGGCGGCCATGCTTGCTGTCAAAGCATAATGAAAGATTTTAGAAAAATTTTGTGCAAATCGTTTTTGATTGCAGTGAGAACCTCGAGCAGCCTCTGGACAGCTGTTTCAGCCCTGCTTGGGGCTTCTTCAGCAGAAACGTAGCTCGACATTCCCACTGCAGACCAAAAACGACTTGCCCAATTTATTCGCAAATGCGATGTAAGAATGATGAACATATAAAATAGCGACATCTTACTATCGCTTTTTGACCTAACATTGCAGTAGGATAGACAAATTGAAGCGGGATTTGCTCCTAATGAGTCCCCCATGCAAGGCGGCCATGCTTGCTGTCAAAGCATAATGAAAGATTTTAGAAAAATTTTGTGCAAATCGTTTTTGATTGCAGTGAGAACCTCGAGCAGCCTCTGGACAGCTGTTTCAGCCCTGCTTGGGGCTTCTTCAGCAGAAACGTAGCTCGACATTCCCACTGCAGACCAAAAACGACTTGCCCAATTTATTCGCAAATGCGATGTAAGAATGATGAACATATAAAATAGCGACATCTTACTATCGCTTTTTGACCTAACATTGCAGTAGGATAGACAAATTGAAGCGGGATTTGCTCCTAATGAGTCCCCCATGCAAGGCGGCCATGCTTGCTGTCAAAGCATAATGAAAGATTTTAGAAAAATTTTGTGCAAATCGTTTTTGATTGCAGTGAGAACCTCGAGCAGCCTCTGGACAGCTGTTTCAGCCCTGCTTGGGGCTTCTTCAGCAGAAACGTAGCTCGACATTCCCACTGCAGACCAAAAACGACTTGCCCAATTTATTCGCAAATGCGATGTAAGAATGATGAACATATAAAATAGCGACATCTTACTATCGCTTTTTGACCTAACATTGCAGTAGGATAGACAAATTGAAGCGGGATTTGCTCCTAATGAGTCCCCCATGCAAGGCGGCCATGCTTGCTGTCAAAGCATAATGAAAGATTTTAGAAAAATTTTGTGCAAATCGTTTTTGATTGCAGTGAGAACCTCGAGCAGCCTCTGGACAGCTGTTTCAGCCCTGCTTGGGGCTTCTTCAGCAGAAACGTAGCTCGACATTCCCACTGCAAGTCGTTTTTGGTCTGCAGTGGGAATGTCGAGCTACGTTTCTGCTGAAGAAGCCCCAAGCAGGGCTGAAACAGCTGTCCAGAGGCTGCTCGAGGTTCTCACTGCAATCAAAAACGATTTGCACAAAATTTTTCTAAAATCTTTCATTATGCTTTGACAGCAAGCATGGCCGCCTTGCATGGGGGACTCATTAGGAGCAAATCCCGCTTCAATTTGTCTATCCTACTGCAATGTTAGGTCAAAAAGCGATAGTAAGATGTCGCTATTTTATATGTTCATCATTCTTACATCGCATTTGCGAATAAATTGGGCAAGTCGTTTTTGGTCTGCAGTGGGAATGTCGAGCTACGTTTCTGCTGAAGAAGCCCCAAGCAGGGCTGAAACAGCTGTCCAGAGGCTGCTCGAGGTTCTCACTGCAATCAAAAACGATTTGCACAAAATTTTTCTAAAATCTTTCATTATGCTTTGACAGCAAGCATGGCCGCCTTGCATGGGGGACTCATTAGGAGCAAATCCCGCTTCAATTTGTCTATCCTACTGCAATGTTAGGTCAAAAAGCGATAGTAAGATGTCGCTATTTTATATGTTCATCATTCTTACATCGCATTTGCGAATAAATTGGGCAAGTCGTTTTTGGTCTGCAGTGGGAATGTCGAGCTACGTTTCTGCTGAAGAAGCCCCAAGCAGGGCTGAAACAGCTGTCCAGAGGCTGCTCGAGGTTCTCACTGCAATCAAAAACGATTTGCACAAAATTTTTCTAAAATCTTTCATTATGCTTTGACAGCAAGCATGGCCGCCTTGCATGGGGGACTCATTAGGAGCAAATCCCGCTTCAATTTGTCTATCCTACTGCAATGTTAGGTCAAAAAGCGATAGTAAGATGTCGCTATTTTATATGTTCATCATTCTTACATCGCATTTGCGAATAAATTGGGCAAGTCGTTTTTGGTCTGCAGTGGGAATGTCGAGCTACGTTTCTGCTGAAGAAGCCCCAAGCAGGGCTGAAACAGCTGTCCAGAGGCTGCTCGAGGTTCTCACTGCAATCAAAAACGATTTGCACAAAATTTTTCTAAAATCTTTCATTATGCTTTGACAGCAAGCATGGCCGCCTTGCATGGGGGACTCATTAGGAGCAAATCCCGCTTCAATTTGTCTATCCTACTGCAATGTTAGGTCAAAAAGCGATAGTAAGATGTCGCTATTTTATATGTTCATCATTCTTACATCGCATTTGCGAATAAATTGGGCAAGTCGTTTTTGGTCTGCAGTGGGAATGTCGAGCTACGTTTCTGCTGAAGAAGCCCCAAGCAGGGCTGAAACAGCTGTCCAGAGGCTGCTCGAGGTTCTCACTGCAATCAAAAACGATTTGCACAAAATTTTTCTAAAATCTTTCATTATGCTTTGACAGCAAGCATGGCCGCCTTGCATGGGGGACTCATTAGGAGCAAATCCCGCTTCAATTTGTCTATCCTACTGCAATGTTAGGTCAAAAAGCGATAGTAAGATGTCGCTATTTTATATGTTCATCATTCTTACATCGCATTTGCGAATAAATTGGGCAAGTCGTTTTTGGTCTGCAGTGGGAATGTCGAGCTACGTTTCTGCTGAAGAAGCCCCAAGCAGGGCTGAAACAGCTGTCCAGAGGCTGCTCGAGGTTCTCACTGCAATCAAAAACGATTTGCACAAAATTTTTCTAAAATCTTTCATTATGCTTTGACAGCAAGCATGGCCGCCTTGCATGGGGGACTCATTAGGAGCAAATCCCGCTTCAATTTGTCTATCCTACTGCAATGTTAGGTCAAAAAGCGATAGTAAGATGTCGCTATTTTATATGTTCATCATTCTTACATCGCATTTGCGAATAAATTGGGCAAGTCGTTTTTGGTCTGCAGTGGGAATGTCGAGCTACGTTTCTGCTGAAGAAGCCCCAAGCAGGGCTGAAACAGCTGTCCAGAGGCTGCTCGAGGTTCTCACTGCAATCAAAAACGATTTACACAAAATTTTTCTAAAATCTTTCATTATGCTTTGACAGCAAGCATGGCCGCCTTGCATGGGGGACTCATTAGGAGCAAATCCCGCTTCAATTTGTCTATCCTACTGCAATGTTAGGTCAAAAAGCGATAGTAAGATGTCGCTATTTTATATGTTCATCATTCTTACATCGCATTTGCGAATAAATTGGGCAAGTCGTTTTTGGTCTGCAGTGGGAATGTCGAGCTACGTTTCTGCTGAAGAAGCCCCAAGCAGGGCTGAAACAGCTGTCCAGAGGCTGCTCGAGGTTCTCACTGCAATCAAAAACGATTTGCACAAAATTTTTCTAAAATCTTTCATTATGCTTTGACAGCAAGCATGGCCGCCTTGCATGGGGGACTCATTAGGAGCAAATCCCGCTTCAATTTGTCTATCCTACTGCAATGTTAGGTCAAAAAGCGATAGTAAGATGTCGCTATTTTATATGTTCATCATTCTTACATCGCATTTGCGAATAAATTGGGCAAGTCGTTTTTGGTCTGCAGTGGGAATGTCGAGCTACGTTTCTGCTGAAGAAGCCCCAAGCAGGGCTGAAACAGCTGTCCAGAGGCTGCTCGAGGTTCTCACTGCAATCAAAAACGATTTGCACAAAATTTTTCTAAAATCTTTCATTATGCTTTGACAGCAAGCATGGCCGCCTTGCATGGGGGACTCATTAGGAGCAAATCCCGCTTCAATTTGTCTATCCTACTGCAATGTTAGGTCAAAAAGCGATAGTAAGATGTCGCTATTTTATATGTTCATCATTCTTACATCGCATTTGCGAATAAATTGGGCAAGTCGTTTTTGGTCTGCAGTGGGAATGTCGAGCTACGTTTCTGCTGAAGAAGCCCCAAGCAGGGCTGAAACAGCTGTCCAGAGGCTGCTCGAGGTTCTCACTGCAATCAAAAACGATTTGCACAAAATTTTTCTATAATTATTACCAAGACAAATGTCCAAAATCGAAAATTATTTTTAATAATACAGGATGTCTCGCAAATTTACTGCGGACCAAAGTTACATTTGTTTTAATGGAACACCCTTTTTGTGATACACTTTTTGAAACGTCCTGGTCCGTGCCATTTCTAAAAATACATAGGTTTATATTGGATGATTAACAAATTATAACCACTTTTGCCTAAAAATTAGCATAATTTTAGGTCCTCTCTAACTTTAGAAACGATTTGCAAATAAACTTTGTGACTGCGACTATACTTAAAAATAGATCAAATTTACTTCCCAGCAGAAAGAAATAACTCATATTAATATGTCTTACGGAGTGATCAAAAGATATGATCAATTTAGTGTGAAAATTATTATATATTATCTTTCTTAATTTTCAGGTGAATTTTTATTATTATTTGCTTCTAAATTACCATTTATATTATTTAGCATATGTTTGAAAATGTTCTCATGAAATTAATTAGATGTTTCTCAGGAATCAATCTAATAATCGTATTTAAACTGGTCCATACCAGCGCTGCGGAGTCCGTACCTAAATCCTTAGACTCCGATTCCGACTTTGATCTGATTCCAACCCCGACATCGACTCCGACTTACACTTACACTCCGACTCTTTATAAATCAATACAGATAATTCACGTTTCTTACCGGTACGCACTTTTATTTAAAAAAAAAAACGTTTTTAATCCATGATTCGAATTCCTGAAAACGGGTCCTGCCTGAATTATTTTAAGTTTTTTTAACATACCAATCATACCACCAAAACCAAAGACCACTACAAGTATTTTTTTTTATTGTAGCACAATCCTTATTACATAATAGTGGACATTTTTATATCTATTAAAATACCTGTGTTGCTCATCCGCTACGAAAAGGATAAAGTAAGGCTCAAGGGGGGTTCGGGTTTTTGCCAGTCTGTGTTTGGGCTGAACGTGCTGCGGAGATAGGTGGCCTTGGTTCAATCGGTATGGCTTCCCGACTGTTTCTCCGGGTGCTCGCTTATCTGGCTGGGGAGGCAACGGGGAAAATCTAATCGTGACAATACTGTCCATTTTCCGATTATATAAACAATTACAAGAGTCGGAGCTGGAGACGATATAGTTTTAACGGCTCTAACTCCGACTCCGATGACGTAATAATTGCTTCTGATCCCGACTCCACGACTCCCATTGCACAGCCCTCATCCATACCACTCCTTATAACAAACATTACAGAGCTACGCTTATGAGGATGCATTCAATGCTTCATATTTTTATGACGAGGATATTTCAAAAACGTATCACAAACAGCGTGTTCCACTAAAAAAAATTATACTTTGGTACACTCTGTATTATTAGAAGTAATGAACGCTTTACGATGGCCAGCAATAAAAGTATATCAAATACTTCAGAAGAACTTAACATTTCACTAAGACCTTCTAACATAAAAATCCCAAAGTCTTTGGAAAAACTTAGTGGATATGACGCTAACACCTAGTTCCAAACAAGATGGTGCAACTTGAAGCATTTTTCCGAGAAACTCAGAATTTCTGCGAGACATCAATTGGCCCCCAGTAATCCAGGTTTTAAATCACTTAATGCCGCTTAATTTTTCCAAAATTTATGTAAATATTTTGTTTTTTTAATGAAACTCTTTTGCATTAAACAGTGTAATTATTATCACGTTTTTAAATACGAAATTTATTATGGTATACGTTGTATAATCCAGAAATAATACAAGGTAACATTACTCGGGGCAAGTGGACTCCAAAAATTACATAGCAGTCTTAGAGGACTATATTTTATTAATAATAATAATATTTTATTTTATTTTATTTTATTTAAAATAAATAATAGTACTCAGTATTTTATTGGCGATTGCTATACAATAACTGTACACTATTCCTAAGGAAAATACAAAAATTTATAATAATCTAATTTTGTCCAACAGTATTATGATTTTTTGTTCTTTTTTTTCGGTTGGTTCCACTTGCCCCACCAAAAGAGGCAAGAGCAAATTTATCCAATAAATTTATATTTTTATAAAAATGCGTTTCCTCTGGGGTAAAAGAGTATTCTATATTATATTTACTATAGTGTGATTTTTGTTTTACGAAGAAACAATCAACGGTTTTTCAACTGTAAACTCGAACGACCAGATTCATAGAGTGATTTAAACTTTTCCTTAACATCCTTACCAAAAACAATACTCATAACGATATTAATGACATTAATGACTTATTGCATATTACACTAATCAAAAGTATAATCAAATGCCAATTTTCCCTGCGACCACATTTTGGAGCTGGTAGTACACAAACGATTTCATTTCTTTAAAAAAAATTAGATTTTTTTGCAAATTTAACAGATCTTTATGGGGTTCACTGTTCACTTGCCCCGACATGCATATTTATCGGGGCAAGTGGACCCACGGATATAATGCCAACTAGAAACAAAACATAATATTCAGATTATAAAATTAGTAAAAAAACGGTGGTGGAAAAGTTTTTTTCTGTATTTTTCTGAAAATTTTTTTTTTCTAAGATGGAAAAATTTTTGATCATCAGAAAGAGAAAGAAATTTTCTATTAAAATCTTGTTTCTTTCTTCAAATTTTTCTTCGTCGTCTTAGTCAATACCATTTTGAGAATAATTACAGAAACTGTTTTGTCTACTATTTTTGCTTTCGACAGTATTTAAAAATTAATAGGATATCTGTTTGAAGCTTGAAGGATCGCCATATTATCATACATATATAACGAATGTTTAAATAAAAATCTGGTCAAGAATGATGAGACGAAGGATTTGTTTGCTGCATGCACGTTTCTTCTAAGTTAAACCACCAAGTTGTGACGTGTAACGTCGAAATTTTCTATCGTATTATCACGTGCTTAATTGCTTTTTTCTTCAGAATTTTGTTTATAAATATGCAAGTCGCTTCATTTCCTGCAGCAAGGAAATGAAGCGACTTGCTTACAGAAAATCAAATCTAATTCTTTTTGCCGACTGGTAGATTTACCATTCCCGCAAAACTTTTTGTCTTGAACAACCAGTCTCAAACAGGTATACTAAAATGCATTTTATCAAGTCGCAGTTTATAAGGCAATTTATTAGACGAGAAACTGCGACTTATTAAAATGCCTGTTACTTATACACCGAATCAGCAACAATTTTTAAAACAATAATTTTTGTTTAAAATGATTAGAAAGACGAGTCAAGATTATCTAGGATAATTGCTTTGTAAAGCTTAATTTAAAAACAAAATAGAGAGTGAAAATGCTTATCAATAAGCCCACAGTTAACAAAGATCATTCACCATAATTACTTTTTCACTTCATACTTAAAATTCATTACACGACTCGATCGACAGTGTCACAAATCAAACGTGTACTTTTACTTCATAATTGCGGAAATTAAAAATTTTAATTGCACCTACGTATCTCTGGAGAGAAAACGTATGCTCTCCAATTCCAGCACTAGTATAATCACATATAATCATCACCAAAATAATTTGCAAAACTGTCTCGTATACTTTCGTTTTTTTTGTCTCTGTTTCTTTTTGCTCATTGTTGCGCCGATGCACGTTATTTTGAACTGTGTTGAATTAATTTCTGGCGATTTAATCGAAGTGCGTCGCTCATATGTAAATATGGGTCGGATGTGTGTTCACTTTCGGCTGAGAAACTTCGCGACTTTCACGTGGCCCAAGAATTTAATGACTTCCGCAGATGGTCGTTTATTGCCTGCGAGTTTCAAAAAAAAATTCTGTCAAGTAATTTAAATAAAAATTGACGGGATATGATGCGGATCAGATATTAACTAACTTTCAAATTAAAGCACGCTCTTCGTTCTAGGTCGTAAGACGAGTACAAAAAATTTCGAACACCGTGTTGTACGTGGGCTGCTGGAAAAGTTTCTGGAAACGGTATGAAAAAACGCATATGAAATTTGGTAAACGGTATCACTGTTTTTCGAAGTATTCACTTTTGACGTCAATACACTTTTGCATACGCTCGAACCAATTACTAAAGCACGTTTTCCACTCTAAAGATGGTACCTCAGAAACCAGTGTCCGGAATGTTTCAACCGCTGCTTCAGCCGACGAAAGTCGCTCACCACGCATTTATTTTTGATATTTGGGAACAGAAAGAAATCATTAAGTGATAAATCAGGTGAATATGGACAATGAGTCATTAATTCAACATTTTTGTTGGACAAAAAATCAACTGTTTGACGCGCTGAGTGAGAGCTGGCGTTGTCATGATGGAGAATAATTCGTAGATTTAATTGTTTCTTCTTATTAAATCGATGACTTCCGGCAAACAAATTGTAGTATACCAATCAGCATTCACGGTTTTTCGATCCTCTAAAGCCACGGTTGCTACATGTCCAGTTAAACCAAAGAAACAAGCAATCATTTGCTTCGCAGCACTGCGTGAACGGACAACTTTTGAAATTCATTTTGAAATACCCAATCGGTAGATTGTTGTTTACTTTCTGGCTCGTACGAATAGATCCACGTTTCGTCACCAGCAACGATGTTATAAACTAAATTTGAACGACCTTCATTGAATTTCTTGAGCATTTCTTCGCACCATTTGACACGACCCTGCTTTTGCGCTTCTGTTAAATTGTGTGGGATCCAACGACTGCAAAGCTTTCGTACGTTCAAACGATCATGCAAAATCTGGTGTATTGCTTTCATGTCAATGCGTAAGGATACTTGAATGTCACAGTATGTCACAGGTCGATCTCGCTCAAGCATTTCACGTACAACATCTACATTAGTGGCAACAACAGATGTTGAGGGACGACCTTCACGAAATTCGTCATTGAGAGAAGTACGTCCACGCTGGAATTCGGCAAACCAATTATAAACACTGCTCTTTGATGGTGCTTCATCTCCAAAAGCCAAATGAAGCCGATCGAGGCATTGTTTCGGCGTTAGACCACATTTGAAATCGTAAAAAATCATGGCACGAAAATTTTCACGCGAGATTTCCATGTTTACACAAAATTACTTTTTCTCAAATGCTGTACCAACAAAACTAGTTCACTTGAATGGGAACTGTCAATAGAATTATAGGCGAAAAACATCAATTTTTTCAAATATGACAGTTGACAAACGGTAACAATTCTAGACCTACTAGATTCCAGAAAATTTTCCAGCAGCCCACGTAAGAATGAGAAACATTTCTCCGTTTCTTTATTGTCTTTTTCCCTATATGTTTGCAACAAAAAATTGAAGTTTTCTGTTAGGTCTTGATTGTCAGATGTATAATATTGAAACCAATGAAGATAGTTTTTAGTTTGCAATTATTAATCAAAAATGATTTTGGTCAAGGTAGTCATGGATTTTAAAAATTAGGTATATGCATTGTATCAATCATTTTTTGATTGCCCAAATTCGTCAAAGTTCTGAAAAAGTGTGCTACTTGTTATTCCTTTAGTTTCTTGGTTTTACTTGCTGTTAATGGCTTTTCGAGTTTATTTCATCAAAAAATATGATTGATACGTGAATATGACTCAAGTGAATTTCATGCAGAACATTGTGTATAAAATGAAATCAAAATGGGGTTTAAAAATCACAACTACGGGACGGAATTATATATTTTGTTCGGTTTATTTTCTTAGCGTACTACTGCAAAATTAAGAATTTGGTTTTTCTTATGTGAATATCACTGAGAAAAATCATTCTCAGTGAGAAACGTACAGAAACCAAATACATACATTTTTCTCAGTGCATTCATGCGTCACTGCAGCGTTATATGTTTGCCATCTCGTTTATATTTAACAAAATATACTGGGTGTATCAAAAATACGTGTTAATTTTAACACGAAGTGGAGTTAGCTAAATGAAATATTTTTTCTATTTGACATTTTTTATTTAAAGTTTGCTAAACTGATTTAAAAATTGAAACATTAAGGAGTTCGCCCATTAGACCGTAATAGGACCGTATCCGGACCAACACAGTCAAAATAACATTCTTTCCATATATTTAAATATATGAAGAAAAATTAGTATAGATACAACACTGTCGTTATTTTCTTAAGTTTCTAAATAACTACTAACTAGAGAACTCATATTGTATTTCACCCTTCAATGTGCATGTTCGCGTAATGCATTTATTTGCTGAAAAATTTGCTCTCCTTTTCTAAAATAAATTTGACAGTGATTTGGGCTGCCGATGCCGAATGTAATGAAATGGCATGTCGTTGCTAAGCACCGGTTCGGAGAATTTCGTCGCCGGCAAATTTGTCTGGCCGGGCCCGGCACGGTCTGAAGCCTGTCGGAGACGATACGGGCGTTTTTTGACTGTGTCGGTCCGGATACGGTCCTATTACGGTCTAATGGGCGAACTCCTTTACACGTATTAAAACCTATACCCGCCTCTAGTTAAGACCGGAAAATTCTGTTGTCATCGAAACGAAAAAAGTCACATAAAAATGTCAATTGTTGTAATGTCACATTTACTAAATTTGAACAGAAATTGCATTTATAACTTGTATAAGTAATTATTCATTATTATATTACAGCATCCAAAATGTTTTCTTCAACATTCAGTACGAGGTCTGCCACGGTCTTGGGTTAGAAGTTGAAATGAGCCTTGATCCTGGAGAATTTGGACAGTTAATTGAAATGTATGCCGGTTAGGTAAAATACGCACGGAGAAAAATTCTAATGTCAGATGTACATTAGAATTATTGTAGAAAGTTTATTGTTATTTTTACTGCAATTGTGGTAAATCTTATTTTAAAATATTGTTATAATTGAAATTAACCTCCGCCCACAATATTTTAGTTTAAAATATTGTAATTTATACAGCCGTGCGAGTAAATTTTTACCTTATTTTGAAGTACATAATTGAGATATTTCTAAAGTTATAAACTGTATATATTACAGTTTGTGATGGTAATTTTACATTAGACAATTTTTACGATATATGTTCAAATTCTTAAATGTACAGATATGTGCTCTCGTCAATTTACAATTTTTATTGCAATCTCTACATCAGGTTACATTACACTAAAATAATTCTATATAGTACATGAGACACATGCTGTCACAATACGAACTTGCTTGTGCTGTAAAATCTATTGCAATTGCAGTATTTTTCTTCGTGCGATTAGGAAACGAACCGCAGTCTTCGTGCTTCCATTCAGCATTTCCACAAGCTTTACGATACACCATGAGAGTATCTGTTAATTCTTGATTAGAAAGTTATGTACGTTTATAAAAATAACAACGGTTTAGACACATTATACATAATAGTTGTATCCCTTACGGTTGCCATGGTTTTTCGAAAGATGGTTCAGTTCAAACATCAAATGACTCGTTTGCTCAAAAATAGGAGTAAAAAAATTACGAAAAAATTGACAATATTTTCAAAATGCCATAAAATAAAATTGTTCAGCTTGGCGAGTTCTTCTATGGTTTAAAATTAACACACGTATTTTTGATACAACTAGTATATAAATCCATTCCCTGATCATTATTTTGACGTTTTTATGTTTGGACAGCCTGTATATAAACAAAAATATTTTTAAACTGTACAATAGAAGCGATCCGGTCATATAAAAAAATTTCAATGGAATAACAAAAAAGTTATGGAACTTTGGGTCACTTTGTTGTATTTTGAAACGGAAGGATGTTTTATTTCAATTGAAGACCAAGTAAAAGCCACTGGCTACGAAGTACCACGGGCGACATAGAAAATGGAGACACTTATAGTAAATATAAAATATAAACAGCAGAAATTCCGTAACAACTTAAGTAAAATGTAGAGAAACTATACATACCCTGATAAAAATCAGGAGTTAATTCTAACACTTTTTGGAGGCCAATGAACCCTTTTTCGGTGTTCCTTCGCGTCTATCCGTTTGTGGAATAAAAAAATACGGAGTTACGATGTTTACCATGTAAAAGTAGGAGTGGAGCTTTTCCGTGTTGTAATAAATACTCACTTTTATATACAATTTTTCAGGCAAAACTCATTTTTTTATGTGTTTACAGACATACAAACAAGTAAAAAGCATAACAGACACATGCAGAATAACAAGGGAAGTAATCGGATTAGCATGAAACATTGCTATAATGAAAATCTTCTTATCTTGCCAGATACCGATGAGCCAGAAAATACGAGCGAGAGCTTTGAAGAAGAACCTCATGTGTATTTAGTGTAGTTTAATAGAACATTTTTTTTCTAAGTACGCTGATATCAAACACAGGATGATTTTTTAAATACTTTATCAGGCATGTCCTAGCTTAACTGAAAAAATAAGCCATTAGCTATATACAAGTGTTTATATAAAAATGTACACAGTTTAGCGGGTGATAGTAGATAACCAAAAAATAAATAATTATATAAACCCAGGTTTAATTAAAAATAAATAATCAAATATGTAACCTTGTAGTTGTTAAAAGGAGAAAATAAAAGAGAAATACATTAGCATTAAAACAAAGTAATAATTGAAGTAAAAGGGAAAGTAATTTATAAAATGTTAAAAAAAAACTTTCACAGGCTATGCGCCCAAAAGGGGGGAATTACATAATTACAGCGAATTGTAAGTGAATGCATCGGGTAAGTTTCTTTTATGAAGACTGGTCAAAATTCAAGCATTTGAAATAGTTGGAGATTTTCTAAAATCTGCAGTATTATGGACAATTGTTGGAATATTTTCTGTTAATAGTTTACTACTTCTCTTAACTAAATTTTTGTTAGTAAATTCTTGTCCGATGAGAAATGTAAGTAATCTTTTTTAATCTTAAACCGGACAGGATTATGATTGGAAATACACTCAACACTTCGCTATAGATTATTTTTTGTTTCATTACACTGCATTCATTTGATACAAAATTTGTTTATTTTTCACAGGAAGCAAAAGCATACTCATTCAAATATTCCAGAGTCTACTTGATGGTCCATAACAAAACGTGATGTTATAATAATAATAATAATAATAATAATAATAATAATATGCAAGGTACAAAAGTATTTACATGGTACTTGAATATGTCAAAAAAAAATAAATAAAGAAAAATTAAAAAATAAAATTAAAATATCACAGTACTGTGTTGTCCAAAAATTCTTGTATGTCATAATACTGATGAGTCAATAGCAATGTCTTCAATTTTTCCTTAAAATTACTGAGGCTTTTGACACATTTTATGTGTAGTTGCGGGAAGTTTCTTGTAAAATTTAATACTATTATGGAAGGGACTAGCGCAACATACTGCCAGACGATTATAGGGCCTGTGCAGATCATTGCTACTCCGTGTATCGTACTCATGAATGGAGCAATTGGTTGGAAATTTTGAAATATTTTGTCTAACGTAAACTACCAAATAAAATAGCGACATCTTACTATCGCTTTTTGACCTAACATTGCAGTAGGATAGACAAATTGAAGCGGGATTTGCTCCTAATGAGTCCCCCATGCAAGGCGGCCATGCTTGCTGTCAAAGCATAATGAAAGATTTTAGAAAAATGTTGTGCAAATCGTTTTTGATTGCAGTGAGAACCTCGAGCAGCCTCTGGACAGCTGTTTCAGCCCTGCTACGTTTCTGCTGAAGAAGTCCCAAGCAGGGCTGAAACAGCTGTCCAGAGGCTGCTCAAGGTTCTCACTGCAATCAAAAACGATTTGCACAACATTTTTCTAAAATCTTTCATTATGCTTTGACAGCAAGCATGGCCGCCTTGCATGGGGGACTCATTAGGAGCAAATCCCGCTTCAATTTGTCTATCCTACTGCAATGTTAGGTCAAAAAGCGATAGTAAGATGTCGCTATTTTATATGTTCATCATTCTTACATCGCATTTGCGAATAAATTGGGCAAGTCGTTTTTGGTCTGCAGTGGGAATGTCGAGCTACGTTTCTGCTGAAGAAGCCCCAAGCAGGGCTGAAACAGCTGTCCAGAGGCTGCTCGAGGTTCTCACTGCAATCAAAAACGATTTGCACAACATTTTTGTAAACTACCAAGTTGAATATGTAACGACACGGCAAAGTTAGTATTTTAGTTTTAGAAAATAACGGTTTACAATGAGTGTCATATTTTTCGCCGCAGATAATACGGATAGCTTTTTTTGGATGACAAATAATTTTTGAATGTTAACTTTGGATGAAGATCCCCTGAAAATAATCCCGTATAATATGGCAGATTGAAACAAACCGAAATAGGCAAGACGCAGAACATACAATCTTCTCAGTAGGAAACAAACTGAGCTCATTTTTGAACATAAGTATTCAATGTGTTTATTTCACGTCATCTTTTCGTCCATGTAGATACCTAAAAATTTTATGTTTTGCACCTGTCCTATGGATTTACCCTGTAATTTAATTAAGAGGCTACTGCAAACGTTAATATTTTTGGTTATAAAACTGATGAAGTTTGTTTTAGATGGATTGAAAACCAGTTCATTGTTACAACAATATAAATGCATCTCATTAACAATGTTATTTGAATTATGTATAAGAGTTTCGAGATCATTGGCAGCAGTTAACATTGTAGAGTCATCAGCGTATAAAATGATCCTACCAGGCGTCGACAGAGTTCGTGTCATATTATTTACAAAAATGATAAACAATAATGGACCGAACAGTGATCCCTGCGGTACACCCACCGGATTTTGTTTTTGTGATGACTGTAAATTGTTAATTGGTACATACTGAGTTCGATTACTCCAATATTCTGTTAGCCAGGCTAATGCTGGTCCGCAGATACCAATATTATTGAGTTTGTTTAATTGCGAAGAGTGTTCGATAGTGTCAAAGGCCCTTGACATGTCGAAAAAAATAGCTGCAACTTTATTTTTATTGTTCAAGGAATCTAAAATGAAATTAAGTGCATTGGAAATAGCCGAATCTGTGGATCGGCCTCTCCTGAAACCATGTTGGTTCGCAGTAAGAAAATTATTCTTTTCTAGGAAATTTATAAGTCGATCACCAAAGGCGGATTCAAATATCTTTGCAATAGAGCATTGTAGGGCAATAGGACAATAGGTAATTGACACAACTAGTTATTTCTCCTTTATTTATGTAAACAGGTATGATTTTGGATAGTTTCAACGAAGATGGAAAATGTCCTTCAAACGATAGATTGATTAAATATGGTAGTGGAATCGATATGAGTTTATTAACTCTAACTGAGTCCGTAATCGCTTCGTTATTATCGCGTAGTTCTTTGGGCGTATCATGAGGAACATTACCTGATGTACCATTAATTATTTGCCAGCAAGTTTTTGACATGTTACTTGACATAGTTATTTTTTTATTGTAGTAGAACCTTTTAGATTCGGCAATTTTCCGTTTATATGCATTTCTTATAAAGATTAGTCTGAGTTTCAACGCGTTACTTTTGTAATATTTGTACGTGTCGCTTAATTCTCTTAATAAAGTGGACAAGCTTCTGAGTTCATTAGTGTACCAAGGTTGACTAATTCTAATTTTCAATTTTTGACAACGAACTGGAAAAGCAGAATTGAAATACTCTAAGAAACGGTTATAAAAACAAGAAAATTTATTTTGGAAACCTGTTGCCTCATACATTTTCTGCCAATTTTCATTTCGTAATGAACATTGAAAGTGTTCAATGTTGACTTCCGAAAAGGATCTACATAGACGATGTTGAGTATTTTTGTTTAATACAATTCGTATTTCTAAAACTTGGAACGAGTTGTCTGACACATGCGCTTTCTGGCAAATATGTTACATTAGTGAAAATATTGTCAATTAAGTTAGCAGAATAACTTGTTACTCTTGTTGGAGAGAATACAGTTTGTTTAATGTTATATTCAAGAAATAAATTAATAATGTCATTTTTAGCATTCGATTGTTCCAGAAAATTTACATTAAAGTCCCCACAAACGATTATATGCGATTTGCCCTTGACAATGCTCGTAAGAGTGCGTTATAAAGATAATCTGAAGATGTCGAATGACCCGCTGGGTGAACGATATATGCTCAAAACAGTAAATGACTGGTTGGAAATTTTTAGTTTTATAACGCATATTTCATAGTCATCAGAACAAAAATTTTGAACATTTATTACTGATGTTATAGGTGAATACTCGAAAACAGACAGTGAAAAAAATTATGTACATAAAACATATTTAAATTCTGCAGGAAAAAGTGCCCTAAGTAATAAAAATGTATCTATAATGATAAAGAAGATATTACAGAAAAATGAAATTTCAAAATATTGGTTTTCTTGCTATAACTCCTGAATCACATGGTTTTTTTTTTTTTAATTACGAAACAGTTTATAACTGCCCCAATAATTAGGAATAATACGTCTCATTTAACTGAATTAGTATCTATTATGATAAGCTACATCGCCATGCTGGAAAAGTTATCTGGGACATCCTGTATTCTAACAGGCCACTCACCGTGAATATGCCTGTATATGGGAACTGCCTACTACATACGGAGTATAATAAATAATAAGCCTGCATTGAAGAATCAAAGTGGGAAAGAGAGGTCAAACCATAAATAAATTTATTTCGATTACGTCAACAACGGGGGTTTCCAGAAACACTCATTTTTTTATCAGCTAGCAATGAAAACAATTCCTACGGAATAATTTTATTTTTGCAAATCTTGTATACGTCGCAGTTATGAAAAGGATTCAAAGGCGAACAATCTGTTAAATATTAGCGTGAACTAACGTTTCGCAGTTTTTATGCTAGTTTTTCGATTCCTATGTTACTCTCAACAAAATAAAACACTACCCTCAAAATTTTAGGTTGCAAAAACAGTTGAAAAACGGGTGTTGCTGATCTGGGTCACTTATTCCTAGTTTCTGAAACGATAAATAAATTTAGGTAAAAATAAATTTTTCTTGACAGATAACTTTATGAAAAGTATAAATTGTTTACATTGCTACGTATACACTTTACCGATAAAGTTTTGAGAAACGGTTTTTAGAAGTTATGGTGAGATTACCTTGAGTTTATCTCTACGTAAAGTTTCAGCTCGTTTCAGAGACCGGGCATCAATTATGATATTAGGTATTTCTTTTCTCACGGTAGGTTCTTAAAAAGGTCCATTAAAGTTAAATAAAATACTCAAATTAAAGTTATTATCCAAAATTTTCTACAAAATTAAAATTAAATCATTATTACCATTTTGAAAGAAATTCTAGTCAATAACTTTAATTTTAATGTTTCGTTTAATTTTATTGAATCTTTTTAAGAACCTAACCACGAGAAAATAAATACCTGATGTCATAATTAAGTCATCCAAATCAGATATACGCGTATTTCGACTTTTTCACGACCTAGACGTCCGGTCTTTACTAACATGTAACTTGTGCATCTTTGTTTAATTTGACGTCCAGAGTGACATAGCACTCGATAAATTTGAAATATATACGGACAGAACCATTTACAGCACTCTGGACGTCAAATAAATAAAAAAAAACACACTTTACATGACAGCGGCATTTAATTTGTGCGGACTGTTTTTCAATTTTTTTTATCTCCGCAACTAAGATTTCAGAAAAAAAAAAGACATTTTTGTTTTCCAATGGTTCTAAAATCATCCTCGGAAATTTGGTGGGTTAAAGATCAGAGGAAGCAACATAAATAGAACCACGGATAGCTTTTGCAACTGTCTTTTTGTGACTTTGTCAACAGATTCTTTTCTTAGAACATGACATTGATCTTTTGTTTACAAATATGACCAAAATTCCTGATCCTGATCACAACTGCAAATCAGGAATCTACTGCTCTTTTCCATTTTTTCAATGCTACCGTTTTTCCAAGCTTCTTCACTTGAAACCAACGAGAAGATTTTTCGCATTCATATTGTTACCCACATCACTCAAAAAGGATTCAAATCAGACTTTTAGCGAACCAAGGTAAAATCTGATATGTATAAACAACCTAAAGTCATTGTTATGCAATACGTGACGTGTACTTGTGGATGCTTGTAAACGCTTAAAATTAAAAATTAAATTAAACTTAAGAGTATATTTTCTTCTCCTTCTTAAAAATCACTTGTGAAAGTAAGATTGTTAGTTTTTAAAATTCTCTAAATTGAATATATTCTGAATGCAGCTGGTCATTTCAGACAACTAACGGGTAATTATTATCTCACGATAGAAAACTAAATAGGAGTACAAAAGAAATTTTATTTGAAACGTTCCTCGATAAACGAGTGGTATAAACACCATATGTAAATGTTACGCAAGTTTGAGTAACTGTTATTATTGTACAACGAAATATAAAATTATAAAATGTGTTTTCACATGTTAGGTAACGAGTATCTGTTTGATTTCTCTATTAAAAATAAGTGCTCTTCAAACTTAGGCCAAACTTTTACGGACGCAGCGTTCTCCAGGACCAACCGAGGATGACTTTAGCAATTAACACATGGCTGTTGCTTAAACATGTTTTCTTTAATAAATTGTCCATAACGCATTTAAATGTGATTTTGTAAAATTTAAGAATCTTATTTTTATAAAAAATTATATTCTTTCAAATTTTACTTTTTTACTATTTAGAAATCAAGTGAAAATGACCGATGTCAATTGATACAATTCAGGTGAAAATAAACAACAAAAAGATATTTGAGAAAAATTCTGATTATTACCACAACCTATGTTTAGATTTTATTTTAGTTTATCAGAGCAAATTTATTAGCAGCGATGATAAAATTGGTCTCTAAAAACGGGGAAAATCTAGAAATAAATTATATACATTTTAAAAACAAAAAAATGTAATTAGGTAATATTTTATTATTATTTCAAAGGATTACACAGCACCATTCTTTTTCAGATGTGGAGGTCAGACTGTCTACTACATGTCCTCGAGGTCGCTGAATTGGAATCTGGGATCCATTTCACTCTATCACGTCAGGTTTTACCAATAACCCCATATACATTACATACATACCGGGTGGAAAGTTTCAAACCCGAACATAGCAAACTTGTATTGAAAAGTATAATTCTGTGAATTGCTGTTCGCCATTTGAAGATACAACAATGGCAATGGTATTAAAGAAAAGAGAAAATTATAGACAATAGTACGGTGTTAAAATTATTCCTAAATATTAATACTTTTGGAATATAAATAAAATTTTCTAATTTTAAACAGAAAAAATAGTTGCTTATGTCAGATTTAAAACTTTCAGTTCTTTCAATTAATGGAAAATAATTTATACGTCAGTCAAAAAGTATTATTATGATTAATGTACAGAGCAAATAAGAGGTAGGTACTTTTGTCGTTTAAGTTACAATTCTTTCTTTATTAGAATGATAATTGTAATCTACGTCATTGTATACGAAAATAAATACTGTTGTTTCTAATACTACCAATAAACTTGAAATGATGCCATGGGCAATCAATACCGACACATGTCGATACTAAATCAGTTTTAAATTCAATTGTACTAAGAATTAAATAAGTTTCACACAGTTCAAAAATAAGTAACGTACAACTGTAAGGAATAATAAAAAAAACACATCAATTCCACAAATTCAGTTGTCATCAACATTGTTTTGAAATTAACAAGAATAGTAGGAAAGTATTTTGTGAAGTAATGCAGGAGCAAAGAAATAAATCCAAACAGTTTTTCATCGTCAGTATGCTACACAGATGAATGGAATTTTATTTTGGATAAGAAAAATTTTATTTCTTTTCAAAAGTATGAACACAATTCGAATAATTTTAACACATTCGCCTTAATTTTATCTTTCATTTAATACCATTTCCATTTTTGTATCTCTAAATGGCGAGCAGTAATCTACAGAAACGTCGTTCTCGATGAAACTTTGCTATGTTTGGGTTTGAAACTTTTCACCCGGTATAACGATTCTGTAAAGGGAGCTGTGAACGCACAAATAACCCTATAGATTTAACCCCGAATCCTCTAACTCCATAACCGTCCAATAACCACGTTACTCAGTAGTTTAGTGATCGATTATGGGGTTTCAGGGTTATGGGGTTAGGGGGTTTGGAGTTCAATCTATACGGTTACAGGTTGTAGGTGCATTGTTCCCTATACAGGATCGTTTGTGTGTAATAGGACAGCTTAGATTCTGAGGATATAAGGAGTTATTGGTAAAACCAGACGTAATGGAGTGAAATGGATTCGGAATCAGCGACTAGAAAACAGGCAGTAGACATAGCCTGACCTCAAGATCTGAAAAAAAAAATTATGGGGCGTTATCCATGAGATTAGTGACTAGTTAAAATTTTTGATTAAAATTCATCGAAAGAGAAGTCTTGAGGCACTTTAAAATTTTGTAAGTCAAGTTTCCAAATCCGTTTATTGAACGAACAGCACGGTAAAATAGGTTGACTAGTTGACGTGCTTCGGAAGAAATTCCATTTTCAAAATTCGAAGAAAGTATTATAAAATGAAATTACAAAAAAAAGCTGGTAAATCTAAAAAGAGAAAATGGATAAAGGCAAGGGCTCACAAATTATTAAAATTTGTCCAATTAATGGTTTTGAGGAAATTAAGATGAGAAAACTGAATCTGATCGTTTAACAAGGCGACTTCACTGTTCTTCCCATGTAGAAAAATTTCCGCAATATTGTATTTTAAACTTCTGGATCAGTTTGATCTCATGATTATCAGTACTCTTGTGACCTGACTCAATAATATGGAGAGCAAAATTAGAGTTAGTTTTACTTCTAGCAGAAGACAGGTGTTCATTTAAGCAAATGGACAAACTTCTACCAGTTTGGCCTATGTATATCGAATTACAATCATTTTAAGGAATAAACACCATTTCTCTTCATGACCTCAACCTTATCCTTCGTATTATTAAGCAGGGCTAAAATATTGGAATTAATCGAAGAAGTAACCTTAATCTCTTCGAGGTGGTTAAGAGATTTTCTCAATTTATCTGAAATCGGACCTAAATAAGGTATGGAGGCGTAACTAAAATTCAAATCGATAGACAAATTATGTTGGATTGGATAAAGAGATTGGTTTATTAATTAATTACCAATTTTGTGAAAAAGTTTTTTGATGAGGTTGAGGACAGTGTTGATCTAACTGGTAAAATTGGTATAATTCATGGGTACACAAAAAGCCCTATGGAAAAAAGCTATAAAAGCTGACAGTTTGTGTTGAATGGAATGGTTGGAGTGAAAGTTAGTGACAGCATCAGTATTCGTGGGTTTCCTAAATACTTTAAAAGAAAAGTCTGTAATAATCTGGTGATTTTAACGTCCAGAAAGTTATCGCTATTATCTCTTTCAACTTCTAACATTCTTCTATTTTTATGAAAAGTGTTGAAATGATGTAAAAGTAAAGATATTCGTGACTCGAAGCCTCTCTTAGGATGAATTTTATTAAAAAAATTATTATTATTATTATTTGATGGCAAAAAAGAAACTTTGTGTTTGTTCAATATAAAATTTCCTAAACATAAATTGAAAAAAATGGATTAAGATTTTTTTTTCTTCAGAGATCCTGACGGCTAATTATTTCTGAAATACCCTATACATATACACATAAATATTACTGGAGCGTTGTTTTTTTAATAACTTTTACTTGCATTATCACTCAATTCAATTTCAAAGTGATTCATTTACAGTTTGAATTTCAAGTTAAAGCAAGAATTTCTTTCAATTCAAGACGTTTACCTAGTTGCAGTTGTTTATAACGTGACTAAAACTCATTAGCATTCGTCTGGTCCAGATGAACCAAGCTGAGTGCGCCAAAATAAGAATTCGGGAGAAAGATAAAGATTAATGCCCCGATAGCGGAGTAAAGCAAAAGTTCTCGTTCAAGGTCAGCAATGACCCACTCTGGTTTCCTGTCTCAAACATACTTTCTCGGCTGGCTGCTTTAATAAAATTGCCTTTTCCATATGTCACCGTGCGCAAAATTAATTAATTACTTTAACGTATACACAATGAGAAATTTAAAAAAGGAAATCAAATTATTTTACCTCATGAAACAAATTACAAACGTAAAATCTCCAAAATCTACAAATTTAATGGTTTCATAAAGTTTCTATTTGCAATTATTACGAAAAAGAAAATGAAAGTGATGGATAAGTGGCCAGTAGAGCTGAGATTACATGCAATTCGAAAGGCTAAATTTACGGCGAAGCGAAGCAAAAAAGGATACTTTTCGAAGGCATCATATATGCCTACTTGTCTACTCGCCGTCCGCTCATATAACAAACAATTTTCAGTTCTAAATAGTAAGACGAAAACGGAAACGCCCAAGCCTGGAGTATCAAGACCTCTCTTTCCTGTTTTAATTCAAATTTTGAACCAAAGACAAATAAAATTAAATCGAAACACATCTACATGTGTACGATCGCTTAACACGTATTATTTTATGACATTGTCGTTAATGAAAACCTAATCTATTGACCCACTCATTGAACATTTTATATGTACTTTTAATTTGCAGATAAATTGGTAATTTTGTGTTTTCTTTTCGAGGCATCCTGACTTTCGCCGCAATAAAGTGTGAAACTTGTGATTTTCTTTACGATATTAAAGAACTATCAAAACGAATTTTCCCTCGCAGAGTGTATTTTCACTTCAAGCGAAAAGACAAAAATCGTGTTTCCAGGTATCATTCTGTTTATGACGTGTTTAGTTTCTCTTAGCAGTAAAAGCAGATATTAATTTTCATAAACTAAAACAAGAAAATTTTATCCAGATATAAAAATATTCTTATTTAATGTTACCTTTTTTGATCTTTATTTATATTTTGTTAGAGTAAAACTAATTGTAAGATTTAGAGCTTATCCTAACACGATTAATATCTTTTCTATTAAGTTTATATAGAACTAATTAATTGTCAAGCAGAACATATTGTTATTTATACTGTTTTTCTTCAAACTGACAAAGATAGATTGGTACCATTAATTTTTTTATACATTTTTGTTTGCTGAAATTGAAGCATGAATGAAGAGTGGTACTATGCTGGCCTCTACAATTTCGATATTTTTCTTCAGACAACGAATGCATCGAGGTACTCGAAATTGATAAACATCTTCACCTATTGGAATACACAATATTATATATACTTTTTGGGAGTAAAGTACCTTCTAAACTCTAAAGTGACTGCAACAGAAAATTCAAGTGTATAGTTAATAATTTGACGAACTTTATTACCTTCAGACATCACACAAGAATGCTTTTCATTTATTATTTTCGTTAATCGTTTAAAAATTTTTGAAGGAGAATGCAAATTGTTAAGTTATTTTTTCTATTAGGAAGGGTATATAGATCTAATAATTCCCAGACGAGAAACTAGATGATTTAGGATAGCAGTCTGAAAGAAAGATAAGATTTCAATCTGTGCCAACAGTACTTCTAATACATGACATTTGATCGCTAATAAGTGTTTTAACTGGTGTCCAACTTTCTACCGGTCACCGTATGTATGTTTTCTTTATAATATTTAATAACAGGAGGGGATAAAGTGTTAAAGCTTTGTTAATTGCTCCCTGTATTTTAAAATTCGTACTAGGGGATACTATAAGTGGAGTAACATATGAAAAGGATCCAGAAGGTCTTTCTCTGTCGATTGGCCACCTTAGGTTAGAATTAAAAAACGAACGTCATTACCAGGGACAGGACTTATAAAGATTTTCCGGAAGTTATACAAAATTTAACGCGCGTATTTTTAGGTTTAATTGACGAAATAGCACTTTGCAAGTACGGTCATCGACTCAGGCTTAATTGCTGCGGAAGTTGTCTCGGTTGGGTTACCGACGTCTGCACAACTTCCAAGTCGCAGTTCCTTTTCGGAATTTATGAAAAATTAACATTTTAATAAAGGGAGTTCCATGCTGATAAATGAAAACCAAGTCGTTTGAACTTACCTGCAGGGCTACACCAGCAATACATTACATTCAAAACAATTAACGTACTTGCTTATTAAATGTGTTTGACGAGAGGCTGAGGAGATAAATGACAACTACTCAGAAAGCTTTTGGTTAATACAAAAGCTTAGTAGTATTTTCTTAGATGTTACCAATCTCTTTACTTCTGTACCTATTGCCGAATGTCTTAATTTGGTCAATTTCCTTCTATTTGACAGTAATCTGAACGATAACGAAATTCAATGTCTCATTGAGCTTTTGGAGCTGATACTTGATACTACAAAATTTCTTTCAGTTTAACAATAAATTTTATACTCAAAAGCATAGACTTGCTACGGGATGTAGTTTGTCACACCTTCTTGTTGATAGTTTTATGAATCTGAATTTTTCAAATCAGGAAATGTTTCATCTAATAATTTTACTATTTTATGCTAGACATATCGACGACATTCTGATCAATAGTTCAAACAGCGACATCCTACGAACGCTTTTTGACCTAACATTGCATTAGGATTGACAAATTGAAGCCAGTTTGCTACATAATAACTCATCCCATGTAAGGCGGTCATGCTTGCCGTCAAAGCATAATGAAAGTTTAAAAAAAAATTGTCAATCCTAATGCAATGTCAGGTCAAAAAGCGATCATAGGATGTTGCTGTTTAAACTATTCATCACTATTATATCGCGTTTGCGATTAACCTTCGTCGAATCGGTTTGGTGAAATTCTCGAGCTACGCTTCTGCTGATGAAGCCCCAAATAGGGCTGCAACAGTTTTACAGAGGCTGCTCGAATGATTCACTGCCATCAAAAACGATTAGCAACAAATTTTTTTAAGACATTCTGATCGATTGAAAGGGTGATTTTGCTTCTGCCTTTTTACTTTTAAATCAATTCAACACTTTACATAAAAATATTAAATTTACCTTAGAAGTTGGACGTGGTAATAATATTAACTTTCACGACATTACAACCACCAGATTTTTACAATCATTTTGTTTAAAATATTTAGTAAACCAATTAATAGTGATGCTGTCATTAATTTTAACTCTAATCATTCTATCCGGCAAAAACTTTTGTGGCTTTTTTCATAGAGCTTTTTCCTTACCGATGAATTACCTTAATTTTATTAGGGAGATCAAAACTATCATTCAAATAGCCTACAATAACAATTTTCCTAAGTCGATCGTTAAAAAAATTTTCCACAAAATTTGCAATAAATTAGTTAATTATAATTACATATCTGTTTACTCTATTCAACAAAAGATTTCTTTGGATTCGAATTTCAGTTTTGCCTTCATATTTTATTTAAGTCTGATTTCAAATAAATTAAGAAAATCCCTTTAACCACCATGAATGGGTTAAGATTACTTTTTCGAATAATTGAAATATTTTAGCTCTGCTAAATAATACGAAGGATAAAGTTTATTTTATGAAAAAAATTGGTGTCTTTCCTTAAAATGTGGTGATTATAATTCTATACATACATATACATAGGCCAAATTGGTAGAAGTTTGTCTGTTCGTTTAAAAGAATGTTTCGCTTTGGCTAAATTGGGCAACACTAACTCAAATTTTGTTTTATATATGAAGCCATTAAAATCAAAACCTGCTAAATCCAAAATTTTTCATTTTCCCTTTTTTTGCACGATTTTAAAGTACAAGTACCCATCTATCTCTAGGCATGAGAATTGGGTTATTAAAATCAAAACCTGCTAAATGGGCTTCAAAATCGCTTCGGAAAATTGTGACCTTAGAATCAAAACCTACTATATCCGTATGAAATCTGTTGTCTATTCCTATCAAAAAGGTTTAATTTTGTGTGTAAATAATGATATAATAATCATTTCAGTGAAATTAACAAGCTGTACTCGAAAAATGCGCCTAAAAGTAGTTGAAAATGAGGAATTTGTGTTATATTTCGTGGACTTTGAATCAAAAATCCAAATTTAAATTCCAAATTTCTGAAGATGTAAAGCGCGTACAGAAATGAGGTCTACACCAAAATAGTGTGCCATTTTAGGACATTAAATTTATTGATGCCACTTTGATTGAGAAATATCGGATACTCTCTTGGGAATTAACATTTTTTATGTTTCTTGGGTTGGGTCTCCTGAAATATTTTGAAAATGGATTTAGCAGGTTCCGATTCCAATAGACTCAATATTATAGTTTTTAGAGTCTGGTCACAATTTGCTTATCATGAGATTCAACTGATCAATCAATTTCTCAAAAGCTGAAAATTGCACATTGCTGAAATTTTAGATTTTTTTTACAGTAAAGTTACCTTGTTAAACGATCAGATCCAGATTTTTTATCTCAATTTCTTTGAAACTATAAATTGGAATAAATTCAAATAATCATTTGACCATTGCCTTTTCCATTTTTTCTGTTTAGATTTCATCCAATAATTTTTAATTTGTCTTCTGTTTGTTCCTTGCAGCTTATTTAGCTGGTACTCGGGAAGATTTTTATCCTTATTTTCGGAATACATAACTTCTTTAAATAAACACTAATAGAAATACGATCATTCTTTTATATTTAGTATAAATTTTTCAATAGGTAAAACGACACCCCACGATCGCTTCTTGACCTAAGATTGTATAAGGAATAAGTTGGTCAAGTCGTTTTTGGTTTGTAGGGGAAGTCTCGAGCTATGTTTCTGCTGAAGAAGCCCCAAATAGGGCTGAAACAGCTGTACACAGGCTGCTCGAGGGTTTCACTGCAATCAAGAACATTTGCAACAATTTTTTTTATAAACTTTTCATTAACTCGGCGCACATACGGGTATTTGCCCCGAAAAGCTGGCCAAAAGTCGAATGACATAAGACCGTGAATTTGACTATAATAACTATTACCTAAGATAGAAAAATACTTAGGGATCAAGAGAGTAATCTTATTTTTTCCCTCGGGTAGATGAACAAAATACCACCAAAGGGATCAAAGCACCTTGATAGTCGATTGTGTTAAACGTGTATGCCTAACTCAAAAAATATTAAATTCAAACTGTTTCTAATTCTTCTTTGAAGCTATATGCTATGATTTCTGTAACGGAAGATGTTCAGCTAGGTAAGCACCGCTCATATCAACTATTAATTTTTAAATGCTACTGTCAGCATTTAAGATATTTCAGATTAACGGTATGTCAAATTTTTATCATTGAATTTTCGATTATATAGTATATCGAAAGAGTTTTCTTATGTCACGGCGTTTCCGGGTCGATTCTTTTTCTGTTACGTATTACAGTAGGCAATAAACTTTAAATATCTGAAGACTTCGGCTGCCGAAGTTTTCCTATAAATTTATAACAATTATTTTTTTAATTCTGTGACTTGCAATAGTAGGCAAAAAACTTTGCAAAAAAATTAGATTTTATACAAAACGACACAGTTAAAAATTCTACATATCTTTACTTTAAATAGAATGTTAATGTTAATGGATATTAAATTTATTATGTCTCTAAAATATCATCTCCAAAAGCTTACTATTTTAGGAATATAATTAAATAGCTAATATTTTTTATTTGAAATTTCAGTAGGTAACTTAAATTAGAGAAATTTTAGATTTTTTCCTGCTCGAATTAATGGTACCTGAGGAGAAATAAACTAATAAATATCAGGTTTACGAGATTTTCGATTGTTTTCAACTTTTTTTAAATGATTCGATGATAAACAAGTGTAATGTTCTGTTTAAAGAAATTGAAAGCAATGGAAAATCTCTTAAACCTGACAGTCATTTGTTTTTCCTATGGTACCCTAAATCCGAGCAGAAAGTTCTGAAACTTCTAATTTAAGTTACTTCATAAAAATGCAAATAATGAAAAAAATTTTGTTGCAAATCGTTTTTGGAAGCCTCGAGTAGCCTCTGTACAGCTGCTTCAGCCCTGCTTGGGGCTTCGTCAGCAGAGACATAGCTCGACATTTCCACTGCAAACAAAAACGACTTTTTCCAATTTATTCGCAACTGCGATGTAAGAGTGATGAACAGATAAAACAGTGACAACCTACGATCGCTTTTTGACCTGACATTGCAGTAGGATAGACAAATTGAAGCAGATTTGCTCCTAATAAATCCCCCACGCAAGGAAGCCAAAAATTTTTTTAAAACTTTCATTATGCTTCGACACCAAGCATGACCGCCTTGCGTGGGGGACTTATTAGGAGCAAATCCGCTTCAATTTGTTTATCCTACTGCAATTTCAGGTCAAAAAGCGATCGTAGATTGTCGCTGTTTTATCTGTTCATCGCAAATAATGAAGTTTGCTAGTGTACCGGCTTCCCATGAACATTCTGTATAAACTCGGAAATTAAGGAGACGTCTTGCGGCGAATGGATAGATCACATTCAATATGTTGCTTTTTCAACAGTATCTTCAATTGGGGGCAGGAGTTAAAGGAAACTCATATGGTGCATAATTAAAGTGTGCGCCCGGTATATGGTAACAGATAACAAATTTCAGCCTAAAATACTTTATTGTCACCGAATAAATGCGAAAATATGAAAAAATAATTTTGGTCAACTTTTTGGGTTGAATACCTCTATGTGCGGCGTTAGTCGCGCCGTGAGGGAAACTTTCCACTGATACAATGTAAATCAAAGGGATGTTTTAAGGAAAGTAGTTAACGAATTTGAATGGGACGTAGATTACCAAAGTTAAGAAGGTGGTAAAAACTATTAGATGAAGTTTCGGGCCTGAAATATAACTGGAAAACCGAAAAAATTAAAGAAAATGAACCTTGTGAGAGAGACTCATATAGCCACCAAGGCCGGGTTAAGTTTCTGAAATAATAGTTTGCCTTATGCCAATGCAGTTACGAAAGTCAGTGGGCGCAAATTTTTGATTACGCTCTTGTTAAAAACGCCGTATTGGTGATCGCGTTTTCCGTAATAGAAATTGGTCGTTATGTCGTCCCTGTAAACCCCCGTGGTTTTATCAGATATGTAAAATGTTGGAACGTAAGTAGACTCTTTCTCGGGGATCGAAATAAGTTTTTTTTTCATTTACAAAATATAGCAAAACACTTTGTACTTGTAGATTTCTAGGAAAAAAATTAATTTAAATGAGCCTCATTTCAAAAGCTGTGACATCGTTGATTATCTTACACGTGCGTATAGAACCAGGTAACTGAAACACTTGTCACAAGAAAAACCTTTTGAGTGTTTTCAACAGAAATAATAAACACATTTTTCCCCATCTGTATGTCCTATATGACCGAATAAAGTCGAACAATTTTCTAAAAGCGTTCGATTATAGAGAGTAGGTTAAACGTACGGTGATTTTTCAATTAGAGATTACGTCCATTCGTTTCGTGTGAAGAGATAACGACGGCCGATGATTATTTATCATTTAATGGTCGGACGAACAGACGTACCCGAATGGACGTGCATTCGCCTTATCAGTCATATTATGCGTTTCCGAATCCGTGCATATGGTTTGGGGCTTAACATTTTAATGGATTTGATGCACCCATTATGAGTACGTGAATTTCTGAACGTAGTGTCGCTCTCACACCATTTTTATCAGCCGGCTGCGGGCCTTATCACGATAGTAGGAAACGAATCTGAGAGTGACATTACTTCCTGGGGATGTCGGTAGTAAATATTTACTATTACGTACGTGTTTGTTTTGAGCCGACGCTTTTTTGTACTATGATCAATTGATAGCGCTACGTGTTTGTGTGTATAGAGAAGCAAACAGAAACGATTAAAATAATTTGGTTTGCTTATGATATAAACGTTACTATATGTCTATTAAAAATGCTTAACATTTTAAAAATTAACCAAATCCTTTAATAAATCATACTGATTCATCGCTTCATTTCGAAAGTATTACGTATTAAAAAAAAATATTGTATAATTCTGCCCAAGCAAAAATTACGCTGCTGTTGGAATGAAAACTTTTAAAGTTTCGTCTGTCTCATCATTCATTAACACTTTTAAAGTGGAGTCACTTGAAGAACGTCCACGACTCTCTGCAAATATTGCACCTTGTCTTTTGTTGTTCACTGTTAAGTACTTGAGCTTCTTCTAAGTAACTTCAGCTGTCAGCAGGTAACAAAAAAATGACCGAGGCAAAGTATTGTCTGAGACCGTTCCTTGTTTGTACAACTTGTTTTATCTTTAACATGCAGGAGGTCTACTGATCTTATCGTCCCTTCCGAAAGTTTAAGTGTCTTGAATAATAGCTTTGTGAAATGTTTCAATTGTTTTATAATGGATTAAAATTTTCGTAGAAACCGAAGATAATGCTTCTATCGTATGGATTCTTGCCCCTTAACCTAAAGAGCAAATTTTTCATTATTCCCAACGTAGATATCTCCGTTGTTAAAAGATAAAAGATGCAACTTTGGTTAAACGGGATGAAGTACAGATAATAAAAACTTTTTTTTTTTTTAATCTTGAACCCGACAGAAAAGTGATGCGAACACACTCAACGTTTCGCTATAGATTTATAGCTTCGTCAAGAGTGAAAAAAGTAAATAAACAAGTTGTCAAGAGAAACAAGTCGTCAAGGGAAACGAAAAGGTAACATGATTTTAAACTAAAATACAAATTGTCCGGAATAAAGCGATTTTCAAACTGGGAGGCGCGGGAAAGTGCAAAGGCAGGCGCGAAAACATAACAGAAATCTAATTTTCATAACAAAACATAGATTAATAAAAAAATACGCTTTTATAAATAAACTTCTGTATTATTTTATAAAAGTAAGGAAGAGAAGCAGTCGCCGGGGTTAGATTTTTTTTAAAGGGAGGCGTAGAAACATAAAGTTTGGAGACCGCAGCACTATGGTAACATGTCTCCGTCACTTTGTAAAGAAAATTTTGCAAATTGTTTACAAAAATTATACATCGTGTTATATGCTCTTCGAGAATGGTTTCTCGCTTATCCGCTCATTCATATCTCCAGTCAAGCGAAGTGCTTATTGACACCGCAAAAGCTTTGCAAATACTTTTGTGGTTCATTGTTCATAAATTAAGTAAAAAATCTAAGGGGTTAGGGAAATTACAAATTTATATAGGTACCTAAGTGTTCTGTAAGATTATGATTATTTACAAATCTAAATGAAATAAATTCACGTACTTCATGGTAGACAGAATTATATAGATCTTAATGATACGCACCTTTGTTTAAATTACAATTATTTTAATTGCCCTGCTTGCCTAGTGTCAATATTAATCGGTTTTACCAGAAAAAAAATTGATTTCAATAAAGAATACCAAAATAAAGTAGGATAGCCGAGGTAATACGTACATACATTAATGTAATCTGCTCGTCTAGAATTTTATCATCCGTGACCAAGTTATTGATGTAACTAGGAAAAACGTGGAGACATTATTACACTAACTTAAATAACCATATAAAGTTTAATTTATTATCCGTGCGCATTCTCAACAAGAACCGCTTGCATCTAACGAGAGCATTGAGGCCTCGAGCATAAGATATTTTCTTCTACCTCCGGACGTTACCGAGGAAGAACGCATCAACGAAATTAGTAGCTCTAAGCGATTATAAACAAGGAGAAAGCGACGTGGAAAGCCTTTAACGATATTGATTCAATAGAAAAGTCGCATAAATTTCTTCTTTCCTGCGCCCCACCCCAGTGAAAGGCGCTTGTAGACGGCGAGGTAGCTCTGAGCACATGTCTCCGTTGTCATTCATTTCAACAGCAACCCGAAGTCAAAACCAGAAGCGAGAGGCGCTGGTTCGATAGCGTTCTGTATCGATGACAAACATTTGTTTATTTTTGTGTTGGCCAAGAGCCGCAAGCGATGATTTAGTGTGACGAGAGTGACGATGGGGATTCTCAAGTACGCTTTTGTTGTTCTTTTTGTTTGTGTCGCCTGTGAGGAAGAGGTACTCGAGGAGGGAACCGGCGAAAAGGCGAGGACGCTCGTGGACAATGACTTTCAGCACAATGTAAGCAAATATAATGACTTTGCAGATAAGGGAAAATTAAAATGTCTTTATCAGAACTATTGATTTTGAAGATATTATGTAAATATATCTTAAATAAAGACAATTTCATGACAAGGCTCTAATATCCTACTTTTCTTTATTTATTAATTTGTTAATTTAACTGTTTGTTACGTCATATGTTTAGTATTTGATGAATTTTAGACGGCTTATATTCACAGTAATCTTTAAAGTACCAAATTATAGTATCATTTTTAAAGATATGGAATTGGTTCTATGGAAAGATTTATGAAACGTTAAATCACAGACCCTCAAAATTAAAAGTGCGTCGTATCACAATTTCAATATAACATAAGAATATCGATATTCGTCGGAAACATCACAATGTCGGCAGTATTCCATAGTGTCGATCATATTGATGTACCGATAGATAGGTACCTGAAAATGAAAATATCGTTCTCGATAAATTCTCGCGGTCCTAATGTCACGGTACCCAATGCAAATATAATTTACTTTCTACAGATGGCTCTGGGTAATAAACACCACTTTGAAAAATAATAATTATGCGCTGCAGAATTGTTCAATAACAGTTTTAGTAATAGTAAGCTCTTTAGAAATATTACTCTATTATCAGCAATATCGAGAATAACGGTTCATAGATGTTATCGAAATATCGATGTTCGATCTAAAAATGGAAATATCGTTATTCGATAATAATAATAATAATCAAACAGATGGTATATACGTCTATAAATTCTCGCAGCCCTACTGTACCCTACTGCCCTACTATCAAAAATCAAAATCAAAATAAAAAGTTATGTATGTGACTGTATAACAATTTTAAACGTTGTAATCACCTATCCATTTCTTAAGTGGTTTGATGAGGGCACTAGAATAATGTAGAGAAGGACATACTCCGATCTATCCGCCCACCCTTCAGGATCATCAGCTTCAAATTCCAAAAGCTCTTGAAACAAGCTTTCCAATGATACTAAACAAAGAACGATGTGGTTGAACAGCACTTGAATAAGTAATTGAAATAATTCAAAAGGAAAGTGTTACGAGATAGGGGTATGTTTTTTTTTTAATTTACAAGTTGGGGTGGTTGTGGCCTGGGTAGGTGAGAGTATCTCACATTATTTATTATGTCATTTGGGTTTCGCTTCGAACTGATTTTTTTTCAATTTTTAAGAAATAGCTGATTGTAACTATTAAAATTATCACATTATGTTTTTAATAGGTGGTACTGTGCTGAAAGTCAAGCAAAGATATATTCGGGGAAAAATTGTATAATAATAAAGTGAATAATAATAGTCACGTAATAACGTAAAAATAATCTAAGTATTATACAAATTTTTGTTAAAATATTAAAAAAATAAAAACTTAAGAATAAAATACTGAAAATCACACCTAAAATCAAATCACATTAACGTTGCAATTGCCTTATACCTGACTTTAAAATATTAGTTTGATGAATTAAAGACTTCGCAAGATATTGCAAAAATCACTCTCGACCCTCTTTCAGGGCCTAACTCTCATATTAGTAATTTAAAAAAAAGTATAAAAAAAGATATTCTTATTTTTTTTTTTTTGATATTTTATTCACCCTGAAAATATCTGAAGATAATTTTTAATCATCGTATATAAATAATATTCATACAACAAAATATTTCGGAAAAATTGAAAACTAATTTGTTTTACTTTTTCTAAACTATGTAAAAAGAACTGGAATGGATTTTTTAGCCTAAAGTATTTGTCTCAATTTAAATCTGAATTATTTATTTTTTTTTACCTTCTTGTTTTAATTTTACCTTCTACGCCATGTGTCTATTTTTTTCCTTGAGCGTTTCAAAGTGATAATCAATTTAGACCAGTGCATAAATATTTAGTTGACATTATATTTGAAAAAAGAATTAGTAAATTATAGCTGCATAAAAGATTCCTCAACCTCGAACAGTTTCCGTGTTGCGTAAATATTATTATATAAAATATCTGTTCTGTAAAGTATTCAAAAGTAACACTATTTAGATTTAAATTATTTTAATTTTGAACAAAACAAATAAATATTCTTGTGATAGTAAACCTATCTCTGTCACTTTGTAACACAGTTATGTAAATTTTTTCACATACAAGGTGGTTTCTTTCGCTTAAAAGTTTGAATCTGTTTTCCACTAGTTTGAATCTGGATTCTGTAGTTTTTGCAACAAAACACCTCAAATTAAATTATTAACTGAATTATTGATGTGATAGTTCGCCTGCAAATAACTGCAATTCAATCCAAACGAAATATAAAAATAGTTTAATTCGAAGGGAAAAGGGAATTACCAATCTGAATTGAAATTTCAAGGAGAGTGGGAATTAATCCGTTTGCAAAAGAACGTCCGTCTTTGAATCTAAACGCGTTTGGACCACGTTTTTGTGAGCAAAAGAAAGCACCTACTGTCGGAAGCAAAAAAAGATAAATTACAGTTTCCTGTAATTATTCTTTCTGAAAATGGTAGTGATTATAGACGGCTTCACAGATAACGTTTTAAAAGTTTTCAAAACTAACAAGTTTAACACTTTGGTAAAATCTATGAATTTGTCTCTAATCTAGGGCATCTTGAGGAAGAATAATTACAAGAAATTGTAATTTGCAATCATTAGTTAAAAAAATAGGAGTAATTACTAAAGATGTCGATTACGTTTACTTAATTTGCAATTAATTGTAATTATATATACGTTTGTATATCTTAATAAACATTTCAAGTTTTAACATAATTATTAATTACTCTAAAATTCATAAAATCAATAGGATAAGAATAAAACAAAAATAAAATTACAATTTAATAAGTTTTCAGTTCTACTATCAGTAGGATAAGAATAAAATAAAAATAAAAATACAAGTCATATGATCTGAACTGAATTTTGAGGAATTTAATAACGTTTTCAGTTCACTGTTCCAGAGCACTCTGAGAGTATATCCATCCCTCGTTATTATATGAGGTTAAAAATAAGATGGTAACACATACTCTGAACAGTCTATCGATCACGCTATAAATCGTATAGCATTTATATGCTGTTTCATAAATCAAGAAGTACAAGGTTTTTTTTTTATATTTTGCACCTTCTGTCTAGACCTAGAGGCTTTATTTTAAGAGTTACTTTACATTACTACACTTTAAGTACAAAAAGGTTTTATGCGTAATATCTTTTCGAGTTATCACTAAAAATAAGAACGCACCGCAAAGTGAGGAAAAAAATACATTTTTTTTTTAATGAAACGGCCCTGTATACATGTTGTTTCCTAAGATAAAGGATTATTTGTTCCAACTTTGAAAGATACATGATATATGTATTGACATTTGGAAGAGCCGTTTGTGAGATATTTGAGGTTAGAATTTCAATAAATCAATATTTGAAATATTAAAGGAATTTGGAAAATTTTCTTTATTATTAATTCATTGTTTCGAATATTCGAATTCATATTATCCCTTGCTAACTAAAGCAGCATAATGTTTTATATTTTTGAACGGAGGAAAAGTGATCTTTCATCTTAGTAAACAATATACAGGCCGTTCCGTTAAAAAAAAAAAACACAAATTGCATTTTTTTTAACTGTACAATGTGCTTTTGTTTCTTGTGATAACTCTAAAAGATAATAGTCGTAAAACTCTACAATCTTTGTATTTATCGATACAATTGTCTCCAAGGATTACATGGAGTAGATAAAAACGTTTGGTATTAGTGTATTGATTCTTGCTTCATGTGCATTGCGGACATTCTGTGTATGAAGTTCCTACTTCTATTTCTATTATATGTACCTCCAACTCCGCGAATCTCCTTATGCGTCTTCTTTCAGTCAATATTTTCATAAACTTTATTTTTGTTTTAAATTAAAATAGTGTTAGTAAGCCCTCTCTTAGATACTTTCGAGATTTTCCTTTTGTTTATTATGATCAATCCAGTTTGACATTTACTTGACTCTGTCTCTTATTTTTTGTCTGATATACGCTATTTTCTGTTCTGCACTTCAGGATTGATATCGTGATATGATTTTCAAATTTTTGTGTAGTACGGTATTTTCAAATGCAATAATTAAACTATTTCTATAAACAACGTATTTAAAAGAACTTTCAGTTTCATGGTCTCGGTCTCAAAATTTGATTATCGGTAGACGTCGTCTTATAAACTTTAATCATTCATATAAATTAATACTGCAGAAACTAAAAGCGTAAACTGTTATAATAACACGCCATGTTTAATTCTCATTATAGCAATAATCGAATAATTCAGACACGCTTGATTGATTTGTTTATGAAAAAAAAACATGTTATTGTTGTAGGCTGATATAAATAAAACGTCCTTGTCACATTTCTCCATTAAAATTCTACAAACATTTACCACGCAAATACATTTTTTGGTTAATCAATCTTATCAGGAGGAATTGCAGGCGTCTATCACTATTACAACATTGAGGTATTTCTATCAGTGCCAATGTCAGGTCAAAACCGATCATTATCGAATTCGATGACATTACAACAAGGCCAGTTTTGTTTGTTATTATTAGTCAGTGCAAGGATAAACAACATGATTGATACTCGCTCATCTCTCGCGATGGAAGAAAGTAGGCAACTAACCCAGTTTCTCAGCTTGTGTATTAACTTTCATTGTAAAAATTTACTAATAAAAGTAATTATATTTTTGCAAGCGCGGTCAAATTTCCTGTACTTTCCGATTAAAAAATATTGCGTCTGCGACTGTATTCGTGTATGAACTTACTTTTGAGTTGACGGATTCGTGTATGTACTTATTTTTGAGTGAATGAAGAACAAATGTACGATGCATTTTTTTTTTATTGATGGAAAAGTGAAGTGAGAAAAAGAACAACTTAAAAAATGAATTTTCTTATTTAAATTTATTAACTTCAAGTGTGATAAAATTTTTTACAGAGGAATTGGGTCATCAATACAAAACAAAGTTTCCAAAATTATGTAACTACTACTAAAATTAATAGAGAAATTCGAAATAGGTACATATAACTTTCGTAAAATTCATTTTTTTTTCTTAATCGCTTTCTTAGTATCATTAAAACTGAAGAAGTATATTTTTAAAAAAAGGAACTAAACAATCGCTAAATAAATTTCACATAAAACGATGTCTCAAGAAAAAATGTAAACCAAAAATCTTGCTTTAGAAATCGCACTTAAAATCGAAATTACGAACGAGGAGTTTAGTTCAGTGTAATAATGAAAAACAAGATGTGAGAAAGGAAATCGAGAGAAAACTAGGAAATGAGGTAATTAGTGGCACTCGTAAACATATACTCGTAAGTAAAACTAATCGACATGGGAAAAGTTGATGTGAATTTATACACTCAGAAAAATAAAATGTTTAGTCAACCAAAAATGTATTCAGTTAACAAAATTTTTATTCACCTATTAAGAATGATGTCTGGTAAGGTAATTGAACCAACAGTTAATTTTTTTTTTAATATTTTATATTGAATCTACTTTTATTTCGTTTTAGACAAGCATGCATATGAAGACACTGGTGTCTATTTTGTAACATTGATATGGATTTGAAACAAATCAATTATTGTTATATACCAAGTGACCTTGCAAAAATGGTATTCTGTAAACAGTTTCGTAACAACTTGCAATCCCTATCAAGTGTGATATCAAATTAATATGCAACTGTCTTCAATTGGCAGTCGGCAATCCACTTGAATTATTATGAAATCGTATCAAATTTTCTTCAATTTTTGAAGGCCATAGAAGACCATATCAATTGATATGCATATCAATATTAAAGAATAGCCCTGATGTATGCCACTTCAATATACAAAAAGATCGATAAAACAGGTCAAGAATTTCAAATTGTTCACGTAAGTTGCTTTTAGCAACTACTTATTTTATTTGACTGGATGCTCTTAGGAGACAATGGCTGTACTGAAGTCGTTGTTAACTAATCCATGATTAAATATACGATTTTCTATGCTTTAATTCGAGATTAAATTTAATCACTGTCGGTGCAACTGAACATAAAACTATATATTAATATTTATACATATAGGTATGTTTATTTTCAAATACTGTCGGTGCAACTGAACATAAAACTATATATTAATACTTATACACATATATGTTTATTTTCAAATATCGTGAGAGATCGTGAAACTTAATTTATTTCGAAAAAATGCAAATAAAGAAATTAGTCATTCACAGCTCCTGTGAATACCCTGTAAGTCGAAATGTTTTTCCTTTTCCTTAGAATTAGAATTACATGAGCTTTCATATGGCCAAGTTTGGCGGTGACTTAATAAAATCACCCTTTATAAGATTTTGCATTACACAAACTGACGTCTGAGTAGGTGTCATGTAATCCAAGCACGCTTGTGAGAAAGAAAAAAACAATTGGGTTTTTGATTTCAAGAATGAAGAACAACAAACCGGTAATAACAGCTTTTATTTTCGTAAACATTCGATAGTCTACTAGGTATTAATTTCGTTTAAAATTTATACGAACTTCAGTAAAAATAATTCCTGTTATCACAGTTCATATTTATACAATTTAATTCCGAACACATTTTCAGTAAGTTTTAAATTTTCGAAAAACAAATTATAGATTTTTTTATTTTTACAAGAAATTATACCTTGAATACGAGGGCTGCTGGAAAAGTTTCTGGAAACAGTATGAAAAAACGCATATGAAATTTGGTAAATGGTATCATTGTTTTTCGAAGTATTTACTTCTGACGTCAATACACTTTTGCGTACGCTCGAACCAATTTCTAAAACGTTTTCCACTCTAAAGATGGTACCTCAGAAACCAGTGTTCGGAATGTTTCAACCGCTGCTTCAGCCGACGAAAATCGCTCACCACCCATTTTATTTATGATATTTGGGAACAAAAAGAAATCATTAGGTGATAAATCAGGTGAATATGAACAATGAGTCATTAATTCAACATTTTTGTTGGACAAAAAATCAACTGCTTGACGGGCGAGTGAGAGCTGGCGTTGTCATTATGGAGAATAATTCGTCGATTTCGATTGTTTCTTCTTATTTGATCGATGACTTCCGGCAAACAAATTGTAGTATACCAATCAGCATTCACGGTTTTTCGATCCTCTAAAGCCACGGTTGCTACATCTCCAGTTAAACCAAAGAAACAAACAATCATTTGCTTCGCAGCACTGCGTGAACGGACAACTTTTGTTGGTTTTGGTTCATTTTGAAATACCCAAACGGTAGATTGTTGTTTAGTTTCTGGCTCGTACGAATAGATCCACGTTTCGTCACCAGTAACGATGTTATAAACTAAATTTGAACGACCTCCATTGATTTTCTTGAGCATTTCTTCGCACCAGTTGCCACGACCCTGCTTTTGCGCTTCTGTTAAATTGTGTGGGATCCAACGACTGCAAAGCTTTCGTACGTTCAAATGATCATGCAATATCTGGTGTATTGCTTCATGTCAATGCGTAAGGATGCTTGAATCTCACGGTATCTCACATGTCGATCTCGCTCAAGCAATTCACGCACAGCATTCAACATTCAACAACATTAGTGGCAACAACAGATGTTGATGGACGACCTTCACGAAATTCGTCACTGAGAGAGGTACGTCTACGCTGGAATTCGGCAAACCAATTATAAACACTGCTTCTTGATGGTGGTTCATCTCCAAAAGCCAAATGAAGCCGATCGAGGCATTGTTTCGGCGTTAGACCACATTTGAAATCGTAAAAAATCATGGCACGAAAATTTTCACGCGAGATTTCCATGTTTACACAAAATTACTTTTTCTCAAAAGCTGTACAAACAAAACTAGTTCACTTGGATAGGAACTGTCAATAGAATTGTAGGCGAGAAACGTCAAATTTTTCAAATATGACAGTTGATAAACGCTAGTAATTCTAGACGTACTAGATTCCAGAAAATTTTCCAGCAGCCCACGTATGTATATTGCATTTTAAATGTTGAAAAATTGCGAAAAGACTAATTTCTTTTCGAAAGTGTTTACAAAATTGTGTAGTATTGTTTTCCTTGCTATAACTTATTTGATTTCTCCTTATCTGATGTTCCTTGCAAGTTTCTATTTTATTTGATTCTACCTGTCATTGTGAACTCTCAAATTGTCAGTTTAATGTAACATCGGATTTTTATACTTTCAATATTGTTTCCTTTTTGAGCCTAAAAACTAAAATAGTTTTTGAGCCTATTTATAATTCGATGTATGATAAAACTTCAATTACATACTTTCGTGCTGTTCCACCGTATAATCTTCTAATTTTTTTTTATCTGTGGTGTTTGCTCAATGGAGTCCTAATTCATAAACTAGTCAGGACCTCAGGAGCGAGAGTGTATTTTTGTATGTGTAAAGTGTTCCATGGCTTTGTTATTTCCAAACCTCCTCGCCATTGGGAAGGGAAACAGTATCGAATTGTATCCTCAACACTGAAGGGTACCTGTAGTGAGTAACAACCACCCCCGAGAATATCTCGAGCGGGATGCGAACCCACGACCTTACTATTGCAAGGCCGGTCCCTTACCACTTGGACCATTCAGCGTTTAGGCGTTAATCTGAATACTATTTAAAGTATTGGTTGTAACAGTAACAGGAGTAATCTAATATTTATTTTTTGTTTTCGAAGTTGTTTTATTCCAATAATGCAGATATAAGATTATCAATTATTAATTTCTTAAACACTGTTATTCATTGTTGAAATGAATGAAACATTCTTATGTAATTATTAACTGCTGTCGTTAAAACATTACGTTTTATCACAGCTTTTTATCAGTAATTTATTTCGTAAGCAAAGAGTAAAAAACCTATACTCTGATTTAATAATATCCAAATATTTTTGGTATTAGTAAAACAATTCCTAAGACATTAGTTAGTGGAAGTCATTGGCGCAAAGTTCGATAACTTCGCTTTATCAATCGCAGACGCAAACATTTAACACGCATACATACAACATACATCGATGATGATAATATCGAAATAAACCGCATTAATATTCAAACAGGCAACTCAGATTATTTCAAACCAGACGTCATGTTTGCCTTACCTCAACTGAAACATCCTGCAGCCTCAATGTACACTTTAAAGGCCGCTTCACATTATGCAATTTATATTGCAGTAAGATGCAATTATTTATTATTGTGCGCATGCTCATTGGTAAATGTGTCTGAGCATTAATTGTTAATTAACTTCAATAAAACCACTCGAATATAAGATAAATAAATACTTACACTCAAAAATTGTTCCCAGTTATTGCAATTACACAGACATTACGTTCCTATAAAACTGTGAGCAAGGTTAATTTTCTGTGCAATTTTTATTGCATTGCATTGTATAACGCGTCCTTTAATGCACAGACGTGCAATTTTTGCAAAAATTCGCGTCCGTTTAACCAAGCTAATAATAGTGATGTACGGATGAAAGTCAAGACCGTAACATTAAATCAACTTATCTCTCCTGAAATAACAATTAATTGCTTGGTTATTGCGTGAGTGCATGTGCAACAGCGAACGAAAAAAGAAACGCCGCCGGCTAAACTCACATACACACGTAACCTAGATATTTCCGAAACTACTCGCTAGGTAATGGTTTTGAATGTGAATATTTTCATCACTGGGTTGATTATGTTTATCGTTGAAAACGTAAATGGTCACGTTGACCCGCTGACATTGGTCATTCCGAGCGAGTGAAACTGGAAAAAGTAAAACTTCTTGAATAATGCACGTTTCGGCGGAGCGTGCGGTGAAAGTTCCGATTAATTAATTCGATTTGAAGACGATTCTCTAAAATTATATTTTATATTCATTTAAGCGACGAGATTGCTATTCCTTGGATTGTATTTCTTAATAGCAAGCTATCTTCTTTCTAAAATTTACAATTAGAAATAACTGTAATTTAGCGAACACTGTAAAAATTAAGAACCAAATATCGAAAATATAATTCCGTTAATATAGGAAAAACTAGTCAAAATAATTAAAATAAAAAACCAAAAAAATAGAATTGTTCCGTATGCTGGTAGAAGAACAATCATTAGCTATCTTCGCGAAGCTAGTCTCCAACTTATTCTTTCCGCCAACGATTTTTGAATTGTTTTTTTTTTATGTTTCTATAGTAGAAATCGTTTGTGGAAAATAAAAATTCTGAATTTTGTTTAAATTTTAATAGTTAAGGTTAGGTCAGTAGGGGTTAGGTTTGAGACCAACTTCGCGAAAAAAGCTAATAACACAAACAAAACAACATTCGGATTTTGATACAGTTTGACCTTAAACTGTGCTCTTTTTATTTTAATAATACTAATATTACTTAATAGATATTGGTTCTTGTCCGATGAAAATTGTAAGTACAAAGTTTCTTTAATCTCGCACCGGACAGAAATATGAAGGGAAAACACTCAACGTTTCGCTATATATTTATAGCTTCGTCAGGAGTATATAGCGAAACGTTGAGTATTTTCCCTTCATATTTTTGTCCGGTTCGAGATTAAAAAAAAACGTTGTACTTATTAATATTACTAATATGTATTACTTATCGCGAATCTAATTTTAAAAGGACAATATGTAGAAATGTGGGAAACTCAAAATGTCTTAAAATTCTGTTAATAAATGTACAGATTTTGCATATTCCAATGATATATTATGGAGTTTTCTTTATTTTTTGATTCTTTAATCCTGCTGCGTTAGTCGCATGATACGTGACATTCAAGTTTATTTTTGTTATTTTAAATTTTTGGACAATTTGCGTCCAAAACAATAAAAACAAATGCATGTAATATTTATTATGTATGTGTGTATAATATTTATTATGTGTAGTTCAATTCAGAAAAGAATATACGCACGTCATATACGAAATTCGTCTATTTCAGGTGGTTGCGCTACGTTAATCAACACCATGCGAATTTTTATGTATCGGAAATGAATCATTTAAGGCTATTCTGTAACATTGACGTGCATTTCAATTGATATGGTTTTCTATAATTGAAGAGTACTTGGTACGATTTCATAACAATTCAAGTGGATTGCCGACCGCCAATTGAAGAGAGATGCATATTAATTCGATATCACGATACCACACTAAATACGGATTGCAAGTTGTTACGAAACTGTTTACAGAATACCGATTTTGCAAGGTCACCGAATTCATAGCAATAATTGTTACGCATCAATGTTACAGAATAGACCCCATTAAATTAAGTACAAATATGAAATTAATAATAGTGTTGATTAACGTAGTGCAACCACCTAAGATAGGCGAGTTTCGTATATGACGTTCATGTATTCTTTCCTGAATTGAACAGTGTGTATTTATAATATACAGGGACATTAATGGTAAGTGGTCTATTAGATTTTATTGAAAACTATGCTTTACTGGTCGTTCAAAATTTGTACATGGTATTAATCGATAAGGAGCTATTGAAATAATACAAAATCAGTCTTAGCGTACTTCCGGTTCCACCGGAAGCCGATACTAACTTGGATGGATGGATTCTATTTTCAATTCTTTTGTATTCACATACATTAAAGCTAAAAAATGTATTGTTTTAACGGCATTCACTTTTTTTCTAAAAGTGTTGGCAATTACAGTGATCACAACAAATTGAAATATATTAGAAACTAAAAAAAGATATCGATTAATACTTTTCTCTGCTTGAATACAGAGACAAAGTAAAAAAATAGACTGTAGATTTCATTTACTATTTTTTAAAGGACAAGAAAGTGTTTCAATTGAAAACATTTAGATTTAGCATAACGCAATACATAGTTTTTGATATAACTGCTACTGTACTATACGTAAATGCACAAAGAAAAAATTGCTTTACATTATACTAATTTACGTTACGAGAAAATAGTATAAAAAAATATTAGCAAAGAAATGTTATGAAACGGACACAAATACATCTGTTTCTGTACGATTTTATGGTACCTACCATAATTTGTTTTACTGTTTTACACTATCCTAAAAATTGGTATACCATTTTCTGCTATCATTTCATATGATAATGTGAAACAGGCTGTAAAAACACATTCAAAATTTTTAGCTATTAGTCTGATAAGTTTCTTAGTCCGCGTGATATTTACATACTACCCTTTACAGCGTTTTTCTTTCTCGCATTATTGCCTTATACCACAGAGCAGGGTTGCCATTTTTAGGGAATTTTCCCTAGATCTAGGGAAATCAGATGTCTTAAAGGGATAAAGGGAAAATTTATGTTTTTGGCCAAAATCTAGGGAAATTTCAACTAAATTCTTCAAAAAATAAAATATTATTTAAATAAGAGAAATTAATGTGGAATAAACCTTTTTCTCGCCAGGAAAACGAAATCATACCAATAGTGGGTGTTTTAAAACGATGCAGGGAATACATTAACAATAAACTAAAAAAAAGTTTATATCATGCACTAACAGTGAAGTGTACGACACACTGCGTGAAAAACTATCAGACAGCTAAAGTGAATGAACAGCGCAAATTATTAAAACGAATGGCAAATGATATCCAAAAATTTAATCTAAAATTTTCATTATTATGCTTGGAAAATATCCCAGCATTACCAATACCAGCGCTACTCAAACAATGTTTAAAAGACTATTAAAGAGACATTTTTGGTATAGGCGAGGTTTCAAACTTATGATTTGTAATTCTTAATTCAGAATTTCAATTGTAATTTTTAATTTGTAATTCTTAATTTTTATATATTAATTGGTATCTTATTTTGAGAAGTAACTTTTCTTTTCATTTTAATGTAGTTTAATATAATTCCAACAGCTGCGGTCCTCAGTACCAGTTGCTGAACTGTTTTGAGGGCCCTAAATGAAACTAAATCTGTTCCATTCAACTTTTGGGTCTATTGAACTAAATAAATTCGACGCTCTTCTTTGTAATATATTTAAGAAAGAGTAGTATTAAATTGTAGCAACCGAATTGTACAGAGTAGGTCTAGAAATAAATAAATTAAATTAAATTAAGATAAAAAAATATAAAAGTTTTTGATGCTGCTTCTATTAGCGCAAGGGTAACTTATTTATTACCCTTTATTATTGAGGTAAGAAAACCACCATATTACAAACTCAAAACGGTTTTTTTTTAATTACTTAACATAAAATCAAAATAAAAAAGTAGTAAAGTTTATCCCATAAAGTAGGGACAGCTAATTAATAGATGGATAGAAGTTAAAATTAGTTTAACTTTTGTACCGTTTGTACGTACATACAAGTAAAAATCTTATTTTTTTGTAGTTTTTGATAATCATATTTTTTTTAAATACTCGTACAATAAATATAAAAAAAATAAAGAGACGTGTTTTTTATACTCGTCCCACTTTGGTGATTTATAAGTTGTCTATTTTAAAGCTAATGAAATCTAGGGAATTTTGAAACAAAAATCTAGGGAATTTGCAAAATTTCATCTGGCAACCCTGCCCCAGAGCGTCTAGTCGTGATGGTCGATATTATGTCGTATACTGTGACTGTGCGTTATCTAACTTATCTAAATTATGATCCGATTGGTCGAATTGATAAAGAAATGTTCGAATACAAATTTAACTAATTTTTAGCATTATGAGAATAAGATGCGAAACGACTATAACATCTTAAGAAAATTAAAAAGCGTATTTTACCCCCTACGCCCCTCCTCATTCAGCAATTTTATAGAGTAGGCTAGAGAGTAGAGTACGTAAATAAATAATAAATACAATTACTAAAAGTGAGGATATGAAAGATTTCTACTCATTCCTTTTCTCTTGGAGTTAACAAAAAATTCCCATAATGTTCTCTTTATTTTTTATCCTTTGGTATGTTTGGTCCGGTACAGTTTTACGTAATTGTTTGTTTACTGCACCTGCACGCCAATGTGATATTTAAATTGGCACATAAAAACATAGTCCTTGATTATTTGACATTCAATTCGGCGCCCATATAATACGTGTAGGAAGTCAACGATTTTTACAAGCGGTCGTTTATCACAGTTAATTACCATAATTTTGTTCACTTAATAAGGCTAAACTTCCAACCAACTGGTTTCAATGGACTTCATAGTAATAACGCAATTTACATGACAAGAAAATGCGTAAATAACTGATTCGTTGAAATAGGTATCACTTATCATCTGTGACGTTCGGTTTTTTTCTATAATAATACAGTTTAGACTAATTATAATAGTGTACAGTACAAAATAAACATAAAAAATAATTATATACGTATTTGTTAGTAATTAAATTCTTAAAATGCGTAACCCACCTGTTGTTAAAATGCGCAACACACCTGTTAATTTGTTTATGAACATGTTTATCGAACTTGCTTGTTGTCTGTGTAAAGAAAAATTATAATATTGAGAAATATTTAGTTTTTATACGAGTAGATACACATTTATTCTTATTCATCTGCACGAAACATGTTCTTCGAACAGGCCAAATTCAATTATCATAGAACTTGAAACCATTTGAGGTTTAACTTCTGTTACCGCAAAAATTTGCTACTCTTCTGACAAGAATGTTTTGCGGAATACATTACTTGTGTCTGGGGCACAGAAATTTTCCCAGTTTCCCGTTTTTGGCTTTCACTTTGTGATTATTTTTTTCCGCACTTCACGATTGTTAAATTAATTGCTTTTGAATTCTTTTGTTGAAATCAGGGATCTCCAAACTAGGGCCCGTAAGCACCATCAATCCGGCCCACTGCCACGGGCCGGACGGACATGTCCGTTATTCAGCCCACCATACTTCAGTTTTGATTACATTGTAAAATTTACATTAAATGAGTTGAAGGTCAGTTTCGATTGCAGTGGACCTCTTGAGGATCCCCTGTACACCTGTCTTGACTCTATTTGGGCTCTCTTCAGCAACGGAGTAGCTCAAGAACTCCAACTGCAATCAAACTGATCTGTCCGAGTTACCTCAAAAATCGAGTGAAAATGTGGATAACATTAGGGACGGTTATAGCAACAACCAATTTGTTACCTAAAATGTCATCCCGCAGGAAACGGTCAAATCACGCAATTGCATTGTAGCGAATTTTCAAATACATTTCAAAATTCACCGCAATGCAATGTCCTTGACACCGTAAGTACAGTTGCGGCCTTTGAAAACTGGCACACTGAGAATTGCCATCAACATCAAAAATTCATAATTTTGTAGTGCGTAAATCAAACCTTTTGATGTCAGCGTCAAATTTGACAAATCCATATAAGGGTTACGTTAAGTGAACGGCAATTCTGACCAAAGTGGTGGGACTTTACTAACTCACTTAACGGTCACAGTTAATGGCTAGGTAGGTACTGTGATTATAAATTATGACAGAAGAGGGCGGGAATGGAACAGGTTTTAAAAGAGTCTCTAAAGTTTCGAAATTAGTGAAATACGCCACGAGTTTACTTCGTTTAAATCTTTGGATAATAAGAAAAGTAATATATCTAATTCTTAGCTGCAATCCTCATTTCACATCACCTGTATTTCTATTCTGATCTGCCAAATTGGTCCGACTAATCACTTAACGTTTCAGACCACGCTGGTCACATTTTAAATCGCGACGAATTTTTCCAATCAGCTGATTGATCACGTGGTACAGTCTGACCGTTGACTTAACGATTTTGCTTAAAATAACCGTTCACTTAACGCAACCAAGGTTTTAAAATGATTTGAGTGACGTTTAGAAAGTCAGATTTAGGATAACTTCACACCACCGAAACATTGTATTCGTCAAAGTGTACCAGTTTTCTAAGGCCCCGACTGTACCAACTGAAATTCTAAACGGAGCAGAGTCCATCCCCGCGCCACCACCTCACCGGCTAGTTCCGAAAAGAAAATTTGCGCGTAATTCAAAACTATAGTTAGTTGGTGTGATGAGCTAGCTTGTCGCCGCCAAAAAAAACGTGGACACTTTTCTTGACGGAAATTTAACCATACTAAAACTTTTGCTGAGTAGCTGTAATTATGAACTTCCTCTATGAATGACAAACAAATTAGCTTTTTTAAAGATAAATTCGTTTTCCATTTTGCCTTAGCTGCATGGCTAACATAAGCCAATATTTTTGAAACAGAAATGAGTGAACTTTATTAATAATTGTCTGCTATTGCTCTTATCGGTAAGTGTCAGTTCATAATTACAGCCCCCCAGCAAAATTCTCAGCATTATTAAATTTACGTCATAAAAGTGCCCACTTTCTTTTGGCGGCGACAGTCTTGGCCCTTGGGACTTAATGGAAAAGTCAGTGTGGTCCTTAAGCTAAAAAGTTTAGAGATCTCTGGTTTAAATAATCATGTGTGCAAATACACTTAAATATTATTAACTTAAATATTATTTTTATTTCAATAGTCCTAGTTCCAAACAATTGTGTGGGGCAAGGTGAGAGAATCGATGTCGTAAATTACAGGAAAATTGTTTACAAAGTAATACACAACTTACAAAATTTAGAGACCCTCTAGCTAGACTCTGGCAGAATGGCATGCATTAATTGGTTCCGACATATTTCAGCAAAAATGTATTTCAGTCAATCAAGAAAGAATGGAATTGTAGTTTGGCACCGACACTTAAATTTGACAAGAAGCAAGCAAGGTTAGGTAATATTGTCAATTTGATACTGACGGAACTTTTTTGCCGAAAACTGACTTTAAAAAAGTATTAAGGCCCGATCTTACCACCTCCTGTTAAATTTAACCGTCGGTTAATATCCTAGGAAACCATTGTGAGCACAATAGTTTCTAAGGATATTAACCAATGGTTAAATTTATCCAGAGATGGTAAGATCGGGCCTAAGTCATGTAAATAACAGCTGGTTTAGAAGAATAAAATTGATCCTTTTTACGAAAATTAGCATTTGCTAAAATATCAGCGACAATGGTAATATTAGAATTTATAAGCGATAGATGTGCGTCAAGATGCGTATGAATTAAGTAGAGCAGGGGATCTTCTTACTGTGACCTTGACGCACATCTGAGTTTAGTTGAGTATTTTCTAAATCAGTTGAAGCTGCATATCAAATGGGACGCTAAAGATTAACGGATTCGAGTATTATAGCATTACAGCTTATTCTCAGAACTTCTGCCGCGAGTCACATTCCGAGGCTTAAATAATTAAATTTCTTTAGACATATCGGATGTACTTGGTTTTCTGAGACATAAAACAATAAAACTTTATTGAGGTAGGAGTATCTATTATTTATTGTCACCAATAACGTATCATGATCTTGGGTACGATTCTTGATCAATATTGATCAGCTCGTCTATTAGAAACCGTCTGTTTTTATTATTTCATTTGTTTTCATTGAATTTCTACTGGATGCTCCAGGCCATATGTTTAGAATTTTAATTTTTTAACGATTTGCTTAAAACTTGGAAACGAGTTAAGTGAAATAAAAATTTAATTTGAATTTTCTGTCATACTACTGGGCATCGTAAGATTTTCGGTTTCGCCAGAAGTGACATCAACTTTCTTATTTTAAAAAAATTTGTTGCAAATCGTTTTTGATTGCAGTGAAAACCTCGAGCAGCAGCCTCTGTAGTACAGCTGTTTCAGTCCTATTTGAGACTTCTGAAAAATGATTTGCAACAATTTTTTTTTTAAACTTTCATTATGCTTTGACAGCAAGCATGGCCGCCTTGCATAGATAGCTTATTATGTAGCAGTTCAATTTGTTATCCTCCTGCAATGTCAAGTCAAGAAGCGATCGTGGGATGTCGCTGTTTTATATTTTCTTATTTTAAATGAAACAGTACATATTTTCACATATTTGAAATCTGCAGTTCATTGCCAATCCAAATACATATCACGATGCAGGAATCGGAAAAAAAATCTGTTTGATTGTATTTGATTTTTAATATTTTTACAGCATTTGATTTTATTCCATTTTAACTCATGTGTTTTTTAGTCTAGTTCAACAGAGAACGTTTTTCTGAATACACTGGTAACAAATACTTTCTTTGACAATCGTTTAAAATATAGTGGCCCTTGATTCCAAATAAAACATGCTCTGCCATAAATGATTATTATCAAATTACTTTTAAAAGTCTACATACATAATCTATTAGAAACTTTTCAATTTTCTTTTAATTAGAGATCTAATTTAAATAAATTCTTCGTATTTTTTACACAAATATCAAATAATAATAATAATAATAACAATACCTTTTTATACATAAGTTTAAGCTATAAGAGTAATTGAAACATTTAAAATCGTCTTAAATTATTGTTTTTTTTTTGTTTTGTTTAAAACATGTTCAATTTTAGGTCACTTTTAAATGTTTTAAACAAAAAAAAATTTAATAAAAAAAGTTTTCTTTAAAAAACTTTTCTTCTAACCCTGAGCAGAGCGCATAGATTTTCAAGGTTCAAGAGTGAATTACATGAATTTATACATGTAAAATTAAAAACAAAGAGCAAGTTCTATTTCTCAAGGTTTTTGACGTGAAATTTTAGTAAATTCTAGTGACTTTGATTGTTGCTATTGGCTGTTAGGCTCAGATGAATGAAGAACGACTTCAGGTAGTTTATGCGGGTATATGTTTATAAATAATTTTAGCTTCAGGACAGTTTAATCAGTGATGACCACGTGCTCTTCGTTTGGATGACACCCTTGATAACATAATCCAACATTCCCAGCTGCTCGAAGAAAATAAGTTGAAGTTAGAAGCATTAATGAGTTACCATCTTCACCAACATTACCATTCTAAATTACTATTTAGCAGAAAATATTTTTATTAATATAATTGAAACGTGTATTGCAAATTACAATTCATGAATTTATACACACATGGTTACATGAATTTTACGTGAAATTATTGGAACATGTATTGCCGGCTTTAGATATACGTCACTCCTCTAAACTGAAGCACTTCTGAATTGTTCGGTTTATTTACTCTTAGGTACAATGAAACGCAGTTGCTCTCGCTCACACTTTTGATCAGAGAGTAAATCGAGCGCAAATGCCGAATTCAGCTATAATAGTTGCACATATAAAATAGCTATTTTATATGTTCATCATTCTTACATCGCAATTGCGAATAAATTGGGCAAGTCGTTTTTGGTCTGCAGTGGGAATGTCGAGCTACGTCTCTGCTGAAGAAGCCCCAAGCAGGGCTGAAACAGCTGTCCAGAGGCTGCTCGAGGTTCTCGCTGCAATCAAAAACGATTTGCAAAAAATTTTTCTATAATAGTTGCGTTGTTATGGTAACGACACCGACTGTAATGTGTATGCGCCGTGGATCGTGAACAATTAAAATCGCCATAGTATGATCTGACGTCACCAAAGACCGCACGGACAGCCCCACCAGAGCGACCAGACGTTCGGCTTTATACATGTAAATTCGAGCGGAACTTCTCATATACTATCTTTGAGTAGTGTCAAGGTATTTGTATGAAAAGTAATTAGCGATAAACTTTACTTCAAGTTCATGTATTCAATGTTTCCAAACAAATCTACGAATAAGTTAACTTGTAAGAGGAACACATTATAATACAGGGAGATTTTTTACTGTGTGCAAATAAAAAAAAAAACCTCAGTATAAGTAGAGTAAAGTCGGCATATATGGAATAGACGTGCTAATATGGAATACCCGGTATTTTTGAAATAAGAAGAATTTTTTTTTTATTACACCTCAAGTGGCGATATCTCGCGCCGAGTTACCAATTATACATTTAACTAAAAACTCAATTTTCTGATTAATTTGATATCAGATACACGTTACATTTTTGGCTTTTGTGAATAAATAAGGTTTCCGATACTTAATATTAGAGTACAGTCGGCATACATAGAATAGACCGGCTATTTTTGAAATAAGAAGCGCCATCTGTTAAATCACGCTGGTATTAACGTGAGTTTCGATATTGTAGGCTACTACTGTAGAGGTTGTCAGCCGGTAAGATTGCATAACTTTACAATACATGAATTTGTGAATTTAACGTTTTGGAAGTTTTCGCGCGGTGCCAGAAAAACGTATTTAGGCAGATTTCTTAAAATAAAAGTGTTTTTTACACCAATTTAAGTTTGTTATAATGTAAATTAGTACAACTTTTGATACTTCACCTTATTAATTCAAGGTATTACATATTTTTCCTTATTTCATATTATCCCAGTTGACTATTCCAAATTGCCCGCCATTATTAATCGTACCATGAAAATGTAGTTTTTTTAATTTCTTACAGAAATTTTTCCAAAAAATATGTATTTCTTAAATTTATTATATGCAATCACTAGAAAACAACATAAAGTACTTTTAATTAAAATATTTCAGTATTTAGTATCTTGGTTCAGAATTTGACAGCCCAAAGAATGGGTATTCCAAACTGGTTGTCTCATAACCTACGGAGGAGATTAAAAGGGTAGCTAGGGGAGATCAAATTAAAGCTTTTCCATTAATAAAATTTTTGGTCAAAAATAAATAATTAACAAGTTACAAGAGTTTAAAGTGAAATTAATTAACAAGTAAAAGTTACTCCCTGTAGTAACATTTTACGTTTCAAATTTTAATTTGAGGCATTTATGAGTTAATTGAACACTGCTTTACAATTAACAACTATTTATAACTGTAGTTACGTTAAAATTGCGGAATTTTTATTTTTTCTTCTAATGCCCAGAAACGGGTTTTCACATCGTTGTGCACCGCCTACTAATTAAAAACAAAACTAGGAAACAGATTAACATGGTCATTTTAAGAATGGTAGTTTTAATAAATTTTTGATTTTATTTAACAATGAAGTTGCATTTCGTGAAATAATTTTTATTAATTAAGAAGCTATAGGTGTAAATTAATGAAGAAATTAAGAAAGTTAAACTGCTGTAACTTTCTTATTATTGGGTTTTGGTCAAAAGCGAATTAAGAAAAAAAGCTTTATTTTGATGTCCTACAACTGCCCTTTCAATCTTCTCCGTACGTTGAGAGACACCCAGTATATGCCGACTTTACATAAAATGCTACCTTCTGCGGGTATTTTTTGGCGGTTGCCGTATCATAGCAAAAAAAATTTGGAGGTACCACTTGTTTGGAACTGTTAAAATGTGCGAAAAGCAACAACGAACCACATGCGTTATTTACAACGTCTTGAATTGCACTAATTATTAATTTATTTTAATAAATCCAGGCGTATTGTGATCGGATCGTTTGCACAAGGTCAAGTTAAATACTGACCTATCTTCGTCATTCAACAGGCGGCCACGAGAGTTAGGCCAGCATCTACTCATTAGCTATGGCAGCAGTTCTCAAACAGTTTGATGAAAATCTGCCAATACATTTTTCTCGAAAACTATTAACTTTTTGTTAAGGATATATGAGTTCAGTCGTTGTCGTTTATGGTGATGTATTACAAGTTTAAATATTTGCACACAGTAAAAGAACACCCAGTATAATTCAAAATTTTTAATTCTACTTAAATCTACTTGACAATGTAATTTAAATAAATATCTGTTATAGGTACTTGATAACTACCAGCACAAATATTTTCCGACTTAACAATCTAGACTCGCGTCATCAAAATCATAAACATTTACGTATACTATGGTATTTACGTGCTTATAATTACCCATTAATGAGTTAAGAAACACATTTAAGTTTTACGCAAAAAGGAAAGAAACTGAAGAAGCGGCCGCTTTCAAATTCCCGCTTGCGAAAATACAACTTTATCAGAGCGATAACTGAAAAAAGAATCACTTTTACCGGTCCAACAATTTATTTAACAATACAGTATCTAATAACTACTTGGCGTTAATATAAAAGTGCATATTAATATAACGAGTATTATTCAGACTCTCACATATTTTAAGCAAGTTCGAAAAATCTTGCTCGTTACGCAGGAATTACTTGCGGACGTGTTAATACGAACGTCAGTATAATCTTGGCCGGAATGTTACGTAACAGTAACTTACGAGTTCAGTCACTGGTGCACGCGTTTGGGCGAGGTGAAAGTATTCCACGATAACCATGAAGAAGTAAAATAAATTGAGAGTGAATAAGAAGAGCCATGAAATTTAATTCGACTTTCTCAGTTCATATAATAAATGAAGAAACACTTAGAAAATAACGTTATTTGTTGTTAACTACTTATACATCTCAATCTTCCAGCTTAGAATAACTTATTTCTACCCATATATGCTTTTAATTCCATAATTTCTTCAAATAAATGGCATTTTTTTTTTCAGCGATGGCGAGCCGTGGAACCCCTCAACGCGGGTACAAGTAGTTGGATTTCAAATGACCAACCACCCCAAGAACCAAACATAAATACTGATAACATTCCAAAACGCAGACGTCTTCGTAAGCGCAAGCGAAGACCTCAAATAATTCCGTTAACCGACTCCGAAAACTCCGAAATATCAGCGCGTAGGATACGAAGGCCGCCATTACTTAACGAAAGCAAGAAACCTTGGAAGGAAATGGAGGATGAAAGCCAGATGAGGCCGAATAAAAGAAGACGGATCATTCCGACGTACATCGACGACGAGAGCCCAACCTTCAATCAGCACTTTGGGTTTGGAGATAGAGAAATCCTTAAAATCCCAGACTCTGATGTCGAAGTGTACCAAGCAGATGAGGCCGTTCCAGAGGATAAAAAAATACTACCCGACTTGAAAAAATTGCTCAAGCAAGCGGGCGGATCAAGTCTGAGCGAAATACTGCAGCAAAAGAATCTATCACTAAATGATTTATTAACTGGGCAAAGGCAAGCAATTTTGGCTTTAACGGAGAAACCCCCTGATGATGTAATTACAGAGTATAAAAACCCTGTCGAGATGGACGAATATCAAAAGCCGACATCAAACGAAGTAAACCGCGAAAACCCTATTGAAAACCCTAACGAAAATACAAATATGAAAGGGCAAGACAATACCGTCTATAGTGTTGATACTGAAGAGACTGCTACAGAAAGAATATTTGTACCATCACATCCCAAGTACTACACATCCTTGGATTATAAGCCGAGTATAATCAAAATCAGCTCAGTTGGCCCCGAAGCAACCACCAGTACAAATATTTCCGACGCCAAAGAAGAAAAACCTGATAGGGACAAAACTAATTTACCAATAACCAATGCCCAAATGCATAAAAGATTGAAGCCAGAAACCCCTACAATAACGCAACCAAAAGAGTTATTAAACGCCTATGCAATCAATATCACTGACTTATTCGGGTTTGAGGATCTAATAAAAGAACAGCAACAAAACGAAACCGTTAAGAATGACGATGAGGGTCCCTTACGAATGTCGATTGACTTAAATGAGATCTCAGAGAATGAAGTTAAACAAATAACAGAAAAAGTAGACGTTAAGCAAACAACAGAAAAAGTCGAAATTAAACAAACAACAGAAAAAGTCGTAAGTTCTACGACGGTAGCGTTTCCTGAAAAACTGAAGGCTATCACCGCTAAAGATGAAATAATGGAAATATTGCAGGACGAAACAGCTAAGCAAAACCTATCGAAAATTTTAGCGACGAGGAATATGACTATACAAGAGTTAGTGGAACAAAGAGAGAGAGGTTCCAGTCAGAGACATCTGGCAGATATTTTTCATAATAAAACCAAAGAGCCCGAGCCCAAGGAAGAGGCTCATGTTGGGCAAGTAATTCCTATGACATACACATATAGGCCAATTACATATTTCGAACGAAAGCCAAAGAGTCGTATCTTACCTTTGGAAATGAAAAAAGATTCTGAGGGAGATAGCTACGTCACCTCCGTTGAAGCAGAAATAATCGAAGATAGCAACGAAAACAAGAGCATAGAAGAAAATAAGGACAAGAGCAAATACACTGTGACTAGTTTTCCAACGTATAAAATTGAAATGGACAAGAAATTCAAGGACACCAGCAAGAGCGTTCTTCCGTTATGGAAGGCGATATATCCCATCGATAAGGATATTATTTTAGATGATGCATCCCTGCAAAAGCTTGACGTAGTTGAAAGTACGATATCAGAAGCCATCAATGACAAATTAAACGTAGACATCGTCAACAATGAAGTATACGATGACGACTACGACGATTCATTGATTAAACTCCCTTACGGTGTTAAATCTGCCATACTCGCCAGTCTTTTAATCATTGGTAGTTCTCTGTTGTTATTCTTGACGATTCTGATGGTATTCAAGTGGTCTCAAAGACACAAAAAGAAACTGTGCTACGCCAATGGTTGGTCCTGTTCGAAAATAAAATCACCCATTCTAGATGAAATGCCGAAACGAAGCATTAAAAACTTTATGTTTGAGACCCTGGGTAGAAGCAAAGTGTATTACAAGCAACCTCTGAAGAGCGCATCCGATTCGATTTGGGACAATGACAAGAAACCGTTTCAATAAGACGATGTGTGTGATGTGATCTCAGAGTGAACTAATTTCTTGTGATTTTAAGTGCAATATTATCGACTTAAGGTTGAAAGTTAAGACTCGACTAGTTTGTACGACCGTTATCTATAGTTGTTTTAAATTATTATCAAAATACATAACGATTCCTTGTTGAGCTATTTAATCCTGTTGATGTCTACTTAAATAGAATGCAGAAATAGAATTCCAGAAGAAATTTTGAGAGAGATTTACAATTCGTTGTGTTTAAGTAGCGATGCATATTTACAGTTATTCTGCTCTGTTAAATCATTGCTTCGAAATGTTCCCCATTTAGTAAAATTCATGATGCCACCAAATTTGAATATTTTATTAAAAATTGAATTTAACATTTGCTAAAACGTGCTAAAAGCATAATCCTAATAAGCCAGAATATGTAGGTTACATACACATTATAAGCCAAGCATGTAGACATTATGACGCCGAAAATGTACGAAATGTAGATAAAATTTCTATACTTAACAGGGCAGTACCATAGTTGTCAAAATCAAGAAATCCTTTTCCAAGATTTTGAAGCAACTATAGGCTGCATCGTGTTCATAAAAACAGTATTGCAATCAATATTTTTCGATAGAATTGTTTTAAATCACTCGATAAACTGCCGAATACAGCATTCCTCGTTTATAATTATAATAATACTTCTCATCAAATACAAGGTCATAAATTTTGTGATTTGACATTCGAACTGACAATAACTGCAAAAGAGTTTATGTTCCTCCTGCATTATTAAGTGTGTATTCTTGTATAACGTGTCGTAAAAGTCATTGTCGCTGAAATGTCTGAATCGGCACTTAAATACTTTACTATGCAAAATACATACACACAGGTCTAATGCATAAGAAATGAATAAGTTGATACCTAAAACTAAAATCCAAATTACAAACAGTGTTATGTTAGTTTGCAGCGTTGCTCACTAGCGGAGAACCATCGTGAACTCCCACCATGTTAAACGTTGCAGCTGTGACAGTTGTATTTATTAAATATTAAATATCTCTTTTCCCCGAAACAATAGAGTAATCGAGAACGGGAACAGCACTTTCGAGGGGCCGCGTCTTCGAGCATCGCTGCTGCTTCAGAGGGTTCGAACACTTTTTCATGAAGGAAGACATTGCATAACCTCTCAAATTTAATTTTATTGTAACATTACAACGGGTGTTCAATTTAAACTGTTCGCCATTGCTAATTTGTTCATTTTTAAAGATAGAAACTCATGTAAATTAGTAGTGTCCATGGTGAAAACATTTGTACCATCGTACCTTTTTAGGTGATATGTGATATGTAGTAGCTTTTTATCGATTCAAAGTTCTTTTCTTTTACTTTTCAGAATGATACCAACGTTTCTTAAATTTGTTTACAAAATAACGATATAACTTTTAAAAATCAGTATACCATGTTCTTGCTTAAATCACGTTATCTACGTAATTGACACATATTGATACTACTCTTACGATGGGTTTCACAAAAATATTGTTAATCAGCGATTAATTTAATTCTCTGATTAAGTTACGTCATTGGACAAAATTAACAGTAGATTTGAAACAACCAATTATATTGTTTTACCCATCCAATCACAGGCTTTAATCACACTGTTAAATTTATCAGTGATAAATAATTTTTGTGAAACTGGGGATTACTGTTTGACTGTGTTTGTAACACAAAATTAGATTCTAAAACGTCATGAAATAAATGAAGAACAAGGCCGGCCTTCTAAGTGACGGAGCCCAGGTGCAATAAGAACTGCGGGCCCCTTTTTTTAAAGCACACTGTTACGGTCAGTACATTGCCTTAGCATGGAATACGTTAAATATTTCCTGAAATATTTTCTTTTTGCCAAAACGCTTGGACAGGCCAGTTATTACTATACAGGGTATTCAAAGTTACTGCCGCACTATTATTAATTATTAATGGACATACGAAGTCATTTGAATTAGCAAAAATGAACTGTTTTTACTCAAAATTACAATGGTAATATCAAAAAAACTATTGCGCATCACATTCTCAAAATATTTGCGTATATAAAGTTTTCTCTAAGGGAACATTCTATATTTTCAAAGCAGCTTAAAAGACTACCAAATTCTAAATACAAATCATTCTTTACTATTTCTCACTTAAATGAATAATAAAGGAGTTCTTGCAATATTTACATACATCATTTAGAAAAAAATTCTATTAAAAATTTGCTACCAATCGACCAAATTGCAATAGGGTACTCATTGGTACTAATTGAGGCATCATCAACAGAAGAGCAGTTCGAGAATTCCACTGAAATCTGACCGATCCCGTCGACTTACACACGGACAGTGCTTAGTTGCAAAGTACCTATAACTTAAACCGTGACATGGTGCGTCCGGATTTTAACCTAAAGGTTAAAGATCCAGTGGCGCAGAGTGGTGGGGTTAACCCCCTCCTCCCGCCTCCGAAGGGTTACTTCACTTTTATGCAATTGAATTGAAGTTTAGTCATCTTCATTTTTTTACATAACCTATTGTGAAAAACATTCTATATATTCTTCACATAAAAATAGAAAACTTGTAATTATATGATTTGATTATAATAGTTTAAATATCACGTCAAGAAATTCAATCATAAAAAAATTGGGGTGTTCGCCAACCTTAAAACTAAATTAAAATCTGATTTCGTGTATTGAGAGAATTGTTTAAATATACTATTGAAAGCAAAAAAAAATTGATAAATTAGTTTCCTGTAATTATTCTTTGTGAAAACGGTAGCGATTAAAGACTACTTCACAGGTAACATTTAAAAAATTTAAAAACTGTCAAAATTAACAAGTTTAAAATTTTGGTAAAATCTGTGAATTCGTCTTTAATCTATAGCATTTTGAGAAAGAATATTTACAGGAAACGGTAATTTGTCTATTATATTTTGCTCTCAACTGTACATACATGAAGATATATTACTTTTTATGTCATTCATTTCCTCTTGGTTAAATGGTGTAATATAAAATAAACACATTGTTGCAGTCTACCTATTTAAAAGTTTATTCGTTGCAGATTTCACTTTCTCTGTAATTTAAATCTAAAAAATCGACTTATAGCGTTTTCTACTGACGTGCATATATGCACTGAGTGCGCACTCAGAGTATCTCCATCTTCTTCTAACCTCATTTAATAAAATGAGCTGCAATGTGCACCCTAGACTTTGAGAAATAATAAATGGGACCAAATGCTGCCTACTCCACTGTTACGTTAATCAATAATTAAACTGTTAATTTGTAAACCGGCATATTAGTTAAAAATTAGTTTAATTTTTTTATTGAAATTTAATTATTATATCAGTCCAATTATTTAGACGTGGCCTGTCGCTCAGCTTCGCCCCCACACACCCTTCTTGGAAGTTGTCATATGGGCGCCCATGACGAAAATATCCTATCCAATCCAACCTAAAACCCCCTTCAAAAGAAATTTCTGGCTGCGCCACTGCAAAGATCAAAGTTAAAACTGGGGATAATATTATCGTAACGACGATGCTGTTGTGTATTATTGTGTACTATTATTAATTACTATTCACTTTAAAATGAATAACAAACGTAATATTACGGTATTTGTAATAGCCAAACAAAGAATGCTTAAAAAACTTAATTCATCCTTTCATCCTTTCATTCTTTCATTCTTTCATTCTTTTATTCTTTTATTCTTTCATTTACCAATGAAAAAGACAGGGTGTTCCACTGAAGGAAATTTTACATAGGCAAGTATTTTGAGAACGCGATGCGCAACTGTCTTTTTGTTCTCATCACTGTAATCCTGATAATAAGTAAAAGTAATTAGTAATAATAATAATAATATATAATTAATAATATCTAGATCGCAATCATTTCAGGGTTTTCCTGTTTAATAGCGAACGGGAAAAATTTATATTTTGTTCAATTTAAAATTAAGTAAGGTACGCCACTGTATAAATAAATGAACTACTTCGAACTGTGGCAAATTTATAGTAATAATCGACGTCCAATCGTTTCTGCAGAAAGAAAATAAATACCCTGCAAATTGTAACCAGGAGTGTCGCAAAACAGTTGTGTTTAGGCAATAATGTCCAGGCACTTTGACCATTCATGGTTCTTATTCTTTTGTTTTACATATTTTTGTTTTGTATATAAAAGCAACTTGAATTTTTCCTCGCTTGCTTGATTTATACTTCTTATAATTACGAAGTTATTAAACATTGAATGTCTCAGTTTTTCTGCTATATTTTCAGAACTATATGGAATTTATAAATTTTCTCTACGGCATCTAAATGCCCTTTTTATCAAATCTGTTCTTCACTAATAAGAAAGTTACCCATGGTAGCCTACTCAATCTGGGACACACTGTATACAACAATTTAAGTTCACTATTCCACAAAAAAAATAATTAATGGAAGAATAATTACTGCTAAAAATGCTGAATCAATATAACGAAAAGTTTGTAAAGAGCACATCATTACATTTGTTTTTAGAAAATATAATTATTATTTCTGTCGAGATAGAAACTGCTTTCTAATCCCGGTCAAAATTCTTATTATTATTTAATGGGTATTTGATAATCATTGTCAGTCTTTATAATTATTATCCATGTAATTATAGTCACTATAGAAAAAGAAAAATTGATTTACAAAGTACTAAGGAAACAAGTTGCTTTGTACTTATAAATGATACAAACAAAGTGTTTCAATCACACAATACTTAATCTTCGGATTTAGTAATTTAAAAAAGTCAGCTCTTACCAATATTCCTTAAGAGTGAACCTGGTCTTCAAGATGGCGCAAGCAGGATCATCCAAAACCGAAATTAATTTATAGAAATACGCATATTGCCTGGATATGCTTTTAATTTGATTGAGTGCCGCATTGAGAGTGGGGGATCCTCTCAATTCTTCCAAATCTTCTAAACTAAAATACAGGACAGTCGAATAAGACGCAGGCAAAATATCTAAATAAGGCTTCCAGAACGAATCCCCCTTGAACTTCTCGAGCAACAGAAAAATTGACAGAGCAACATTCGGCATGTTCTGCAAAATTCTATCTTTGGCAATCAGAGGACCTAGAATTGAATTTTTGGCAGCATCGACAGTCAACATTAATTTTCTAGGCACGGCAATTATCAGTGATGCTATAGGTATATCAATTTCTGCTCGCAAGCCTAAGTCGTAGCCTGGAAATTCCGTAATGCTTGACCCTTTAAAAGTCGCGCCAGTGGCGTTCAGCCAAGTAGTGAATCGGTCGAGCGTTTCGTTACTACAGCGTTGGTTCGTTTCCAAGCTGTATTTATTATCGATATCTTCCTCTAACTTTTTAATTTTATCTGTTACCGCGAATATTTCTTTAATACTTTCCAATTCCTTGACGACATTCGTTTGAGTTGCTTTCGTTGCTAAACATAGCAGTTTATCCATCAAAATTAAGAGTTCCTTTTGTTTACCATTGAGGTTAGGGCTTTGTTTACTTCTTGTAGGCTGCTTCATTTGTTTCACTTGGCTTTTCCTGCCCATGATTGTTGCTTGTTTTTTACAAAATGCACTACGCGTACTTGATCGAAACGAACGGTAAACCTTTCGCGCACGTGTTTGATAATTCACGTTCTCAAATTACAAAAATAGTATAAATAGAAGTCGTTCTACGTTCTACATGTTAGCGGGTAGATGGCGGCACATGGCATGTGCGATGTAGAATATTGAATTTGTGTTTTGTAATCGTCTAAATTGTCTAACTTTCAAAAAGCGTTCAGCAAATAGGTAGGTATATCGATTATTTTTGTTAACGGTTTGATAAAAATTAGGAAAAGTTCGACTTAATATTAACAAAAATTAAGTATGTATGAATCAAATAAATTCCATAAAGAAATGGTTACCCAACTTAGGAATAGTAAAAATGTGTGATCATGTTAGTTAAAACAAAGCGCTTTCTTTCATTTCTTTACTAGATGCCTACACAGTTTTATATATTAATTGTTTCAGGAAAATAAACAAAACATTCGAAAACTTAGTTCCATTTTTTGTGGCATCACCGCCTTGCATGGGATGACTTATTATGTAGCAAACTTAGCGCTTTAAATTTTCTGGAATATCCTCTGGGGTTTAGATTAGATTTGGATTACATTAGATTTAATTAAGGGTGATATTGTACTGCGACCTATTGATCTATTGTGCCCCCTTATATGAGCTATAAGCTGCTGGGGTTGGGCCGTTCTTATAGTTCCCTATCCAGTCTCAGAGATTTAATAAATTGCACTAACTGTGATGGTTTCAGAGAAGGTATGCCTTCTTCGTCTACGACGTATTTTCTGAGATAACTAACACGGATTTCGGTGATAGCAGTGCACTTAGATGTCAAAACCTTGAGTCACTATTCTGTTTCAGACTATCCTTGTCATGTGTTCCCCAAGGTGACAATGCCCCGTAAGAAAACTTGTAAGGATACGTAGTCTGTTTCTACTTAGTTTTACCTAAGCAACACGCTTTGGTTTAATTTTCGTGTATTCAACCATATTTTGGTTTTGGTTGGACATTTTTACATTTATTAAAGGGTTACGGTCAACGTACATGTTTTAAGCCATCTAATAAACATATACGTTATACCACTTTGATGCAGAAACATCGCAATTAGTATATGGAACACGTTTTTTTCAACATCTATCTCGCGGACATTTTATCCTTTATTAAACGTATATGTGTGTTGCTTGGGTAGCATGGTTTTTGCTCTTTGCTTATTGTAGAGGTTGAATTCCTGGCTTTCGGTTGGAACCGCGTTTCTTGAATTTCTTCTACTGCCGACGTTTCGTTCTCCACTGCAGAAGAACTTCCTCAAGGCTGCTGCTGCTTCTTGTAAGCAGCAGCAGCCTTGAGGAAGGCTTACAAGAAGCAGCAGCAAGACCACCAGCAGCAGCAGTCCTGAGGAAGTTCTTCTGGAGAACGAAACGTCGGCAATAGAAGAAATCCAAGAGACGCGGTTCCAACGGGAAGCCAGGAATTCAATCATGGACGACGGCCGCGGAAGCTTTCAAGTTAAACTTTGCTTATAATTTCCAATAAATATCTTGGAATGTCTCAAATCAGGGAGATTCTCCCAGAGGAATGCTCTGAGCCTCTTCTCTCTGTCTTTGAGTTCTTTTTTATAGGTGCTCATCCCTATGCCGCAGAATGGCTCTGGTTCCACAAACGCAGTTGTGGCGGCCCTTCTTGCTAATCGGTTAGCTTCCTAGTTACCGCTGACTCTGTTTTCTTTACCTATGCTATTTAGTCTGCCAAGGCATTCTCAGACTAATTTCGAGCTGAAGATGTTGGAGCTCAGCGCTATTGCGGCTGCTTGACTATCGGAGAAAATTGCAATGCTTTACTTTTGATAGTTCCTGTCCAGGTTAAATTGAACATATCTTCTAATTGCATTGACTTCCTCTTGGAAGACGCTAGGGTATATTCCCATTGCCTTTGAGAATTTGGTTCCTGGCCCGAATACCCCGGCACCAGTTCCTTTATCAGTTTTGGAACCATCCACATACCATTTAATGGTATTTTTAGGGAGTAGGTGAGGAATTCTCCCGCCCAATCTCTCTTATTACTAAAGCCTCGAAAGAAAATTCTTTTCGAAGCTATATTTCCTAACCATTTCATCGTTCGGTATACTTGGAAGTCCACGCCCTGGTCAATCTGTGCATTACTCCATGGGCCACTCCCTCCACCACTATATGTAGAGGTGTGAGATCTAATATGATTTCTAGGGCCCCGGTTGGGCTTGTTCTCATAGCTCTGTTGATGCAAACGCACGCTCACCGTTGCAGCTTATCAAGGGCATTCCTAGTTGTGGCTTGTGTGACCTTCTGGAACCAGACTATTGCCCCGTAAGACCAACGGTAAGTCTTACTACGCTGATGTACAACCATCGCGGTATGTTTGGGTTGCAATCCCACGTTTTACCTGCTAGGTTCCGACACAACATTAAGGCTCTTGTTGCCTTATTTGTTGTCAGTTCGATATGCTTGTTCCACAGAAGCTTTTTGCCTAGGGTTATACCTAGATATTTGACTTCTGATTTACATTCGATAACTGTTGCATCTAGGCGAATGTCTTTCATGTTCGAAATCTTCCTCTTCCTAGTCAAAGGTACAATCGTGGTTTTTGCTGAGTTGATGCTTAGCTCCACTGATCGACACCATTCATTAGTGATATTAAGGCCCATTTGTATCAGGTCGCAGAGGGTACCCTCAAACTTGCCTTTTGCTATTACGACAACGTCGTCCGCGTATCCTATACAGTGTCCGCCGAAAGCTGTCAACCTGTTAAGCAACTCATCTGCTACCAGGCTCCACATCAAAGGCGAGCAAACGCCGCCTTGAGGTATTTCACGAGTAGTTCTGATTTTCATAGTGTGTTTATCTACTGTCCTCTCAGCTGTCCTTGTGGAGAGCACCTCGCTTATTCATCGAGTTACTGTTTCGCTCACCACCCTTGTTTCCAGTGCTCGTTTTATAGCGTCGTGTGACGTCGTTAATTTTGATTTTTTTAGAATATCTAAAATTAATGAAACTGCCTGACTTAGAATTATAGAATTTGTAGAGTTTTTTTCAGAATTGATCATAAACGAGAGAAAATTACGTAGCAGTCATGTTTAATGAGAGTATTAAACAAAAAAAAACTTAAATAAAATTCCAATTGTTGCACATTTTTTTGAAATACGTACGTGTAATGGATACGTATAATGGACCAAACATTTTTGAATTCCATTTACGTCTGTTTGGTGCAAAATGTATTTGTGCCCAATTTGATGTCGAATGTCTTCAAGTGGCAGAAATAACACAAGAAGAAATAAAATCTGTTGACAGAGTGGTCCTCCTTTTGAATATAGAAGAACATTTTAGTAAGATGAAATGATTCCCATTTGAAGTTAGGACGATATACCAAATTCCAACATCCTAGAAAAAAAAATTGAATTACGGAGAATAAATATTTCAGTACACTTATAAAACGTTAACTCCTTAAAGTGCTAACGTTGAGTGCATTAACATTTTACAACTTCTCTAAAATATTGTGGCGAGCCGCTCAGTGCTGCGTCACGCTGAGGGCGTCAGGAGGTCGGTTCGCTGTTGTGCGTCATCGGCCATCACGCCACCGGGGCCTACACCGGGGTCACATCGAACAGACTGGAATCTTCCCGCATAGAGAGTTCCAGACGGCGGCGAATGATATAAAATCGCCCCGGGTTGACTCACGAGTCAGTCGAATTCTAACAGCGAACGTCGAAGTTAGATTTTAGTGTGAAAATAAATTATTACAAATAAATTAGTTTTTAAGCTTTATTAAATTACGGTTAAGTTTTTATCGAGTGTTTTATTCGTTTAAATAAATAAACATAAACCCTAGAAACGTAAGAGTGGTGTCGGTGTGCGGGTTTGTGCAAATAAATAAACAATTTAAAGTAAATTAAATTTAATCAGATTATTAAATAAGTACAGTATAGGAAAAAAAAAAAAAACAATGGCTACGAGAAAAGTGTTGTTGAAAGACTTAAAAGTGGCCGAATTAAAAACCGAATTGGAAGAACGAGAGTTAGAAACCGGTGGTTTGAAAGGCGCACTTCAACAGCGTCTCCGATCCGATTTGTTGACAGCTGGTGAAGATCCAGAGACGTTCCTTTTCGAAATTTCGTGTGGTCCCGTCGATTTTAATAAAATCTTGAAGGATGAATTTCGAGAACAATCCAGAAATTTCAAGGACGAACTTCGAGAACAATCCAGAAATTTGGACGAGAAGTTTCAAGAACAGTCTGGAAATTTCAAGGACGAACTTCGAGAACAATCCAGAAATTTGGACGAGAAGTTTCTAGAACAATCTGGAAAATTCAAGGACGAACTTCGAGAACAATCCAGAAATTTGGACGAGAAGTTTCAAGAACAGTCTGGAAATTTACAGAAGCTTCGAGAACAATCCAGAAATTTAGAGGAGAAGCTTCTAGAACAATCTGGAAATTTCGACAAATTACAAAATAAATTGTTGGAACAATCTAGAGACTTAGACGAGAAATTTCTAGAGCAATCCAGAAATTTCGACGAGAAACTTCTAGAACAGTCCGGAAATTTGAAGGGTGAATTTCTAGAACAGACGAAAGGACTCGAAGATAAACTAGTGGTAAAAATATCGGAAGAAACAAGAAACCTGCAAGAAAATGTGGAAGAAATAATATTCCAGCAGGATAACAAAATCAAAAATCTGGAACAAATCATGGCGGGGTTGCGAGTGTTCGGGGATCAGCCACCAGTAGAAGTACTAGAAAATAATGAAACCCGAATTGTGGAAGGACCAGCAGAAAATTCTAAACTGAAGATAAAACCACCAACGTTCGATGGAAAGTCTTCTTGGCCCAACTACTTCAAACAGTTCGAAGCAGCAGCAAAGGCGAACAGATGGACGGCCAGCGAAAAAGCCACTTCGTTAATTGTGGCCTTGAGAGGGGACGCTATCGATGTGCTACAGACGATGCCGCCAGAGGAACAAGAAGACTTCGACAAGCTGGTGAATAGGATGGAAATGCGTTACGGACAGGCCCATCTGACCGAGGTATACCATGCGCAGTTGAGGAATCGCTGTCAGAAATCCGGAGAAACTCTCCAGGAATTCGAAGCAGACGTTGCGCGTCTGGCCCAGTTGGCATATCCCACAGCTCCTGTTGAATTCCTCAAATGTTTGACGGTGCAGACCTTCATAGATGGAATCCGTGACCCAGACAACCAGCAGGCATTGAGAATGACCCATCCGAAGACGTCCAAGAACGCATTGGCTTATGCCTTGGAATTTGAGGCGGCGAGACGAGTCTCAAGAGGGCATGTCAAGGTGCGAGCGGCTATGGACTTCCAAGAGGAAGAAGAGGAAGAATCCGCTAACGCCAAGGTGGGATCTGCTATAAAGGAGCGACCCAGGGAGTATACCACCGCCGAGGATGTTCGCCGCATTGTGGAACAGGTCTTCAAGCAGAAGAAGCCGCTGGAATTGCCAGGAGGAAGGACATGTTCGCAGGCGATGTCCAAAGCCCAGACAGGATCCAAGGAAGCCACAGTTAAACTAAGCCGGGTCGGTGCAGAGGGGCAAACGTCGACCCGTATTCAAAGGCCCCCAAAGACGAAAGCCAACCAAGTAATATTCCTACGGCAGTTAACCAGCAGTGTCTTCGTGGATGTTACCATTGATGACATTCCTCACACCATGTTGTTGGATACGGGTGCGACGAAGACCATCCTAAGACCCGACGTCATTAAGTCATCTGGACGCACCGAGCCGACCAAGTGGAAACTGAAAACTGCAACTGGAACATCAGCAACTGTCCACGGTGAAGTAGAGGTTATCATCACCATTGGTTCAACTCCAATAAAACACCGTGCACTGGTGGCAGATATAGAGGACGAGGCAATTTTGGGCATGGACGTCATGTGTGCCCACGGGTTCCAATTGGACTTAAAGCGTGGCGTGATGGCGGTCAATAATGAGGAGTTGGTTCTACATCAACGAGGGGACGTGGCCGCTCGAGTAGTCCTCGCTGAAGACGTTGTATTACCCAGCAGGACTGAGGTTATCGTCGACGCAAAACTGGACGGTGTTTTCCAAGATGGGCAAGTCATTATGGTTGAACCTAATACTGATGATCAAAGGATTGGAAGAGGAGTCCTCGTTGGGAAAATGTTGTTGACGGCGAAGAAGGAAGTACCTGTCCGCCTGATGAACGTCAATTGTTTCTCTGTCAATATCAACAAAGGAACAATCTTGGGAAGCTGCACCATGGTGTCCTCCATCTCCCGGCAACTTGAAACAAACGTGCCAGAAGCGAAAGTCCCAAAGAAATTATGGGAAATGGTTATGTCAACAGCCCAGGAATTGACTCCAGACCAGAAGACAAAAGCAAAGAAACTGATCGGCCGCTATCAAGATGTATTTGAGGTAGAAAATGGATCCAAGGGAAGAACTGATGTCGTGAAACACAAAATAGAGACTGGAGAAGAAAGACCTATCCGTCAAGCTCCAAGGCGATTACCGTTGGCGAAGCGTGAGGAAGCGGAACGCATTATTCGCGAGATGGAAAAGGATAATGTAATAGAACCATCAAGCAGCCCGTGGGCGTCACCAGTAGTGCTTGTGAAGAAGAAGGATGGGTCCACCAGGTTCTGTGTAGACTACCGGTTACTCAATAATGTCACCAAGAAGGACAGCTATCCCTTGCCCCGGATTGATGATACCCTGGACACCCTGGCCGGCTCAAAGATCTTCTCAACTTTGGACTTAAAGAGTGGATATTGGCAAGTGGAGCTGGCGCCCGAAGATCGAGAAAAGACGGCGTTTTCCATTGGTATGGGTCTGTGGCAGTTCACAGTGATGCCATTCGGGTTATGTAATGCCCCAGCGACATTCGAGAGGTTAATGGAGACGGTTCTGAAAGGTCTGTCCTGGACTACGTGCATGGTGTACCTTGACGACATAATTGTCGTGGGAAAGACGTTCGACGACCAAATAAGGAACCTGGAAGGAGTGTTCCAGCGGCTTCGCGGAGCTGGCCTAAAGCTTAGCCTCAAGAAGTGTCACCTATTCCAGAAGGAAGTGAATTACCTGGGGCACATTGTTAATGGAAATGGAATCGCCGTGGACCCTGTGAAGATTCAGGTGGTGAAAGACTGGCCAACTCCCAGAAATAAACACCAAATAAGGAGTTTCCTTGACCTGTGCACTTACTATCGGCGCTACGTTCCTGGATTTGCAGACATTGCTAAGCCGTTAACAAAACTCACTGAAGAAGGTCGTCCATTTGAATGGGACCAACAGTGTCAAATTGGCTTTGAACAACTAAAGCAGTACTTGGTTAGTGCTCCTATTCTGAGTTATCCTCTCCCGGAAGGCAAGTTCGTCGTGGATACAGATGCTAGCAACGTTGGGATTGGTGGCGTACTCTCCCAGATACAAGAGGGGCAAGAGAAGGTGATCGGCTACTTCAGTAAAGTCCTATCAAAACCGGAACGAAACTATTGCGTCACAAGAAGGGAATTGCTAGCCGTCGTAAAAACTATAGAACACTTCTACAAGTACTTGTATGGTAGACGCTTCCTGCTGAGGACCGACCACGCCGCTCTAAAATGGCTTCTCCGTTTCAAGAACCCAGAAAGGCAAGTTGCACGATGGATCGAACGACTTCAGGAGTACGATTTTGAAATTCAGCATCGGGCAGGAACTAGCCATCGAAATGCCGATGCTTTGTCGAGAAGACCCTGTGCCGAAGACTGTAAGCACTGTAGTCGTTTGGACGAGAAAGTAGCCACGACTGCGAGGACAGCCATTGTTGACGACAAATGGCAAGCCGAAGAACTGCGAAGAGACCAGGAGAACGACCCGGATTTGAAATTAGTGCTAGAGTGGAAAAGCAGGGACGCGAGGCCTACCTGGGAAGAGGTAGCACCATGTGCACCGTCCGTAAAATCATACTGGGCGCAGTGGGACTCCATAGTGTTGGATCGTGGTCTTCTGAGACGAAGCATGGAGAATCCAGAAGGCATGGAACAGAAGACACAGTTACTAATCCCCAAGAATAGGGTGCCAGAAGTTCTGAGGGAACTTCACGATGGAACTTCGGGAGGGCACCTGGGAGTTAAGAAGACTATGGAGAAGGTGCGCGAAAGATTTTACTGGGTGAACTGCAAGGAAGACGTGAAGGATTGGTGCAGAAAGTGTGCAGTCTGCGCAGCCAGTAACGGCCCCCACAGGCGGGGTAAGGCCCCCATGAGACAGTACAACGTTGGAAGTCCTTTTGAGAGAGTTGCCATCGATGTAGCCGGCCCGTTTCCAGAAACGAATGGTGGAAACAAGTACATCGTCGTGGTAATGGACTACTTTAGTAAGTGGGTTGAAGCTTACGTCCTACCTAACCAAGAGGCAGTCACTATTGCGGAAGTCCTTGTCAGGGAATGGATCAGTCGGTATGGTGCACCTATGGAACTGCATTCAGACCAAGGAAGGAACTTTGAATCGGCCTTGTTCAAGAACGTGTGTACTCTGCTCGGCGTACGAAAAACTAGAACAACTGCACTCCACCCACAGTCGGACGGAATGGTGGAAAGGTTCAATAGAACCATCAACCGACATTTGTCCAAGGTCGTTTCCAATCATCAGAGGGACTGGGACACGTACATCCCCCTGTTTCTAATGGCATACCGCTCATCTGTTCATGAGACAACAGGGGAGACTCCCGCGAAAGTGGTATTCGGGCGAGAGCCGAGACTGCCCTGCGACCTGAAGTTTGGTGTGAAGCCTGGCGAAGTCTCTGCCGACGAAGATTACGTGAGCAAATTACGCAGGAAAATGGATGATATCCACAATATACAGACGGCCAGCGATCGGATGAAGGAGCACTATGACATCAACGCTCAACACGGGGGATACCAACCTGGAGCACTGGTCTGGCTTTATAACCCCCAAAGACGTCGAGGCCTCTCCCCAAAATTACAGACCTCTTGGGAAGGTCCTTACAAGGTGATGAAACGGATCAACGACGTCGTTTACCGCATCAGGAAGGTCCCCCATGGCAAACCCAAAGTAATCCACTTCAATCGGATAGCCCCTTACCATGGAGAAGCAGATGAAGGGACAGTACAAAGGGCGCAAGTTTCCGAAGTGAACTTCTAAACCTTCATGTCTCATCACGCCGAAGGAAGCAAGGCACGGTTTGGAGTGACCACGGAGAAGCAACAAGATCTCTTTAAAGTGCCACTGGAGTACAGTCTGGCCCACTGCGTAGCAGAAGACCTGAAAATGTCCAAAGGAATCGCTCAGGTGTTTAGGAAGAAATTTGGCCAAATCGAGGAGCTACGAAGACAGCATCCCATGGTAGGCAAGAGCTTGCAGATCATTGATTCGACGGCAGATCGGAGGCGCCACGTGCATTATTTAGTCACTAAGAAGACATCAAGCGGTAAACCTGACTATCAAAGTATGTGGAGAGCCCTATATAGCCTGAGGAGACAGCTAATAGAGAACCATCAGATGAAGTTGGCCATCCCCAAATTGGGCTGCGGATTGGACGGACTAGACTGGAGAGTAATACGAAGCATGCTGGAAGTCATCTTCCACAGAACGGGAATTGAAGTCCTAGTCTGCAGCCATCACCCACAGGCAACAGTCAGCAACAGCAAAACCGTAGACTGCTACTTCTTCCAGACGGGAAATTGCAAGAATGGGCCAGCTTGTAGATTCCGACATCCTCTTTCAAGAGTATCACCAGGAACATTTCGAGACGAAACGTTTTTAAGAAGGGGGCAGTGTGGCGAGCCGCTCAGTGCTGCGTCACGCTGAGGGCGTCAGGAGGTCGGTTCGCTGTTGTGCGTCATCGGCCATCACGCCACCGGGGCCTACACCGGGGTCACATCGAACAGACTGGAATCTTCCCGCATAGAGAGTTCCAGACGGCGGCGAATGATATAAAATCGCCCCGGGTTGACTCACGAGTCAGTCGAATTCTAACAGCGAACGTCGAAGTTAGATTTTAGTGTGAAAATAAATTATTACAAATAAATTAGTTTTTAAGCTTTATTAAATTACGGTTAAGTTTTTATCGAGTGTTTTATTCGTTTAAATAAATAAACATAAACCCTAGAAACGTAACAATATTTATAGCTAAAAGGTTTTTAAAAATTTTAATCGGACGAAGCTATCAATCGATAGTGAAACGTTGAGTGCTCTTTCAAATTTCATTTTATTTACATTTCCTTTTATTTACAATTTTTATCGGACAAGAGTCGACTTTAATTAAAATATTTATAATTAATTAGTAAATTTCCGTAATTAAATTTTTCTTTCTAGGACGTTTAAATTTGATATGTCTCCCTAATTTCAAATGGGAAACATTTTACCTTAGTAAACTTTTCTCAGATTAATACCGCAGGTAGTTTCGGGACACTGCCGGGATAGTTCCTATTGAGAAGCAAAGAATATGAGCGTCACAAAGTTATAAATGGCAACATAATAGAAGTGCTATTTGTTGAAATAAGTGTTATTGAGTATTTCTAGGGTATTCTGTTGTGTGGACGATTGTGCTTTTAATAAAATGTTAAAGTTTAGTCGACGAGTATGTTTTACGAACCTCGAAGTTGTAACAATATTAAAAAACGACCTCTGTTTCACCATGCTGGTGCGTACCTTCTGTCAAATTGACAGTGCAATTTAATACTTTCATTCCTACAGTAAAATCAAATTCGAGTAGTTTTAAAACAAAAATATGGGGTCTTGTGTTATTTTTATCCTTATTTTCGGAATAAATAACTTCTTTAAATAAACAATAATTGTAATACTGCCATTTGTTTATACCTAGTACAATTTTTATCAAGTTCCTGAAATAATGGTGCAAGATTGCTTTATGTAAACATAGTTATGAGTCAGTGGTGAGTGGGCTTCAGCTACTGGAATACTTTCCTGTCGAAAATGCTTGGTATCATCAGTGGTCCAGTTTTCCGTAATACAAATTGGCCATTGTAGACCTCTGTTAATTACAAATATAGTAAACTTATTATTTTATTGTCACATCGTAAATCAGCCTATTAAATGTAAATATTTGTTTGAGAAAGGAAATCGGTTCATTCTCAAGAATTTAAAAATAAAACGACAATCTTCCACATGCATGTCCCACTCACTTGTTTACATGTGCAGATGATAAACACATTCTGATTTATTCTTAGATATGTTTCGTGAAATGGTCGAAAATATTGCCGCTTTGTGTAACCGCAAACAATATTTTTATTGCCAACAGATTGGAGGTGTTTTTTGCCGATAACAAGGCGAATAACAATCCATCATCTCGAGCTTTCTTTCGATGCTTCCTCTTTCTGCCCCCTTGCGCCTTGTAAATGGAATTTCTAGTTGTCAATTATTTTTGCTTCGATCTCGCTCAATGAAAAATGTATGGGCCCTATGGATTGATTTCTCAGATTGCCAAGTGAACATTACAGTCCACGTATACAGGGTCCACTACCCAAAGTAGGCGCACAACCCACATCTCGTCAGGTACAATTTGAATTGCGTATTTCACTATTAAAGTAAATTCTACTTACTGTGGGACCCGGTGTATATGTTTATTCAATCATCAAGTCGAGAAAATGTTGTATGCTATACTGTGGGACTCGGTGTATATGTTTATTCAATCATCATTTAAACATCAAGTCGAGAAAATGTATGCTATAAAATAAAATAATAAAAAATAATAGTAAAAAATTAATTTAATAAATTAATTTTGTTAAAGAATTTTCTTGATAAGTAATTATTGATTATAATGATTAGAGTTTCATATTGTTGCATCCCGGGGAAGAATTTTCACAAACTAGGTAAAATTGACTATGGCCACATTTGGAACAAAGGAACCAATAGTTACAAAGGCATGGAATATTAAATCACGAGTACGCTGACTAATCCATCGTATTAAAGAAATTAACGCTTTCCTATAGCTTTTGAAATTTTTATTGGGTCGTAACTCATTTATTTAATAGAACATCATGTGTTTCATAACTTAATTTCAAGAGAATATTTTTTTTCTGAGTACGCTAATACCGAATACATCAAATTTTCTTTGAAAGTCTTTTTAAAATAAATCAATAATAAAACCTGCTCTGCTTTAAACTACTTTCGAAGAAAATATGAAGTATTCGGTATCGGCGTTCTCAGAAAAAAATGTTCTGTTGAACTAAGCTAAGAAACATGAAGTTCTATTTAAAAAAAGAGTTACTACGTAATGAAAAAATGAATTTCTTGATCGCATTAGATCGAAAATATACGATTTATAGCTTTCTGGATTGAAAAATAAAAAAAGGTCTTCTTTTCGTTGTTATGGAAACCAAAATTAGCAAGTGATACGTACTTGGAATCGTAATGATCCGTAGATTTTAAATACGGAAACATATACAGAGTGTTTCGTTTAAAATAAGCTGATATCACTTCAGGTAAAACCGGAAAGTGTATGGCGGCCGCTACTACGCGGAAAAATTCCATTTCTTGCTTGTTATCGGTTCCAAACTTCATGTAAATCCATGAAAAAATAAAGATTCTACAAGGGGTAAACACGTGGCGTGGGACACCCGGTATACTTTATTGGGTGTTTGAAGAACAACAAATGAGTTACAGCGTAGGGCCTTTATAATCAAACAGACGGTACACTTCACAAAAGCAATAAAATATATAAGTGTGGTGCAAACTCAGTCACATAAAAGCTATGACTATTCATTTTTTTCTTTTAATACATAATTTAAACAAAACTAGAAAATAGGTTACAAATTTTCTTGTGCATGTAGCGATTAAGAACTCAAGAGCAAATTTTATTCTTTTAAATATTTTTTGTGTGTATATATGAATAAGCTAACCACTCGTAAGAGCTACTGCTACTGCATTTACTGCTTTACGTCTTCAGCAAAACTTAAAAAATCAAGAATCTTCTATTTTCGGATATATTACGCCACAGAAAATGTTGTCTGAGTGTCAAGCGACACATTTTGTAAAAACTTATCGAAACTTTTTAAAATTTTGTCTAATATTTTCAAAAATTTTTTTTTAAATTTAAATTCGTTTATTGAGATACCAAAGTATAAAACAGCAAGACAATACAATATATGATCAAAACTAAAAAGAACAAAGAACGGCAAAAATAAGTTCTTAGCGCTACCAGATAAACAAAGCATAAACAAAAAAAAACACTTGGAAAGAAAATAAAATTGTAACAAATTAAATAACCATTTCTTTGTAAGGGATTTTATTTCTGACAGGTTAGGTTAGGTCACTGTAAAGGTAACTTGTTGAAAGTTTTAGGTATGTATACCTTTCGAGTTCTATCAGAAAACTTATTAACACCGATATTTAGGTTTCCACTCACGTTCATCCTAATTTGGTCATGCATTATTGGTTGTTTAAAATTACGTGAGAAGTAATTTTCCACTATTATGTTGTACGTTGACAGTTTACTAACGGGCAAGACACCGCAGTACTTAAAACGGTCCGCATGGACTACTTTATCTTTGCATTAAATTTTTTTTTTTCATTTTCATGTTTAAATATATGATTACCATTTTTAGCCAAAGTAAAATTTGATCACCGGATCTGTTTTACTGTTTGGTTATCGAACATGCACAAACTGGTGGCGCAATATTTTTTTTATTGGTAGTAAAATTTCCCATATGGTGGGAACTTTTTGGCGGTCTCTGTACATACAGTATAAATAAAATTTTCTCGCGTCTGACTTGAAATAAATTAAAAAATCGAAGCTGTATTTTTCTGTGAGAGCAATTTTCATTATCCTAGTACTCGAACAAATACGACTTATGGCTTAAAATGATGAAGGTTTATGCAACGATTATTTAAATAATAAAAAAAAAGATTTTAGACACTTTGATTTTATTTAAATGCCGTATTTTAACGTTTGTGTGGGCAAGCATGTTGACAGAGCTGCTTATTTTTTCAATTTGGGTGGAACCCTTTTCATTTTTTTATAAATCCTAAGGTTTTCATTTATTGGTATTAAAAAAAATTTTACATTTTGGGAAAATAAAGTCCACTCCGAAAGTTTTCTTGGAAGTTGAGAAAACAGTAATTAAACGAAATTCATAGGAATCTCAAACATCCGTAAAATTAAAAAAAAATGTTTAATTCTTAGTTAAACCAACAAATTGAAACTTTAGGGCAGGGTTGCATGAAAGAAGCTGCTCACCCTAAAAATTGGAAATTCTTTTGAGATTCGAACTTGCTGGATCCGTGCCGAAGTCTGGAGACTAAGCAACTGCGCTAATACAGGGTGTCTCAAAATCTCTGTCCTTAAATGAAAATGTAAGTTCCATATATTACATTACATAAGAGATTAAGTCTAATTGTCTGAAAGAAATTTTTTTGCCCAAAAATGAAAAACTGACCTATCACAAGCGAGCGCAGTCCCTTTATTTTGAAACCTCTACTAGGTTTACGACTTGTTTCAGCAATTTATTCCGATAACAGCAGTAATCAAAGCAAAGCAATCAAACTTTTTATTTGCGTTTACAAGAACTCGGTCAAGATCTTATTGTATACGAATATGAATCCCACTTGCGGACATCGGCATGTTTATTTGTATTTTCAACATGTGATAAGTAAGAACGTTTGTTTACGTACCTCTTTTTAATAGACAATAATAATTATGTTAAAAACGAGTACCTAATCTTTGTTAGATTTTTGCTAAAGTAATTAAACATCTTCGTACTCTAGTTTTGTAACTGCAATGAAAATGCGTGAAATTAATTTTTAATTATCGCACTATTAGCTGCAGAATAACTATTGCAAGACCAGAAACTGCTTCTATTGTAAAAACGGTAAGCAAGAATTGGAGTATGAGTACGATGAAAAATTTAAATAAATTAGATTTCCTGTACACACAATAATTTTTGGGTTCAAAATAAGTGATTGAACAACTTCGCTAGCTCTCAATCGAAATATTTTACTAATTATTTACATTGCAACACAAAACACATGTTTTTATAAGGATAATATTGAACCTGAATTTCGGCTTAAACCAATAAAGACATAAAAAAAACTCTCGCCTGGTGCAGACGTTTATTTAATTACAATAACTTTAGTAATCAACATTGTAAATTGGAAATTCACAAATTAATATGATGTAAGAATTTTCTTTTTTCCGATCGCCTTTAGATTGAATTTTTTAAATTTATCTGTTAAAGTACGGATTAGCACAAATCTATTCATCAATTAATGCAACACGCACAGAATATTTTAAAGTATTAAGAACTTACGTAGTTACAAAATTTATCTGCTTTTAAAATTAACAAAAAACACGATACTTGACCTGCCTTAAGTACAATATCTGTGCATTAGGTCATGGTCTGCGTTTTTATGACTTTTTATGGCCTCGAATGTCGGAGAATAGTTGAAAACCAAGCTCCGCCGGAACATGTAAGCTGCATTCAGCGATCCTCAAACAATTTCTATGAAAAAGTAAAATAATTTTTATCTGCGTTATTATTGCTATCTGCCCAATGGTTGTATAACAAATTTTTCTTCATTTCTTGACCACTGTTTTTTAATTAAAGACATAGGTTTAGAGACACACTGTATATTAGCGTAAATCAAACGTTAAAAACATTGCATTTATAACATAAATAAATAATGGCTTGGGAACACTCCTCTTGGGATAGGGTCAACCTTTGGGTTCTCCGGACCTGGTTAGTCCGTCCCCTCTTCCTTGTTATATTTCTCTGTTTAGGAGTTTCCAAAGTTTTCTGTTTGACGTTTTTTCCTTTCAGTTTGTTATCCCCGCAATTTGTATGTCTTCCTTGACCTGCTGCATCCATCCTATTCTTGGTCTACCTCTCCTTTTACATCCATGGTGCACATTGAAGTATTTCATATACTGGTGTTCCTGGACTTGCTCTCCATATGTGGCCTGCAGACCAATCCCCGCCCACCGTTTCACTCCGCTGCCCCCACCGACCACTATAAATACCACGACACCGGACATACCAACTCAGTCTCAACGACTTACAAGAAGAAACAGCAAGACCACCACCAGCAGCAGCAGCCCTGAGGAAGTTCTTTTCCAATGGAGAACGAAAGTCAAGCAGCAGGAGAAATCCGAGATACGCGGTTCCAACCGGAAGCCAAAAATTCAACAAACTGTAAACATGTCATAAGAATCGAACAACGAACTTCCAAATTGCAAAACAAGCACATTACACTTGAGCCACGCACTCAATCATGGTTCCTAATTAATAGTAGCTATTTCGTCTACATACTACATATTTTGTAAATTACTGTGAATCTGTGCGCGATTTGGTGACCTAAATATTTCAGTATATTTCACAAAAAGTTAAAAAAAAAAAATTAATTAATTAAAAATGTGCTACATAAGTTGTAAATTCGTTATTTTAAAATAAATATAAGTAGTCACGTTCTTTTTGATTATTAGCGAGAATAAAATATCCATATTAAAATACGTTAAAATTTCCAAACGTATTTTTGTCAAAATATTTTTCTTTAATGTTGTTTATAGCTTTTCCTAACTTTTAATATGTGCTAATTTTGAAACACAAAAAATCTTCAAATCGACCAAACATGTTGCAGATATGTTAATTTCGTTAAGCACGCCGGTAATATAGCATAGAGAAAAATATTATTGTATAATATTTCAAGTAAGAAGTGAAATATTGTAGCTCGTGAAGAGAAATTGAAAATTTAATGCGAGTTTGCCTTTTGAAATCGATACAGAGAATCTGCAGGGCTCAAGGTGAATTCTAGAAAGATATAATGTATTAAATACTAAAAAGGGCGCTTGCTCGACAGACCGCGCAAAACAAGGTAGTTTTTCGAGCGTGAAACCGTTTTGCCGTTTATAGATTAAATATACTTCGCTACATCTTTAATATAGTCGTTCAAAGTAAAAAAAAATATAGCGGTAGATTTGCGAATCTTTCAAATACCTATGGTTTTCAAAAAAAAAATAATTATATGTACATTATTGTGATTTTTCTCTAACATCGTAATAATAAAACTTACAGTATCGTCTAGTATAAATGTATTACTAATAGAATATTCCGTAGGTAAATGGTTTTCACCGGGAAATTATTAAGATAAGCAATTTGTAAAATAATATTGATTTCATTTCGAGAGTTTCTTTCATGCATCGGAATCGAAGAGGAACGGTGAAAGAACGATTGAAAAGCAGCAACTTTATGTTTAAAAGCGCGCAAAGAAAAAAATTTATACAATTATACGTATCAGTGGGTTTCCGGTAAATTTTATATCGAAGAGAATTGTTAAATTTAGTAACAGTAATGTCTAAATAATTCTTGGAATTGTTGACATATTTTCTAAGATAAAAATGATATTTTGATATATGGATGAATTAAATTCTTCTAAGAGATTTGTAAGAGATGAGACATGAGATAAGTATTAGAAAGTTTATGTTTACTAACATTTGCTAAAAGTAAATCATTTAAAGACATTAACAAAAAAAAGAAATTCGCATTGACACTTTCCATATCCATGTGCAATACGTATAATGTACTATAACGTGTCTGTAAACTTAAGTTTTTATTTGAAAGCACAAATAGTAGACAAAACGAAGAAGTAAAACTTATTTTATAACCACTCACAAAAGTTAGTAATACTTAGATAAAAATTATTTTTCTTTTTCATAGAAAATGCGGTTGTAATGATTTCTCTGTTTTGACATAGGAATCTGCTCTTTGCGTTTAATTTTTCGTCTGTTCTTTCTCCTACCGGAGGTTGTACAGCTGTATACTCTGAAGAAGTTTTTTCGAGGTCAACTCTAACTGAAGGATTCATTGCAGAAACCAGCTACCTCCACTGTTACTAATTTTACAGTACAAAAAAATATGTTATTCACACGCAGTTCTTCAGAGTTCAACATTATGACTGAAACTGCATAAGATAACGTGTGAGCTACAGAATATTTTCTTAGTTAGCTATCACTTATATCGCAGTTATATTCACTTAACCTCTTATAACTGCTGTCAACCTAACCAAGAAGAATTAATGGGTATTGATGTCCCAGCGCTACAAAGAAGTACGAAAAGGACATTTTATATACATTTTGTCAAGAAACTTTGTTAACGAAGCTTTTTGGATGGTTTCTAACAGAAAACAAGAAATAACTCGAAAAGTATTGAAAAGTATTGAAAATAGTGTTATGCCGTCAGCCGGGGTGGTGCTTCCGACCGGTTAATCCCCGATAGGTTCCGCAAGGGCATAGAATTCTCTGGCAGGTACTCGAAGAATGCTGGATTATTCGATGCGTTTTCTGGAGTATTGGCCTGCCTATGTAATGAGATGATTGTCGAGCGATTAGCAGTCCTTACTTAGTAAGCGAAGAATGCGAGGTATCACGAAGCTATAAACGGCGACGTAATAGAAGTGCGATTTGTTAAATTTAGTGTTATAGAGTATTTCTAATGTATTCTGTTGAGTAGCTGATTGTGTTTTAATAAAATGTTTAAGAATAGTCGACGAATATTATTTAAGAACCCCGAAGTCGTAACAATTGGTTAATAAGTTATTACATCATTTTCGACAATTTAGCTGCTTACTCTATTGAATTCTTTGATGCTAGGCATCCCTTCTTGGATAAGCACATAGATCTCGAAGAATTAGAGTTCGTAGTGTTTGCCTGCAAAAACAACAAAGCACCAGGTCCTGATAGAATACCTTTTGAATTCTTTAAGAATTTTCCACAAAATTGGATATCGTGTATCATTAACCTCTTTAACGAAGTCTTGGAATCGGAAAGCGTTTCCCACGAATGGACCACCATCTCTCTTACGATATTGTATAAAAAGGGTCCTATGGATACTCCTTCCAATTATAGAGGCACTGCGTGCATTAGCTCCATTTTAAAGCTCTTTACGTCCATTCTACTCAATCGTCTGACATTTTGGATTCAAATCAACAGTATTCTACCAGAAAATCAATCCGGATTTCGAAAATCTAGATCTTGTCTCGACAATGTTTTCACACTAAACAGTGTAATTCAAATTCAAATGTTTGCTGCTTTCATTGATCTTAAACAGGCGTTTGACTCAATCAATCATGTACTGTTACGGGATAAATTGTTCAAACTGGGTGTCAGTGCGAACCTTCTAAGAATAATACAGTCTCTCTATTCTAACGCGACTTTCTGCGTAAAAGCTTTCAATGGCTTTACCAAACCCTTTGAAGTAAATGAGGGAGTCTTACAGGGTGAACCCCTAACTCCAATTCTATTCGCCCTTTTTGTGGCTGATATTGAAATCTGCTTTCGTGAATGTGGTGCAGTTGGCGTCAACATAGATCATGACTTACTATTATTGTTGTACGCAGACGATCTGATGCTTCTCGGTATTTCTGAAATTGATTTAGCCCGAAAACTAAACCTTCTGGAGAAATATACTACAGAAAATAAGCTTACTGTAAATGCTGCTAAATCAAAAATTATTTGCTTCTCTAGAGGAAATTTCAGAGTCAATCGGGCGCATCGTTTCCTCTTTAATGGTGCCGAAATCGAACTAGTCAACAATTATATGTATCTATGGGTTTTCCTCTCTTCTTCTTCTTCTCTCTTCTGTAAACGTGCAGTAATATGCCTCTCCAAGCCAAAACAGTCAATTGGAGCCGTTATGTCACTGTTAGCGCAGTCAAAAACAAACTCGTGGGACGCACGCATCACTTTATACAATACCCTTATAGTCAATGCACTATCTAATTGTATCCCTGTTTGGGGTCTACGTTATTTTAACATTATTGAGAGAGCCCAAGTCGGATTTTTTAAAAGACTGCTCTTGTTACCAAAAAACTCTCCTGATTATTTAGTTCGCTTAGAAGTGTGTGCGGTTAAACTTGAGTACCTCATTGTAAAACACTGTCTAAAGTGGCTTCTAAAAATTCTTAAAATTGAAAATAGCTGATTCCCAAAAATTGTCTTCAACCAACTGCTAAAGTTACAAGTACTAATCTTGTTAAATTTAACTGGGATTTACAAATGAAAGATATTTTTATAAAGGTTAATTGTCTGGACATTTGGAATTCTCTTTCCGTTGGACACCTTAAGAATAGAATTTTGTCTCGCTACCGACATAAACTCTTTGACGAAGACTTGGAAAGACTTAAACTCTCAGAGTTCTCCGCGCTCTAGAAGCTCTTCGTCATCAAACCTAATCCAGCTAATCATTTATATTGCTCTGTACCAATAAAACTAATTCGACTTTTTTCTCATACAACGGTATCTCCCACTCCATAAAGTGTAACGAAATATGCACAATGTGCAACTCTCTTAAACCTGAAAGTGTGGAGCACATATTTCTTGAATGTAAGCTTTACGAGAGTATTAAAGGTCCAAAAACCAGTCACTTGCAAAATTTTGACGAACTCATAAATCTATTAAATAATCCAAACCTAGATATAAGCAAGGAGGTAGCTTATTTATGTATTAATTTTTTAAAACTTCGTTCCTTTATTATTAACGAGTGAATACATTCTTAATTTTAAGTAAATTATCTTGTGTTCCTAAACTTTAATTTATCTCATTACCATGCATATATATCTTCTCTATTTTTTGAAAAACTTTCCATAGTGTTGCTAGTATTAATACGTTCGAATTGTGGTTTATTTTCGTTTATGCTCCAACTCTTTTTTCTTGTAACTGAGCTCTTGCTATTTGATTATACGTCAAGAGAAGCAATAAATATATTATTATTATTATTATTATTACATCTTTTTCGTCAGCTCTTCAATTGCTATCCAAATATACATATTATAAAATAAATAAAATATGTAGAGTCCCATTTAAAAAATCATAAGTTTGATGTGATTTTAATGGAGAAACATCTTGTATAGTTATAATTAAGGGACGGACATTTCTAGGATATCTGGTAAAAATCAGTATAAAGATAAACAAAGCAGCGGCGTAGATTTCAACGTCGCCGCTGAACGGCCTATACGACCGAGGCACTCTCACCCTCGCGCTCATTGCATCAGAAGCAACCGTTTGATGTAAATTACGAGTGTAACACAATTATAGCGCCATCACTGCAAAAAGAATGCGAGTTCATTTCTGAATGAATCGATTATATAAATCAGTTTTTATATCCAGTCGACCAGAACTGGAGTGGTTACTGCGTGCCGCATAGACTTCTCGGGCTTCGGCTGGTTTATTGTATTGTTTTTACAGGGCAGACGCGTTAAAGATTAGAACTTTTTCCGACTACGATCGCTTCAGCAAATTAGTAGTTCCTCGTATATTTAACCAAACCTTCCGGCTTAAATGCGTCTAGGCCTGGTTATAATTTTAAATTATACAGAATATGGGCCTGCACAACTTTCGTTAATAGGTTTTCTTTTTTGATAAAATGCACATAAAATGCCATTTTCGTACTTTCACGGAGCACTGGAACACCTGTATGACACGGATTGGGTTTGAATAAACGTATGCACCTAATTCTTGCACTGGACGATGAGGCATCACGTTATGGACTTGCCTATATGCATAACTCAATTTCGGTAAGAAATAGGGTATTACATTGGACCCTTCAATTGAACAACGTACTATGACGTTTAACTTAAATGACACTTCTACAAGCGAACCACGTCCTTAAGAACATTCAACGTAAGGGCTACGAAATTGTCAAATGGTATCATTTAAGTTGAGCGTCGTAGTACCTGCCCGAATGCTATTGATGTACGATATTTGGTACGATAACATTGACCGAAGCTTGACGTTTTCACGAGTGGCGGCGCTTCAGGCAGCTCATAACAGTCAGCTGGGACCTAAATTGTAACGTATATACCTGTTTCTTAGTTTTATTTTTACGCAAATATTTTCGGCACATTTTTGTGTATTAGTTTAACGTTTATCTCGTGGCTTATAAGTAAAGCCTAATTTAAGAAATTTGAGTTCTTTAAGTAATTACTATGTCGAATTATTGAACCGCCACGCCGTGTTATTCTGTTTTGAAGTATTTAGTTTATTTTCAGACTTCAAGGCAAGTGTACATATTGTTCAATATAAGTGTATGCCTAAGGCCCAGTTTTACAATCACGGTTTAACTTTGAGCCGAAGCTTAAACCCTTCACAACAATTGTTGAAATAATCGTTGCTAAGGGTTTAAACCTCAGCTCAAAGTTGAGCTGCAATTGTAAAACTGGACCTAAGTATAGTTATCATTAAGTTCGTTTTGGTATTTTGCTGCGTCTCAAAAACTATTTTGGTTGAGCGAGTGATAGTAATTCTTCTGGAAGTTTTCGGTTATCAACGCACGCTGTGGAATTTTAGCACTTTAGCACAGTTGGTGTTAATCCCTGGCGCACGGCCGTTTTTATTTTATTAACCCATTCCCACCTCCTTAAGAGACTAGCTTCAGGAAAGACTTCTCAGCGTGACTTGCCATCAGGTATCAGTAAGTGACCAGGAGTTAACGTAATTGTAATAAAGTGGTAGCAGTGTTTACTTACAACTATTATCTGCCATTTATGACCGATTTCTTCACCTCCTGATAAATTTATCTGCCAGATGTTATCCTTGGAAACCATTGTATCGATAATAGTTTTCACAGATGAGAGGTGAAGAAATCGGGCACTAGTTTCATAAAGTCATAAATGTCCAGATGATTTTCAGGCCATGACACAGTGCACAGACACACTTAAGACACGTCGTGTTTTTGCTTGAAAACAGATACATTTTGCAAATACTTAAAACTTTTAAATATTCTCTACCTGTTGTAATTAACTGATCTAATTATAATTAGTGTTGTAGTAATTCGTAGTTTAACAGTTTATGAACCACGAGTAGATTGAATTTTTATTCTAAACTAGAAATGGACTGTATTTTCTCCACGACCAGAAAGAACGAATCAAAAACCATTAAATCTGACAGTAAAACAAGTTATTTATTGAAACAATTATATTAAATGTTTATATTAATTTGACTCAAAACAACTAGGACACCACAGTTACATCTGACACTGACAGTTTTAAATCCATGGCAATCTATATATTCCCTTGAATATAATTACGGAATAATATTCTGTAACTTGCAATAGAATGAAAATATAATTTGTTCACAAATGAAAAGACCACTGGCGGTGTTGCCTTGTGAAAAATACAACCAGCAACAGTGTCCTAGAAAAATTTGTTAACAGAATTGGCAAGTGTTTGAAATAAACGATAAGGTTATACGACAAACTGACAAGCCATGCTGACAAGTAGTGTTTGAAATAAATAACAGATTTATAGTTCTAAATTTAATAATTATGATAGATTCATGTTTTTTACCTGATCGTTCCTGAAGAATTTTATAACAGACGTGCTGTAATTATCCATTATGTCAAGTATGTACGAATTTTTTGTAGAAATACGCAGGCAGATATGTAATTACATTTTTACATTTGCAGAGATAGAAAAGAACGAGAACATACGTTAAAATGTCACATGAAACTATTGAAATTACATAAACAATCTCCAGAACCAGGAAGAATAGTTACGAGCATCAGACTCAAATATTTGCCGGTTGCTTAAATCTGACGCCAAGTTTTTTTTATTTCAACACAACATTTGTCGAGTGCTTCTTTCATTTTAACATTTAAAATATTTCTCTGCTTTCCAGGTATTGAAATGACTTGTTAAAATGAATATAAATGCTATAACAGTAAAAAGAGAGATGACAAATTACTTTGACATGAAACTTCAAATACCTTGCCAACCTAATATTTTGATAATGTTCTATAGAGGGCTTATGTTTTATACCAACATAATGCAACAGACGATGGTTTTTTAATTTGTGAACAACGTATACATGCAATATACATATGAAGCAAGTATTTTAGAACAAATATTCTATCTCCAGTGTGAGAATTTTTACTTTCTATTATTAAAAATAATGATTTTGGCATTATTATATTCACTAATAGTCATGGAGAAATATATTTAAAGGATTAACTTCCTGATTGATCATAAATGTTATTACAACCCTGTATTATTTGATCAAACAAGAGACAAAATTTTTTAAACTTAATACTCGGGTCTCAAAATATAGGAATGTTAATTTAAAGGTGCTCGAATATTGGCTTCCCTAATTATTTTACAGCAAAATTCCATGTAGGTTTTTTTTTAATACTCTCCAAGATGAATTTATCTGCGAACTGTGAGAATTTTTCATTCGCCGAGTTTTAAGATATTTAAAAAAAGATTCTGTAACTGGGTGCTGCGTTTTGAAACACAATATAGGAAATCCATATTAATTTAAAAGTGCTGGAATATTGGCTTCCCTAATTGTACAGCAAAATTCCATTTAGCTTTTTTAAAGTACTCTCTAAGATGAATCTGTCTGCGAAGTTTGAGAATTTTTCATTCGCTCAGTTTCAAGATATTTAAAAAAGATCAGTATCAAAATGCAATTTATACCAAACTGTCAGCACAGTCTTGATAGTAAATGTTAAAATAAATTACTGCAAAAAATTTTTTCTATCAATTGTTTTCAAAAACGAACGACACTTATTAATTATTTGTTCAATTGTACTATCACTGATCAAGGCTGTGCTGATAGTTTGGTATAAATTGCATTTCGTTACTAATCTTTTTTAAATATCTTGAAACTGAGCGAATGAAAAATTCTCAAACTTCGCAGACAGATTCATCTTGGAGAGTACTTTAAAAAAGCTAAATTGAATATTGTTGTAAAATAATTAGGGAAGCCAATATTCGAACACTTTTAAATTAATATGGGATTTCCTATGTTGTGTTTCAAAACGCAGCACCCTGTATAATCGGAATTTATTTGGATCAAAATAAATTCGGGCGAAATTCGTGATTAATCACACGTTAATACAAAAAGCGTAATCAAGGAATGGCAAAAAGAATGAAAAGAAATTTGTCTCGCCCACTTCCAGCAGAGCTCGTCAGTTATCCGGACGTAAGACGCATTTATTAAAAATAAATAAATACGGAACCGGCCTTCCTACATTTTCGTCTTCTCGTGTCGAAGATGCGAAAATAAACGCATTACGAACACGAATTACGACTCAATTTATCAAGTAAGGCCTCTGACATGCGTCAAATTCTGCTGCATGCAGCCTCTGAAATCAAGCGAATCTGCCAGTCGGCGCTGAAAATCCGGGTTACTTGTGCGGCTCCGGTGATTATTAGCGCGTCGACGTCGACGCGCTCTCTTCAAATAAGTTCTTCATGTGCGCGACTTGCAATGCACAATCTAAGACGGAGAGAGATTATCCTCAACAGAATACCTAATCAACATGTTACCGCAAATTATTCTCTCGTCGTAATTATGGTGTTTGTTTGATTTTAATTAATAAATTTGGACAGGGCAAGTTCATCGGAGAGCAATAAAAATGGAGCTGTTAAGTGCTTTTGAACTGTTACTTCTGTTCGTATTGCTTTTTGGTAAGTAAAAGCTTAAGAGAGTTTTAGAATGAAGCGGTTTCCATTTATTTTTTTAATTTAATTAAGAAATCATATATGAAGTTGTTTCATAATTTTAAAATTTATTATTGTTTTAATAAGAAAAGAAACAATCAATATTGATTGCGAGCTGTCAAAGTTATTTAAATATAGTGTGCATGTTTTTAAAAAATTAACCAAACCATTATCGAAAGATTTAAAGAATTAAAAATTAATGGTTTTACACCAACTAAATACTTCCACGGTCATAAATATTTTTGAAGTTCACCAAGTATTATGTTTCCAGAGGTATCCCAAAGTAGCGAGGAAATACGACAATGCCATTTTGTGTACTGTATTTATCAAAAAAACTGTGTTAAGAAAAGTTGTGGAGGCTGCATAATCTAACATTATTTTCAACTATGCACTGAGTTTCATTATTATGTTACACACTAAACGTAAACTTATGCTTGGCGATACGGAACCTACACATTTGATTACATATTTAGATAGTTCTTGAGGAGTTGAAAAAATAATAACAATAAATGAAGTTGATTCTTGTCCGATGAAAATTGTACGTTTTTTTTAATCTTGAACCGGATAAAAATATGATGATAAAACACTCAACGTTTCGCCATAAATTTATATATTATATATAAATGTGTAGGTTCCCTATCGCCGTTCCGTATGATGGAACAACGTTTCGCCATCTATGGCGATACGTTGAGTGTGTTCCCATCATGTTTCTGTTCAAGATTAAAAAAACTTTGTACTTATTATAATAACATATTAATTTATTTTCAGTACTTCTCGAGTTATTTCGTATTTTGTCTGAAAAATGATCCAAATTCTGCCTGAAGATCTTTTTAAATGAGAGCAGGTTCAAATTTAGAATACCGTTTTCTAACGATACTATTCTTAATACATTTAAGTTTAATAACGCCTAAGTTACATACCGGGTGTCTCAACATGGTCGGCGACCGACGATATATGTATAGCAAACTGTAATACCTACAGCTTCGGGAGAAAAAAATTACAGTCAAAGTGATCAAGAGAAATTCAAAGAAAATATGTTTAAGTAGCTAGGTTGACCGCAAGGGGACGTGATCGACAGGCTCAACAACAAAAATTAACTTTACTAACAAAAGTCTCAGAATAAACTACTGCTTTGATAGCGTCATTGGAAAGCTGAGTTAATTCTGCACAACTTTGATTTTAGACTTATCATCGTATCACCATTAATAAGGGCGGAGAAAACATTTCTTTTACACTGATTACAAGGCGTAAATGAGAAAAACACAGGCACTAAATAAAAATAATGAACAATAAAATGTTAAATGACGGAAAGTGCTTTGAATATGAGAGAAAGAATTATGAAATACGATGATTCAACTTAAAATATTTTCAAAATATTTTAATAATTTTTCATTTCGAAATAGCCTATCCGTAAGGATATCAATAATAATTTCTACACAACGGACACAACTGTGCGGACAATAAAAAAATTTGGAGAGCGACACTGTGAAACTTTGTTGATCACAATGCATGATTATTGTTCACTGCTTTTATTTAGCATTTGAGTCGTTTTTGTTTCTCTATTTGTTGTTTTATTTTTGTGTTTAAATATTCTGTTCCCAAAAACAATTAAATGCTTCTAAATAATATCCTAACATTAATAAAAACTTTTATATGCATTATTTAGCTAAAAAGCTTTTAATCTTTAGCAGGACAAAATTATAACATTTCATTATCGATTGAAAAATTAAAAGTATTACTCGATAGCATTTGTTTGAACTTTCTCCTTCCGCTAATATCATCAATTATTAGACATATTTGATAATAACTGAAGAACAAGGAAAGATCATCGTTTCCGGTTTTCACCATAATGTTTACCATTTTGTAAGCTCTGCAATTACTGCAAAAGAAACGCACCTTTCCATTTATTTGTATCTAATATTTTAATATATCTTGAGAAAAGTAACTGCCTTGTTGGTCTTTTCTGCGATCTTCTAGCGTTTAATTGTGTTAATCACAATATCTTACTGGATAAGTTATTCACATACGGTCTTAGAGGGAACAGTCTCAATTGGATTAGATCGTTTTTATCTAGACGAAAACAATATGTCAGTATTATTCATGAACAATCTTCTCAAAAACACAAGATTACATTAACACCGCCGTGGGAGTCCCTCAGGGTTCGGTCCTGGGTTCTGTACTCTTTTTGCTATATGTATATTAACGACTTATCTAAGGTGGCTCCTGATACTGACTTTACCATTTATGCAGATGATACTTCATGTGTGGTATCCGATCCGTCTTTTGATATCGCACGTCTTAAATGTAATGACACGCTACAAAAACTTAATCACTGGTTTAGCTGTAATGACCTTTATCTTAATTTACAGAAGATTTCAGCAGTAATTTTTCATAACAGACAAACAGGCCTCAAATAGGGCACTTTGGATATCCTTAACAACAATTTAGTTTCTACTGACAGTGTCAAGTTTCTTGGTAATAATCTTGATAAACATCTGCACTAGAAAACACATTGTTTCGAGCTAATTTCTAAATTAAATTCTTTTGTTCTTATTCAAAAATTTGAAACCCCTGCTTCACTTATAGCAGCTACAGCCAGCTGGGGATTGGGCCGTCGCCAACTCGCCGTCGCCGATTCACCGTCGCCAATTCGTCGTAGAACCAATTCGTCGTCCATCCAATTTACCGTCCGCCCAATTCGCCGTCCCATGTTATTGCTTTATTTAGCTTGATAAGCTTTAAAACACTTTCTGACCATTTTAGATAATATCCAAGTTATACCTACGAATTGAAGAAAATAACTATAATTTCAGTACGTTTCAAGTAAATTAAAATGGACTTCACTATTGTTTTTCTATTTCAAGGTAAAATAAATTCCTAATTACAGTGTGACCATCGTAAGACACAAATTACGAACAAATTGGTGCTGTACGTACACATAATCATAATTCTATTTTGTTTTTTAATGGAACCCCTTTTTCAATTTATAATTTTAAATGATGAGCTTTCATGAATAAATATTTTGAGAGCAGTCGACTTCTGATGTGTAGTGATTTTGATTGATATGAAAATCAATATGATTTTCAGCAGAATCTGAAAATATAAAAAAGAAGAATTGGAGGGATTTTACGAACACCCTGAAGAATAAGAAATACTTCCTGGAAGACCAAATTTTTTTATCTGTTTCTTTATCTATGTATCAGATTTAATTAATAACAAATTATTTTATTTTCCATTAATTATGTTAACTTCTTTATTTTATTTACATATAATTATCGGTATATTATTATTTGGATATGTACCTGGACTTAAAACTTTAATCGCTGACGGCGAATTTACCGACGGCGAGTTTTCCGGCGGTGAATTGTACCTACGACCAATCGGCGACGACAAATCGGCGACGGCGAATTGTCCTAGACCCACAGCAGCTGATCATGCTCAAGTAGTCAGTCGCTGAAATTATGGCATTTGTTTCTGGGGTTATTCCTGTGTTCTGCCCAATGTTTTCATTATGCAAAAAAATTAGTTCGTTGTATGGATGGGATCTCCATTAGATCTTCGTGTAAAGATAGTTTTAAACAGCTTAACATTCTTACACTTCCGAGTAATTTAATTTTTAATCTTTGTGTCTATATGTACAGTAACAGCGTACTTCAGTACGAATGATGACATTCATCAGTTAAATACTCGCAGCTAAGATACTTTACGAACTCCTTTCGCGAGATTTTCGATCACACAAAATTCTCCAAGTTACCTAGGTATAAAGATATTCAATAAGCTACCTTATGAATTACAAAATTGTACAAATATCAAAACATTTAAGAAATCCCTAAAGTCGTACTTGATTGCTATGCTATATGTTATTATTAATTTGATGAATTTCTGTGCTAAGATGTGTCAGAACTTTTAATTTATTTCTATTTATTGTTGTTATTGTAATTTTTCTGTTTGGTGACATCTTCAAAACGTATCATGTTGTCAATTGAAGGATAAAGATTATTATTATTATTATTATTTATTTGCCAGTCTCTCTTTGAATGAAATCGCGATTGTTCCGTGAAATCGAGAGTAGGGAGAGTGCTCTTCGGGCTCGAAAGAGCATCCTTGACTTAGGCGTTATTAAACTTAAACTGTAACTTATTAACAGGCCATTAGAATTTAGAGGTGCTTTGAAATTTAAAATACAGTTTTATGAATGGTTGTTACCGCGGCAACAAACTTTAACAGCCCTTTAAATTTAACGCTTTTGATACAGAATAGGAATAAACTTTTAAATTATGCTGAACAACTTTTCTTAACAAAAGTTTTTGACAAAATGTATAGTGATGCTTTTTAATAATGTCTCCCTAACACCCATTATAATACAAAGACAGACCGGCAAACCAACAAATACGGAAAACAAATGCAAATTAAAAAAATGAGATAAAATTCAACACGTGTTTGTTATCTTGATTGTGACTTAAAATTTTATAAAGGAGATATCACCTAAAAGCGTTAGGAGAGCTTGTATGTATTAACATAAACATTATTAATTGAAGTCGACTTTTGTCCGATGAAAATAATTAAGAAAATAGTTTTTAAAGTTTAATCGTTAAGTGGTCTTTCCAATTTTAACAGGGTCCGTTTAAAGTTTAAAAATATTTTTTTTGTTTTTTTTTCTATGGTGGTTGCCCAATGGGATCCTTAGCTATTTCAGCCCTAATTGGAGCAAATGTGATTAAAGATTAAATGTTATACCCGTAACAAATATCGCAATAATTTTCTTGTTTAGATTGGATGAATAAAGCACTTCCAATTTGTTAATATATTTTATTCTAGCGACTGGTTTCGATATTTAAACCTTTCAGGCTGCTAACGTGGAAAATATATTTTAAAAATAAATTGTAAATGCTAGAAAATAAAATAAAAACTTAGATTGCGTAATTTCGTGTATATGTATGTATCTGCAAATGGATTGTACAGGGTGCCTCAAATTTCCGGAATAGTTATTATTATTCCTTATTTTATCACTATATAAATAGAAAATATAAATTATCACACAATCACCAATATGCGCGAGCTATTATCCTTAGAATCGTAGCTCCATGCTCTCGCTACCTGCTCATCTATAAAAAAAAAAACGGAATGCAATTGATTTATTTCGTAAAATCCTTATTTGTTTGCATTTACATACTTACTTTAATTCTTGCAAGTTCGTATGTTGTTAAACAATGTTTTTGTATACACATATTTGTTGATTTATCTTTCAGATTTCTTTCTTGTTACTTACTAGTAAAAACGCGAATACGTTTTATTTTCTTTACGGTTTTTCTGCTTTGCGATAATTGGATATTTACGTTAATTCTTACTACTTTTTGTAGTACCAAATCATTTCTTATTTTGTTTAGATTTATTATTTTGTTTTACAGACGAATTTTATATTGTGAACGGATGGGGTACCTTAAATTATGTTTTCATTTCTTGTTAACATGTCTTCTAATTATTTAAAATTAGCGCACCTAAACGCAGGATCACTGATGGCAAATTTTTGTGAATTTCGAGATTTTTTTAATTCTCAAATGCTTCACATTTTCGCTATTACGGAGACCTGGCTTAAACCTGACATATCTAACAACATTGTCAATTTAGAAAATTATTGTTTCCTGCGTAAGGACAGAGTTGAGCGAGCTGGAGGAGTAGGTATTTATGTACCTAAGACACTAAAATATTCATTAATTAAAGTCAGACAAACTGTAGAACAACTGTGGATACAGCTCCTTATTGGTGGTATCAAAATTGCTTTTGGAGTGGTGTATAGGGCACCTAATTCAGATTACGGTACTTTCCTTCAAGAATTTGAAGAAACGCTTGCATACATAACTTGTATTTCAGATGAAATTATTTGCATGGGTGACTTCAACATCGATTTTTTAAATGTTCATTGTTATTATTTACATAAATTTTTATCTCTATTGGAACCATTTGGGTTGAAACAGGTCGTTAATAAACCTACTAGAGTTACCGCAAATTCTGCTACTTTAATTGATCTGCTGTTAGTGTTTAATGAAAAATTATTAATTGATCATGAAGTTGCAGCTGCCCACAGTATTTCTGATCATCATGTGGTTTGTTGTAAACTTTGCTTTGTGAATAATCATTATAAGTCCATAACGCGTACGTATCGCGATTTCAAACATTTTAATTACAATTTGTTTTTGGCGGATCTTTACTCTATTCCTTTTTTCTATATGTTTGATATGACTAATGTTGATGATAAGGTTGCTTTCCTTAATGGTAACTTATTAAATTTGTTGGATGTTCATGCGCCTGTTATTACAAGTCGTTTTACAAAACCGCCCGCACCTTGGCTGACGGATACTCTTAAGTTAATGATGCGTCTACGGGATAATGCACTACAAAAATTTAAACAATCTGGTAATCCTGCTCATTGGGATTACTATAAGTCTCTCAGAAACCTAGTTACTCGTGCCGTGAATACTGAAAAAAAGGCTTATTTAACATACAGACTTGCCAATTCCAATACGAAGGATATGTGGAAACACCTCAAAGATTTAAGTGTCTATTCTTCTTCAAAAAATGATGTTTTACCTGATCATCTCTCGAACGCCGATCATATAAACACTTATTTCATTAATTCTGTGCCTAAAAGTTCAATCGACAATTCTACTGTGCTTGACTTTTACCTCAATAAAGATTAAATAATATTAATTTTAATTTTGTAAACGTTACTGATACAGAAACTGCTGATAATATTAACGCAATTATTAGCAAAGCAACATCAACTGATCGGATTAGTATTTCGATGCTTAAGCTTTGTTGTCCTCATATTATCATGTTATGTGAGGCACATTGTGAACTTTTGCCTAACTGAAAATGTGTACCCTACCGCATGGAAGCATGCATTGGTATTTCCGCTAGCTAAAGTTGATAATCCAACTGAATTAAAGCACTTAAGACCAATAAGTATACTGCCAGCATTGTCCAAAGTTCTTGAGAAGATTATAGATAAACAGTTGCGCGAGTTTTTATTCGAGAATAATATTATTCCCATTACTCAGTCGGGCTTCAGACCAGGTCATGGCTGTGCTACAGCACTACTTTCCATAACCGATGACATCATGAGAGCAGCAGATAATGGGTTGTATACAGTTCTAGTGCTATTAGACTACTCTAAGGCATTCGATACCTTAGATCATACTTTATTAGATACTATACTCTATTACGTTGGCCTTGGAAAGAACGCACGAACATTATTGAAGAGCTATTTACATGATAGAACTCAAACAGTACGCGTAAATGGAACAGATTCGGGCTCAGCTCCTTTGGATTCAGGCGTTCCTCAAGGATCTGTCTTGGGGCCATTGCTATATTCTATATATACTAGCGGTATCGTCAAGCAGGTGAATTATTGTTCAGTGCATTTGTACGCGGATGATATACAACTTTATCTGTCCTTCTCTCCTGGAGATTTTGAACATAGTTATCGTAAATTAAACACGGACTTAGACACCATTGCTCAACTGTCTTTGAAACATGGTTTTGCTCTAAACGCTGCTAAATCTAAACTAATATTATTTGGCAATAAAACTCTTAATTTAGTGACACTGCCATCTTTACCAAATATTACAGTAAATGGTCATATTCTGTCATATGAAAATTATGTTAGGAACCTTAGTATTATAATTGACAATAAATTACAGTTTAATTATCACGTTAACTACCTATTGAGTAAAGCGTACTGCAGTTTGAAATTAATTTACAGTAATCGTCATATTCTAAAAGAAAAATGAAAATAATATTATGTGAATCATTAGTTCTTTCGATATTTAATTATTGCGACATCGTGTATGGTCCTTATTTGAGCGTTGTTGATAACAACAGAGTACAGAGAGTTCAAAATTCTTGTCTCAGGCTAATTTATGGTTTAAGAAATTATGACAGAATTTCTCACACACTTAAAGAGGTAGGTTGGCTTAACATGAAAACCAGAAGATTTCTTCATTCTGCTTGTGCTTATCACAAAATTATCATCAATAAGTGCCCTCAGTATCTGTTCAACCGTATTACCTTTCGTACTGACGTTCATACCATAAATGTTAGGTTTAAGGGTTTGCTCTCTCCGCCCTTGCACAAGACTGAAAGATTTAAAAAAAGTATTACTTATCAAATTTATAATATTTATAATTCACTATTACCGTCTCTGAAAACAATGAGTATAACTCAGTTCAAACGTCGTTTAACACATACTATTTTTGATTGTCCTGTCGTTTAGGTGCTACTTATCCTTTACTCTTAAGCTTGCCCTGGTACCCCGTCCGAATATTGACTGTCTACTATACAATATCAATACTCTCATCCGTTTGATTGATATAAACTAGTGCGCTATTGTTTTGTTTTCTTAATTATATTTCAAGGTTAAGTGTAAGAGCATGTTTCGCAAGTAACATGAACTTCGCCTTGCGGTTTGTCATATTTATATATCGTCTATACATCGTATATGTACTATGTACTATGACAAATAAAGTCCTATTATTATTATTATTATTATTATTATTATTATTATTATTATTATTATTTGTCTCGTGTTTTGTAACTGCTTAGTTCTATTTTTATTCACACATTTTTAGATATATTTCTTCATAACGATTATAAAAAGAATAGATCTAATTAAGCATTTATTTTTTGTGTAGGTACTCTTTTCTAAGTCTAAATTAATCAGCGGTTCTTTAATATAAATTGCGGTGATTAAACAAATAAAACCATAATTCCGAAATATTAGAGTAAGCTTTAATATTCTGCAGCGAGAAATGTTTGCTCTGCTTAATTGTTTTCATTACAAAGAGAATTTTAAATCAGCGTGTACACCTTCATATTCCTTTCCAGGTTATCCTAGAACATTAGGAAGTACCATGAATTATTAGTTGATTTAATAACGAACTCACCGCGTTTGTAGCACTCACTGTGTATTCTTTTCACGTTGATATTTATTTCTAGGGACTGCTATTGCATGTTCGTGCCAAAAACAAATACACGTCAATATATCAAACATATTAAATACCACTTCAAAAATAAATCGTCTGTCCGATTCATTTTACAGGGGGTCACTATGCCACAGAGATTTTTATTTATATCGAAGAATTACATTGGCCATGCAAAAAAATATATTTATGGTATTTGCTTTTAATCAAAACTACAAATTTTTATTGAAAATGCCGTTCTGGCAATATTTTATTTATGTTTTTATATTGCTTTATTAAAACAAGTTAAACAAAATGGATTGTGGAGCAACGTGAAATTTGTTTTATTCGTGTATACAGGGTACCTCAACAGAGCGTTCTCAGGCATCAACTTGGTAACTACTGAAAAACCAAACCAACACTTTTTTTGGATCTCATAACATATTAAACAGGAAACGAATCAAAACAGTGGTGTTGAATACAACTTTTTTTAATTCAAATGCTGCATCATATACATGACAAATTTGGATCGTTCTTAAAATTGTGTACACCACAATTTATACGTAATTCTAAACTTCCTTGAGATATTGACCATTTTATCTAAAATCTGCTCTTTGCGGCCATTATTTATTTGTTTTTAACTTATAAGAAATATATTTTTAATACTCGCATGTTAGTATATGATATTTAAGCTTATTGTAAGTCATCACTGTCTTTCGTTACAGGGTGATCATTCTAATATACAAAATATCATTTGATCATTTTTTAATATACAAAATATCACAAATTTCAACTATCATCGTGAACGTTTATTGGCAATTTATTTGAAATGTAATCAAAGAAATGCAAAAGGTAATGACCATATGGAAAAAAATTAAAACATGATTTAGAGATAAATTTAATATTGCATGTCATTAAAACTTCATGTTTGAATTATGAGTAAGCAACGGAGAAAAATTTCAGCATGTAAAACAATAAAAGTACTTAATAATTTAAACAAAAGTAATTGAAATGGGGTAGAGCAAATGTATCCCTTTTTTTTATTCAAAAATACAGTAGACGCCCGGTTTTTCAAAGTAATGTGGATATCTGAAGGTTAGGTTAAAACGGAAGGTAATTATTTTACTTATGTACGCATACAGGGTGCTGCATTTTGAAACGCAACATAGGAAATCCTATGTTAATTTAAATATGCTCGAATATTGACTTCCCTAAATATTTTACAGCAAATTCCCATTTAGGTCTTTTAAAGTACTCTTCAAGGTAAATCTGTGTGTGAGCATTTTTCATACGCTGAGTTTTAAGATATTCAAAAAAAGATTCTGTAATTAAATTCCATTTGTACCAAACTATCAGCACAGCTTTGATGAATGATACCGAAAACTGGGAAAATAATTAATAAATCTAGTCGTTTTAGAAAAAAATGTAATTTTGTAATTTATTTTAACATTTACCGACCAAGGCTGTACTAATAGTTTAGAATAAATTAAATTTCTATACTGATCTTTTTTAAATATCTGTGAATAAAAAATTCTCAAATTTCACAGACAGATTCATTTTGAAGAGCACTTTAAAAAACCTAAATGAAATTTTGTTGTTGCGAACACACTGTTGTTACAGCACCCTGTATACATACTAAATACACATGTAATCCATGATTTAAATAGACAACACAAGTTTTAGTCCTTTTTATATGAAAAACAAATTAACTGTGGTTTATTGGAACAAATTGCCCTATTTCTGTCCGCAATAACTCTCAATCAAGTCTACGCTTGCAAACTATTGATTGCGTATCTGCATGATCTAAAGAAAAACAAGTTTTATTTATACTTTTAGGAAAGAAATATGTTTTACACAAATGCAATTTCCGATTTTGCGAAAATGATTTTCAATGTCGTTTTGGATAATCCGATTCCGGATAACCGGGCATCTACTGTAATAACAATCTTTCCAATTTAGCAAAAAAGGGTCACCACAAACTTCGTGGGATGACACATCGGAACTTAATTAAAAATGAGTCTAAGCCAAGGGTTCATCTAAACCTATTTTATGATTTATTCAATAATGCCTATAATACTCTACTACCCAATAGTAATTTGATGCAAAGAAGATCTAAATCTAGGATAACAACAGGAATTAAAATATTGTACAATATAAACGAGAAATACCGTTAAGATTTTAAAAGATATCAAAATCTCAAACTAATTCAATTATTATAGCCATATTAACAAATGTTTCTAAAACAGTACGGCAGATAATTAAAAGTGAATCATGATACTCTACTTAAAGTCACTAAAATTAAATTGATTAACAATAATAAAATAATTAAAGACAAAATTTAATTAATTTTGCATAAAAATAAAGCCATCAATCACGTCTCTAAATCACATTGTAAGATCATGATCTCGGTTGTTGTTATGGTTAACAGAAAATTGTTAGTTTGGTTGCGTTAAGTGAAGGCAATTCTGACCAAAGTGGTCGGACTTTACTAACCGCTCACTTAATGGCCATAGTTAATGGATAGGTAGGCACTGCGATTATAAATTATGACAGAAGAGGGCGGGAATGGAACAGGCTTTGAAAGAGTTTCTAAAGTTTAGAAATTAGTGAAATACGTCACGGGTTTACTTCGTTTAAATCTTTGGATAATAAAAAAAGTAATATATCTAACTCTTAGCTACAATCCTTATTTCACATCACCTGTATTTGCTGATTCTGATCTGTCAAATTGGTCCGACTAATCACTTAACGTTTCAGACCACGCTGGTCACATTTTAAATCGCGACCAATTTTTTCAACCAGCTGATTGATCACGTGGTATGGTTTGACCGTTGACTTAACGATTTTGCTTAAAATAACCGTTCACTTATGCAATCTTTATCTACCTTCGCATTCCGTTTTATCGACTGTTTTGAGCTGGACAAAGCACACCTTAACGTTGGCTATAAAAAAATATTAATCAATCTTCAAAACGTGCAACGGATATGATGAGAAACGTAAACTTAACTAATAATAATTCACTTCTTTTACATCCTGTTAATTCTCATGAAATATACGTACCTATTATTAATTCACTTGATAATTCATAATTCACTGGAACTGAGGCATTACCACTAAAATTAATTAATTAAAATTAATGTCCTCTATTATATCTGAACCCATTTCAGTGATGATCACTGTTTTCAATTGGCTACTTTCCATTCCGGCTAAAAATTGCAAAAGTAATACCCATACAAAAAAAGGGGTTAGTAACCGTCGATGATAACAGACCTATCTCCGTATTGAATTTTATTTGTAAATTTTTCGAGAGAAGCAATTCATATCAGACTGTCACATTTTTTTCGAAAGTCGTCACTGCTTGTCTGAATTTCAATACGGCTTCAAGTCAAGCCTTTTAACTAATACAGCATTTCATGCTACACTTAGGAATATTTGTAATCAACTATTTCTAAAAAAGTTATACTCGGAAATGTCAGTAAAGTCTTTAACCTCTATCCACCTATCATTAACACTTTTTAATTAAATAAATATAAATATTTTGGAATATTAGTAAATAAAGAAATAATATGTAAAAAAATTAATTATTTGGTACAATAATGTGTTTTACTTTTTTTACGAATCCAGAAGAATTTTACTGACATTTCCAAAGAAACAAGAAATTAAATTTACGAAATTTTCATTTTGGAAAGTATAGGAAACTTTTTAAATTTTATGAATTAATTTAATTATCCTATTGATTTTCTGTAATTAACCGAATGTGTGTCTTTTATAACAATGGAGATCTTCATGCTGGGAATGGACACTCTGTATTTCTTCAAAATTGCGTTGATTGACGTCAACATCCATATCTTTCAACTTGTCAACTGCATTAAAAAGAAGCCCAATGTGTTCTCGCACATCATGTCCCTCCTTTATACCCCTTCGATAGGAACACTTTCCAGCTTGAGCCACATTGCTCGTGACGTGATACATCCTTTGATCTGCTTTAATTCTGAGGCACTGATCGAAAGGATAATATGAAACTTGGCCTTGCTGTCTCCTTTGAGCCATGTAGCTACATCTCTTGCAGAAGCTTCGTCATTAGGGATTAACTCTGGTTTCGAAGATGTACCATTCACGAACTCTAATTCGTCTTTCCTAATCAGCAGGGTATGTATTTTCCATGTGTCATAGTTATCTCGATTCAAAGACTTTGACACGTTCATGAAATTCATCATTTTCGTTATACTTGTTATACGAGACCAACTGGGCCCATAACCTGTCGAACTTTGATGAGGAATAAACACCAGAAGTTGTGCATTCAAAATAAATTGTACAATCATAAGAATAATACCTAATGATAATGATGGCAAACATTAACAAAAACCACACTATGCACCACAGAACACCTCAAGAGACCGTGCACTACAAACGTAGCTTGCTTAATAATATACTTCGCGATATACAAAGTACTTGTATTGCCAAATAATAAATGAAAATGCGATACATTTAGCACTAAGGCCCGGTATTATAAATGAAAGTTCACTTTAACTCCCAGTTTATTGCCATAACAACAATTGAGTTCACAATTGAGTTCACAATTGTTACCATGGGATTAAATCAATAGTTAAAGCTAACTTGCCTTTATAATACCAGGCATTAATGTATTTGTTTTTCTATTTTAAAATAAATTAACTGCACTGAGAAAAATATCATGTTGAAAACCGACTCAGCGTACTACTGCTGCAAAATTAACAGTACGTAAACGAAATTTTTCAGTACGTACTGACACGTTTTCATTACGTACTGAGAAAATCATTCTCTTCCTGTTAATACTGAAGTAATTGTACGCTGAGTCGATTTTTAACGAGTATTCCGAATAACATCTTTCTCAGTGTATATTATTTACTATAATTGATTTTTTGAGGAAAACAACTAAACTCTGTTCTGGTTTTACTGTCATAGCCAGGGTTGGAAAGTTTAAAACAAACATAGTGTTTAAAACATATTTAAAACAACAAAACAAAAATCTGTTTTTCTAAATGTTTTTTTTTGTTAGTTTTAAATTCATTTTTTTAGTTTTAAGCTAAAAAAAGACCACTTTTGATATATGTGTTTTATTTTTGCAACGTAATACCGTGTAACCAGAAGTTAATTGTTTAGGGTCTGTATTTCACTGACAGATTAACTTAAAACTTTACTTTGTTCTATATCAATTGTTTTAATAATTGTAGACAATGCGTGGCTAAGCTAATGACGTGATGACTATACTGTAGCTCTGATTTGAACTAAATTTAAATTGCATTAGATTGATTATAATCAATTCATTAATTATTACTGATCATTAGAATAATACTTATATTGTAAAATTTTAAAATACCTTTTCAATATTTAATCTTTTATTATTACATTTAGTTTTGAAACATACTGGGTCCTCCGCTTCCCTGTTCATACTATGGGCTACGGGATGAGTTATTATATAGCAAACTGGCTTGAATTTGTCAATGATAATTCTAGAAGGGCGAATATACGTGATATTCGCCCTCTTAGAATTTTAAGATTTGTTTAAAATTTGAAAACCATGAATTAAACAAAAATTTAATTTGAAATTTCAAACGTATACCTACTGGATTTTGGTTTCGCCGAAAGTAATATCAACTTTGTTATTTTAAATGGAACATCCTACATGTTTTTACATATTTGAAATTTTTGTTTTCCAGTATTGAAAGCCAGGAGTCATGTATTTTAGTTCTAATGCGATCAAATAATTTGAAAAAAATATTTCTTTGGAGTGTATTTGATTTTAGTTTTTATTGGGAATGTTTTTCTCAGTATATTGATACCAAATACTTCATACTTTCTTTGAAAATCATTTAAAACACCGCGACCGTAGATCCTAAATAAATCAAGCTCTGCCTTAAATGATTTAAATTATTATCAAAGTACATACCTTATTTTTAAAAGGGTACATAATCTAACATTACAAACTTTTCATCTTTCTTTTAATTAGAGATCAAATTTTAATAAATTCTTCTTTTTACACAAATATCAAATAATAATAATAATATATATCTTTTTATGTAAGCTATAAGGGCAATTTAAACATTTAACAGTTGTTTTAAACAGCTGTTTTTTTTTGCTAAAATTATGTTTAATTTAGTTTAATTTTAAACATGTTTTAAACAAAAAAAAACTGTTTAAAACAAAAAAAAAAACAGAAGTTTTGTTCGTTTTTTTTCCAACCCTGGTCATAGCTAACTGCTGTTCCCATTGAAAATTTTGATAATAGGAATTCAGTGTTATTCTGTGCTGCCCGTTACTTTTGGACCAATCTATATATTTATTTTATATTTCGCTCCTGTATAGAGTTATTTTACTATTTGAAATGATAGAAATTTAGTAACCTTTTTATAAAATATTTCGCTTTTTTGCTTGACTTCTGAAGGCCGAATATAGATGTGAGATCATTTATTTCATTTTGGGACACACGAGCGACGCATGTTTTCCTAATGCGCGCATATTACGAACGGAAAACGCGCTGAAAAATGCGTCGAAGGGAGGATGCAGATTTTTTTCGCGAGCGCGCTTCATTAGGTGACACTGAAAAATGATGTACCAATTTGTTCCTTTATGAACTCATAAAACCCGGAGCGCCCGGAACGAGGACGCGAGATCAGCCACGCGTGTTAGTTTCCGAATCCGGCGAGGAGGAAAAAAAGATAAACACGTGCGGACGTTGGACTTCCAAGATCCATTAGAATTTAAATGGAATATTCGATGGGGAAAATTAATATTTACGGCCCGGGTACGATTTTATGGTGAAGGCGCTGTAAAAGCGCAGCGCTCTTTCATTTCTGATTACATTTTTTTATGGCTACTATAAACTATGAAATTTCTGTATTAATGTGTCTATAATTTGTCGCTCGATTCGATTAATCACGACTTCCGGTTTTAATTTGTATCCCAAGTAACCAAACTTTTTTTGATACACATGGATTCATTTCATTAAGGACTCGACTCATTCGTCCTTAATTACAATTCGTCCCCTAAAACCTTATTTTGCGTACTTGATACATAAACTACTATTATTAAATTCTTATAAAGAAGTACATCAAGATTTTAAAATTGAAAGCTTTATTATTTGGTCTTATAAACATTTTCTTAATATTAATAAAGCACTTAAATGTCCAGAATGAGAACAGGTAATCAAGGTTCGGAAACGCTCACTTATGAACCACTCGCGAGTGAGTATTGAAAAATGTGCTCCACAGAAAATGCTCACGTTCATGAGAATGAACGTTATTATTTCGTGTGCGCACCTAAGCGAATACATACATTAATTCTGTAAGAGCTCATACCTCATGAGAGAGCGGTCGGAAACTACAAACGAATTTCTCAAATGATAATACATGCAAAGTGTTTACGTGCAACAAGCCATCAAAAATCCTCGGCAATTTCATACGGTGATGTTCGTTTCCCGAATTTAAGCCGATCAACAATATACAATTATCATTAATCATTAATTTTATTACTAAAATTAGCCTTTTTATAATACTAAATAATAATTCTCAGAGAGAAATATTCGCAAATTTTATTGAGATTGATTCGTAAATTAAAAAAAAGAACTAAAAGCCCGTTACTAAAACCTTGGTCTTGATGTACCGAAATGAGCGCACGCGAGCATCCACAAGCTGCTCATGAACCTGAACAAAAGCGAGAGAACGTATTGCTCATCTTCGCGTTTAACAACGTTCGTAAAGGTAGCTTTACACGATGCGTTATTTCTTGCATCTTGATGCATGCGTTCATAAGGCAATAATATGCATGCTTGACTGCATGCGTGATTTTATAGCGCAGTGTACTATTTTCAGAGAGACAAGGTGACGCAAGCAAGAACTCCAAAAAGCTCTACGTCCATTTTGTAATTCGCAACTCTCGTATAAATATTTTCACACATATTTAAGACGCATGCATTTCTTGCGTCCTATTGCTTGCGTAGATGCATGCAATTAGCGCTTGCGTTGTCTCACGAAATGAGGTATCGTGTAAAGCTAGATTAAGTAGATTCATTGGTTCCTGTGCGCACATGAGTGAGCATTTCCGAACCCTGCAAGGAATAAAGCAAAATAATGATATAGAAGTGTCTAAAAAGCCGCTAATAAAGTAACGTCAACACCATTTTTTATGCTGTGTTGTTAGGAGACGTCGATAACTTAGTTTTTATGCAAGTCAAAATTCATTCATCTTTAAAAATTTATGCGCCACGTGAAATATACAAATTTGTTGCACACAAATATTTATTTTATAAATTATTTTTACTTTAATTACCTTGATATTGCTATGAAGATAATTGAATTTAATAGTAATTCATTATGTACATTAATTTATATTTTTTGATACAGAATAATAATAGTTAGATTCTATATGTGCATTAAAACAATGGCTGCTGCTTCCTATCAAGAGGAAAATATAAAAATATGGCCACTAACAGAAACGATGTCGTAGAAGTCTATAAGCAACTATAAAACCTACAAAAAGCTGCAATAGCAATAGGTTTTAAGCTATTTATTATGCGACACATGGAAACTTTTATGAGAATAAATTACTGTATTAATACTCTCAGTAAGACTTACTGTTACGTAATGCCTTTGTAACAGCGTAACACAACACAAACGATCCTCCTCCAAATGCTATATAAATACATACGTCGTCCAAGGGATAATATGTACTTAATACATGTTTGAAATTACCTTTATTTGTTATCACCTGTTAAGTCACAATATATGTAATTGTAAACAAACCGTTATTAGAAATTATTTTAAGCACGAACTAGTAACTTGTTTTTCATGGAAGAAGCAAAATAGAAAAAATGGTGTAGAAAACACTAGTGCACTTGTTTACTTGACGCTCGCCTGTGAAAATAAAATGTCTTATGAAACTCACTTTTTAATATACTAATAATCAAACAGCGGAATCAAGAAAGTGAACCGCCTGAAACCAGCTTGAGACAGCGGCAGTCCGACTCGACGTGGGGGTCTAAATCGAAGCGTTAAATGTTCCGTCACGGTAAAAACGCGAATATAATTCCAGAAGCTAATAACAGCTCTTTCTTGAATTTAGAAACAACAATTTAGTTGATTTGAATTAAATAGAAACACGACACGTCTCTGCAGCACACTCTCTCGTGTCCGAGCATCGCAGTCAACCGCGACATTATTGTGAATCATGCCGTCCTAACGAATGCATTATTACTTTGGCTTACCGATTGTTCACTATCGGCTAGACGCGCTGCGCCGGCAAATATAGTGAGGCGTGTACACAATCTATTTATAACATCGCACCGCTTCGTTGCAATAGTAAAGTGTTACACTTTTTTCTACCCGCCATGTGCTAATAATCTTTATATATAACCTGTACAATCCTCTATTATACTGTGGGTTGCAAAAAAATCGCGTACACCTGTTTTGCTTTGCATTAAGTTGACTGATGACAATTGTATTAATTTATTTCGACTTGCATATAATCTTATTGTAAAGCTCTAATTGTAACTATGAAAATAAATCAACGATTAAAGTTAAAGACAGATGAAAATACCGACCGTTAATTTGGAACATTTGTCAGGCGAAGAAAGTGAAAATTTTTGAAAACTTATTGGGATGTTTACTTATTTCAAATTAGAATATACTTATCTAAGATTCACGACAGTAGCTATCATGTTCTATTTATGTTCTAGTTTAAAAAGGACTGTTTCATTTTCAAATTATAAATGTTGCTATGGATTCTGAGATTCGTACATAACAGCAAGGTTTTAAGAAAAAGGTTTTTATTTAAACTTGAACATTTTCTTACATTTCTCGTCGGACAAGAATCAACTTCAACAATGTTTTATGTTGAAATAAATTCACGGTATATAGTTAGTGGAGCCTCATTCTCGAAATTATATTAATGCGTAAATATGAACTAACATTATTTATTTTCGCATAGAGATGAAAATAACATTGAAAAATTGAAAGCTGGAAAATGGGAAAGCAAATATTAATTTCATTTTTTTAAATTATATTTGTAACCGCGGATTTTATATGTATAATACATTAAAATAATTTCAAATTTAAAACATTTTCCGGTCTCCTTTATGCGATGTTTTGTTTAGTAATCGATGTTGCACGATTGAACATTTTAGTGATTTATTGAATAAACTTGATACAGAGTGGCATAGAAATTGAAGAGTTTCCGCCAGTTACATCGTTAGGTAACATTGTAGAGGGAACTTAATGGAATGTAAGGTGGGAATTTAATGAATTGTGAACGGATCTTTACACTTATGCATTTCCATACATGCAACTGTACTGCAGCGTCAGAATATACACAAAACGCACGCAAAACGCGTGATGTATGGATTTAGACATTGTTCTGTACTCATAAACAGAAATATTGCATATTTTTAATTATTAATAAATCCAGCAAATTGTGAATTTTTCTGCTTGAAATTATAACTTTTATGTTTACTATTTTAGGAGGAGAATGTAACAAACATTTGATTTGATTATGTTTTAACATTTATCATAAATGCGTTATATTGTAAAAGTTGTGAAAATAGCGCGTTTCCTTGATAAACATTATAAACGATATTTTTGACAAAAATTTGCTTTTCCTACCTGTTCTCTCTTGCTTCATGTTTAATTGAAAACATTTTGTAAAAAGATGTGGTAAAATAACCACAACAGCTAACCGTTTGCCATAAAAGTGGTAACTTTATGGAAAGAAGGTTACATACAGAAGAATTTTGCAAAATTACTTGTTTTTATTAATAAGATTGCATAACAGTGCACATATTCCACAATAACTCGGTGTTTTGGTTTTGCAAAATTACTAGTGTATTTGCAAAAATACGGATTATTCAAAATTCCTGCGACATATACATTAAGTATAGTAAGATGCAGTTTATGAGTCATAGTTTCACATTTAAATTGCAGTATGAAAGCTATTTTCGGCAGAAATCGGATACTACAAGAATCCCGCCCCCTACAATATCAATTCCGTGCCATTTAAATACCCTCTCGTATGTTACAGACACATGCATCTCATCATAACACGTCACATATTAATAAAACATACAAACTACAAGCCGAGCATTCATTCCCGCCAAGCAGAGATGGACATTTTTTAGTCGAATTAATGATTAATGACTAAATTAGTCATTAGTCGTGATATACATGATTAATGACTACATTAGTCATTAATCTTGACTGGTGACTAATGACTAATCTAATTAATCTGTTCAGAGCAAGGCTGCTTAACGTATTTTCGGACGTTTCCTTCAATTTTTGTCAGAGGATTAATGCTTGAAAAATACATTAATGGTTTCTTAACTACAGAAGACTCGAGGTGTTTACAGGATTCCGAACGAGCTACATCGATTATAAAATATTACATTCTTTGCAAATACATAGTTCATAAAAGTTAAAATGTAGTGATTCAGTGGCTAGTTTAGTGACATTTCATTTCACTTGAAAATTATTTATTAGTCGTCAATTTAGTCATTCATTACTATTCATGATTGAATTTAGTCGACTAATAATTAACTTTTTATTTAAAGACTAATACTAAAATATGATTGAGATTACAACTAAATTAGTCATGATTGACTTATTGACTTAGTCATGACTAATTGAGTCGTTTAATTTTAGTCACGATTAAAAATTTATTCGACTAATGCCCAACACTGCCGCCAAGTCGGGAATTCCCAACTGTTATTTCCCGGGATCGAGAATGGCGAAACGGCAAATTTCCCGGGAAATCATTCCCGATGATTCCCGTGACAGAAACCCTAGTTGAAACGTTTTACGGTTTTGTGAAAACTTTTATTACAATTTATTTAAAATGTTTTCACCAATAGCATACTCCACAAACAATTAACGATAAAAGTTAATTGCCATCATTTGCTCTTTCTTAATCGTTCTACCATATTTAAGTCTATATGACACGATATTATTAAACTTGTAGTTTATTGTTTAATCTCTCTCGGTTTCTACCAAGTATTTTACAAAAATTATCACTGTAATACCAGGGCCGGCCACAAGGAGAGCGCACCGGTCTACTTAGGTAAGGTCACTAAATCAACACACTTACGTGTTCAGGTAATGCCAAAACATTCCCATTCCAAGATTCTTGTGTAACAAAGATAACAAATACAAATGTCGCAAGAGCAACAAGGAAATCAACACTTTTAGGGAGTTCTGTTTACTATGATGATAGTAGTTTATAGCCGACTGTCTAGTGAAAAATGTATAAGGTTATGATATTCTTCGCAGCCATAAAGGTATTTTTCGCGACTAACCGGTTACGCATAGCACGGTTAGCAGTAATGACATCATGGTTAGTAAGATGCGTACAAAATTAAACTTTCTGGCGGTTGCATTTTTAAATTTGACAACAGTTCAACCATGAGTTGGGTATTTGACTATTCCAAAAAAAAGTTGTGGTTGAATTAAGTTGAGGTTAGTACCCAGAACCACGAATCTGTGCAGAACTCACTGAATAGGAGAGAGACAGCAATGTTCCACAACTCTCTGACCAGGTTAGGAAAATAGTAACCGGAGTGACACACGTGACGTCATATCAGCAGTTACCGGTAACTCACAAAAATGCAGTGGTTACCTATTTTGCCTAACCACATGTAACCGGTTAGTCGCGAAAAATACCTTATAGTAAAATGCCATTTGTGAAACGTCACTTTGATTAACAAACTCTAGACTTTGTTTTTTTGTCCCTAAATGAGATTATTGTGCGACAAGGATAGATAGAAAAAATCACTAATGTCGGTACCTGAACACGAAGCGTGTCGATTTAGAGCCTTATACTTAGGGACCACCGACGAAGCGTTAAAAATCCGCACGATTTTTCATTTGACTCTGGTTGAGTCCAATGTATGATGTTTAAATTAGGTTGAAAGTTGACATTTTTTTAATAAAAATGCGTTAAAAACATCGACTTTTGAATTGATTTTAGTAATTTTTGTTCAATCTTTTTTTAAAATTATATATTTGTATGATATATTAATATTGATAAAATTAAGTAACAACCTATTATCAAAATAGACAAGTTAAGCTACTTACAGTTAGGTACATGTAACACAGAAAGTAATGATATCACATTTTTGGCAAATGGAAAAAAGTCAGCAATGATGAAGCAATTTGCAGTCAAACAGTAAATAACCTTAAATGTTTCCTAAATTATTTTCTTTCTTTCTACAGAAACTTGACAGGAACGCTTGGTCATATCGATTACTATTATATGTTGTATATGTATATATGTGCCATAATTCGAGTGGATCATATAGAGGATGATTCGGAATAAGTATTCGGCCCGTTAGGAGCGTATTGCCCAAGGTCATGCAAGTGCGAAATTGCAACAAATAAATCTATCACAGGCATTTCACAAATCAACCTCCTCTGAATCCAAAATGGAAATCATGATTCATTTCTTACATATACTTACACAAGTCCGAAGTTCGAGTGAATGAATTGCATATTATACATTTTTTTTTCTGCAGAAAACCACAAATAAAAACATTTTACAGTTTCATTTCAAGGTAAACGCTAGTGTTTCGTTCTATTCCATGCGACTTCATTGTCCTCGTGACGCAATACTAGTTCCCATCAACCAATTTATATCTGAATCTTCAATACATTTTATCTCAAAAAACTATGGATATTAGACCCCCTGTGCATATAGGCTTCTTGTTTCCTATTTCCGTGTATTTCTTGTGATTACCGGGTCGCACACTTACTTTGAATCACCCAGTACATATAATATTTTTTCCCGTTCACTATTAAACAATGATCTATCTGCGAAACGAATGCGTTCTGGATATTATTAATTATTTTTAGGCCAATATTTTATTAGCCACAGTGCACCTTCACAGCTTTTATCTTTAACATTTGTTTCTTTTAAGAGACACTGAAATGTTTCTTATTTTTCTTGATCAAGAGCGTTGATATGATAATCTGCTTTCTAAATTTTTCAGTTGTTTAGTTTCGTTTATAACAGTTCTCTTTTCTTTTGTACTTTTTGTACTGTGTTTGTTTGAAAATTTTTTCTATGTGACCCTTATTTTCTATGTAGACGTACAGGGAGCCTTAAATTTTGGTCGTCACAATCACATAATGCATGTTTTAATTGGGATGGGGACGTTTCACGCTCACCATTTCAAAATCAAACATTAAAAAATTTTATACAAATATACTAACCAAAAAAGTGTCAAAAATAAATTACATTTTGAAGAGATTATTACAGTACTTTAAATTAAGACATCAATCTTTTACTTTTAATAAAATTCAAGTCAAGTACAAATTTTTGACAATCAATGACGACCAAAATTTATTGCTCGCGACTGAACGTAATAAATATGTCCTTTTCGAATTCGTAACAAAAAGTAGGGATTTATATTGAAAAAGTTAAAATAAAAATTATTTTTCTACCCCATTAATACGCCACTCTAAAAATATAGCAGATATGTATCTAATAACTGTCTTGTCCGAGTGTTATTGCAAAAATAAAATAATTTTGAAAATATTTAAGGTGTTCCAGTCTAAGGCAATGTCCAGAACATAACAATGTGCTCAGAAAAGAAAAACCGCAATTCTTATTGCACCTAGGCCTCGGCACTTAGAAAGCCCTGTGTAATACATACAGGCCTTAGAACAGCCTTAGAGTTAGAGCAAAGTGACCTGGTTGCAAGTTAATAGAACTAGATTACCGTGGTGACTGCTGAGTGGTTAGTTCGACACTTCTCTGTCAGCTTTTTGCTAATTTTGTACAAGAAATATCACCCTGTCATACGGGCCTTAAGTATAAAAATTATTTGAAAACTGAAATTAATTGTTAAGCGCGCAAACCTCGATGATATTTGTATTAAAATTTTGTTGCAAGTGATTTTTGATTTCAAACTGGTTGCAATTTGTAAGTCCTAATGCAATGTTAGGTCGCAAACGTAGTGTCGCTGTGACATTTTTATGGTAAGCGTAAAAGTAATTAATAAATTGGGATACTTTTACCTTTTTTTATTTAAGATGGTATACCATTTGTTTTAAATTAATTTTTGAGTAGTTCTTACTCGTGAGAATTGGAGAGAATATGAATATTCTCTGTATTTATTTTAAGATTTTTATGGATTCTAGATAAAGGATCAAATTTTCTAAGAAGTCAGTAACAAAAACATCCTTTGAGCATACTTTCTTGGACGTGTTGTATAACAAATATTGTTTACTCTTATAATTGGACTTTTACTAACGTTTAAATGAATTCGAATTTACAGTCGTTTACTTTTTTATGCACCACAGTATACATAGATATCAAACACACAAGTGAGGATAATTACAAAGAACTTGCTAGATCAAGCAAAGGAACAAATTCGTCTTTTCAATATTCATGTAAATTTTGCATTCATTTTTCCAGGTTGCAAATTGTAAAAGAGGTAAAATTAAGAGAGGTTCTTTGAAGTTGGTACAGGCTCTTCAAAAATTTTATGAAAGCTACAAAAATTAATTTATCCAAGTTTTCAAGTGATTGATCAATAAATTCAGTGTTTGGTTCGCCTCCTCCCCGTTTTTTCAATTGCGTTGCCGCGCTCAAATCTTTAAATCTTCTTCAATTACGACGTCACCGTGCTTCGGTCTTTAAAACAGCAATTAGTGTAATTATCTCGCGCCGTGTACACCGGACGCTTTTAAAATAATGAAGTTGCCAGGGGAAAACCGTCACCCCTAAACCTCTATTTCGTGTAAAAGCATCACAACTGCCAAGAGCCTCAACAATAACATCCCCTCGCTGTTTATTACCTTTACACATACGGTGCTAAGTGTTACTTTATTTTTTTATTTAAAAATTCGTCAGCTTCTCACAAATAAAAAAATTTTCACTTCAGAGACTCCGGTGATTCGAAAATTTTTCATGGAATTTAATTTCTGCGTGACAATGGAGGATTAAAACAGTGGAATTAGCCGCTCCCTCGTTTGGGATTAAAGTAGAAAATGCGTTTGATTTTGCAGTTTCATTTAGAAGCGGACTAAAATTTCCACGCGAATTCATTGAAACATTTTATTTTTAAGATTAACGTTTAATCAATTGATCGATCTCAATTTATTTTTCAGTTCCACCAAGCGAAAAGTGGAAAACTAATTTGCTTAAATTTATAAAATTCTTTATTGGCGGTTGTGTTGCGCAATACGCGCACTGCTATGTTCAGTTTTAATTTGTTTTTAAACAAGTGTTTTCTGTTTACTTAATAATTCGAGTTTGCGACTTTTCGATATACTTGTGTCTCAGAAATAGTGTCCATACTTCATACGTCACATACTAATGATCCTATATGATTCTAGAATTACAAACAAAACTTTCCTATGACGGTTATTTTCCAAATTACAAGAGTATGAGTATTTGCTTGTGTAGATTCTTTGTTTATATTTGTCCAAAAATTTCAGAAGCTCCCATTAAAATAGTCCAAAACTTCAATAAAATTTTATTATAATTTATTTTTTAACATAAGTTTTGGAAAAATAACGTATAGTTTCAGGCTTAAAAAAAATATTTAGTAACAGTGGCAACTATGACAGTACTTACATTATTTCTCTTTTGCAAACGATTCCCTATTCTAAGGCTGAGTTGCACCGACCTTGATTAATGTTAACACAGATTAACTAATCTGAATTAGAGACTTTCGAGTTGCAACGATCGTTGTTTGTCCTAATCTTAATTAGTAAATCTGAATTAGTTAATTCGGCATTATTGTTTGATTAGAGTATTTAACACGAATTAAAAGGACATATTATAAATTTCTGAAGCATACAGGAACGTAAATCACGCGTTCTTCTGAACGATTGTAATCGAAAATGTATTAAAAATGAATAATAAATTATTATTATATTGGAACAAGTAGCGGTGGTTTGTTTAACGCGAAGAAATGAGTGGTTGAACTAACATAATTTAAAAACAATACAAATTTCTCTTTAAAAATTAAAAAATTACGTAAATTCATAAAATATACAGGGTGTTAATAAAGAAACATGGAGAAAGTTTGGCAGATGATAGGAGAGTTCAAAACAAGAAAAAAATTCTAATAATCTCATTTCCAATGCACAATGCAGTGTCTATGCTATATGTTCACACTTCTAGAATTTTATTTTTTTACATAAAATTTGGGACAAAAAAATAAAAATTTTCTGACGTAGCACTGGCCACCATACGACTTCCGGTTTCATCGGAAATTACATCAACTTTCTTATTCTAATTGGAACGGCTTTTATATTTTTACATATTTAGAATCTACAGGTCATTGTGAGTCCGAATACATGTGACTCGGTAATTTTGGTTTCCGTGACAACGAAATTATTTTGCTTTTTTTTTATTTTTAAAGTTATAAATCCGTATTTTCGTTCTAATGCCATCAAGTAATTCGAGAAAGCCATTCCTTAGAGGTGGCGGCTGGCTAGTTACTAATATTGCCCGTGGCGACTGCGACCGACTTACAGATGTTTAAACCTCTTTCGGCCTTCAACTTATAACCCGGAGAGACGCAGAAAATCCAATTCCAAGGAGCCGGTCAGAATCCGAACAGTCACCGACACTTGAAAATTGTATTTCTCACATAGAATCCGCACATACCAGGAAACGATTCAAACCTACGCCTAATCGTTTGGTCAAGCGTTCAACTACCAACAAAAATAAATGCGGAGAAGTATATTAACGGAATTTATGTGGAAAATAAAAGACTTTAGAACAAGCAGCTTTATCAAAAGCAAACAAACAGTTTAGGATACTTATTTTTCACATCATTTAATTAATTACCAACGACCAAGAACTTTATGAAATTATAATCTTAACTAAAAACTTACTTCATTCTTAATCTTAACCAAAACTGAAACAAAATCATTTTTAAAAGAGAAGCCGCAAGTGAGTTGTACATAAATTGACTATCGGACACAAACGGACTGGATAATGACAAACCATAACAGTAACGTAATACTAATCGTGACACGTCATCTACACTAATGACTTTTCACTTTAATCGGAAATCAACTAATTCGAGTTAAAAATATGTCAGTGCAACAGCGTCTGTTTTAACATGAATTATATTTTAATCACGGTTATATGTCAGTCAGCAACTCAGCCAAAAGCGTTTTTAACGTATTGGGATGTACTGGAACATACAAATTATGTCTTCTTCTTATGAAAGTGATTTCTACGGTTGATGCTCGGATTCAGATTATACCAAGACCAAAAATTTCAAAAAAAAAGGACTAACCCATTATTGATTTACGCTGATGTAGATTTCAAGATGCGTTAAAGATTTTCACAAGAAGTGGTGCAAGAAATGCTGGATACTTTAGAAATCAATAAGTTAGAGCAGTGTTTCTCAACCTTTTGTAGAGCGAGGAACCCTACAGTGCTTATATTTTTTTTCTTAGGGACCCCCTTAGCACTAAAATATGAAATAATGTTTCATCAAAATATCGACATTATGCTACTTTTACATGACAATTTTTTTTGTGGTGTTATTTCCGTTTTTATTTGCGGAGGAACCCAAACACCCCTTTGCTGAACTTAGGTTGAGAAACACTGCATTAGAGCTTACAACAAATAGAAATTTTCCAATCCATCAGCAATTACTCAGTTACTGATTACTTTGCGATTTTTTGCTACTGGAAGTTTTCAGCAAGTTTTAGCGGATCATATTAATATCTTCAGCGTAGAATAGACAGATATTTCCACGTGTTGCAAAGAAAATTGATGCAAATTCTAAAGAATTTATATAGTTATAAGGCCCAGACATCAATGGAAATTAATAAAATTATTGGTATATTTCATCAAATACGACGATTTCCCAAAGCGCCAGCGACTGTACGCATGTGAAAATAATATCCGTAATATTAGGTCTGCGTTCTCTCTTTTCAATTTTTAAACGCACACAAAATAGAAACTGCCTCAAGTGACACATCTGAATACAACCGGACTAGATAAATGGTCAATTATAATGCTAAACGTCACAGTTTTGAAACTGTATTAGTGACGTTGCAAATCAACTAATTCGAATTAAAAATGCATCGGTGATGTTTTAATGAATTAAATTTTAATTACAGATTAACTAACATGGATTAAGGTATTTAGGCCCGGTTCTTCCATCACAGTTTAACTTTAAGCTTCGTTTTATTGCTATGGTAACAATTGTACGGATAATTGTTTCCACAGGAATAAAACGGAGCTTAAAAGTTAAACCCCAATTGAAAAACTGACCCTTAATGTCCCCAGATGTCAAATTTTCAGCCTAAGGGGACTAATAATGTCAGATTATAAAGAATGGACACCTTTTTTGAGAGACTGTGTGTAAAATCATATTATTACCAATCTTTGAACATTTGTATGGATACTCCGGTCACTTCGTTTCCTGAATGCAACGCGCACGCTCGCCGCCAGTTCATGAGCTCCGGGCTATTAATGCGATGAATATGCGGTAACAGACGCAAAGTACGCGATCGGAATACCGCCTACCATGCGTCCATCTAACGTGCCGCTTATGAAAATGAGTTCCATACTTTGATGCTATATTTGATTAGTACAATAGCTAACAATGTGAAATTCCAGTAGTACATTAAAAGATCGATTAAATAATCTCAACAATTTTTCTCTCTCGAAATAAAAAAGGTATCATATTGGAACAGAATGATGGTCAGGGAAACCTGACAAATGCCTGTACTATACTCAACTTTTTAATTCGGAAAAGTATTTTGAAATTTTGGTGCTAAAATCGAGCTTTGTCATTGGTAGCTCTAGTAAAAGCACTTAAACGGTCCAAGTGGTAAGGGATCTGCCGTTCAATCGTAAGGTCGTGAGTGTGAACCGCGCTCGAGATATTCCTCGGGAGTGGTCGGTATCCCCTTCAGATACCCGTCAGTGTTAGGGATAAAATTCGACACTGCTCCCCCTTCAACGTCGAGAAGGTTTGGAAGTAGCAAAGCCATGGAATACTTGACACACATCTAATACCGTCCGCTCTTGAGGTTCTGACAAGACCCCGCTGTGTAACCACCATAGATAAAAAAATAATTATTCAATATGAGCAAATCTGTAAAGTTTATTATTATTATTACTATTACTTCAGCCTAAAGAAGTGCCACTAACGACCATCATTTACAACACAACTGAATGCGTTAATTATTGTATTCATAATCAGTGCGTCAAACAAACCAATAAAAATCCCCTCAAACAACAATAGCGATGCAAACGAGTTGTTACTGTACTAATCTCTGTATGTCGATATTCCAATTAGCGTCCTGATTTAAAGCGATGCCATTACCGATATATGTAGTTCTAGGTACAATTTCGATGCGCGGTTATGTAGATAATAGCATTTCGCTGTGCGGATGATTGCCATGGCGATAAATTTCGTCCTGATATCTTATTTAAGTGCTATTTAGCATAAATTTGTGCAATTAATTATTGGCGTTGATGAATTAACAGGGCGTCGTTCTGTATAAATTAAATTGAATTTGGCCTGGTGAAACATGAACACCAAATCCTAAATATCTATAGGGAGGGTATCAGAAAGAAAGATTACTCAAAAATTTGTAAAATAAAAAATAAATAACCTCGAAAACTAACAATTGAGTGAAACATTTCAAAATATTTTTATTGTTCTCTTGGAACATCCTGTATAAGAATTTAAAATTTTGTTAATTTGTCATACATTAAAGAATTTTCTTGCCTAGTTGCGTTTAACGTTTACGTTAAGAATTACAGCAGTAGATCGTAATTTCCCCTCAGAAAGTCATTTCTTATGTTAAAAAGCCCACCGCCGAAGGTAAGTAGTGCCCGGGGTCACATAAAGTTCAGCGTCTCTCATCTCGTCGGATCTTCTGTCAAAAATGAATTTACTTTTCGTGACGCAATTAATTTTTTTGTCATTCAGTTCCGACAAAGTTTGCGGTAACTTTGCGTGAGTTTGACTAAATAAAGTCGTCAGAGAAGTAAATGTTAATTTAAAATCTTTTCAGCTTATAAAGCAAAAAAAAATTCTAATTTGATTGTCTGTTTTTCTTCAATTGAAACTTACATCATCGTATTATTAATCGAATTCGATAATTTGGGGCAGATTTATCCGAATCCAAAAGTGGTTTTCAATAATAAATTTTTAATAAAACTTTCATTTCATTTTTCTTTGAATATGCAATATCGAAGTTTTGTAGGTACACGCTTAAAAATCTCAACTTAATTTTTGATGTCACAACTAATTTTTTAGTGAAAATAATCCCAGCTGATGGTGTGTTAGTTGTGGAAACAGTGTACCGGGTGAGTCATATTTTTGCATTTTTGCAATCACTTCCTTATCAAACGTGTTAAGGCAAAAAACAGGGATTATTCTACACGATATTTATAATTAGTTAGGTACACTAAAGTCGGGTATTATAAACATCAAATAAATTACCACATAGTTAGTTGCCAAGTAAATTTACTTGGTAAGTAAATTACTGAATAAATAACTTTGCGTATTATAAAAATAATCTACCAAGTAAATAATAATCCAACTATTAAACTAAAATTACCGACGAGTTATGCCTTTTATAGCTGGCATGTAGATGGCGTCACCGTATTATTAATTAATATGATAATTAATTTGACATTTAAAATTGAAATTGAATTAGCGCGAAAGTTTGATACTCGAAATGGAAAAAGAAAAGAAATTGGAAAGAGGAAAAAATTATACGGAATAAGATATGGAAACTGCTTGATATTTTAATTGACTTCAAGTTAAGGGTTTAATGTCGTTCTCAATCAGACTTAACACATATTCAGCAGATTCTTTCGATAATCTAAACCTGTTTTTAAATTCTTTTTCATTATAAAATTCACGGCGCACAGTGGAACGGCCTTATCGAGCGACCCGGACATCGAGCAACATCATAAAAAATTGCAAATTATAATTATATTTATGCAGTGATATATGTTTAATCAATTGTAAACCTTAGCAGAAAAGTGAATATATATATATATATATATATTTAATAATACCTTGAAAAAAAATGTTTCTTTTAAAAATTAACAGCAAATGACAATGAATTTTCAGTTCACATGTATAAAGTATTGTTATTCATTTTAGAATTTTATACATATTCTATACTCTAGGTTAAAGCGTTTCTTCTAACAGTGCTTTTGCATCCTCGGACATATCTGAAATTTTGTATTCTCGATGTAAACCACATATTGTCGAAATAACTGGATCAGATGCTAATAACAATGAGTGTAAAACATCCTCGTTATTGGAAACTCTACACATTTTCCTACTGTTATTTTCACGATATTTGCGAAAAGAATTATGATTTGCTTCTAAAGCATCTTCACTTAATTGTCCAATTGGTACAATAGCGCTTTGAATAATATCCGCACCGTGAATTAAAATTTTGTGTACTGAGGCGAGCATATAATACTAATTGTACAATGTTAGATAATGTTTCTATGGTATACGTTCGAAATTTGTCAATATTGATAGGTTGTCCTGAAGCTATTCGTCTGATATTTCCGGATGTGCAAAAAATTTTCTGGCTGTATTACCGTCATTTGTTGTTCCTTGTTTAACAACATCAACATTTAACCCAAGTCGAGTTCTGAAAGCATCTTGTATTTTTTTCTTCTGTGTCGCTTTTTGTAAGCCCCACAAATATAACACTTCGTAGACGATGTATTGTCAGAAAGTTCATTGCAGATTTTCCCGTCAATCATTGTCAGCAACATTTTATGAATAATAGAAATTCGTCCACGTAGAGTAGGCACTAAGGCATTACATTCACTGTTAATTTTGTCGGTAAAAGTCCGTATAACGTCTTTATTTTCTTTCGTAAATTCAAACATAATTGGTCTACAAAATCGTGTAGAAGAAGTTTCTTCATTTTCCCAAATTATTTCATTATTATTCGAATTGTAAAGTTTTATAGGGACGCAACTGGCAATAAATACATTAGAATCATCAGCTTCAGAATCTGAGAAATTTTGTTTGTAGGAGCTCAGATTGGACGTACCATCACAACCCCATTTACTAATAACTGATGAATTATTTGTTGAAAATTGCATTGCTTCTAATAATCTACTTGCGGTAATATCCATTAATGATTGCAGCTGAACTTGGACACCAGTTTCTGTTATTCGGATAAATTCCTTTACCGGATAGCACTTTTGTTTTTCACACTGAATTCGATAATAAGAAGGATATATGTCATAACCAGATTCTTCTGCTACAGTTTTCATTGAAACGTACTGATGTTTTGTCATCTTTGCCGATACATATCAACCGAGTGCTTTCTCTGCTGGTATTTTATTTGAAGGTTTTTTATTTTATTTTTTACAAAATTCTTTTATTTTTTTGATATGTTGCGGATGTTGTTGAATGAAATCAAGATTAAATTGTGCATCTTTTGATTTCAGCGACTTCTTAGCAGCAAACATTATATGTTCTTTCGGACACTGTAGAACAAATTCTGTTTTTCGTCGTTTCTGTCGCTCACTAAGGCTTTCGAAATTTTTAGACATTAAAGGTACTGGTTTGAATAATAAATGTTCATCTTCAATTTCACTTATAACTTGTTGTGGTAATTCAAATTACTGCTCAGCCACGTTTGATTTTGACTGCGGAACTTTTTTTCATTGCGGAAAGCTGCGTTCCATTTATCTTTAAGTTTAGCGCAAAATTTTCTAATTTTTTCGCGAAATAAATTCAAATTAGATTCAGATAATGACAAAACGAATTCGTCGCACAGAGCATCAGTTATATTATTTACATTGCTAAAGTTAAAATTTTTATGTTTTATAAAAACATAAATGTCGTTACTTCTATTAAAATTTTCCATTTCGGTGTATACAACTTCAGAAATATTCACGCTTCCAAACACCCACACAACGTTGATAGCAATTGTATTCATCAATTACTGATTTGAAATTTCTTCACACTCAATTATTTAAAGCTTACCGCAAGTTATACGGATTAGAAAAATGCCTATAGAAACGACAACGATTGGTCAAATAATATCAACAAACATTCAATTGGTTATTTCCAATCAGTCTATAAATCCAATTTCCAACAAACAACCTATTCTTAAGAAATACCACAATAATACTCTTAATGAAGTATGGAAACTTTAATTTTATAGTAACCGTTGATACAAATAACATTTTAGAAATAATAACAACAAGCAACTTGTTCTTAAGAAGTACCTACTACAATAATCCTCTTAATGCTGTATGGGAACTTTAATTTGATGCCAGCTAATTAATATCTAAAGGTTAACAATAGTTTTTCAAAAAATAATAATACTTGATAAGAATTTAAGGTTAACCACTAAAAGTATTGTGTTGACGCACGATTAATGTGAATTAACTCCGAAGGTCGCAAAAAGTCGCAAAATATTATTCCATAAAAATAATGTAGAAGTATCATAATTTCATACTGTGACAGCAAAACAGCGGGCATATGTGGGCGTTTTACTATTTTTACGGTCAAAGTTGAAAATGAAAAAATTGAAAGTGATTGACTTTGAATATTCATTACAAATACAATCTTTAAGAAATATTCTTTATTTTTGCATCAAAAAGACGAGCAAATATGAAAAAATATAATAATTTAAGGTTCAACCGATTTCTTTTGTATCCGTCTGAAAACCCTATTTAAACCCTGCGTTAAAAGTACAAGTTATTTTCAAGAGCAAGCACGGTCTACTTTGAAGTGTTATAAAATGAAATACAGCAGTCCTACAGACCTGAAATTTTACTATAATATGCAGAATATAGTCAAAATTATGAAAATTTCATACAATAATTTTAATTCAAAATTTCATATTTTGATTGCATGTCCCCCTGAATACTTTGGTTCGTTCCACTGTGCGGCCCCGACGCCTTTGGACCATCTGAACAGGTCCTTCGTCTTCAGTTAATATTGAAGACAAGCTACTGATATCTGACACGAATGAAACGGACGATATTGCAAACATAACTGCAATATTTTTACTAGATGTTACAAGAATTTAAACCAAGTAATGTTTTTCCACAGAACTTACCTAAAATATAATATTTGTTTAAAATTTGAAATGTGTCAATTAGCTTGCTGTCAGTTTAAACAAACAATTAAAATTTACTTGCTTAAAAATCGAGGGAGTAATTTATTCTGTAGATTTACTATGTCAGTAAAGTTACTTGATGTTTATAATACGAAAATCTATCAAGTAAATTAATTTAGTTTCAAAATAAATTTTACTTGAAAAGTAAAAAGCTTTATAATACCGGCCGTAAATATTTTTTATCTGCTGATTATGAATAAAATACCTCTACATTTTAGCTCTTTAATTCAATTGAATAGCTGTAAATTGCAAATGGTTCTATTTACGGCTATAGTTGTTGAATAGAAAATGCTTATTTTTAAGAGATCAGTCGAAATCTGTAATAAAAATTGGTACATTCCATTTAAAAAAGTATAAGTTTGGTAGATAACCCACTTATGGAACATGCTGTGTAGGTGGAAATAATTGGTTGAGATAGAACTCGTTTCAAGCGTTGACTTTTGTGCAGGAAGAAATGGATACCAATGACACACCCTGTATTATATGAAATTTTTATGTTTTAAATGACCTGAACTCAATACTGAACCTTTATTGCCTATAAATCCCAGATTACTTTCAGATACTTTTCAGTAACGCACGTTATAGAGCAATCTCAGATTTTTTGTACAAGAAAATGATAATAAACTAAATCCGCAAGAACTTTACGTTTTGTAACGATACAAACATTTTATAGGGTCAAACTAATGCTCTTTTTTGCTTCATCGTCTCGTCGTGTTTATTTGCGAAACCAGACAACAGCAGAAACTCTTTTTAAGAACGCGGAGGAAGTGTAAATGACCCAAGGAAAACTGAGTTAAGAGAGTTAAGTTACAAAAATGTCATTTGCCTATTCTTTTGTAGTTCTTTATATGTTAGGTCTTCCTCCTATTTTATACACACATAAAAACACTTTTTCGTGTTTCCTCGAGTCCACCCGTTTGTGGAGTAACAAAATGGATTTAGGGTATTTATCCTTTAAAAGTAGGAGTTCAGTAAACATTCACTTTTAGATGCAATTTAATCCGGAAAAGACAGCCAAATTATATAAGGATTAACAACTTTTCAGGTAAAATATTATCCATTTTTAACACGGATTAGAAAGATTAATTTATCCCAGAAATTTTTATCTGTGTACGAGTATATTATATATTATATTTAAAAATTTCTTAGAGAAAATGTTTAAATCGTCATCTATCTACTGCTGCATTTTTTTACGATTTTTGAATATGCGAATCAGATTAGACTCCCAGACAAGTTGCGCATATTAGTAAATAAAAATCGGAGCTTGTCCAGTGCGTCCAGCGATTAGAAAAAAAAAGTGAATCCAGACTTGCGATAAAAATTTTCCGGAATGCTCCTCGAATTGTTACCCGTGTCCCAAGTAATTTAAAGTGGTTAAGTTCAGTAGTTTATGTTTAAGGATTTATTACCTTATAATTGTCGCTTAAGTAACAAGACCGTACTTATAAGTGGAGTATTATTTCCTCATACACCCACATTACAGGGATTGTCAATGTTTTTTGTAATTTCTTAGAAGAGTTATTAGTGTATTGTGTGGATATATTGCTCGTAGGTGACTTTAACTTACCTGAATACATTTCAAGTGATATAAATAATGGTGAACTAACTCTTAAGAACCGTACTCAGTTTCTAAACATTAGAATTCAACCAAAAACATCTCCGGCAGGTTACTAGATCTTGTGTTCTCTGGCAATCACGATGACGTTGTGCATGATTCTTTGTAATAACTAATTAAAGAAGGCCTCCATCACCCAGCTTTGTCTGTCTCATTAACAGTTTCTAATTCTCGTGTTAAATTTAATAGATAAAACAGCCACATCCTACGATCACTTTTTGACCTGACATTGCATGAAGTAACTTATTATGTAGCAAACCCGCTTCAATTTGTCTATCCTACTGCAATGTTAGGTCAAAAAGCGATCGTAGGATGACGCTGTTTTATCTATTCATCACTATTACGTCGCAATTTCGAATAAATTGGTCAAGTCGTTTTGGTTTGCAGTGGAAATTTCGAGCTACGTTTCTGCTGAAACAGCTGTACAGAAGCTGCTCGAGGTTTTCACTGCAATTAAAAACGATTTGCAACAAAATAGTTAAATTTAATAACAACAACGTCGAAATTTTTAATTTAAAAAATACCATATAAAATAGCGACATCTTACTATCGCTTTTTGACCTAACATTGCAGTAGGATAGACAAATTGAAGCGGGATTTGCTCCTAATGAGTCCCCCATGCAAGGCGACCATGCTTGCTGTCAAAGTATAATGAAAGATTTTAGAAAAATTTTGTGCAAATCGCTTTTGATTGCAGTGGTCTGCAGTGGGAATGTCGAGCTACGTTTCTGCTGAAGAAGCCCCAAGCAGGGCTGAAACAGCTGTCCAGAGGCTGCTCGAGGTTCTCACTGCAATCAAAAGCGATTTGCACAAAATTTTTATTAAAAAATACCGTTTATCTGAAACTTTATCGCCATATATCTGTTTTTGACTAGACATGTCTGCGCAATTACTCTGGTATTGATAATTTGGTTCAACATTTTAATGATATCTTGAATAACTCATTTAGCAAAATTTTTCTCAGTTACCCAACTGTCTGCGGTCGAAGTTTTTCACGACTAAAACATTAAAGTTAAAAAAATCTTGTTGCAAATCGTTTTTGGTCGCAGTGAATCCCTCGAACAGCTTCTGTACAGCTGTTTCAGCTCTATTTGCAACATTTTTTTTTTAATTTTCATTATGCTTTGACAGCAAGCATGGCCGCCTTGCATAGAATGACTTATTATATAGCAAACTGGCTTCAATTTGTCTATTCCTATTCTAATGCAATGTTAGGTCAAAAAACCATCGTAGGATGTCGATGTTTAAGCTATTTAAAATCATTAACAATATTTATTTAATTTTTTTTTATCATAAACAATTTACTTCCACTAAAATAATGTTACAAGCATAATTGACAATACTAGAAAAATCTGGTCTACCTTAAATCTAAGCAAGGTAGCAAGAAGATTTCTGGTTGTACGCTCTACAGTAGTAATTTACTGATAGTCCTCAAATTATTGTTGACGGTTTTGAAATCTTGAAATCACCACCATCTACCTCCTCTACAGTTTGTACCAGATAACATTTTCAGCATGGGAATCACGCTTATGATACGAATTCGGTTAAATTAAATGTATTATTCCTAAGCATTTGAGGAGTTACGAACTGCTTTGAAGTTGAGAAAATTCCAACGGGTCCACAAGTTGTAACAAAAACAAAAATTTCCGTCTTTTTTCTGTACTAACTTTTTTGTCGTAATAGATATGTTGTTTTGGTTTGCACTTCCTTCCTTTTTGACGTAGAACTTAAATATCCATTTACATTTTATTTTTACCTTTCGTTTTCGAGTTTTAACCTTCAAGTTCAATTTTTCTTATGGAACATCAAGTGGGCTTTGACGTTTTTGAATTATTTTTTCTTCCTCTTTAATATGAGGAGCTTATTTTCAAAGTGCAACATGTCCAAAAATTGCTTTTCGAGATAAATGGCTAAAACATGTTTCCCAATAATGGGTTGAGAATTTCAAGGTATTTTGTTTCCTTCAATATGTATTGATTTGTGGACGTTGTATACATAGTTTGGTAAATATCTAATGGATACTTTATAAAGAAATGAGAAAAAAGGTTTGAAGAAAAAAAGAAAAAAACATTTATTTAGAATAACTAAAACAAACCTTACAAAACATCCAAAAATGAATGTTACAATAAAAATTTTAATACTACATCTTTCGGCTCCAACGATTGAAGCAATGAAATAAGTAGAATACGCTAAGTATGTAAGAATATCAGCATTCCTAATTGACTGAATGGACATACTGCTGTTAGAAAATGAAAATAAACAGGACTTATTGCAGTTTGAAAATTTCAGAATTAGCCATGAAGGTACAATAACCGACTTGCAGAGAAAGTAATAGACTACATAACGACATCTGTATCTCAAAATTTAAAAGTTTGGACATGTTGCGTTTTGAAAATAAGCTCCTCATATGATATAGCATATGTGATATTTACGCTTTTGAGTGTCACAGGCCTAATGATAAACATTAGGAACGCCCGTGACTTCACTAACCCCTCTGTCTTAATTGTTCTCTTCAATGCTTTCATCCTATTACGACTCCAATACGCCATCCTATTCTGGTATCCCATTTATAATTGTCATACAAATGTCCTGGAACAAGTCCAGTGCAGGTGTCTAAAGTTTCTTTGGTTTAAAGAATTTGCTATTTATTCTCCTAGAGGTTTTCCTCATGAAACTCTACTTACAACTTTTAAAAACTTATCACTTGTTTATAGGAGATATGTATATGTATTTCGGTTTTGCGTTTCTTACATAAGTTGATCCATAATGAAATTGGTGCTGCTGCTCTCTCGGAAAAATTTAACTTTCGTGTACCGAACCTTACCGTCAGAAACTCTTTGTGTTTTTATTTGCATCCGTCAAGAACCAACGCTTTAGAACGATCTCTTATCCATATTGCTTTTGCCCTTTACAATCAGACTGACAACATTTATACCTTTTCTCTATATTGGATCTGCTTCAGAAAAGGTTTAGTGAATTTCTATACCAACTCTTCTTAGAAACTCAATTTTTGCGTGCGCCGTGCCTTTACTTATTTATTTATTTTCCTCTTTTCATTTATTTCACTTTTTTTATTTTTCTTCTTTTAATTTATTTATTTTATTTCCTTCTTTTCATTTCACTGCCTATCTCTAGTTCTAGATTTACACAGAGAAAACTGAATTGTAAAAAGTAACACAAATTGTGGTCAGAATGAAGACACGAATAAATTGTAGCAAATATCCGTACAATTGTGGAACAAGACGCTATTCTTATAGTATTATTTACTACAATTGTGCGAACATTTGCTACAATTTGTTCCTGTCTTCAATCTGACTGCACTTTGTGTTACTGTAATGTGTGTGTAATTATAAAAAATTTGAAAATTATTTCAAATTTTGTTTGCCAGTAATATAAAATTAGGCTAAGTAAGTTCATTTTCAGTATCAGCAAAGATGATATATACTTACGTTTCAATATAACTAAGGAAATTTGATTTTATTTGCGTCATTTCTGTAATGTACAATATGCATTTCGGTAATTTATACAAATTTCAGTTTAAAGGTGCGTTTAGATTTGAGCACGAACGAGCTGAGCATACGCGCACGGCATTCGTTCGCGCTCACCAGCATTAATTTTCTGGCGCAAGGGCTGATCCAGTTGTTCGCGCACACAACGGACGACAAAATAGCAGCGGCTGTATAATTGTGATTCATATTTTAATAAAAAAAAGAAATTCGAACGAGACATCCGACTTTCGTGGAAAACGCCTAATTTTTATGAGACAAAATAAATTACTCTACTTATTATTTAGTGTCAAAGAGTTGTCATAAGTAATTCAAAAATTTTACTACAATGACTAAAATCGCCCCAAGAAACATTTTATCTTTTTTTTGTGCTTCCGCACTGTCTAAATTTTCAATATTTAATTTGTTCACAAGCTCCTGGTAGGTCATTTTTTAAAAATAATATTTTGCGTGCTTCACATTCCATAAAATAGGCAGTTTTTCATAATCTTGCAAAGCAACGAAGCTGTTTCATTGGTCCATTCCATAACTAACTGAAAATTCAGAAACCTTTTTTTGCGAGGACTGTGTCGCGTGGCTTTCAATATGCGACTTTTTTCGTGCTCAAATCTAAACGCACCTTTAAGGCGCGTTTAGACTTGAGCACGCACGCACTGATCCTCCGCGAACGCTCAAGTGTAAACGGCTATGCGCGCACGCTCACGTTGTGTTTTCCTGTGCGCGAACAGCCGCGAGCTCGAATAGCCGTAAATATGATTGCCTTTGGTGCATTTAGACGAGCACGCACGCACTGATCCACCGCGAATGCTCAAGTGTAAACGGCTATGCGCGCACGCACATCATGCGCGAATGGCTGGCAGAGCGAGCCGCTTGATGTCGGTCTCGGGTACGTGCTCAAAGGAATTAATTGCTTCACGCATGAATGCGTAGTTTGAACGAGAAAAAAGTCGCATATTGAAAGCCACGCGACACAGTCCTCGCAGAAAAGGTTTCTGAATTTTCAGTTAGCCATGGAATGGACAAATGAAACAGCTTCGTTGCTTTGCAAGATTATGAAAAACTGCCTATTTTATGGAATGTGAAGCATGCAAAATATTATTTTTAAAAAATGACCTACCAGGAGCTTGTGAACAAATTAAATATTGAAAATTTAGACAGTGCGGAAGCACGAAAAAAGATAAAATGTTTATTGGGGCGATTTTAGTCATTGTAGTAAAATTTTTGAATTACTTATGACAACTCTCTGACACTAAATAATAAGTAGTAATTTATTTTGTCTCATAAAAATTAGGCGTTTGCCACGAAAGTCGATGTCTCGTTCGAATTTATTTTTTTTATTAAAATATGAATCACAATTATACAGCCGCTGCTATTTTGTCGTCCGTTGTGTGCGCGAACAACTGGATCAGCCCATGCGCCAGAAAATAAATGCTGGTGAGCGCGAACGAATGCCGTGCGCGTATGCTCAGCTCGTTCGTGCTCAAATCTAAACGCACCTTAACATTGGACGGATAATAAACACACACTCAGAATAATAAAACGTTTATTACATCATCAAAAGAAATAAACAAGTGATTCCCGAAAACTAATTTAACGTAATTTTATATGAAAAAAATCAAACGGAAAAATTGTGAAACACGTTAGCTTATAGAACTGAGGCAATGTCATGGCTACCTGATAAATATTTACCTATTAAGTAGGGTATCCTTTACTTGTTTGGTATTTTAGAATTCATTAATCTGTATGTATTATATATCCTTCTTCAGTTAAGTTTTCTTTCGTTGTTGACTACTGCAAAATTGCAGGCACAGCTTACATTTTCGAATTTTTTAAGGCCTTTTTGCAATTCTTGTGAAACGGGCTTTTAGCCGTCTAACAGAATTTAAGAATTTGAGTGATATATTATTGGCTGGGATAAATTACAAAAATTAGTAGTTTTCTTTGAACACAATCTATTTATTATTTTTCGGTAGTTTTTTTTTAGGATTTAAAAACTTCGAGAAAATTTGGTCAGATTTTAATAAAAAATAAGCCGACGAAATGGAAAAAAAAAACTATTTCGTTGCTGGGGAAACAGCTGTAATGCAAGTTTGTTACCACCTTTTTTGTCTAAAAACTTCAACAAACTTTTTAACTTATGTTTGTGTAACGTAATACCAGATATCAGAGGGAAGGGGTTTTTCTTGTTTTATTTCATTTATTTCTAAAAGTGTACGCATCTATTAAGCATTCACTCTTTTTTCAAGTTAAAGTAGGCGAGTTAGGGTGACATTTTTGTTGGCATTACAATGCAATGTAGACGTCAGATGAAACGGTTATGTTTACTTTGAATTTCAAGTTTATGATTTTAGTACATTGACATCACCTTGACTGCAGTAATAAGTACTTTATTTATATGAGAGTCGGTTGCTGATGGGTGCTTCTTCGAATTTGGCAGTATAGTCAGATTACGAGTATAAAATTGTCGTAATATTTTTTTTATCAGATTCTGGCATCTATCAAAATTCATGTAAGCAACCCAAGGTAACTACACCTTTTCCAACTGTAATTAAGAATTCGTCAATTGCTATTCCGATTTGTTAATTTCATTTCAGAATGTATCACACATAATTCATATTTATCAATTTAGTTTCAGAATATATCATTTGTAATTCAGATTTACCAATTTAGATTCAGAATTCGTCAAATGTCATTCAGATTAATCAGTTTAATTTCAGAATATGCTAAATGAATTTCAATTGTAATTAAGAACCCATAACTTTTAATTGAAATATGAATGATTTTAAATTCCGTCAAACAATTCATTAAAAATCCTTAGAGCATCTCCAATGAAACTTTCTGCGATAACTTCAATTTTATTTATCATATCACAAGCAACACCATAACAAGTTTGAAGTAAATACTATGTAGCCCTTCAGTATAACCATTCCTGCAAGAACTAACCAATACATAGAATACTATGTAAAAAGACCCGGGCCAATCGATCTCCAATAAGATGGAAGAGGTTTCTTTACTGCAGAAATCCTCATCATGATACAAGGGGACCTTAAGTTTTGTATATATTTGTTTATTTCAGAAACAACTGTACGATAAGAAATAAGATACTTATTCCCATTCTTTATCCTAAAGAATTGTATAATTCTAATTTATGACTAAAGTAGATAAAAAACGCATAGTCTAAAATTCATGCTTTGTGAATTACATTTAATATTTTCTGAAATTAAACAGATTAATCTGAATTACAACTAACGAATTCTGAAATTAAATTGATAAATCTGAATTTCAAGTGATGCAATCTAAAACTGATTTGATTTATCTGAAGTTTATTTCTGATATTAAATTAACAATTCTAAATTACATTTGAAAAATTCCGATATTTTCTGAATTACAGCTGGAAGTAGTATAGAATCGGCCTGCTCTGACGAGAAAAGAGAGCGAATGCTTAATTATTGCCACTTATCGTCATATTTTGTTATAACTAACAACAATATGAATATTTTACCTGCTCTGGCACTTTAACGCAGCTGTACTCTGCTTCACTAACACAAAAAGAGATTGTCGATGTGTTGGATAAACTGGGTAGAATGATTTAACTTTGACATTGCCGAAATAACAAATTTTCAGAGGACAATATTTAGGATTTTATTAGAGCAAAAAAAAACTGACGATTTTAGAGGTTTATATCATCTTAAACACATATTCTACTTGCAGTACTGATCAATAAAGACAGGACAAATAGGACTAGCTACAAAAAGAGGGCTGTTTTTAGCGACTTTTAAAAATTGGGACAGTTACTACTTTTCACACTAGAATAGTGAAAAAAAATGTAGGTTGGAGAATATACGCTTATGTTATTACACCAAATAAAAATGTATTATATATTAACCTCTTAAATATTTTTGAGTTTTCCATATCTTTAACATTCAACAAAACTGGCAAAAACAGGAAATTGGTCAATTATATGAGACAAGCCTGTAAATACATATTATTATAAAACATTTGTATGAGTTTAAATTTTAACATAAAGTAAAATTTAATTTTAAGCAGAAAGAAGCAGAATGTTTTATAAATGAGGTAAATAACGTCCAAGTCGTAAGTCAAATTACAAAGATGAAACATGAAAATGAAATTTCGCTTTTATGCAAATGCGCGTTTAATTCTTGAAAATCAAATTCATTACGACCAAAACAGAAAAGAATTCTATTAGATAACAAGAAACTGGGGAAAATGCGATGGCTGCGTTTATTGAGTGCCTAAAACGCGTATTCTCGAATAATTCTTTGTAATTCGCATTCGCATAATTTACGCCGGTGCCAACCTGAATTTGTGTTCGAGTTTTACGAGTACATTCCCGGTCGGTTGTTGACGCGTCTCTGTTTTAGAGACGGATCTATAAATAAACGCGAGGGATTATTTAATTGTTTCTGGCGTTATTAAAGCTTGTCGCTTCTTCGATGAAGTCGTCCTGCGAAGGGAAATTTGCGTTGTTAAGTTCGGTCGTTCGTAACAAATTTTGCAAGCGTACGAACATAAAAGGCGAATAACTGTGTTGATGAAAACAAAGTACAAATAAGAATTATTCCTTCCGTGTGGATCGTTTTTAAATTGCGATATAATTTTGCTCACCGAAATGAATTTCATTTTAATGGTACTCAACATGACAAGTTTTACAGAAACAAATAAAATTTCATATAAACGAACACAACTTTTTCATAATCATAATTATCTCTACATTTCGAACAACAAATAAAGACCACCTCAGAAAATACAGTGCAATAACTAACTAAAATAAATAAATACCGAAAAAGAAAAGCGTACACAAATTATTAAAAAATGCAATTAATACCGTGGCTACAAATAAATTCCAGATTAAAATAGATTATGCCATGGTCCCTAGATTTGACTGACATTTAACATCGAAGAGGGTTCAGAAACATGTCATTTTCGTTAGTAATGATTTTATAGTTGGCTGACATAATTTGATATGATTGTCTCATGAATTAGAAAGAATAAAACTTAGTTTTGCTTTTTCGTACACGACACGGAGCTTGAAAAATGGCGAATCTGATGTTGTGTTTCCAAACCTTTTCCGATATGTTAAATGTCAATCAAATCTAAAGACCCCAGCCTATGACTTCAATGTTTTTCTCCTAAAAGTTGATAGCACTGACAGTTGTCCAATTATTGAAATTAAATAAATGTCAAATTGTGATTCTTTTTATTTAAAAAAAAATTAACATGTCAGAAATACAACATAAGATTTTTATTACGGGTTAAGTTATATTCGAACTGATAGATTAGAAAATGGTCACTAATACTTATTGGTAACTATCCTTTCACTCTTGTATTGTCACGATTACGGAAAATTTGAAAATCGTATTTAATTAATTTAAAATATATTTTTTCCAATGCAATACGAGTTATTTGCTGATAAGCGGTTTGCTGGTGTAACGACTCGATGAGGCAATGAACTTGTAGCGTGAACCCGCAAAGTTGCAAATACGCAAATAACTAGAGCATTGTATAAGTGTTTTAACACAATCAATTAATTCACGATTTAATAGAAATGACGATTGGAAACAACGTGAAAATCCTGACATCACCTTTTCAGCAACCGAGCAAAGTACGGGTTCAATTAAAGTTTTGCGGAATTTGGTTATGACGTCACGTACATTGGCAATATAAAAGAAGTGCGTAATTTGTAAAAGATATAAATTAATCTGATCGTCGTCGTGGGATACAGTTATCTGTATTTTTGACCTTTAAACAATAAAGGTAATCCTTGTTGTTTTAATGAGTTAGTTTGCAGTTTCCCTGTTACTCCCTTTTCACCCCCAAGCTACGCAACCCCCACGTCTGGACGCCGACAGTTCGTAACTTGCTGGAGACGACCGACGCATGACAGTATTAACCCACTTATGTCCATTGTCCTTTTAAAAGGACACTCTACAGCTGCATTTCCCAAACTATGGGGCGCGCTTCCCTAGGGGGCGCATAAGACTTCAAAGGGGGCCGCAGAAAAATAAATTAAAAAAAAATTCAACGCAAATTGCAACTAATTTACCGTATACTTTTACAAAAGATTGCCTATACATATAATCGCGAGTAATAAATTCTAGTCGTAATTAATTGTGAAAGGAATTCGGAGAGATAAGGATAGCTTTATTTAAAAACCAAGAAATATAGAATGGGACGCATATAGGCGTACTTCATACTAAGGTTGGAAGACGCTAAAGGAATAGTCTCTTAAATATTTATTTAGGCTTTGATTGTCAGTGACGTCACCAACATTTAATTTTTGCGACTTACATATTCCGTGAGAATAAGTGTGCTAAATTGTAAAAAAAAAAATTTTCTGAGCATTTTGTATAACGAAAAAAATTAATAAAATAATGCTAGCGTGATACATTGTATCCTTCTTCTGATCATCAAATATTAGCGCGTCTCTGAACTCGAATAATTTTGTTTTCGACAAGGTTTTTTTTTACTGAAATTCGTTTTCACGGTACAATCCATCGATTCCGACTAGAATTCGCTCAGGAATTCAAAAAATCGTTGTTAGCTACGTTAAAAAATGTAACAGGATTAATAATAATAATAATAATTTGCCCTTATTAGTTCTTTTCTCTCTCACAGAATCACAAGAAATATAATAACAATTATAAATGATAATTACTTATGTGATAAGAAAAAAAATTTTAAAAATGGGCGGAGTTCAGAATGTGCACACGAAAATGTACAATTCTGCTCTTACACTCAACCCTCTTCACCAGTGAAATTCCCAATAAAGAAAAAAGAGTAGCAGTAAAAGAAAATCAAAACTTGATATTATTCAGCTATACCGAGAACGAACGAAATAACATTTCTTCTATAAGATATTACATGACATCAAAGTAATCAGCCTATTTGCTCCAAATAATTAAGCATACGTTGTCTGAAGCTACACTGTGATAAAGTTTTAAAATGTAGCGGGATATCATTATAAGTTTCAGCTACGTTGTACGAAAAAGAACTTTCAAACAAAGAAGTTTTATGAACGGGCTTTTAATAATTAATTTCTTAGATCTTTTTGGGCAGAGGTTTCAAGATTATGTTATTACTGGATGTTTATGAAATAGTAGTTGAGAATTGTGTTCAATAGTTTTTGTAAGATTTCTTTCTATTTTTGTGTAAAATCTGGCATTTCAGAAACGAGCCTCTTCCCGTTGACTTCAGGTTGATTGGATAGGTGTCATTTTCTTCGAAGTTACATACTATAATTATGTTTAAAAAAGGGCTATTGAAAATGTATAACTAATGAATCCTCGAAAAATTAAATTATTTTTATACTTGTTGAAGCAGGACTGTCCTTTTAAAAAAATAGTGGGCATATATAACTACTTTAAAAAAATTTTGTTGTAAGGGTCTTACCCTCCTTCAATTATTTGCTTGTTTAGAAGAAATTTATACTGAACTTGATGATAATTATTAATATTAAAATAGTAAAGGAGACTGTGGTTTAAGAGATAAAGATTAATTTCAATTATTATCAATATTATTTCTTCTATTACCACAAGTAAGGATTTACCGAAAGAGGAAAATTCCGATGACGAGGCTCAAATATCAATAAATAATCTGCCAGATAATCAAATAACTACTAGTCGAAGCTGAAGTGAATGATACATTTTTAATCATTTAAAGATTAACATTCCGTTAAAAAAAATCAATTGGTATACGCAAAAACCTGCAAAACGAAATTATAAATGCAGATTTGAAGTCACACACAGTGGAAAAGCTTTCAGTGACTATTGCAGTTAACAATGACTCTTCAAAAGTGTTGTTCTGCCAATTTTTTTGACAGATAACAACCAGTTTGTCATGAAGTTCGCACGAATTTAAATCATTTATACTGCAGTGAAGTTCTCGAGCTACTAGCCTGCTGAGGACGGATGGATGAACGGAAGGACGAATGGAAAGGACGGATGGAAAAAAACGGTTGGACGGACGGATAGACGAACGGATAGTCGGATAGACGGACAGACGGACGGACGGATGGATGGACGGACGGATGAACAAAGGGATGGACGAATGGTCGAACGGATGGACGGCCGATTCGACGGACGGATGGACAGAAGGATGAACGGATGAACAGACGGAGGGATGGACCGATGGATGGACAGATGGACGGACGGATGAACGGACGGAGGAATAGACCGATGGATGGACGGAGGGGGCCCCAAATATGGCCGAAACAGCTGACCTGGTAAATCCACTGCAGTCGAAACTGATTTACAATTGAGCTATGGATAACATTTACGAAAAATAACCATTCGCGAGCTTACATATTTTTGTAGCAATAATACTAGCCTAGCTAATACTTTCTCAAAAAATTGTTTGGATAAAAATTTAAAAAAATCATTATTATTCTCATAAAGTTGTTATGAATCGACGATAGAGGGTCGGGTTCTTGGAGGAAAAATTGTAAGCACAAGAATTTTATCGCATATTTTTTTCAATTTTGTGTGTTGTAATGGGGACTCGGTATAATTTGTTTTTATTTGCAATCAATGCAACATGTTTCATTAACAGTTGTCATATCTTGCTATTGTCCTTTTAAAAAGACAGCCAATTTTAAGCATTTGGAGATATGTGACACCAAAAATTTCACAAGTGTATCATAAAATATACCAATAGGTCTGTTCAGTGAATTTTAAAAATGATTTTAATCACTACCAATATAATATTTCAGATTAAAAACTAAATTCTGTACAACAATTTTGTAGCAAAAAAATTCTGTTAGGAGATATTCGAGTTTAAATTTAGTAACCGTTAGAAAAGTTCAGCTTGGCGCGCACACGAATCTGTGAGTAAATGCATCCACCAACATCGAGGACTGAAGCGTATAACGTATATTCGTATGTGTTTGTGAATTACCTAACGAACATCGAGAAATGTTCTATAAACCGGTATAGAACATTTCTCTATTTTTAAATAGGCCTAATTAACTTTTAAACATATAGATACAATTCCATATAATGCATTTAACGTATGACAGCACGGATGCAATGACGTCACAATATGGCTGTACTGCGTTTGAATTTTACCGAATTTTATAATTTCTTTTTTGATACTTAGAACTCCAAATTTTTTTTTAATTAGCTATACTTATGTATTGAAAAAAATTTTAAAAAAATGTCTAACGAGCCCATTGTAAATAATATATGGAGAGAAAAATAAAATTTGAAAAAGAAATAATTCGGGCAAATCTGGGTCAAGTGTCGTCGCTTAAGTTTAAAAAAAATCACGGCCTATTTTAATCCGAAATTCATTTGAAGGCACGATCGATGCTTATTGCCAGAGGTTTTTAAATCAATAGTGTTAAATCGTTTTGTAACATATGATAAAATAAAAAAATTAAAAAACAAATATTGTAGAATTTATAATAAAAACGAGAAAATTGTCAATATTGGTTGCTAAATGTGAATTATTACGTAAATCATACGCCTACAATTATACTCTATCAATCGAAAATCTTGAACACCTTAAATAAATTATTAATATAAATCTGCTAGCTGTAAGTCAGCCATAATTCAGTGTTCAGTGTTTCATTTATTTTTGTAGTGGTATATCCTTGGGGTACAAAGAAACTTTAAATTTTTTTTAATTGAAATCCCTATTTTTTATTAACACACATATAATTGTGATTTGAAAGAATGAAAAGGTAGATTCTGTAAGTTATTAACAGGCTGTTAAAATTTAAAGGTACTTTAAAATTGAAAATACAATTTTATGATGGTTGTTACCACAGTAAAAAAGTTTAATATTTTTGATGCAGAATAATAGTGTTTTCCGCTGGTATGTACTGAGTGTGCACAAAGGTTTTTGAGATTTAATTTTAGTGCTCTCATATATAATGGCAAATAAACTGCAAACTGCGGAATACAATTTTACGATATCAGTTTATATCTAACCTCCAAAGGAAACAAACATACGTGAATTTAATTAATTTCGTACACAACTTCGAAACTGTGAATTTGTTTAGTGGAATTTTATGTGAATTGATTTATCATAAAATTACTTTTGAACTCTAAAGTATATAATAAAGTCCAATTAAATTTGCCTCCATATTTGATGCGTCGAGATTTATAGCGATGGCAACTTTTAGTGTACCCAGTGTGTCATTTATGAGTGGAAAACGAAATACTTAAAAAGTGCAGTTGTAAAATATCAGCGGAATATAACTTTTGCACTGAGTGCGAGAAAGTGTAACCAGCGGAAAACGCTATTAGTTTAGTATTCTAGTGATATTTTGAAGTTTTGTTTTTAATAATGAAAATTTAAAAAACAAAATATTTCATTTAATTATATGTGAAACGATGGTTCTCAACTGTAGGTAAACACTCCACAGGGTGGCAATTTAATTTTTAAGGGAAGAAGTTCGGGAATGAGCTAATGCTTTAAACGTATGCAATGAAATGCAAAGAAAATTTTATTTTCACATGGTAACGAAAAGACCGCTTAGCGCGTTTTGATCCAGTTTGTGCCAATCGTAACTTACCGTGCCTCTTGAAATAAGGTCAGTCCTTCCCTCGGAGACTAACGTGTGGACATGCATAAAGCCTAGTTCTCACCAGTCAATTTAATTGATTAATGAGAACATCATTTCACTGAAATTAAAATGAAAATTATGGATTAATTTCATTGAAATGATGTTCTCATTAATCAATTTTCTTTCCATGCTATAGATTCAGTCCTATTGATCAATAAAATTGACTAGTCAGAACTAGACTTAAATGTACACATTGAAGGACAAGGTGCGGCGTGGGGGTTTCAGAAAGTGTTACATTTAAGGGCGCCGCCCAACAAATGTTACGCAACTCACAAATAAAGGGTTATGTACGACCGGGAAAATGTATGTCCCCTGAAAGTAGAACTCCCTAGAACCCGCTTCTCCAATGGTATACCCCAAATGAAATTGATAAACAAAGTTTAGAGGTTATCTTTGAGTTTCCTCGCGAAAGTATAAGCTTCGCAAAAAAAATATTTAGCTTCGTCCAAAGACAAGAAGTTTACTAAAGCACACAGATGAAAAGAACGTGAAATGCGCAACCCCGAATAGGGTTAACGGCCGCAAAAATACCAAAAATATTCATTCTTACATTGCCCAAATCAAAGGGCGTTGGCACAACGGCGAGAGTACAGTCTCTGATTACAATCTCTTAACATCAAAAGGAATGTCCAAAAATTATGGCGTGAAGCGCACAGACCAGAATGAAAGTAAAAAAAAAGATCATGTAAAGTGACCTTTATTAACTTTGAATATTTTACATTTGTTTTACTATTTATATTGTATCTACTATGATTCATCAACCTACGGTCATTACATATAAAACTAACTACGTGTATCACTGTCAAAAGTTTTTTAGTAACGGTTCAATGAGTACATGATACAGGTAAGTCAAGATAAAATTTAATCTTACAAAGAGAAAGTATTAAAGCAATCAAATATAAAGTCTTCACAACTATGACTTTCAAATAATTATAAATGATATTTTTTCATACATCTGAAACCAAGGAGACACGTTTTAGATAAAACTGATTGCTATCTACTGTGTGATCGATTTATAACAGAAACGCGCTTATTGTTAGTGATCTCTTTCTAATAAAATTTGAAGTAACGTGTGTTACACGTGCAAAATTTTATTTCACGTTTTTATTATGTGTTGGTTTACCTGCTCAGACATTTGCTTATTTCTCTACTTATTATAGTGAGCCGCAATTTCATATTTGTAAGAAAAAAAAACATGACTGTACATATGCTACACTAAATAAATAACAGCATAAAGACGAGGAGAGTGTGGTAAATTAGTTCAAAGCTTATTAGTTCAATAAATGATGAGATTGAGGTTTTCGAAACCGGGAGCCGTCACCATTTAATAAGAAATGAAGTTAGCGGATCTGTCCGTTAACACATAAATGTACGAGACAGTCACCATCAATTAGACACTGGCTTTGCTAAAAATTAAAAGTTTAGAGTTTGGAAACTTTTAAGAGTACGAGTTTTTAGGGAAGTGTAAAAGTTTGTACGCGAGTTTAATGTTATTTTCTGTTAATTAGTAAATGGCCGGATTGGAACTAAGTTTTATTTTGCGGTATGTACAACGACGCTAAACTTAAATTATGCCATTTGACAATTTCGTAGCTCTTACGTTGAATGTTCTTAAGAGTTGGAAGGTTCGCATGCAGGAGTATCGTTTAAGTTGAGCGACATAAAACATAGTACATGCATTATACTAGCCTAAAAACATTTAGTTTTCGGGATTAGAAGAACAATTATTAATGATCGCAGATAATAATAATTAAATACATCTTTATTTCATTTGATAATGTGCACATACCGGATGTTCCAACTTGTATGCTCTAAAGCCATCTCCTAACCGTAATATAGTTTTGAACAGTCAATGCTTAAATCGCATCAAAAACAGAATCGATTTTCTTTTTCTTTTTGCTTGAGGTATATGCAAAATATGTATGTATCTGTTTCATTACAAATAATTTTAAAATCCTGTTGAACCATTTTACAGACTCTTTTTGTTTCTGCACCGTCTTATTCTATATTTTATTTTTATTTGAACCTAAATCAGATAACTGAAATGTTTCTCTTAAAAATTCTTATTCGAATTATAACTTTTTTTTATTTTGATTAAAGAATTTTAATGATTTACGAGGGTATTGTGCGACCCATCTCGACTTAAACCCCATAAGCAATTATGTTGTAAAAGAACATTATAAGATATTTAATAGAAATAATTGTATAAAATATCCAAAATGAATTAAGATCAGAAGTATTCAATAGGCACAATTTCAGTTATTATATTGCGTTTTTTTTTCCTTTATGTTTTAAATTTTTTTTTAGTTTGGAGTTGGAGAAAAGAACAATAAGTTATATTGAATTTATTTAATTGACCTTTGTGATTGTGAAGAAATGTGACAGTGACCTGTGTGGGGAAGCGCAATTTCTGAAGATCGATTATGAAATTCCTAAAAGAAACTTAGATGTTGAACCTCGTGTAAATGACGAATAATTTTTGGTTCCGGAAGTGAAAAAGAGTGTAGGTTCCTAATAACAGTTTGACAGTGTATTGAACAAATATATAGCAATAGTGAATCAAATATTACTTGACAATTTCGGTACATATGGTAATTTAACATTTTATATTAAAGGGAGGCCGAGGAGGCTAGGTAGTTAGAGTTCACGAGTTATCTTGATTGGTTTCACAAAAAGCCCAAGTACCCTTTAACGGCTCGACATGTGGCCTGACAAAACACCTATGGCAGAAAACACATTTTTGGTTAAAACATTTTTAGACTTTTGTTTAGGTTTAGAAATTATGTTTTCATATATTTTTAACAAAAAGGCATAAGTTAGGTTTCTTTGAATAATGTTTTGATCGAATAAACTTGTTTAAACATCAGGAAAATTTTACGGCAAACAGATTGAATTCTAAATTAATTAAAATTTGTCCTTACGTGTTCATTTATTGAGAATTTTTCAAATTTTTGTAAAAACAACTTGAAGTTATAAAATTTGATAATCTAGTACCAACCGACATTTGTATTTGTTTATGCATCATATACACTCTAATTTGTAGTTTAGAAATGTCCCTAGCATTAACTAGCATGCGGCACAAATGGAATGGCGATGGTGGGAAAGGACTGGAGTGGTGGTATGAGGACTCTATAAAATGCGAAGACGTGACAAATTTTGGCAGATTTTCAGTAGATCCCGAAGAGGAAAAATCTTCTAAAACTTTAAAATGTAAGGTTGAAGTTGTTTCTGATTATTGGGTGACATCACAATACAGTTTGGATAAAATTAAATTAAATTAAGAAATTTAAACACGGTAATGAGCTGTGGCTTAGCGCAAGCCGTCACTGCCTTTAGCATTTTAACAAATTATTAAACCAAACATTTTTATAAACGGAATTTTGGTTTCATTTCGGGCAAGTGTTCAATTTGTGCAACAGGTGCAAACCCAGAGCGTCATATTGGACATTTGTGCGTAAGCGAAAGTTGAATTCACACAAGAGGTGCAAACCTGGAGTGCTAATTTGATTGTCGTAAATTCCGGGGTTCTCACGCGTATAAGTCTTTTGGTCATCTGAAGATAAGTGTTGGAAGGTTTTCATCTGAAGATAAGAGTTGGAAGGGTTCCATCCCTTCAGAACCCAAACCCTCAAGCAGCAACAACAACAAAAAGAGCTACCAGCTGGACAATACATAGCAATATTTTAGTTTGACCTGATCAAAGAAAACTTGACTAAATTAAAATTATAAACTTCCCTTTTAATAATTCTAAATTATAAACAAGAGCCCCTGTTTTCATTTGAATATATTGTTACGGTAATTTTGGGACGGGGACATCGATTTATAGAACTAGATTTATTATAAGTAATAGATTAACTTACATGATTTTGGCACTTACACTAGGGGAGGTTTCAGTTTAGGGGTTTTAACACAAATAATTTGTGCTCTGCAAGATGAATTGAATTATTCAAAGACGTTGTCAAATAACTGTAAGTTTTTAGGAGGAGTAAAATCTTCTTGTGTTTTGATTGGCGGAGCCAATATTAGTTTTTGAACACGTTACTATAACCTTTGCTTGCAAGATTTTTCCATTTGTTTAAGTCGTATTTTATTTTATTCTCGGAATATAATTTCTGCTTGCTACAATATTATATATTAAAAGATTTGGTATTTTGGAAAACGAAGTGGAAATCGATTTCTGGTTTCCTTCCGAAAACCAGAGCTCTACTGTCAAAGAATATTGAAGTTCATCTTTGTACGAATTACTATTTCCTGTTCTAACTTGGTCAAATAACTACCCTTGTTTACTTTTATTCTGTCACCTTTTCAACCCCCGTTCGAACGTTTAATAACGCGAAGATTTTTAAAACTGTTTTATGATTAATTTTTAACACCAAATATCGTGGTGTGATGTGGGTGGGCCATTCTCCCACCACCCGGTATGATAGTTTTTCTCGTTTTTATTTCTTCATTTCGATTTTTTTTAATTTTTATATGTATTCGATAGTATGGGTGTTCCAGGCCGGGAACGTTCTCTTGGGCCTTAAATAAATAAATTAGTCGAAAGTTTATTTTGAATTTTCTTATGGATTATTACATTTTTTTACAAGTAAATGACTATAGAACATTTCATCTCACCCAATTCCTCATCGGCTTTGATACTATTATTCCAACATAATTTCTTTAAGTATGTCTTACAAACTGAAACATTCGTTAATAGTCTGCATAAGTACCAGTAATAGACTATTTTTTAATGAGCAAAACTTCTTATACCACAGTTGGTTATCTCGCACGTTTCGATTCGACTCGGCTTCAACAGGTCCGTAATTACGTAATTTTCGTTTTATCCACGGGAATATTAATTTACTTTTCCTTTTATCAAGAAAAAGGGCTATTTTACTACACGAAAGTTTATAGCGACAATAAAAACGTTCCACTTTATTAGCTAATAAACAGTGATTTAGTACAGTTAGTCGATGCGAGCGGAACTTGGAAGAAACAAAGAAGAACACGTGGGGTTTTCAAGAATGGTTCCGCCCACGTTTAACTTTAATTGAATTCCGGTATTTCTAATGGTAGTAGCACTTTATCGACTTTGCTTAAGTAGATTGGTGCGATGGAAGGTGAATGGAAACATTGCCCTTTCCGAGCGATCATTAAGAGAAAATTTGGCAATAGTAAAAAAATTCAGAGAATATGAAAAAGGCTTTTTAAAAACGAGCTAAAAGAGTAATTGATTGACTTACTTCACGTTCTACTTTTGATAAAGCAAATAATTATATTTGCTAAACGTCAAGTAAGTCAATAAATTACTCTTTTAGCTCGTTTTTAAAAACCTTTTTTATTTGTTTCATATTCTCTGCAATTCTCACGATCAAGAACAATCCAAAAATTAACTGCAAAAATTTGTTACAATTAGCAACTAAATTTGTCCAAACATAATTTTCGGTGTTTCTTATTAATAATAAATCAGATAAACAGTATAAAAGCAATATAAAAATTACATATTCTCAGGAGTTTGCATTCAAAAATATTTACTGCCAATTAAACTATACAGAGTGGACCATTTTTAATGGCTTGCTACCTTACCTTTCCAGGAAGATAAACAGATGTTGCATCGTGACGTTAGTTTCGACGCATCCGGCAGCTAACAGTCGTGACAGGCGTGGGAGTAATCTCAAACCAACAACAATGACCCAAACAACAAAACTAACAAAAGGCGCCACTCAATTTAATTTACTTTCCGCGGGAAATTAAGAAAAACGCGGTACGTCCTTGTTAAACAAATTGTTTTATTTACACACAAATCAGAAGACAGAACAATGAAAAAGTAATCAGTTTACAAAATAAACTACGCAGTACACCAAACAAAATAAACGATAAATACGACACAACAAAATTTAAGTGTACATTAAAGTGGCGCGTACAGGCCACAAACAAAAAAAAAACCAATTACAAATTAAGTGGTTACGCAACAAACTTGCGTTACAAACAGAAAAACAAAGGATTGATTCAAATCCCTCGTAAGGGGTCCTCTACTCGTAATGTGACGTTCGAGGTAAAACAAGCGTTCGTTGTTCGCAACAATAATCAATCAAAAACAAAATCAAAAGGTCCGACCTTGTCCGTTGGTCAGTCAGGCGGTCCCAAACCTTCCTCGGGCCGCAACACGTCAGCCACGGAGAGGGCAAATCGACGAGTCTCGGGTCGAGTCCGTCGGCGGAAGGTAATTTCTACACTTCTCGCAGAAATTTCTAAATCCCAAACGCAAAACGGGGGGGGGGAGAAAAAAGCCTGAAGAAAGAAACAAATATGCCCCCGTTACACACGAATCAAACAATTTCCCACACTTATTAACTCACCTGCCCTAACAAGCAGGCTTTCTGAGGAAAACGCAAAACAAGCGTTTATTGCTGCAGCAGTCGCACAGGATCCGGTCAAAGCCGAAGGAGAATTTGTCCACGCAGAGGACGAATTTACGCACAACACCGAGTGAAAATCACTCACACAAATTACTTGCGATCACTGCGGGAATTACTTTGGGAATGAATCCAGAACTTGGTTCGTGGTAACGAGTTAAAACGGGGAGAACGGGGGGAGAACATTCCAGAATCATACCAAGGAACCAATCCCAATAAGTGTCTGACTAAACCTCAGCCAATCAATTCGAATGTCAAAGTTCGTTTCACACGGCGGTAGAGATTGCGACATAGAATGAAATCGAATTTATAACTAACTACGCAAAAAAGAGAACAAACAAAGAAAAACGCGTCAAGCCGACGCCGCGTGAAAGCCCATAAAGCGAATTGAAAACAGCCTAACACTTTTCCCTGGGTAAAATAAACAAACGCATTTTCTCAAAGAACACGAGGTCGTAAAGCAAGCGCGGAGTAATTAAGCGCAGCCCGAAACGAGCGGCGTTGTAAAAGAGAGCGGCGTTGTAAAAGAGATCTGCGTCGGCGATAAAAAGAAACCGCAAATGCGACGAAAAAGTTGAGTTCGCCAACACGCCGACGGCTAACATGAAAACACATCTATTTTTAGCTCGCAATACAACATACAGGGTGGCTCAAAACAACCGGGGAAATTTGCACGGTAACAATCCCACCCTTACTTCGATGGAAATTTTACCTAAGGAAAATTTCTAGACGAAACTATAGAGAGTTACTCAGAATAAACCGGGCATGTAGGGGGAGGGGCAACGACTCGGGAACGCGGACGGAAACTCATAGTCTAAGACTGCGGACAAAACTTTACACAAAACGGACATTGGTCAAAGACCACGGGAAAAATTCAAACCAAACGCTACCCAAGCAGCAACACGCCCACACGGAGCACAAACCGGACTGGTACGCAAGAAGAGCAAAAGGGAAGGAAGAGAAAAAAAAAAAAATTTGAATGATCCGGAGATCAACGCGAAATTTTGCTATAAAGCAAGTGAAATTCGTGGTCGACTGGTAAGGTCGAACCGCGAAGCAATAAGGCACACTACGGTACCTGAAGTCAAATCCTACTCCCAGGGCAAAACTAAAATACGGGGAAGAAAATTTTACTAAGGTTAAAAGACTCTAATCCTGGGGATCCCCTAGTCACGAGGAGTTGCCAGCTCCGTCACGAAATTTGTCTTCCAAGAAGACCCACAACGATGAATTCCTCGCCACCAACCCTGCGCTCCAAATTTGATACAAGGTCAAAATTCGTCAAAGGACCAATACAAACCCAACACAGAATTGTCAGCGGAGAAAACACCGTCCCACCAATACGACACAAAAACAAAATGAAACTCCTCACAACGAGATAAGCTCTCGTCAGGCGAAAAACAGTCACAGCCGGGAGTTTTCCTACTTCAGAAAAAAAAGTAAACTGAAGAAAGTCGAATCCGGGTAATAAAAAAAATTTGAGATGACTAAATCTCAAAAGGACACCCAAACAAGGTAGAGGTTACAGGGGGGAAGGGGAAAGAAAGAGAGAAGTTGAGGAAGACAGACAACAGGAAAGTAAAAGTCCTCCAATCGGAACACACCATACTACAGCTCCGATTCATCTGAGGAACATCCCAGCGGTACGTCAGAGAGAGAGGGCAAGCGATACCTTCACGGGATCCAGCACGCTTGGAACTCCCACACGCTCTGGCGGGTGCCAAGAGATATCCCAGAGTCGGCAGGGCCGAGCTGATCAATCCGAAAGGGGAAGAGTGAGAGTAGAAGAAAGGGTGAAACAAGAAGAAAGGAAAGCAATATGCATGTGGATAGAGGCATCTCACGTCACAATCGCGAGGCCTACCAGACGTCACTCATAGCGAAGTTCACGAAAAGAGAGGGCAAGAAGAGTCTTCACGCGATCCGACTCTCTTGTCATTCCCACAACTTCCGCAAACTGCAAGGCGACTTCTCGCAAACGACTAGACTGTCCGAAAAGTACCTCCATCACACGTGAACATCCGAAGACGTTCAATTCCAGAGGTGTTAGAGGAATTGGGACTGAATCTTTTAGGAGCCTTTTACTCCACGCAGAAGATACGTCGGGAGAATTCTAAGGGACCCATCCCGCAGGTCGAAAGAACGAATAGGGTGAACCTATTCATCAGGGGGATCTGGTTTAAGATGTTCACTATTCCAGGTGCCAGGAAGTATATTGTCATCAAAATCCTTAAGTTCATACGTGTCTGACGACACACGACGATTAATGAGGAAAGGCCCAACAAACTTATCGGCCAACTTGGCCGCGAAATGCTTAGAAGCATCCGACAATACAAAATTTTTACGCCAAACCCGTTGTTCAGGGTGATACTCAACCTTACGCCTACGGAGATCATAACGGCCTTTAGCCTTCTCGTAAGCCTTCTGCAGCCTTCCTTGTACGTCCTTATATAGCACGGCAAACTTACCGGTACGAGATTGTAGATCCTTAGGATCCTGAGGGACAACTTCCAGAGACACATTTTTATCAGGGGTACTATCAGGGGTTAGACTACCTTTTAGGCACATCTCACGACAAAAATTGAGGAAGTATGGAGTCACACCAGTAACTTCATGACGAGCGGTTCGAAGAGCACAGGCGACCTTGGGCAAGAATAGATCCCATTTGCGGTGGTCTTCCGCCACATAAGCAGTCAACATAGACTTAATAACGCGGTTAACGCGTTCGACAGGGTTCGCCTTAGGATGATAATACGAAGTGTACGCAGGGCGTACATGGTATGACGTCAGAAGTTTTTGATACTCTTTGGACTTGAATTGGACTCCATTATCGGAAATAATGGTGCGAGGTACACCGAAAACTAAGAAAATATTTTCCTCAATGTGCTGCACAATCTTTGGGGCGGTAGCTTTACGAAGAGGAAAACACAGGGTGAATTTACTAAAACAGTCAGTAGCCACTAGGATATATTGGTAACCACGAGAAGATCTAGGGAGTGGTCCAACAAGATCGATACTAATGACCTCCCAAGGACGAGTAATCTTGGAGTGACCTCCCATCATACCAGCTGGAGCCCTTTGTTCAGGTTTGGTACGGATACACGTCTGGCAACGGTGGACATACTTTGCCACATCAGCATGCATCTTAGGCCAATAGTAATTTTGAGCGATTCTATTATACGTCTTATAAATTCCTAGATGACCACTGGTTGGAGAGTCATGACTTTCTTGAAGTATTTTTGACCGAGAATCCTTTGGGACAACAGTCTTCCAATGAGGTTCATCCTCAGCCAAACGATAATATGTGTTTCGGACCAGTTTATAAATGACATTTCCCTCGACACGGAAACTAGGAAACTTTTCCGGAGTCAAACGAATTTTCTTAAGGAAATTCAAGTACCAACTGTCCTGAACGTTGTCAAAATCGATGGAGTCGATAACAGGGACGGTTCGAGAAAGCATATCAGGAACAACGTGATCTTTTCCTTTGCGATGGATGACGCTAAAGTTATATTGTTGTACGCGCACAGCCCAACGACACAATCGACCGGAAGGATTCTGCAACTTATTAAGCCAAAGGAGAGAGTGATGGTCTGTGATGACCTTAAAGTGCGAACCTTCTACATAAGGCCGAAGTTTTTCTATGGCCCACAACATCGCAAGGAGTTCCTTTTCGGTTGTTGAAAAGTTACGCTCGGTTCGAGTCAACGAGCGGCTTAGATAGCAGATGACTTTCTCACCTTCGTCTTGTTCTTGGGTAAGGACAGCACCAAGACCATAATCGGATGCGTCCGTTTGAATCGTAAATTCTTTGGTGAAGTCGGGACATGAGAGAACTGGAGCAGAAACTAAGTGCTCTCGAATTTTTTCCCAAGCTTCATCACAAGTCTCATCCCACCTATGCTTAGAATTTTTCTTAAGCAGGTTTGTCAAAGGGGCGATAATAGTGGAAAATCCAGGGATAAACCTCCGATACCAAGAAGCAGTTCCTATCAAACGGCGAACTTCCTTAACCGTAGTTGGCTTAGGCATCTTAAGAATTGATTGTACCTTTTCAGGGTCAACATGAAGACCATGACGATCCACTACATACCCTAGGTACTTGAGTTCGCTAAGACAAAAATTGCATTTTTCTTCGTTCAAGGTTAGTCCGGCCTCGGTCAGGCGTTTATGGACTTCGGAGAGTACTTCGAGATGTTTGTCGAAGGTTTGAGTCACAATAATGATGTCGTCTAAATAGACGAATACATGTGGTTCAAGATCAGCACCGATTACACAGTCGATAAATCTTTGCCAAGTTGCAGGAGAATTATGAAGACCAAAAGGCATTCTGCGAAATTGATACAAACCGCGGTTAGGTACGGTAAAAGCGGTGTATTGGCGAGATTCTTCGGCAACCGGAATTTGCCAGTATGCTGACTTGATATCTAAGGAAGATAGATACTTAGCATCTTTGAGTTTGTCAAGGGTGTTCGAGACATAAGGTAGAGGATAAGCATCCTTGGTCGTAACTTGGTTGAGCTTCCGATAGTCCACACAAAAGCGGAAAGAACCATCCTTTTTGGGTACAAGAAGAATGGGCGATGACCAAGCACTCTTAGATTTCTCAACAATTCCACGCTTAATCATGTCGTCAAGTTCTATATCGACGATGGCTTGTCTTGCTGGCGAAATCGGGTAATATCGTTGTTTGATTGGTGGGCTATCAGTACGGATGACGTGTTCGACCAATTGGGTACATCCTAGTTCACGGTTTCTGGAATCAGCAAACAGCTGTTCGGTCCGTTCATTAAGTTGGGTCTGTTGATCATGTGTCAGATGACCCCAAGATGTGACATGTTCGACTGAGTCAATGAATTCCTTTCCAAAACTCCACTCACCGGAGCGCAAGTCAGGGACGATGCCCATCAACTTCCAAAAATCTGCGCCGAGAATTAAGGAATGCGGCAACTCAGGAACGACAAGAACGTTAACCACTTTGACACGGTCACGAAGTTGGATAGGGGTGGTAACATTACCAGGACTACTACAGGGTTGTCCATTCGCAACAGTGCATGACGTCACATGTTTCGTAAAAGGTAAGTTTAAAGTCTGAAGAATTTCCCATCCTGAACTGCCAACAATTGTGCGAGACGCACCTGAATCAAGGAGGCCAAGAAATGGAATGCCTAAGATGGATACAGACAGATATGGGCGTTCGTCATCTTTTGCATGAGCTAGGACAAAGTCTAAAACAGGTTGTACAGTCAGAGATTCGATCGGATTTGTTACTTTAAAGCAACGCACTAGCCGGTCATCTAACGCGTTGTTCGGGAGTTTTTTGGACTCTTCGAGCACACGGGGCACGTCTTAGTGGTGACATTGGGACGTCCACATTGATAACAATGCCTATGTAAGGGTTCAGAGCAATCACGGGATAGGTGGCCTGTCTTTTGACAATTCCAGCACTTAAACGTTTTGGTAGGTTTAGGAGGATCTACCTTACACTCACTTACGGTTGGTGCGCAGGCTTGTACATAGGCTAGGTCAGGCTCTAGAGTATTGTTCTTACGAGGTGGAGGCATGTATGCCTCTACGGCGGACTTACGAACCTCTAATTGTCTACCTATCTTCAATAACTGGGTGACAGAAGTAACCTCGACTAGTCCTAACTGACGCTGATAAAAAGGGGCAATGTTATTCAGAAGAATTTTTATGCGAACGTTTTCCGCAACAGGGATGCTCAAACGATCGAATAAATTGAGCATGACAGAAATATAAATTCCCATTGATTCATCGGGACCCTGGGTGCGTTTCTTTATTTCTTCAAATAACTTGTCGTCATAATTATGGGGTTGGAACTCGTCACGAAGACCTTGCACGAGTTCGGACCAATTATTGCAAAATTTCCGATTTGCCCGAAACCAGATTAAAGCTTTATCGCGAAATAAATCGGACGCTGAAGCGAACAGAGTTGCTTCCGAAACGTTTCTCGAAATTTGGAGTTCACTAACGCGTTCCAAAAAGGCGCTAAGGGAGAGAATCTTATTATTCCCATTATAAGTTAAACCCCATTTGGAAACAGGAACCGATTTAATTTCGATCGCGGTTACAGGGTGTGTCGTAACCTTGGGCGCAAGAAGAACAGCTTTAGGCGGGGACGTCGTAATTTTTGGCGACGAAGTCGCACTAGGAGTTGCAACAACATTCGGATTGACACAAATCATGGATGATTGATCATTTCGAAAATGATCCGCAACAGCCGTTAAATCAAGTAAGGGAGACGCATGAGCCCTAACAACTTCAGTTTCTTTAGGACTGAAATTTAACGTCGTCTGTTCAAAGTCAAACGCGAGTTCATTTAACGTCTGTAAAATACACTTACGTTGTTGTACTTCGTCGTTTGTCAAAGGCTGAGAACGCTGTGCGCGTCCGATGGCGTGAGCCAATTTGGCTGAAATTTTGTCTACAATGCAAACAGCGGTCGAGCCAGGGACAGACTCAATTAAACAGCGAATTTCGCTAATCTTTTCCTGAAGGGCAGTCACGTCTTCGTCAAATAATACGTCATATTTGGGTAAGGGTAAGCGCAAATCTTTTTCCAAACGCAATTGTCGTCTGAGGTACGCTCGCTTTTGCGCAACAGTACCATCACATTGTACACCTCTCGCTAAGAGTTCATAGTTAATCTCTTCCGCATTAAGGCGATCGGGTAACAATTTAAAATCCATGTCAAGGCGCAAAATTCCGCAATAAAACAAACAATTCTGTCTAACTTGGACGTAATTTTTCGGAAAACAAAACGCAAAACAAATTGAGGCCCCACGATTGGTCGCCAAATCTTGCTACCTTACCTTTCCAGGAAGATAAACAGATGTTGCATCGTGACGTTAGTTTCGACGCATCCGGCAGCTAACAGTCGTGACAGGCGTGGGAGTAATCTCAAACCAACAACAATGACCCAAACAACAAAACTAACAAAAGGCGCCACTCAATTTAATTTACTTTCCGCGGGAAATTAAGAAAAAACGCGGTACGTCCTTGTTAAACAAATTGTTTTATTTACACACAAATCAGAAGACAGAACAATGAAAAAGTAATCAGTTTACAAAATAAACTACGCAGTACACCAAACAAAATAAACGATAAATACGACACAACAAAATTTAAGTGTACATTAAAGTGGCGCGTACAGGCCACAAACAAAAAAAAAAACCAATTACAAATTAAGTGGTTACGCAACAAACTTGCGTTACAAACAGAAAAACAAAGGATTGATTCAAATCCCTCGTAAGGGGTCCTCTACTCGTAATGTGACGTTCGAGGTAAAACAAGCGTTCGTTGTTCGCAACAATAATCAATCAAAAACAAAATCAAAAGGTCCGACCTTGTCCGTTGGTCAGTCAGGCGGTCCCAAACCTTCCTCGGGCCGCAACACGTCAGCCACGGAGAGGGCAAATCGACGAGTCTCGGGTCGAGTCCGTCGGCGGAAGGTAATTTCTACACTTCTCGCAGAAATTTCTAAATCACACAAATTACTTGCGATCACTGCGGGAATTACTTTGGGAATGAATCCAGAACTTGGTTCGTGGTAACAAGTTAAAACGGGGAGAACGGGGGGAGAACATTCCAGAATCATACCAAGGAACCAATCCCAATAAGTGTCTGACTAAACCTCAGCCAATCAATTCGAATGTCAAAGTTCGTTTCACACGGCGGTAGAGATTGCGACATAGAATGAAATCGAATTTATAACTAACTACGCAAAAAAGAGAACAAACAAAGAAAAACGCGTCAAGCCGACGCCGCGTGAAAGCCCATAAAGCGAATTGAAAACAGCCTAACACTTTTCCCTGGGTAAAATAAACAAACGCATTTTCTCAAAGAACACGAGGTCGTAAAGCAAGCGCGGAGTAATTAAGCGCAGCCCGAAACGAGCGGCGTTGTAAAAGAGAGCGGCGTTGTAAAAGAGATCTGCGTCGGCGATAAAAAGAAACCGCAAATGCGACGAAAAGTTGAGTTCGCCAACACGCCGACGGCTAACATGAAAACACATCTATTTTTAGCTCGCAATACAACATACAGGGTGGCTCAAAACAACCGGGGAAATTTGCACGGTAACAGGCTTTACAGGGTTTCTCAGTTATTTATAGAAACAGAAGAAAATCGTTTTGGCGGCCCAATGCTACTTTCTCAAGAAAAACACAGTGGGGAAAACAAAAGTTAGCTACCTCGATTCATTCGGGAAATATCGGTGGAAAACGAATTTTTTCGAAATTTCTTTTTTCCACAATATCTCAGTTGTTTGACAAGATATTTTGAAAATTCAAAAACTATTTTATTCAGAAATTAATGTAGATTTTACTAACGTTATTATCTTTTGCTGGAACTGCACCAGTTCTGCGAAACAGACTGTAACTTTGTAATTTTAAATAAAAGCTGCAGTCGACTATGACATAAATAAATAGCTTGTTTAATGAGGTTTTCAAATAAATAAAGTTTGATATAATTATTTTTTTTAATAACAGAGATACTAACTTTTATTACTTTGCAGTAGCTATCAAGCTATGTATGACACTAGACACAAAAGAAAGTTCAGTTGTTTCCCTCAAAAATCAATTCAAGAATAAATAATAAAGCTATTAAATTAAAAAAATAAATAAATAACTGGAAATACATAATGTTTTTAGAGAACTCATTAAACTACGAATAATATAAATATGGATTAACTATCAATGCAGTTTTGAAGAATTATATGTTATATGCTCCTATGAAATTATTAATCTTAAATTTTAAATTACCAAAAATTCATAGATGTGTTTATTTCACTTTTACCCGTGATTAAATTTTTTAACATACAAAAGTTCTTGAAAGCATTTTTAAACTTAAGAAATATCTGATATTTCAATAATTTCTTAAAGAAACACACTAATTAATACAATTTAAAATATATAAAAATCTGTTAGCTGTTCATTTTAATAATTAAAGAACAGTTCAAATGGATTTAATTCATTTTTACATATTTGTGGTTTTATGTCAGTATCTAATAGATACATGAAGCTATTTATTTATTGAATTAAGTTAGGTTTTACTTAATAATAATTCACTTTTTGTGGAAAAAACTAAACTCATTTTTTGTTTTTGTTGCCATGGGTGACTTGTTAGCTACCGAAAAGAAAAAATAATTAGTATCTTTATTTTTTGTAAAAATAATTATATCAAACTTTATATTTTTGAAAACCTCATTAAATAAACCATTTATTTGTGTCATAGCCAACCGCGGTTCCCATTTAAAATTAGAAAGTTATAGTCTGCAGAACTGATGCAATTTGTACAAAAGACAATAATATCAATGAAATCTGCGTTAATTGCTGAATAAAATGGTTTTTGACTTTTCAAAATATCTTTTCAAACAACTGAGTTACTGTGAAAAATAATTTTTCGAAAAAATTCGTTTTCGGCCGATATTTCCCGAACGAATCGAGATAGCTAACTTTTGTTTTCTCCACTGAGTTTTTCTCGAAAAAGTAGCATTGGGTCGCGAAAACAGTTTTGTTCTGTTCCTAAAAATAACTGAGAAACTTTGTTAAACCATGCAAAATGGACCACACTGTACTTTGTTTTTTACACACTCAACTGTATAAACAAGAACTATAACCACTGTGTACAATAATAATAATAGGTGGTTCGATAGAGCATTCGACTGTGCATTGATACATGCATAGGAACGTAAGGTCAATGTGCGAGAGAGACAAAGGCAAGGAGACAAAAATATCAATGTGCAAGAAAAAATAGTGTGCCTTGAACATAACATAACATCTTTAGCATATTAAAATATTTCTTACACTCGTTTGCCCGTACCGTACCTTAAACTTACGGAAATTATCTATACAGAAAAAAATGTAGTAAAACCGGAGACAGAAATAAATTGTAGGAAATATTTGTACAATTGTAAGAAATGTTCGTACAGTTGTCGGGCAAGACGTTATTCTTATCAAATTTTGTTGCAAATCGTTTTTGATTGTAGTGAAACCTGCGAGCAGCCTCTGTACAGCTGTTTAAACCCTATTTGGGGCTTCTGCAGCAGAAGCGTATCTCGGGACTTCCACTGCAAACTGTTCGTTATTCTTATCCTAAGAGTGCTCTAATATTTGCTATAGTTTGTGTCTGTCTCCATTTTTACTACAATTGTGTTACTTTCTACTACTCACTTTTTTCTGTGTAAAACACGGTGAATCTCTAAAATAAGGGAATCCTCTTTGGATGACTGAAAGCAAAGTTTCTTTAAATAATTTAATTCAAATAAGCTAGTTTGCATTTTTTTTTAAGTTTGTTAACCATAACAACTTAAAAAATTTTCGGGACAATCTGCATAAAAAAATCGCACGAACTTTTTTTGTTTACCTAATAACTTTAAAGTCCTATTATGAAAAGAGCCCTTAGGACCGCTTAAAGAACCGACTAACGATACGATAAAAGATATTTTAATTTAAAATCACAAAAACAAATGCATTTTATAATTGAAAATAACTTTAGATTTAAAGTCATTATGAAAATGGGTCAAAATTTCTTAAATTGGATTTTGTAGAAAAACTCTAACTACCTTCTTACCTACCCCTCCCCCATTTAAATCTCTGTCTTTTCGTTTTTTTTTTCGTTTTTTAATATTAATTTCTCTTGTAATGTCATAAACAATTTTTAGCTCAAAGCGGTATTTTCTGTTTTTCATTAATTTTTAAATAATCTTCAAAGTTTTGCCAATTTTGTATAGTAAATTAGTTGCCCTTAGGACTCAATTGGTGAAAATTAATTATAAAGCAGTGCTCGGAGCACCCTGTTCCAAATTAGTTTCATATTACATACTGTGCTTGTTTATTTACAATCCTATCGATAAGTTATTCTCGCATATAAATTTAATTGGGATAATGTTTCTACCGAGTAGCTTGAAAATCGATCTTAATATAATGACAGTATATAGCAGCGCCATCCATTTTCCAAGATTTTCTCAAGAAAAAAACGGACGCCCAACAACAAACTTTTTGCTTTGCTTTCCCTAACACTACATTATGATAATCAAGGCTGCTGCGGTAAAAAGAGCAACACGTAGCCCATAAAATCGCCTCTACAGCGGATCCCTCAGGTCGTTATCATCGGCTCTTCCTAGGTTTCCAGAAGGCCGTGCGAACACTGCAATCATCGCCATAATCCATCTGGTCGTAAAAAAGCTATACTCTTCGGCATAAGGCAGACGATAATTCCTTGCTTAGAACCGTCACACAGCTACCATAGATCCTTAATTAGCGCAAGCTTCAGAGCTTTCGCTTCGGCCGGATTACCGCGTCGATAATTAGCGCTTGATGAAACCAAGGCGGTGAGAGTGTTGTGTTCGGGGCTATTTCCGAGTTTCGGGCACTTCCTTCAAGCTTTGCAAACAACCTCTTCGAATTGAATTTGTCATTAATTGTCGTTAGTATTAATGGAATTTAGGGATCAGTCGGTCTTTTGGGATCTTTAGTATAACATTCAGTATGAAATGTAATTTTTTAAATCAAGGACGGCTGTCTTATAAAGTCAATCTTTTTTAATATTAAGTGTCATTTAAACTTAAACAAACAATAAAAACTAAATAATAAGACCTTCTTGACTGATTAAAAGATAGTTAAATGTGATTAAAACTTAAAAAAGCTAATTAATTTAACTATCTCTCATTAAAAGTTATTTCAATCAACTGTCTTACTGTTAACTGAACTATAGGCTGAAAAGAAGTTACCGTTATCTTACATTGTTTGGATTCCTCAATTGAACATTTTGTATCCAGCTTTAATGTAATCTGAACAAAATTTATTTCAAACTATCCGCTGGTTGACAATTCGCATTTAGCTAAACTAAGGCTGAACAAAAGTTAACTCGACTAGTTTGGATTTTTTTGTTTAACTCGCTGCGTTTAATTTTACTTTAAACTGAATGAAGTTTACTTCAATATATATAAATTCTTATTCAACGATCTGCATTTAGCTGATCTACCAACGGTATGGACATCGCTTCAAGTAATTTCGATTCTTCTGTTAAATGTTTTGCATTTAACTGTATTATAAGTTTAACAAATGTTACTTCAAACAATTTAAATTCTGCTGTTAACGATTTGCAATTGACTGAACTATAACAAGTTGTACGAAAATAATAGTTTTTAACCTTTAACCGGACACTATTAAAATTGGGAAAAACACTCAACTGATAACTTCGTTCTGACGAAGATGACGTAGCTATCAAGCTGAATAGTGTCCGGTTAAAGGTTAAAAACTATAGATGCCTAGAAAGTATTCGGAATTTTTGATTTTTGGAATTTTTTCCGAGCAACTGAGGAGAGTAGTATTTCTTTCAAAATCATTTTTCCAAAGAATCAAATAGAAAAAGTGACAAGAGGCATTGAATTCTAACAATTTTAAATAAAGAAGGATGAAGAAATGTAAATAGAGATTTTCAAACTTGGCTCTAAGGGTTGTTGTGTTGAGTTGAACCCACTTGTTACAAATTGTTATAACAAATCTGAATCTAGTTTTTGGATTAATTTTATAGAAAGGTTCTCTAATTTTAATCGCCTGGTTAGGACTACTTACATATTTCGTTTCAAAAATCAGTGCTGAAGAAATCAAGAAATCTTTTGATTTTTTGAAAACTAAAGTCCAGTCTTATTACTTCGGTAAGGAAATTGCACAAATCAAATCTAATCTATCTCTTTCAAAATCCAGCAACATTAACACTCTTTCCCTTTTAATTGATGAGAATAAAGTTCTTCGAGTAGGAGGTAAACTTCAAAACACCAAAAGGGATTTTTTTAATCCAAAACCAATTCTGTTACCAAACTGTCAATTCGGTACACTTCTTATTCAGAAAACGCATCTTGGCACGTTCCATGGTGGTTCCAAACTAGTATGTGCTCAGATTCGACAGTCCTTTTGGATCATAGGACTTCAAAAGATTGTTAAAAGTCTCATTAAATCTTGCACATGCTATATCCGATAAAAAATCCGAAATATTTATTCCTTCAATGGGTAGTCTCCCTTCCTATCGTATAAATCCAAGCAAAGCATTTTCTACAGTAGGTCTGGACTTTGCTGGACCATTTGTTCTTCGTCCATACCAAGGAAAAGGAAAAATTTATGTTAAAAGATATGTAGCATTATTTGTTTGCTGTTCAACAAAGGCCCTCCATTTAGAACTTATTATGAATTTATCTGTACAATCTTTAATTATGGGGTTTCGACGATTCTTAGCACACCGTGGTCGATGTGAAAAGGTAATAAGTGATACCGGTCGAAATTTCGTTGGTTGTAATAAAATCATGAAGGAGTTCTTAAACAACATTTCGACTATCATTGAATCTCACGAACTTAAACAATTTTGTCAAATGCTTTTATTGAATGGCAATTTATTCCCCCATATTTACTTCACTTTAGTGGTATTTGGGAAGCAGGTATCAAAACCATAAAAGGTCATCTTAATCGCATGTCCAATGGAACAATTCTTACTATTGAAGAAATGCAAACAGCATTGTGTCAAATTGAAACGTTTAACTGTTTTTCTGAATTCGGTGTGCTCATCACTCCCTCGCATCTTTTAACTTGTGAACCAATGTCACATTTTCCAGAAACTCTCGACTTTCATGATACTTCTACAACTATCAGGCTGCGACAAGAAGCAATTAAGAACTTAGTCCAAGGATTCTGACGCAAGTGGTGTGATGAATACTCGGATACTTTAATGCGCAAACCAAAGCGGACATCGAAATCAAAAACTCCTAATGTAGATGATATCGTTCTGATCAAACGCCCATTCGACCCTGTCCGTTTCTGAAAAATCGGCAAAATCAATCAACTTATTCCTGGACCTGACAACGGAGTGCGAGTTGTTGAAGTTAAAACTGCGGTAAACGAGAATCAGTACGTAACTTAATACCTTTAATTGCTGATGACGAGCATCAACGGGGGGAAGTATGAAGAAATGTAAATATAGATTTTCAAACTTGAATCTAAGGATGTTGTGGTGAGTTGAACCCACTTGTTACAAATTGTTATAACAAATCTAGCATGTTCGAACTGATGTAAAAAAGAGTTGAACAAAAAAAAACATCAACCAAAAAGTTGAGAATTTCTCTTTGAGAATATTCCTCTCCTCCCAACAAAGAAGATATGAACACATATGGCAAATTTAAGAAAAGAGAAAATATATGAAGCATTTCTTGTACAGAGAGGTTCATAATTAAAGAAGAAGAAAAATGTTTCCATTAGGAAACGTAAGGAAACATAAAATAATAGTTCAATTTTGTGCAAAGATGAAGTATCAGGTGTAATCAGGTTTTAGTGATTTGATTTCAAGTTTCTCAAACATTGAGTATAATTTGTAGGTTTAAAAGGAAATTACTCAAACAAGTAACGTAAACTATCTTCTTTCTCTATTTGAATTGTTTCATTCATAAATTCAGAAACTGGAAGCTGCAGAGTTGTTTGCATTTTTCCGGATAATTTCTAGATGTACTATATTTTCATAAAAATTTCATCGGACAAGGGTCGACTTCAATTGTAATACATTGAATTAAGATTGCTTCGGTCAAATTAGAACAACTGAACTTTAAATATCAAACTATACATTTAAATGGGAACGAGGCATCCTGCTAGATGCAACATCAGTTTTACCAACCTTTGCTTCTGATGATCTGTTTGTGTGATAGAAGTTTAACTTAACAAATTTACTGTGCTGAGAAAACAATAAATAATTTTCTAGATTTTTATTTTAAGTGAATTATTGGCTTAAAATTCTTTCAGATAAGGATATCTGAAGCCACCTGAAGCCAATAATTACTTTAAATAAAAATCTGGAGAAAGTTATAGGTTGTTTTCTCAAAATAGTAAATTTGGACTGAACACGATTATTATCAATTCAACTATAATCGATCAGTGGCAAATTTCTGGAGTTACAAAAGTTTAATATTTTTCGCAATCAAATTCGACTGAAAACACTAATCTCTCTACTAAGTTGTTTATTCCTCACCACACCTCACCGCATCTTATACACTGCTTTTCAAAAAAAAAAGCACCCAGAAAGAGTAGATGCAGAACTTTGTGGTAAGCGCATGCAGCCAAATAAATTAAATCTAACGCTATTTATCCAAATAGAAATTAATAATGTGTTGTTTTTCCTCGTACTCTTATACATTCAGCAACCCTCCTGGGCTTGCTGGAAATCAGGTGGTCGATTGGCTCTTAAGGGAGCTCATCGAGGCTACCTGCAGCTCTTGACGCAATTCGTCAAGCATGTTGGGAGGATGAGGTAAATATATTTTGTCCATCATGTTCGATTGGTTGACCTTGGCGGCCAAAGCAAAATGTTTACATTGTTTTCTGCTAGAAAATCTAAAGTTACGTGGGCGCGCGTTATCATGCTGGAAGACAGGCTCTGGAAGATTTTGAAGAAATTGAAGAACAGGCTCCAAAAATCAATCAATGTAGTGTGTCCGGAATGAATACTGAGGGAGACTTGCCTCCACAGCGTAGCTTCCCAAACCATTACCCCAAAAAAAAAAGACTTGTCGGATGATAACTAAAAGATAACTTCTTTGAGAAGTGACAAATGGCTGTCATTATTTAATCAGGCGCTTCCTATTTTCATGCAATTCTACGTTTAATCCTTCAGGGCGGTTCATTTTTCTTGAAAAGCAGAATACGTATCTTTTTCCCCGGAAACAAACCATTTTGCGTCGTATCGGTCGGATTCATCTTTTTTGGTATCTTCATTAAAACAATGCGTGCAACTTTAGTCGACCATCATCTCAGGAATCTCGTAAAATCGAATCAGTTTGAAACTCTATTGGAAGTTTGTTAATAATTATAAGAATTTATTCACCACGTCAGGTACATGTGGATGGTCATGATATAATACAGTACAAAACAATACAAAAAGGTTGTCAAGCGATTATACATACGTGGGCTGCTGTAAAAGTTTCTGGAAACGGTAGGAAAAAACGCACATGAAATTTGGTAAACGGTATCACTGTTTTTCGAAGTATTCGCCTTTGACGTCAATACACTTTTGCATACGCTGGAACCAATTTCTAAAGCACGTTTTCCACTCTAAAGATGGTACCTCAGAAACCAATGTCCGGAATGTTTCAACCGCTGCTTCAGCCGACGAAAATCGCTCACCACGCATTTTATTTTTGATATTTGGGAACAAAAAGAAATCATTGGTGATAAATCAGGTGACAATGGACAATGAGTCATTAATTCAACATTTTTGTTGGACAAAAAATCAACTGTTTGAAGGGCTGAGTGAGCGCAGGCGTTGTCATGATGGAGAATAATTCGTCGATTTAGTTTGTTTCTTCTTATTTGATCGATGACTTCCGGCAAACAAATTGTAGTATACCAATCAGCATTCACGGTTTTTCGATCCTCTAAAGCCACGCTTGCTACATGTCTAGTTAAACCAAAGAAACAAGCAATCATTTGCCTCGCAGCACTGGGTGAACGGACAACTTTTTTTGGTTTTGGTTCATTTCGAAATACCCAAACGGTAGATTGTTCTTTACTTTCTGACTCGTACGAATAGATCCACGTTTCATTTCCAGTAACGATGTTATAAACTAAATTTGAACGATCTCCATTGAATTTCTTGAGCATTTCTTCTCACCATTTGACACGACCCTGCTTTTGCGCTTCTGTTAAATTGTGTGGAACGACTGCAAAGCTTTCGTACGTTCAAATGATCATGCAAAATTTGGTTTATTGCTTTCATGTAAATGCGTAAGGATGCTTGAATATCACGGTATGTCACATATCGATCTCGCTGAAGCATTTCACGCACAGCATCTACATTACTGGCAACAACAGATGTTGATGGACGACCTTCACGAAATTCGTCACTGAGAGAGGTACGTCCACGCTGGAATTCGGCAAACCAATTATAAACACTGCTCTTTGATGGTGCTTCATCTCCAAAAGCCAAATGAAGCCGATCGAGACATTGTTTCGGCGTTAAACCACATTTGAAATCGTAAAAAATCATGACACGAAAATTTTCACGCGAGATTTCCATGTTTACACAAAATTACTTTTTCTCAAATGCTGTACAAACAAAACTAGTTCACTTGGATAGGAACTGTCAGTAGAATTATAGGCGAGAAACGTGAAATTTTTCAAATATGACAGTTGACTCACAGAGTAAAATTAAGATTGTAAAATTGATGTGAACTCCTTTATTGAATAAAAACTATGAGCAGATAAGATTGCTTTGGGTTTGTTTGAAGACGTTGTGTGATTTAATTTTCTTAAGTTTAAGTGGCCGATTATAATAATGTGTGTCCGCATAAACGGGCGGTTTTTCAAAGAATGTATGAAAATGTTTTACTGAGGTGAGGGTGCTTTTCATTCTAGTGTTATAATTGTGCATATCAGCAAAAGTGGTCAAATCTGCTTTGCTTATATGAACCAAATTTAACAGTTTGAATATGTAGATAGAAGTAAGGATAATATTTTATATTTTATACAGATAGTTCTACATGAGGTCTGAGCCGGTAAACATTAAGAGGATAATGGAGAGGAGATGATACCCAGATCAGAATATTGTAACTAAGAATTGAATATACTAAGGCGTAATAGACATTCACAAGTGAAGGAATGTCCATTGACTGTTTTAAATTCATTATGGCAAAAAACGATTTGTTTAGTTTTTTTACAAATATTGTCATTGTGGTGCTCCCGCGTCAAGTGTTTATCAATATTAACTCCCAGAAAAGTAACTACATCACTACAGATGCAAGTTTGGCCATTAATTTGTGTTGGAGCACTTTGTCCTTTAGTCGCAACCTGGTTTAAAGAATAACCAGGTTGGTAAGAAAAACGTTAACTACCTTTATACCGGGTGATCAGCGGAATTCATAATTAGAGGAGGCTGTGATTGGTGCTATTTTATGCTGTGTGGTTGGATACACTGAGAAATAGATAATAATAAATTGACAGTTGTCACATCTGAGGTTACGCTCATGCACGATATAGAGAACACTGGTACGCTCACTCGCCGCCATTTTCAGTTTAATATTTTGAGCAAGTTGAGTAGTTTGTAAAAATTCGCTAGATGGCAGAACCGTATCGCGGACTGTCATTTTTATCAAATTCCGCAGCCGATTCTTCTGAGGCTCTTGTGGTAAACACAAAACACATGGGCAGAGATTAACAGAGGTCAGTACGCAACAACTGGTTTGAGGTTAAATACTGCATTTTAAATTTTAACTATGAATTTAAAGCGACGTTGTCAGGCGTAGAAATTTTAATTTAAAGAGGGTATGTATTGGCGAATAATTTAATTCGTTTCCTAATTTAGTTACATTGCAGTCAAAATAGAAAGACTTCTCAGAGTTCATTTGTATTGAAGCAAGGAGATTTTAACGTAAACATGAACTCATCGTAAGATTGCTATCTAACCTAGAATATCCACCAATCCATCTGGCATTAAACTGGCCAATGTACTGATTAAAATGTACTCAATATAACGAGTGGATATAAACTCACAAAAGTACCTATCTAGTAATATCAGTTCTGCATGCAAGTGACACCAAAAGTGCATAAAGTTAAAACACCTAAACGTTACTGCAGCTTGTTTCCTTCAAGTTTGATGACCTTGCAAATTAATTCCATCGAAACTGAAAATATCAAGTGTTATGTGAGAGGCTCATAACCTTCTTTATATTATTTCTAATTTAATAAACATATTGTTTAATCTGATTACATCCCTTATTCCAAGATTACCGTAAGAGTAGCACTTGTCTTCATTTGCATCACAAGTTTGAAAAAACTGATGATGATGACCAACGTAATGAAAGTTTATCTAAGTTTCACTCTGGCTCTTTCAGAAAATAAAATGATTTATTAATCTCGAAGAAATTGACAAAGAACAGTGAAGCAAATAGCATCTTCGATTCATTTGCACTGGTTGCAATCAGACTGTTTGCATCTTGTAATAACACAAAATGAAGATACTCGTTGTGCGTTGATTCAATGCCAGTGAATCAAAAACATTAGTAGATATTTAAAGCATCATTAAATTTTCAGTTAACCAGAATAAACTGCTGTCACACCAATTTGGGTTACAGATGTAGACTTACGATTCATATTATGAAAATTATATTATTAAATTATGAAATATTGTTAATTATAGATTTTGGAAAGGCTTCAAGAATGAATCAAAATGCAGGTGTCACAATATTAAAGCAACATTTTGTGTGCTTGATACATTTTCAAGAAAAATTGTAAAAAATCCTGGAAATGAAATCATTCAAAGCACACTGACAGATAATGCTATTCCTCAACTAAATGTTTGCTCCTACTGAACTAATGCTAATCTCACATCTGCCCTTTCTTCCACCACTACCAAACAGATACAAGAAACAAATAATACCAATAACCTCTGAAAGGTTTGTAAAAATCAAGGCAAAACGTATTTGCTCGTAACATTAGTAAATATCTTTCTACATCTGTTTGATTGCTAAATTTAACAGTCGCCATTTATTCTTTATTTCATTACACACCAACCAAAGTTTGCCATTAATACACACGTAAATACTAAATATACATCGCCTACAACCGTGCCTACAACACGTAACATAACCTACGGAAGTATATTAATGACGTTTAGTGACAGTCCTTCATACATTGGTGTCATCTAGCGGTAAAATTTAAATCACGTAACTAGGCACTACTTTTGACTTCCTCGTTTTGTATGGGAAAGATAGGGAAGTGCGCGTACCAGTGTTCTGTTTATCGTGCGCTCATGCTTCGTACAATCTTTATTTTTTTTATTTTGTATGAATGCTGGTCTAAATCCTTTTTTAGAATATTAGGGGAGGTTCCATAAGACAAATTCTGTGAAGCAGATCCGTGTTTTTCGGCAATTCAACTAAACACTTCACTATGAGCCTCATACGTGGGTATTCTACATTTTGAAATTCGTTTATTATCAATAATTGAAGACCATAACTTCAAAAGGGTCTAAGTGCCAAAAAATAAAAAAATGATATTATCATAGCAAATCGATCTACTCGCAAAGCCCAATGTTATGCAAAATGGTGTATGTACCTGTGGCTAAATAAAAAGTGTAATAAATGAATTACACTGGCGATATCTGTATGTGCGTTTAAGATTTAGTAAATCAGTTTTCTTAATAACTTCTAAACATCTTTTTGGCACTTAGACTCTTTTGAAATTATGGTCTTCAATAAAAATATAAATGTCACAATTCTGACATTTCGAATTTTAAATTTCAAACTACACGTCTGTGTTGCCAACTTTTTGGAAAATATCACAGCCTACCCTAATTATAAATTCCGTTGATCGCATGGTAGTTTTGCTTATACGTCGTGCATTTATCTTACTTAATTTTTTTTCTTTCTGCTCTTGGCTATTACTTTCTTTGGTTGCTTCTTCCTGTGGGCCAGGAAATTTATCGGGCCTTTCTTCTGAACGCCTTCGCTGTTTTGTGTTGGGTGCACTCGCCGGAACAGAAATTAGCCTCGCTACGGGTCGAAAATTAAATCGCTGAAATTATTGTTGATCAAAGACGTACCCTGTATGAAGGATAGACCAGACTTGATGGAACGATTAGTTGTATGAGGTAGTAATTCATAATTTACATTGTATTTTTTCCTACAACGTTGGTGCAATAACTATGTACGTTCAATCATTCGGCCATCTTTGACTACGAAATTATACTTAGCAAATTCTTATTATATATAATTTTTATTAAAATAGTAATGAATAGATAAAACAGCGACATCTTACGTTCGCTTTTTGACCTGACATTGCAACATTTTTTTTTAATAGAAATGTTTATGTGTTGCCAGTTTTGGTAAAGTAATAGTTAAATTTCGTCTGAGCGTGTGCCTTATAAAGTGTCAGATCACAAATTTTAGTTAGTGCTATTTGTGTCACGTTTGACATTTAATATTTGATTAAAATTTTGTAATTATGGTTTGTTATATTTACTTGGATGACCTTCTATCCTAAATGTACTACTTATTGAAAGTGAATACTGTCATTAAAAGCCTTCTGCGCCTTCACCACCTCACGCAGAAATTTCCGGGTTGTAGGGGCGCAGGTAGAGCTTTTAAACAATCGAATTACAAAAATATACCTCTTTATTTAGATTTGATTTAAATTAATTAGATTTGGTTTAAATTAGTTAGATTTGATTTAAATTAATCTTTGGGAGTCGAGGTTCTTCTGCAGTCCGGGGTTCCTTTTGTTCGCGACGCAGATGGTGTAGGGGGTCATGTGACGTACTACGGTGCTACTGTAGGGAGCGCGGTGGCCCTAAAGTGTTTCGCTGTGGCTTGCCGGCGGCTTCTCCGAGGTGTTTATTAGAAACGTTACAATAAAACACTAATTTATTTAACGCGGAATGTAGACTAATTTATTGAAACATAAGCCGAACGTTCAGTTGTAAACTCTGATGTGAACTGTCTCTCATTTCCCCGGCCGATCACTTAAATATGCCTGGCTGATTTTTGGGATCTGGCGAAAGCTCTAAGCCGCGGGGCGACCGACTGTCTACTGAAGTTTCTTCGACCAGAAATTTCTGTCAGGCGGAGCATTCGGACGTCGGCCGAAGCTTCGAGACTGTAACGTGCCGGGTTCTGACGCAAGTAGCTTCCGACAAATGTCGCTGAATCATCACAATATCTTAAATACTTTCCGCGAATAATTATTCAATTTCAAAAGAAATGGTAGTGCCAGTTTATGTATCCATAATATCATCCATACAATATTTTTACTTTAATTAAAATAACGATTTTACGCATGATAAAATTATTTCTATTTCATTCATGTCCCCGATGTACTCACCCGTCCGTTACACAATTTATCATTCATCTTTTTACGGTATAATACACGTCACATACAGATATCCACGTCATTATTTATACATGTACAAGTATGTGCGGGACATTATTCATCCGATGAGTACTTTTCCTGCTTTTGATATTGTCGCAAACCGTACGAGCAAACTGAATACAAATTGGTTAGCGTCAAATTCAACGAGTCGAACCCTTCATAAATCTAACGAAATGATTTTAATATGCTGTTTTATTTGACATTTCGACGCGTTATGACCGTGTAAGATGCAGCAAAGATTAAAAGTCCACAAATATGGATGTTATTTACTAAGGAAAACGCAGACGGAAGAGGATTAAAAAAGAACTGAAGGACACTTCTAAAATTATCAATTTCATAAGGATTCATTTATTCGCACAATTATTTTCTGTCTCCAGACACAGCGTCAAGAGTGAGAAAGAGATTAAATTTCTACCTGCTTCTAATTAATTAAAATTTTACAGGAAGAATAAATAAACTACTTTCTGTCCCTCCCTCTAACCCTTCGCCAATCCTTCTAGGTAATCTTTTAGATCGATTTTGATGAAATTTACTGTATTATTTAAATTGTTCGAGAGATTGAATGAAATTTTGTAAACTTGATGTAGAGTAGGGTAAAACGGCCTTTAGAAACCATGATTCTCTCCTGGCCTTTCGCCCACTTTAAAGCGAGTAGGTGTTATAGATTTCTCTTTCGGTTCTTTTCGCTATAATCGCGCTGTCAAAGCTTGTTTTGAAGAGGCGAGCAACTTAACGAGTAATAAGATTAAAGACGAATTGTATACAAAATTCCTAATGGGATATGCGCTGGTGTAATTAATGACGCTCCAAACACGTTTCACGAGTTTCAATCCGGCTTATTTTCACAAAAATTCTGGTAAAATGCGAGCTTTTGCCGATTTTATTAATGCAAAGCTGCAATTAGAAATCAATACTTATGTCTAGACAGATTAATTCTGATATATGTATAAATATAATCATATAGCGTTTGTAAAAGTTGAATTTAAAAGATACAGGTTGCGAAAAAAGTATTGCATCATGTGGAATGACTCCAAACGGCTTGATACTGGGGTTAAATTCTAACTTCGGATCATTTGAAAAAAAAAAAATATGAAAAAGTCCATCGTAAAGTTTTTTTTTTAATCTAAAACAATCTCAATTGAATGAACTTAGACATTAGTCTCCATACAGCTTTGACAATTATTTAAAGTTTTACTTTGTATTTCTCAAAATTATAATGTGCAATCGACTCTCCGTTTTTATCCACTATATTTATTCAATTTATGAATTCGCCGAAACATTTTTCGGACATGAAAAGATAAAATAACCTTTCACTCAATTTCATAATATTTTTGTCAGCGAAGACTTAGAATCTATGAATCTCCATTTTTTTCTTGTGTCAAATTGTCAAATTACCCACTGCTCTTACAACACAAGAACGGCTCCGTGAAGTTGGCCCCCAAAATATTAGTTTATTAACTTACAATTTCGTAGCAATTAGTAATCAATTAGTAATTACTTATGACCGATAGGTAATAATTTGTAAGATCATTGTTCGGGAGAAAAACACAGTTAACTATTTTGGTGCTAACTTCTCGGGAGCCCGCAACTATTTTAATTATTATATTTTTTCGTTACCAATAATTAGTAAGTTAATTGTAAGTTTTAGTAATCCCGAAAGCGTAATTTGTAAGTGATCCTTTTACGCTATTTTCATTAATTAATTTTCTCGGGAGCACCTTACTTAATGAACTTTAAATATTTATTCTGCTTAATATTTAGTAAACCTTTAGTAAATATTTGTACGTGAAAAATTATAATTTGTAACTGAAACAATTAAGTTAAAAATGTAAAAATGACAACAAAACAAGTACGTGGTCCGTGGGTTTAGTTGACATTTACCTTACTTGATGAGGTTTAAAAAAAACTGTCATACTCCCTATCTTTTCAACCAGATAATACCACTTATGAAGTAGCAACTATACAAACAACAGTACTTATCGAGTACCCGAGTACTTATCGAGTAACGGGTAACTACGCGGGTATCAGTAACGGGTACCCTGGTAGCAAAATTATGGGTATCGGTATCCCTAGAAGATACTTACGTTTTTAAGTTTTTTTTTTGTGGTATATTGAGGTAATAGAAAGAAAAGTAATAAAAATGTTATATTTATTGAAAAAACCTCAATGTACCAAAGAGTAAAATTATATAGTATACAGACTGTTCAAAAATAACTCGGCACTATTGCTAACTTTTTTATTATTAAAGTTACAGATACGGTTAAATTAGCAAACTAGTAGTACTTTTTGGCCTGATTGCAAGGATGCATTTAAAAATACAATTGAACATTGCGCTTACGAAATCAAAGGAAAAGAAGAGTTCTTTTTAATGGAACACGCTATATATTATTTGACCAATCGATAAAGAATAAAATTCTGAATTAAAATTTTCCTTTATCATTTTATCGGAAATTAATAAATAACGTAGATTTTTTCAAATTCATTAAGGTGGCATATCTCGAAGTGCATCGTAAGAATTTGACAAGAAACTTAATGACAGTAGCAGTAGTTTATGTTTGGACGCTATTTATAACGTTGAATTTCAAATGAAATTAAGTAACGTTACCCGCGGTCGTGTTGCTCAAAACATTGTCTTATGAAAATTCTTGTTATTAAAAGATTTTTACAAAACTCAAACAGAAACACCTTTTATCACAAATCAAAGGAACTCATATAGAATAAAATTTATTCTTGAGTTCTAAACTGATGTAGGCACAAGAAAATTTGAAAGATATTTCAGCTTCCTAGTCAAGGCCTTTTCCACATAAGATTTCGTTTAAACAGCGACATCCTACGATTGCTTTTGACCTAACATTGTACTAGAATTGACAAATTGAAGCCAATTTGCTACATAATAAGTTATCCCATGGGTATTCTCCGAATATCGGGTATCCGGTAGGTATCGGGTAAGGATTTTCCTAAAGGGAAACCAGTTCCATTTAAATAAATGGCAACACGGGTAAGTACGCGAGTCATAGTTTATTATTATTATTATCATTATATGAGTGAAGTTGATTCTTGTCCGATAAAAATTGTAAGTAAATATATTTTTTTTATTTTAAAGGGGACAGAAATATGATTGAAAAAACACTCAACGTTTCGCTATCAGCCGAAAGAATAAAACACACTACTACTGTTTCAGTTACAAATTATATTTTTTCACTTACAAGTACTTACTAAAGGTTTACTAAATATTAAGCAGAATAAATATATAAAGTTCATTAAGTAAGGTGCTCTCGAGAAGTTAGCACCCAGAAAATTAATTAATGAAAATAGCGTAAAAGGATCACTTACAAATTACGTTTTCGGGATTACAAAAACTTACAATTAACTTACTAATTATTGGTAACGAAAAAATATAATAATTAAAATAGTTGGGGGCTCCCGAGAAGTTAGCACCAAAATAGTGAACTGTGTTTTTCTCCTGAACAATGATGTTACAAATTATTACCTGTCGGTCATAAGTAATTACTAATTGATTACTAATTGCTACGAAATTGTAAGTTAGTAAAGTAATATTATTATTTTTTATCCTAAAATTTACCAATCTTCATAAACGGAAATTTGGACCTAATTCGCACTGAATTTAATTCGACATTTTAAATACGAAAAGAAAAGTAATTATGGAATTACTATGAATTAGGGATTGGCGTCCACATTGTGCGCTTGGTAGTCGATAAAAGTTTGAAAAGGATCGATTATCCTTTAGAGGTCAATGGGAAGACGGTGAACTGTTCCAGGGTATTTTGTGGATAGATGAACTATTAATGGTAGAGACTAGGTAACGATTATTATTTCCCTCATTAATTAGTTTTCTAATTTTGCTTGAATGTCCTGTCTGGAAATTTTGTTTGTTTCTGTCGAAAATAAACAGGTTTTAAAAAGAAGGTCAAAAATTTTGACATATTTCTTTCAACCCGTATATACAGGATATATCAAAGCTGATTTAGAATTTCTCGAAAATGGAGGTTAAAAGAAATACAATAATATTTCAATGGTACCGGACGAAATTGTTCCTGTTCCGCATGCAATGAGAAGGTGAATTGAAGGAATTGTAGGCCTTGAAATGTCTATCTTTTCCAGATAATGACATTAGTAAACATCTGTCAGCTGACTATCAAATTACCAGGGGTTTTCGTTCGTGTATTCCGTGCTTTTGTGCCTGTTCGTTTTGTGGCGAAAGTTTTGAAATAATCAGTTAATGCGCAAGAACTGTAACCGGATGTTTTTAAGTTACTTTAATGGCTGTTACTCCTAAGTTGAAATAAAGCTCGCAGTTTTTATAAATCAGACTGAAGGGGAAGAGCTAAGTATAATGGAGTATCGAGGTTAATAGGTTTCGAAAGTCTTGTTTTTCTTGTCAAATCCTTTTCAACCAAACCTTTTATTATAAAATCGTAATTGTGTTTAATTTTCTTTAAAAAATATTTTTGTATGTATAAAAGTTTTCACGCAAATTAACACTTACCAGTTTTACTAATTTTAATTATTATACAAAAATACATTTTAAATAAAATTAAATAAAATACGGCATATTTCTATATCATACAAATGTCGTTGCAGGACGTCAAGATCAGGTGCAATTTACAAACCGGTAATGACACTTTGCAAATCTTTTTGAAGAATTACCTTATCGGTGTTTACTTATTCCCATAGTTTCACTAATAATGCTCTCATTTGGCTGATAATTTAATGAATTAAGTTACCTGAATTTTAATTAAAAAAAAAGAGTAAGTAAAAATCTTAAACCGGACAGAATTATAAACGAATAGTGAAACGTTGAGAGCTTTCCCATTTATAATTCTGTCCGATTTAGATTTTTTAGAACTTTTTACTTACAATTTTCATCGGACTAGAGTCAACTTCATTTATGAAAAAAGAAGTGTTAACAGAACAAGATAAATGCAGAATGCGCTGAAGAAGATAAACGCAGAATTGCACGGTAAATAAAAATATACCTAACCACAAGAAACATTACAAATATCTGGCAAAGTAAAAATTAAACTTCAAAAGTGACAATTACAATAAGAAAAACTTCCTCAAGTAATGATGAAAACTTGTTTGAAAATTGTAAGAATAATCGCCCATCTTTCATTAAAATCAGCTTAAATATTCTCAAGCAGCATATTTCAGTTATTAAAATGCAAGAAAATGCAAAAAAAAAACTAAAACATGTCGTAACTGTGTTTTACTGTTATAACAAAATTAAATAAGCTTATAATTATGTAGATATCAGTTTCCGCGCCAAAATTTTGGTCTAGAAATTCATTTCATTTCGGAAAATGATCAAAAATTCTTATTTAACACAAAAAAAAGGATTTCCCTGTAATCTGCATTTCACCCGAAATAAATTTTTGACAAAGATAGGCAATGGAAGTGCAGATGTATGTTGCAATAGAAGTGCAGATGTATTATTACCTACATTACAATAAACAACTACTACAATATCAAACAATTTTCAATTCATAACTAATTGTCAAGTAAATAGATAAATTGATATGATAATTTGAGACAAACATTTCGCCTTATTTCACTTAACCCTATCAAAAACTTATTTGGACGTATGGTACTATAAACAGCCAATGTATATTTTTTTAAATTTTCTAAATGTGACTGACCCAAAAAATTATTTGTACAACTGTGTATTTTACATGTTTTAATTATAAAATAGCAACTCGATCAAAAAAATTTGATGACCAGTAATTAACGTTTAAAGCAGGTAGTTTGAATATTCTCAAATTTATTAATTTTTTTAAAGAGCTATATATTACTAATATTTACAAGCAAAGCGTACTACAAAAAGTAGAAAACATAACTATGTAAGTTGTTGATAAAACTTTTGTCAACAGTAATTGTATATGTAATTTTGTTTATTTTATGAATTCTGCCGGTAATGTATCCTACTGCTTAAGAGGAATCCTTGCGAAGGTACCCCTCTCGGGTTGGTATTTTACTTGCTTGTTAATCCCCAACACTACGACATTTAAGGGGAAATGTTTCGAATTTTATTATTGGTTGGCCTGGGCTGTAGGTGCGCTCCAAACATTTCATTGGTTACCCTTTAGCATGTTGTTGCATTGTCTTTCGGCGTCGTCGGCTTCTAACGAAATTAAAATTTTTGAAGCAGAAATAAGCTCCACATACAAATTGTAAGAAATAATCTTCGGCAGTATCAGCATGTTTACAATATTTTCACAATTACAAATATCTGCTGTGTATCTAATGTGGACGCAGCAGGCTGGCCGTTCGATAAAATCCCAGTCGCTCATGGCGATCCGAGATGCTACTGAGGCGCGTTCAGAAACTGCATTGCGATGCACTGTGGGCGTTTAAAATGGAAAGCAAAACACGCAAAATAATTTACATGAGAGAGAAAGTATATTACCCAGAGAGCGCTCTTTCTTATTCCTGGACGGGCCCCAGCACACGATAATTCACGATTCTTGGGAGGGAATTTTAAAATAATAATGATGAAGACAACTTGTTTAAGATGAGATGAACAGTTTTAATAAATTAATATAGTCAAACTTTATTATAGAATTTAATTAAATTTTTATTTTTATATACGTCATTTATGTGTGAATTAGAATAAAGAATGTTTAATATATTTTGTAGGAAAATGTTCACGAATTCCAACTCTAAAGTACAGTACCCGAAAAAAGGAATGTCTCCTCCATAAAATGCTTACAGCAAGCCAAGACAAGCATTGCGAGCAGGTAATCCTGCTTGCGAAATCTGCCTGAGATAAATTCGAAACGTGCGACTGCTAAATTCTGTAAATATAATTATACAACAAAGTGTTATTTGTTTGGTAAAGTCATACATTTTTTGCTATGCAATACATGAACAATAAAAGTAAATTTTTATTTTTTTTTATAAAATTATAAAAATTCTCATATGGTAATTAATTATTAATTAAAAAAATTATTTCAATATTTGAGTATTAGAATTCTGCAAAGATTTATTTCGGCCTTTAACTTGTGTTTAAGCAGTAATATTCATTTAATATTTTATTGTTATTCGTTTTATTTTTAAATTGTAAAGGTTCAGTGTTCATTTCAAATATAAACTCTTTTGGATTGTGTCATAGTTCGTTTTATGAATTTTATTTTGCCAGGACCAAATGAAATATCGATTTAAATTATTTTAAATTAGGAATACACAAAATTAAATAGAATAAGTTGATGTGGCATCATCGATAATTTTTAAAATCAATAATACAATTTTTCTCTGGAATCCTGTACTGTAGCTGTTTCTGATTACGGCCATCATGCGTATTTATATTTTTATCTTGGAATTAAAAACGAAAAATGTGATTCGATAAAATTGTTACAATACAACGCTTTGTTTTATAATTATATTTACGGTAGCTGGCAGTCTAACGTTTCGAATATCTCTCAGACACATTTCGCAAGCGGGATTACCTGCTCGCAATGCTTGGCCGCCTCTCTGTAATGTGGGTCTCGACAGCTTAGCCCAAACATTTGCATTTTATGGGGAAGACATTCCTTTTTTCGGGCACCGTACAGGGTCACTACGAGAGAATTCCTACCTCCTTTTACTTTGATTTTAGAAAAAAAAAAGATAAAAGAAGTCGTACAATTTATTTCAGTACTGCTATAGACATTCACAAAAAGAATTGAGTGTCGGACACTCAAAAAAATAAACGAAGTTTTGATTTTAAATAAAATAACATTGAATAAAATTTTACCATTAACATATTAAATCGATTTAGATATTTTCTAAAAATTAACGTTTAAGCTAGAAACAACAAATAATTCGGAAAAATTGAACTTTAAAAAATAAATGAAAATTTAACGTAAAACATATTTAAAGCGTTCTCAATTTTTTTTACGCAAAATGTAAAAGTTTTTAAGATATTTTGAATCATATCTCTTGTATAAATGGGAGTTTTCTACATCTAAAATTCAAAAATAAAATAAATTAAATAGGAATTATTTTATAGACACCTTTTACATTATTAGTTTTATTATATACGTAGTTCCAGTAGAACTTAATTTATAATCGAAAATCTTAATAATATATAGGGTGTTCCATTAAAAAAAAAAAAATTAGTTCATATCTCGTTTATCCGACAACAAATTGTTTTTCTGTGAGCACATGGAGAAACTTTGAATTAGTCCCTACAAGGTTTGTATTAAACATTTTTTCTTGAAATCAAAAATAAAGTAGTTAAGGGGGGTAGGAATTCTCGCGTAATCACCCTGTACATGCGATCAACTCCTTTATTATAAAGAACTACGGTTGAATTCTTGGCTTCCGGTTAGAACCACATGTCTCGGATTTCTTCTAGAAGAACTATATTAATTAGCACTTGGTTATTCTATTGACTCTAATTATTGTTAATTTTGGAGTCTCGATTTCAACGCAAAAATATCTTTATAGAAGTAATGTCAAATTACTAACAATATTGAACTTGAATTTTTTTTCCGAAAATATATTCAATTGCTAGTATTATTTATTGTCCTCATTAACAACGCATATTTTTAATTTAATATTTTTTTCTAAGTTTTAATTAGTAATTTTTGTAGAAACATAATTAGTGTTACAGCTTATTTACATGAAGACATATTCATTCATAACAAAAACTTTTACATAATTAAATTTTATTAACACATTAATAAAACTCCACTTAGAAAAATTTAGTAACGGAGTTCGAAATTTATTGACAAACATTTAAATATTTTGTAATTAATTTAAAAATATTTTCTTCTATTATTATATTCTCGTTACTGTCATGTTACAAATGTTTGCAACGCAAACATTTCTAACATTCATACTTCCGACAAACATTTCAATTTTATAGTATGTACAAGTGTAATTTAAATTTTTCGTTTCTTTTGCCTATATCTATGTTAAAATTACAATTCACGTAAATAAATGATTCAAAATGTTTTCGAAGTATTTTTCAAACATCGACAATATTCGGTCACTCCCGGCTCGGATACGACCTGCCACCAGCCTGTCACAAGCGAATTTTTGTTTCCAGCCGCAATATTCTCTTAAACAATTTTTAGAGGAACAGAAAGAGAAGATATGTTTGCTTCCTCTTTCGTTACCTCCCCCACAATTGATAGTGGGAGAAATCCGTCCACGCCTCATGAAAATAATTCATGAAAAACATGCAAAACGCGCGAATTCATAACTACATTATATATACATATTTTTTAAAGCTGTTTTCGCGGTTTTGTTAACAAAACTTCAATCTACAAAGTGACCAACGCGTTTTCGAAAATATGAACTGGAAGTATATTTAATTTTACTGTAAAGTTCAACTACGATTTTTAAATGTTAATTATTTTTTTTCTAATTAACAACTAATCGTAGCGAAATTTCCATTGGTCATTTTGTAGTTCTAGTCCTTAAATATGTGGTGTAAAAAAATGAAATAAATTGATTAAGAACTAAAGCCTCTACGACTTCGCGCGTTTTAATGGTTTTCGTATATGGCATTATTCGGTGGGATTCCTCTTAATAAACCAACGTTTTAAGATACGAGTTTTGTTGTTGTGCGCTGCTGTAAAGAAGAAGTGCAACATAACTGAAAAAGCATTTTAAGATGAAACTTTTGCAAAAAATCTGTAAAGTCTCTAGCGTCATTTGTTCCGAAGATATTTGCATTTGCTTGAAGTACTGAAATAGCGATATTTTTTTTAAAGCGAAATAACGCCAAATTCAGTCAAAAATCCGAAAATGTAAAAATGTACAGGCTGTTCATTTTAAAATAACGAAGTTACATGACGCCCGGGCCAAACGGGACGCACACTCTGTATACACCAAATTAATTCTAAGATATTCTCCACATGATACGAGGTAACTTTCATTTGAAATATTTTTTTTTTGTAAAATGAGTAACTAGAGAGATATGAAGGAAGCCGTCCCAAGTGAAACAGACTATATGTATACATATAAATTTGCTTTGAAATGAAAAAGAGTACTAAAAGTTGAATATAATATAATATTAAATTAGTTAATTTGCAATTATTTTGAACCGCTGTTCGGAATTTAAATTTGGCGAAACGATATAATAGTTTCGAAATAGTTGAGAAAACAATATTGTCATGTTAAAACGAAATAAATTTACGCGCAGTCTTTAATAATAATTTTTTACTTTAATTCTAATTTAAACTTCAATGTCCGACTTTAATCTTTTAACTTTAAATTCAAACTTTACGGTTATGTCTGTTCTTACTCTCCATCTTTTTTGGTCAGCCCGCGACACAAGAACTATCACCGGTTAACTCGCTTCGCGATTTCCTACCCTATTTATACATACTTTGATTCTACGTCACAATCGGTTTCATTCCCTGGTAGTCGAGGGTTCGGTTCAAAGCTCAATTTTCTCATACTGAGAAAAATATCCTGTTAAAAACCAACTCAGCGTACTACTGCTGTAAAATAACAGTAGGTATGTAACTGAAATTTTTAGCACGTACTGACACTTTTTCATTACGTACTGAGAAAATCATTCTCTTCCTATTAATTTTGCAGCAGTTGTACGCTGAGTTGGTTTTCAACGAGAATTCCGAATAACATTTTTCTCAGTGCAGGTGTCATCAATTAACCCTGGCTAAATTCGTTCTGTGCATAAGAGCTGTAATTGCCTCATCTTTAAGTGGCACATGTAAATATGATGCGCTTACATTCTGCTATGTTAGCACTTTTTTATGCTAGGCGGAATGCGAGCGTGTGTTACGCAGTTAGCCTACTCAAATGCTTAATAGATGCTCATGCCGCGAAATTTGTAATGCAACTTTACAATGCACATAATTGTAATATTTTTTTAATTTAATTTAATTTTATCCAGGTCATTTCATCGTGACAGTATCATTCAATAATGATCTAAATATTGGTAGGGTTAACTGATCTTGCACGTAATGAACACGTAAATCCTTTCTAAATTGATCGAAATCCTATAAGATAAAAATCAAAACTTTTATCTCTGATATTTAATAAATAAATTCGTGAGGTCATTTTTTCATTTATAAGTGATCAAGGATATATGCACAGTTATGCATAATTTTCTGCATATTCGTGTATGTGTTAAGCCATATTTTAGTCAAAGGGCTTGTATATGTACAGGCTGTCCCACACCTCTGGAAAAGTCCAAAAATTCCTCTTTAAATTCATTTTATTTAAGAAAAGGACTTAACAAAAATTGTGTAGGTTTTCATTCCGCATAATCTAAAACTGCTGAAAAGAACTGATAATAACTCACAAGTTATAAATTTTAAGACCAGAAAATATGGTATGGTTGGAAAACTCGTAGAAAGCACTATCCAAATATACTGTAATATATAAAAATGACTAATTTTACAATGCGCGAACTGAATCGTAGTGTTGTTGATAGTCGCTAGGTTTTTAAAAATGATGAATATTGTAAAAGTAGAGAGATTTAGAAATATTTTGGTCCAAGGTTTATTGTCGTATCATAAAAATTGACAATTTGGCAGACGATCAAACACGACCCATTTTTTGCATAAAATTAAAAATAACTCGGTAAATACTAAAAATAAGTAAGTATAATTTTATATCATCATCGTCCTTCAACGGTTAACCGAAACTGTAATAAAATATCTAGTGTTCCAATTAAAAAATAATAAGTTAGGTTTGTAACTTATTAAATGAACAACCTATATATTTGAAAATAATTTTAGATTATGCAGAATGGAAACCTACACAACTTTTCTTAACACCTTGTCTTGATAAAATGAATTTAAAGGGGCAATTTTGGACTTTTCCAGAGGTTTGGGACACCCTGTACATGCGAATAATTTCTGCATTTCGGCTTGCATATAATCCAAGCTCTACTTATCACTAATAGAAACGTGGAAACGTTTTATACTTGTCTTACAGTTCCACTGTAAACACAGGTTTAAAATTTTGCTTTTAATATTAATTAAATTGATTATAATAAATTTCTCCCAAATTAATTTTTATATATTTTTTAATCGAAGAACAAAGCATTCTAATAAATTTTAGGGTCTTATCTAAATTTCTCTAAACGTCCATTTAATTTAAGGTTACGCTCCAACTAACAGAGTTTCGAAAGGAAATCAAATTCAGCAATTAAAAAAAAAAAATCGCAAAGTTGTCTTTAAATCTAATTAAATTCACCTTTAACTTTCCAGGCACAGTTAAACTATAAAAATTTAACTTCTGCATATAAACGTACAAACATCCGAGACTGTTTACCGTCGGTATATTTATGATTACACAATAAACCGAGATTTTCAGGTGCGCGCTTACTGTTTACAACCCTCGCAAATATCCTTGTTGTGCTCTTCATTTTTGTTTGAACAGCACGTTCTTCGTAGTCGTCGCATTCGTGTTTCATCCAGTCGAATTAATTTCCAGACGACGACGAGGAAAACGTATCACAGTCGTTCGCGTATTGATGGTCTTCTGCTCTATTTGCTACAGACTTCTTTTAATCAAGGACATGCGCTCGTCAAAAATACGAAATTAAATAGCAACGATGTATGATTTACGTTTTTTTTTTTTTACTTTACTCTTTCCTCGATGTTATTTTTATTCCTGGTATTCTCATTACGATCCGCTTTGACTGTAATTAAATTTTCTAAAATAAATTTCATCTTGAAGAAATGTAAATCGCCTCGAACTAATTTGAGCAAGTGAAAACTTTAATTAAGCCGCGTCATAAAGCTAACCCAGCCAAATGAAGACGACCGGCGGAAATATTAATTAGGTGTCTTAAGGGATGGACGCAAATATTTGCCAATTTTAAGTCTTTGAGAACAATTCGCAAGTTTGTGGGCCGATTGTGCGACTGGAATTCTCGCGGTAATTACCGAATAAACATTTTGACGTAAATGTTGAGGGCGAAAATTTTCGACGGGTCTAGCTCTGAGGGTGAGTAAATAATAACGCCCGGAATGCCACCCGCTCCCTTTAAGTTGTTCGCGTTTTACTTGCGTTGGGATTAGAATGTGAACATAAGGAAACATTTTAACTCCTGAATATTGTAGAAGCTTTTTTTGATTATTATTTCAGTGAGCTTCTTGCTCCTGAAAAACAGAAACCAATTTAGATAAAAAAAAAATATGTAGTTAAATATGTACTTGGATTTTTTTTTGCAAAAGCGTACGAAAACAACAAAAATAATTAATTATTACAGATATACGGCGTGTTTTTTTCACTATGCACAAATAAAAAAACTTCAGTACAAGTATATAAAATGCTACCTTTTGTGGGTAATCTTTGGGGCTACTACTGTATCATAACAAAAATATTTCGGAGGTACCACATGTTTAGAACTGCAGAAGTGTGCGAGAAAGAAATATTTAGCAAGGTCAATGACCGCACCCGATCATCGCACTGATATCGTTTATTAATTATTATTTTTTTTAATTTTAATTCACTGAGCGAAGTAATGTTACATTTATTTGTTTTACGATATCAACTATCGACGAATAAATAAAAAAATTTAATAATCCCTTTAACATAAATCAACTTTTACTAATTTCGTTGTTAGTTATGAAAGTATTACGGTCCATGGAAAAATAGTAAATGTCAAATTTTTATAAGTCTATTAAAACTCATTTGGAATGTGAAATTATAATTTATTTGTACCTCTCTTTACCTTCTTCGGTAACAACGAGCAACATGATTGAGTGATGTTAGATTTAATTATTTTATCCAACACCTGTTTATTATGAAATCATAATAACACCGATTTTGAATATATTATGAGGTCTATAAAATACTAGTGAAATTATGAGCCCATAATTAAACTGTTATTCAAAATCGACATTATTATGACTTCATAATAAGTAGATGTTGGATAAAACTATGTATTACACTAATAGGTATTAATAAGTCCAGGCGCTTTGTGAACTCGTTTAAAATGTTTTGATTGACCGGATGGTATACGACATCGTTCGTGTATAAGGTCAAGTTAAACACTGATTACCTTCGTGTCGTTACTCAACTGACGGCCGCACACGCGAGATTTAGGCCACCATCCAGTCATTAACTATGCCAATAGTTTTCAAACGTTTTGATGAAAATCTTGCCAATGCATTTTTCTCGGAAACTATTAACTTTTTGTTAAGGGCATATGAGTTCAATTGTTGCCATTTACGGTGTTGTATTACAGGTTTAAATATTTGCACATAGTAAACAAACACCCGATACAGTGACCGGTAGAAACTTGGATATATTAAGGAAATTATTTTATTATTAATTTCTCAGATGTATTTATTCTTTATGAGACTGCGGCTTTTTCCCAAGTTCAAGGTACAAGTATCAAAATTTGAATACATCTTGTCATATACCAAGGAAATTAAATTATTGGATCTCGATATAAAAGTAAAGCACCTTTTCAAGATACGCGGAAATATTATTTGAAAAAGTTATTCAAAATTGTCATGAAATCTCAAATATGAGATTCACATTTGATGTTTCTTAAATAATATTTGTTTGATAAATCAATAATAAAAAATATTGTAGTGAAAACCAGATTATTAATAAAAGTACTGAAGAGCAGAAGCCCTAAAGCAGATCATTTGGGTACCCCAGTTCCTTGTTTAAAAAGATTAGATTTGTGCCCATTGCGTTTTACGAACAAGAGGTCATTAATTCAATTCAATCACCAGAACTGCAAAAATAATAAGATTATAATTCAATCATCAGAAATACCAAAATAATCAGTTTATGTAAAAACAATTCATGATCGAACTTGTCAAAGGTCTTCGAGAAGACTGTGTAGACAACATCTTCCTGGCCTTGATCATCTAAAGCGACGTACAGACTTAATAACTGCGCCAAGTAACGAACCGCGTAACGACCCGCGCAGCGAACCGCACCGCGGATGTTGCCGCGAAAAGTTTAAAAACGTCTTAAGCTTAGCGTCCATTAGGGCGATCGGTCGGAACGGCACCAAAACGAAATGCATATAAATCACAGGAACTATTCCGTGCCGCACTCCCATCCTATTGGACGCCACTCGATTGATTTACATACATTTCGTTTGGGAGCCGCGCCGCGCCACTACGACCGACCGCCCTAGTAGACGCTCTCCTTTAAAGACGCTCGCGGAAATATCCGCGGCGCGGTTCGCTGCGCGGTTCGTTACTTGGCGCAGTTACATGTCTGTACGTCGCTTTGATTTCACGTAAAAATTAGATAATTGAGACCAAATTTGTATTAAGCAAGCGCCCCTTCAGGAACCCGTGTTGACTTATGGTTAGCATATTCTACGATTACTCTAAAGTCATCTAAAAGCTCTAAAAGCAATTGAAACGAATCAGTTTTCTGAAATATAAGCATTTTATTCAATCTGATTGCTGACCAGTGATCAGTTACAAGAATTAGCTGAACTTAAAGTAGAACTAGTGAACTAGACCGAAATTTTCATGTTAAATTACTCTGGAAAACAAAGTATAATAATAATAAAATAGGTGTTCCGATAAAAACATTCGGCTGTACAATGGTATGTGCAGACTAACGTAAGATCAATGTACGAGACAATGGTGAGTCAATAGTGTTTACGTCTTGAGCATGACATAACATCTACGGCACATTAAAGTTCTTACGCTTGTGTGTTCGAATGCGCCGTCATTGCCCGTGGCCTGAAATGAAAATCTTGCACCTGAATATAAATACCAGCTGCAAACTTCCAACTTATTGTTAGTAGTTCCTCCCAGCGACGCTTTTACTTCTTACCACAATCTTGTAAGTGCACTTAATCTGGCTGGTTGCCCATAGCTGTGGTATGTTAAAATTTGCTCCGTCTCACTTACAAAAGCAAACTCACAATGTGGTTCGATAGCGAATGTTACAACTTGAAAAAATAAAAACTATAACGCTGTCTAAATTATTTAATTTTTCTAATGAATTCAAAACTGCTTATCTACAGCCAAGAAATTGTTCAGAAAACTTGCAACCATAAATTTTAAGTAATACCGATTTTTATTATGATAGGTTTAGTAGTACAAAATCCTCTTAGCATACTGAATACTTTGATACACACCGTCCCTTTTTGAATAAATACGTAGATCTCCAAGAATTGGAGTTAGTGCTATCGATCTTTCGATTTTCTTAAGAATCTTCCACAGAAATGAATGTTGTATAGCATTAACCTCTTTAACAAAGTTTTAAAATCGGAGAGTACCCCTGACGATGGACACTACTCAAGCGATTTACATCCTAAATTGAAACCAACAACATTTTACCAGAAAATCAATCCGGTTTTCGAAAACTTTATCTCGACAACGTTTTCACACTAAGGTAAGCAGTGAAATTCGAATTCAACTTCATTGTAAAGACACAAAAGTATTTGCTGCTTTCATTGATAAAAAATATGGCAGTACTGTTTCGTGTTTGACGGAGCAGAAATTGAACAAGTGAATAAATTATACCGGCTCTTTGTGTACTGTGTACAAATATTTGTAACACATCACCATAAACGGCAAGAATCGAACTCATTTGTCCTCAATAAAAAATTAATAGTTTTAGAGAAAAATGCCTTGGCAGGTTTTCACTAAACCGTTTGAGAACTGCTCGCATAGCTAATGAGTGGATGGTGGCCTATCTCTCGCGACCGCCCGTAGAATGACGCCCGAACGATGTCGTAAATCATCCGGTCAATCAAAACATTTTAAACGCGCTCACAATGCGCCTGGATTTATTAAAATAAATAAATATAATTTCATTCCAAGTAAATACAATTTTAGGTATTTTCATATTAAAAGTTACTGCAATTCAAGAAGCTGCGAATATCGCATGTGGTTCGTTGTTGCCAAACAAATTAAAAAACAGACTCATCAAAATTTGACATTTACCGTTTTTCCATGGAATGTAAGTAGTACTTTCGTAGGTAGCAACGAGATTAGCAAAAATTTATTTACGTAAAAAGGAGAAGGAAAACCATTTTTAATGCGCCCGCCTAATTAGTGCACAAATTTTGGGATTTATTCATTGATAGTTTTTTTTTTATCTGTGGTGTTTGCCCAACGGGGTGCTAAGTCAGGATCTCAGATGCGGGAGTGTATTCTTGTGTGTGTAAAGTATTGCATGGTTTTTTTACTTCCAAACCTCCTCGCCGTTGAAGGGGAAGTAGTGTCGAATTTTCTCCCCAACACTGAAGGGTACCTGAAGAGAGTAACGACCCTCGAGAAACATCTCGAACGGGTGCGAGGCCTCGACCTTACGATTGCAAGGCCGGTTCCTTACCACTGGACCGCTCAGGCGTTAATTCATAGTTGATATCATAAAGTAAATAAATGTAACATTACTTCGTTCAGTGAATTAAAATTTTATTATTACGAATCGCCGGGCGCGGTGTTGGTGGGCGTGTTCACGCACCGACTACGAAGGAAGGTGTCATTGACCTTCATAAATATTTCTTTCTCGCACATTTCAGCAATTTTAAACAAGTGGTACCTTCGAAATTTTTTGGCTATGGTACGATAGCCACCAAAAAATACCATAGCATAGTGTAAATTATTTATTACATAGAGGACCACGCCACCGCCTCTTCTACATCTGTCTTTTCTAAGTAAGTTGTAATTCGGTATAGCAACATAAGATGAATCATCATTTTCATCCAGCCATGTTTCAGTAACACCTACAATATCGAGGTTTAATGACAATACTAGATTTCTAAATTCAGTAAATCCAGTAAACAGAAACCTTAAATTAAATGTGGCAAATCTAAATGATATAAGTAGCATAGCATCCAGTTCAAATGAGAGTAGACCAATTTCTCAAAAGAAGAAATAGAAAAAGAAGAAATGATTATATATACAAACATTAGTCATTAAAAAATTTAAGGCATTTTATCACTGATAACATCATTCATTGAGTTAAATAGAAAAGAATGAAAATCATCACTGAATTTGTACACCTTGCCTTTCTCCTTTCAAAACAGCATACCATCGCGGGTCCATACATTTCCAGAGCCGTGTTTCTTGAGGAGTTGTTTAAAAGCACGTTGACGAAGTTGAGTTAGGTCTTCACGCAAAATGAATTTCCCTTAAATTTCTTTTTCAAGTCAAAAACAAAGGAGCGAGTTTTGTACGAGTTGAACTTAATAATGATTGCCCGGGGATAGCCTGCATCCTGCTTCAAAGGCCCAATACGATGAGATCTCTCAATGTCCTATAAGGACAAATAGATACCAAATAATCTCCAATTGTTCCGTCTCGTGTATTGTTCGAGACTATCCATTTTTTCATTGACCTGTACAATGTCCTGATGTATTTTTTTATTTTCACCATTAAGATTTTGTTTTGTTTTGTTGATTACATCAAATTTATTATCAATGTCTTTTTGTATTGAATTAGTTACCGCGGTAGAAATTTGCGTAATCAAATGTTGCATTGTGTCTTCATCGACAGCTACCGCGGAGCGTACATTTTTGCCCATATTGCTTTATAAATCGCCAACAAGGTCAACAACAATACGATGAGGTGAAAGTTCACATCAAATTTTACCAGACCACGAAGCTGAACCGAATAAATTACAAAAACAGTTTCAATTGTCCCAACTATGTTCCAGAAGTTATAACATTAGATGCACGATCTCAAAATACGCACGGACGCACGTGCATTCACACGAACAGTGTGAATACACGTGGTACTTATGATTATTTTTAGCAATTTTAAAACAAGCATGTTTCTCTCTATTCAGTGATTTATTATGGGCAAAAAAAGTTATGCTATGGAATTTTGACAACTGAAATTATACATGTCAAACAAGGTCTAGGTATAATTTTTTAATTGTGGAGTATAGAGGAAAATATATTATTTGAAAATAAGTAAAAATTTATATATGTACCATTTACAAGTTGGTTTCCATAGCAACAAAAGAAAAGAGAACACGGCGAAACTATGTACATTAAACCATGCAGAGGAATTCGGTAGGAATACAACAAAGAACATTTTTATTAAATATTTTTCAATAAAAAAGTTACAGCTATTATTTAATAATTTTGTTCCACCCTGTATACGTAGTCATTCTTGAGATGTAATTACTTTAAAACATCCGACAGATGGCGTTGAACGCACTGTCAGTTTCAAAATGACTTTAGTGGCATATTTTAAAGGAATATTAATTCTACATGCAACTGTTTCAGTTGTTTTAATAGTCTTCTTTCATTTTTGAGTTAATAAAGGAAACACGTGTTTGTTTAAAGTCTTTTCTCTTCCGTGTAAATTTTGAAACAAAATAAAACAAGAAACTCAAACAAATGGAAATCAAGGCAAATAAAAATCTTCAATACTACGAGCTTCAAAATATTAAATAATAAGATAATATAAGACATATTTTTAAGAAATTTAATTCTATATCCAACTATTTGTGAGTTAAGCTAATTACAGGAAACTGTAAAAATGTTAAGATGTATAGGGTGATCCATTTAAAATAACGAAGTGTCATAGCCGTCACACTAAACAGAATACTGTGTCCACCAAACTGTAAATGTAACCAAATTTGAGCATAGGCATGCGTGCTTCTATATTATTTTCTAATCGTCACGAACGACGATTACGATTAGTATAACATAAATTATTTAATTTCTATGATCTTTTTAAATTTTCTGGCAAAATTAATTGGCAATTAGAACTAGAGTATTTTGTTTTATGTATTACTATAAGCGTGAGTTTCATCACATAATTTAAATAATCACAAGGAACACGAATATTGTTGAAAGCTAGGTAAATGGAGGTTTTAAATGTTTTTTCATTCTCGCATAATGTGCTTCTTACAACTTTTGTTTGGTAACCAAAGGTCGGACATTTCTAGGATATCTGGTAAGAACCAGTATAAAGACAAACAAAGCAACAGCGTATATTTCAACGTCGCCGCTAAACGGCTTTATGCCCGAGATACTCTCAACCTTGCGCTCATTGCATCAGAAGCAACCGTTTGATGTAAATTACGTGTGTGTAACATAATTACCTTTCTGGTTTCTTTAAAATTAATAATAATGAAAACATTATAATTCTTTAATATAACTTTGAAAAAGACTGGCATAATACCTTTCATTCATATCAAGTATAGCGCCGTCATTGCAAAAAGAATGCGAGTTCATTTCGGAATGAATCGGTTTTGTAAACAAGTTTTTATATCCAGTCGACCAGAACTGTAGTCGTTACAGCGTGCCGCATAGACTCCTCGGGTCTCGACTGGTTTATCGTTTTGTTATTAAAGGGCAGACGCGTTAAAGATTCGAACTTTTTCCGACTATAATCGCTTCAGCATATTAGTAGTTCCTCGTATATTTAACGAAACTTTCCGCCTAAAATGCGCCTAGGCCTGTTGATAACACACCCATATCGTTAGATAAATATATTCATTGTTAAGAAATTGTTTGCTATATTTTTTATTTTCACCTATCTAAACCTGAAAGAATTAGTTACTACTTTTTTTAACTATCGACTTTTTACCGTTTGAAGCTTGATATGGCCATCCCTACTTACACCTCACATTTCCTAACTCGCTCATAACTCTATGGGACGCTCTCATTTTCCGAACTGTAATACATCTATGTTTACGACCCACTTGAAAATAATGACCACCACTTTGATGTTAGGGGACGGTTCATTTTGATTTCCCATAAAGGGGTTCCGACGCTGCTTGTTTAACAGTCGGATTAATTTTACTGAAATTCAGGATGGTTCACCTTTCAAGTGTAATTGAATTTCTTCAATGATGTAACCCGAAAATTCTATCGGTGTCTTAAGACATGAAAATGGTTCGAAATATCATTCATATTCATTTACGTAACACGTGACACTCAATATCTCAGTATCAATTTGCAATTGCACTTACTGAGATATTGACATGTTGGTTTTCTACATCTGCACTGTGTGAAATAGTTTTTTTCAGACAGCAAAATTGCATGTAAAACTAAATATTTGCAATTATTGGTTCTCTTGTAAATTTTAGAGCAAAACGGCAAAGGAAAATATTGTTCGGAATATTAAAATGCACTTAATATCATACATATATAGAATTTTAAATTTCCCAACCATTTTCTCTTTTTTTGAAAAATATACTTAGTGTTCTAACAAGTTAGAAATATAATACAGTGCTCAAAAAAGAAAAGTAGTTTTTTGTTGCCATATTTTCACGAAGGCTTAACATTTGTAAGTAAAACTTAACATATCTGTAAAACTGTTGCTTGTTTAGTGCACCCTTAACTTGTATAAAAATGAATTTGCACTTAGGCCCAGTTTCACCATCACAGTTTAACTTTAAACTTGCTTTATTTCCATAGTAACAATTGCAAAGATAATTGTTTCCATAGGAATAAAACGGAGTTTAAAGTTAAACTGTGATGGTGAAACCGGGCCTTAATTAAGTTAATATTTAATAATATTCAGCCTTGTCAAATACAAGCCAAAACACAAAAATGACTACTTTTATTTTTTGAGTAATGTACTTAGATATTTGTATACTTCAATAGTTTGATGTTGAGCCCCTGTGAAATACAGGCTGTCCCAACAATGCGTTCTCAGGCTATATCTCTATAACTACTGCAGATTTTAAAAAAGTATCAAGATATTTTTATTTTAAAATTTAAAGGTCTACGACATAAAATTATTTTCACCTATACAGGGTGATTCAAAACAGTGGTACTGAATACAACTTTTTTATTTCAAATGGCACTCCCTGTATACGGTATCAAATTTGAATTGCTCATAAAATTCTACAAATTTTTTATGTACCGTAGGCTATGTCTAATTCTAACTGTTCTGAAGGTATTTAACATTTTATCTAAAAACTGTCGCTTGCAGCCATTATTTTATTTATTAATATTTTATTTATTTTTAACTTTAGAGAAAAGATTTTCGTCACAGATGTAGTTGGTACTTTAGCTTATTCTAAGCCATTATTAAATGTATTTATATAGTTACAGGGAGATTATGGTACTAAGAAATATATTGGAAATTTCAAAATAACATAAGTCAAATTTCTTAAATAGCGTGTCCTATATTTTTGTACCCTAAATTGTTCGTCTAATACAGTACTTTCGTTTTTGTCGTGCATGTTCTATACCAATCTGCAATATTTTTCGAGAGCCTTATATCCATTTGAGTTATCTCTTTTAAAACGTATAATTGTATAATGTGGCTGTGGAAAACAGGTAAACTAATTATTATTGTCAGCTGATTCGTTTGTTCTCCATGGCCACCTTAGACAATTACTCGTTTTAAAACAAATAAAGCATACAGGTCTAGGGTTCTAAAAAAATATAGCAGATAGGTATAAGACATGCATGACAAAAACGAAAGTACTGTATTAGACGAACAATTTAGAATACAAAAATATAGGGCATGCTATTTAAGAAAATTGACTTAAGTCATTTAGAAATTTCCGATATTTTGGTTAGTACCATGATCACCATGTAACGATAAACATACTTTTAATAGTGGCTTAGAATAAGTTAAAGTATGAACTATATCTGTACTGAAAATCTTTTCTCTAAAGTTAATAAAATATGAATAAATATAATAATGGCTGCAATCGACAGTTTTTAGATAAAATGTTAAATATCTTCAATACGGTTAGATTTAAACATAGATTATTTTGCATAAAAAATGTAGAGAATTTTATGTTCAATCCAAATTTGATACCATATATAGGGCGTGCCATTTGAAATAAAAAAAATGTATTCAGTACCGCTGTTTTGATTCATCCTATATAGGTGAAAATAATTTTGTGTTATAGACCTCTAAATTTTAAAACAAGAATGTCCTGAAACTTTTTTTTTATCTGCACTAGTTATCGAGATATAGCCCGAGAACGCAAAAATGAGAACATCTTTTTCACAAAACTAATTTTGAACGCACTCCTGGAGTTAATTCAACACTTTTGGACGCGACGGAACACCTTTTCGGTTTTGCATCGCGTCCATCTGTTTGTGAATTTAAAAAAAATCGGAGTTATGATGGATTTATTCTATGAAGGTAAAGTGCGAGAAAGAGTGCATGTAGTGCATTAAATTAATAATAATAAGAAATTAATTATGGCAATCCATGTTTTCATACAAACAAATGTCAACAAAAATAATACGAGTAAAGAAAAATTTAATTTCTTGCTTTTTGCAGTTTTAAATATTTTTTGAGTTTAACGTAGATTCCAGTTATACGCATAATGTAAAAATTATCTGCCTATGATATTTGTTAAATTTATTTCAAGTTATATGAGATTTTCACAAAGAAATTTTGATTTTTGTTAATTGTCCTTTAATTTTGTCCAGTAGTGTATTATTGACGTTGGGTGCATATACAAAACGAGTAGTAATTCCGACATATACGAATATTAATTTTACGTCACCAGCCGTACATTAGATTTATTGCGTTCAGTTTGGTCAGTTAGGTCAAAAATATCTTGTGTTTTCGTAAGATGATTAATTTAAGTATTGCTTAAAAATAAAAGTATTAACTTTTGAAGTTGGAAGAAAAGGGAGGAGAGTTGCTGCGAGATTTCAGTTTTTAATTTACATTTTCGCGAGGATTTTATTGTCCCCTAACGTTTAGTCATATTTTATGCTGCAATATTAAACTTGATCGTAAGCATCGTACGGTACTATGAAATTTTGAGTACCGAGTGACTACGCGAAAATTCCCACCACCTACAGGTTTTTTATTTTTGAATTAAGAAAAACGGTTTAATACAAAACTTATACAGATGAATTTAAATTTTTTGCTGAAGTTTAACGAAAAACAAATTACCAAGAAATAAATAATCGAAGTTGTTTCTTTTTTACTGAAATACTCGGTATATTTGAATTTTTAATGAACTTCTAGTGACATTATCTATGGTATTAAATTGTCTATTCTATAAGCATTTCGTATTGATTATTTTTCTAAAAAATCGTGTTCTCTTCAATTGATTGTTATGGCATATCAACATTTGATTGGTGAGTTTCTGTAGTTGCTACAGTTACATATCAATTCATTTTTCTTCAATTGTTAAATATCAGTTGAAATGAGGTGGTGCTTACAGAATACACATGATTGTTTAAATAACGACAATATAAAATGAATACCGAGATATTCGCATTTATATGATTACTTTATTAGTTAAATTCTCGAAGTTTATGGAAATTTCTCAAATTACAGAATGTGTAAAGTTGATACCTATGGATAAAATCTGAGATTCTTATTTACGTAAAGTTTAGAAAAATAAAATTTCTAAAAAGTTTTTATAAATTTATCTAACTAAAGGTCTTCACACTTCAAAGCTTCCAACGCCTTTATAGCATGTAGCAAAATATCTCGAAAACGAAAATTCTAAATGAAAAAGTTAAAAGAATTTTCACGTAGTTACCAATGCCTCACGATTCTTACGATCGTGCTTAGAACTGCAGCATTTCGAGTAAATTATGAATTTAATTTTGAATAATTCTAGTTTTCTAAAAGAAAAACGTACGTACACTTTCGGCGGAAACGCTTAAAACTAGTTTTTAAATCAGTAGGCCATTCCACACATAAAGTTTACGAAAACCAGCCTACTGACTTAAAAGTCGTTCCAAATATTTCCGCCGCAACAGCATTCAATAAAAAAAAATTATCTCCGCAAATTGTAGGGCAGTACATTTGAAAGGAATAGTAAAAATTAATATTTCTCTTATACTAGAATGAAAAATTACAATTACGGAATATATTGTCTTGCTGACAAAAAATGCAGTTGAATGATGTAATATCTAATGATTTTTCTGAAATCTGAAATATTTAAATATGACGTCTGCGAGGACCTATGTGTTTTCTTATTGTTTAATTTTTTGTTTTTTTTTTTCCTTAAACTTTCTTTTACTTTTCTTTTTCTTTTCTAGCAGCTATTAGTATTTAATAATTGTAATAAAAAAAATACTTTTGTGCAACACTATTTTTGAAAAATACCTGTATTTTATTCCGATGGTAAAATACCAAAAAGAAAAAGTTGAGAAATTACATGATAATTTATTATTGTAAATTATTTTGGTAAAATATCGTGGTAAAATACCTGCAAAATAAAATATGGTATTTTTACAACCCTGATCATAGCTACCTTGTTAGTAAACCAAGTGCATTTCTCAGAAGATTTTTGTCCTTTTAAAAGAAACTGGCCGCGAAATTTAAAGTTTTAAATATATGAAGTGCACTATAAAATTCCGAACAATATTTTCCTTTACAGTTTTGCCCTAAAATTTACGAGAGAGCCAGGCATTCTCAAGGGTAATCTAGTAGGGAAAAGAACAAAATTATAAAGTACCTACAAAAACTAACATATAAAATAACTTACAAAATAAATACAAGTGATTCAGAATTAATCTTAGTAACTTCAGAAATCGGTAGAACTTTATATACTTTATAAAACTTAATAGGCAGCTCCTAAAACGCTTTGTCTACGAAAAAAATGTGTCGAATTCCATTTTTCTTTTTTAAACTTTTAAGAATAAGAATAATTTAATTAATAATTGATAATAGAAAAACAGACGGGAAAAAATATCAAACCGTGTAGCAGAATAGAAGAATTTACACATTTATTTAAAAAGTACCTCATTATAAAAATTTACCGACCGACCTAATTGTTTCTTACTCATAAAAAGTTTGATTGGATACTGAAAACCGATAACCAATGACTAATAGCAATTGGAATGATTTTATATTAGACGTGAACTTAGAAACTATGCTCACGAAATATTGGGAATGTGGAACAGCCTGTGAACAAATTTATTACGAAAATCATTAAAATTAGTAAACTGATTTTTCAAATGCTAAGTTTATTCCTTATGACCCAAATTAGTTGCCAATATATTTCTTCGGAGAAGGGTCGTGAATTTATTATTTGCAAATATTCTACGTAGACTTGTAAAGTTTCAATCAGAAAATAAGTACATTTCAAAAAAATACCTGAAAAATTGCAGAGATGGACACTTTTTCACAAAATATGCTCAGGACGCCGAAAATATGCAAAATATGCATTTTTTAAATTACTTCATTTAATTCAAAATTGTTTGGTATGTCCCGAAAAGACAGAATTTTGCCTATACAAATACGCCATAAAAGCAAATACGCAATTCGCATATAATTGCATATAATCCCAGCTCCAGTTATTATATTATTCTTTGACGTTTAAAAATTGTATTCAAAAGCGACTATTGCAGGTTCGTGTTTTGATGTCGTATCGAAGTCTCTTATGTCAATGACAATACAGGTACAAATTTAACCCGTGACAAAATCGTTAAGAGCAAAAAATATTTCTAGCACCCTGACCGGTCCCAAGCATTCACATACTTATCTTAAGTTTAAGAACAAAATGGTGTTCTACACAATATCTGGACTTCACTTTGTAAATTGTACGCGTTACGTATATATTGGAGCGATATTTGTTTTGTGCTGCGAAGTTTACATATGAAACCAAGTTTCGACGAAGAGAAACTTGCAACTTGAAATAAATTTATCAGGATATGTACAAAACAAATTAACACTATGCAAAAAACAAATGTTAAAAGTTACACGCTGAAAAAGAAATAAAAGTGATTATTCTGTTTCGCAGCGAAACAACTTCAATAAACACATTATTTACGTTATTTGTTACCAATAATTCCCGTCTTAATAACACATAAATTTGAACATGAACTCTTTTTATAGGTTCAGTTTAGATTCTGTAAATAAATATAACTAACGAAAATAATGGATCTAAATAAAATTATGATCGAATAAAAAATTGTTTGTTATTACTATTCCTTAAATTTATTTATTTATAATAATTATTATATACAACAATTGAAATCAAACATAATTAAATACAACAATAAAATAAAACAATTTATTAATCAAAATGGTTATTTGGCGCCCCAATGACTTTTGTTGAAATTTATAGGATTGTTTTATTATTATTTACCCGAATGAATGACGCCTATGTTTCATGTTTTTAATAATAAAAGTATTTAAAATATTTTAAATGCCGAATGGAAAAATAATGAAACTGCGCAGGGCAGATTTAATTTGCTGTTACATGTTATTTACTAATTAATTGTTAGTATTCACCAAGCTCCGCATTCATTTGTTATTAATTATGCAGTTGATTGTTTACGTTTTTCTGATGACTAAGACGCGGATCTGCTCGTGTTGTAAAAGAACTTTCTTTCTTCTTTCTTTTTTTTCTTTCTTCCTTTTTTTGCTTTCCCCAGTCACCAGCACATGCTTGTCCTTTGACATGATACCATTCTAGCCAATTTGCTTTGTTTAATGAATCACAAACCGGACATCACAAACATCCATGCTCCTGGTGGGATTCGAACCCACGCCGACGAGTGACATGGCTAAATCTTTTGAAGAGTAGGTGAATGGCTCAGCAGTTAGCCTGCCCAACGCTGAGCCATTCGCCTGCCCTTCAGAAAACTAATCTAGAAAATTTTATTTATACCCTCCTACTTGGGCTGCTGGAAAAGTTTCTGGAAACGGTATGAAAAAACGCATATGAAATTTGGTAAACGGTATCATTGTTTTTCGAAGTATTCGCCTTTGACGTCAATACACTTTTGCAAACGCTCGAACCAATTTCTAAAGCACGTTTTCCACTCTAAAGATGGTACCTCAGAAACCAGTGTCCGGAATGTTTCAGCCGCTGCTTCAGCCGACGAAAATCGCTCACCACGCATTTTATTTTTGATATTTGGGAACAAAAAGAAATCATTAGATGATAAATCAGGTGCTTATGGACAATGAGTTATTAATTCAACATTTTTGTTGGACAAGAAAATCAACTGTTTGACGGGCTGAGTGAGAGCTGGCGTTGTCATGATGGAGAATATTTCGTCGATTTCGATTGTTTCTTCTTATTTGATCGATAACTTTCAATCAGCAAAATTCGCAAAAATTCAAATAAGAAAGTTAACTATTGTTGTTGCTTCCCATGAACAGCCTGTATACATGTTCATACAGTCTTTTTTTGTTTTGTCCTGTAGAATACGTCCCCGAAGTAGCGGCCTGTATTTTTGTTACACCCTGTATGCTTTCTAACTACATTTTGATGTTTTGATACGACGACTAACTATTTTAAATGAGTGTAAAGTTTGTCGTAGAAGTTTTCCGAATTTTGACGCACGCTGTGAACATTGGAAGGCGGTTCTGCAGTGGCGTAGAAATCAACTATGGTATCACTCCCTGGTGCCCCTGAACTTTGATCCAGCCCATCTCCATCTGAGTTTTAGCTCGGGACAGCTGATAGTCTCACTCATCGCTAACTTGCCACCGTTTTCGTTAATCAATCAGAATGTAACGTAATTACATTCGGATGGTAGCAGGACTACAATTGAGACAACTTTATTCTCGTTCTCAAAAATAATTAAATTAGTTTTTAATTTTTTTTTATCTGTAGTGTTTTGCCCAACGGGGTCCTAAGTCATAGACTTATCAGAACCTCAGGAGCGGGGTCTATTTTCGTGTGTGTAAAGTGTTCCATGGATTTGTTACTTCTTCCAAACCTCCTCGCCGTTGAAGGGGAAGCAGTGTCGAATTGTATCCCCAACACTAAAGGATACCTGAAGTGAGTAATGACCACCCTCGAGCGGGGTGCGAACTGGACCACAATCACTGGACCGTTCAGGCGTTACATTAATCAAACTAACATGGTAATATGTATATGAATTGTTTAATTAGAAAACAATAGGATAACAATAGAAAATATTAAGCAGGAAAACAATAAAAAAATTAACAAATCCTGATCAAATTCGATGAAAAGACTCAAATCGACGGAAGAATTTTCTACTTCCTGTTTTTGAAATATTTACATTTTACGTATAGAAGATCTTCTCAAAGAGATGTTGATCAAAGAACTTGAAAAATTGCATTTGGTAGAGCTCGAGGGATTCAACTTGTGATTGCCGCGACTTTTTCGATTCTTATAAGATTCTCGATCCTTTATATGTTCCTTTGATATCAGGTTTCGTTTAAATCTGAATTAAAATATTAGGCCCCGATATTTTTTTTGCTTTTGCCCATAAAGTTAATACCATTCTTTGTGCTAAATAATCGCTAACCATAGATCACTATACATATATCTTACGTACATGCATAAATTTCGACAAACTGTTTAACGAGAGCTCGGATAACTCCAGCAATTTAAAAACTTTTCAGCAACAGGTGGTCTCTAACGCGACTCTACTTCCCTGTTAGTATATTGCCCCTAACTTCGAGATGTGTACAGGAGATGCAGAATTTCCCTAAACTCCGTCGTTAAGATTTAAGTAGAACACATGGTAACTGCTGCAGCGCTTCCGTATTGGATATTACGTTAGATTTATTACATGATATTAGAAGACTAATGTGACCAGATATTAGTATTTGGTCATAATTATTAGAATATTATGTTTGGAAGTTTAATAAAAGGACAATTAATATTTCAGATTACTGAATTGAAATGTTGTAATTTCTCTTGCTAATTGCCATTATTGTTTTCATTCTGCTTATGTCTAGAGTTGATTGATGACGGAGTTTGATTTTTTAAATTTCATTTCACGTGTGTTAGCACCGATTAAACGACAAGGAAGATTTATTGCTTTCATAAGCAGCGGTAAATTATGTACACAGCTTGCATCAGTCAGCTAGGTTCACGGTGTGGTATATTTCTGTGTTTTGGCAGGGTACTAATATTAGTACTACTAGCGAGAATGGAAGAGCATACAAAAGGAAGAACATAAGAAAATAATCAAAGTGAGAACCATCACCCCTGCGTAATGCATAATAGCTATATGTAGGAGAAATATATTTTGCGTGGTTCAAATTCTAGTGAAGCGGAGACAATTAACGCCGCTACAGCAATGGTGTTACTCAGTATAACAAAAAATAGACCAATATTGCCGCAATAAAAAATTACAGTTTTGTAATCAACTCTTCTTGTTTAAATGTGTAAAGATTTTCAAAGTAATTAGTTGACCAGTTGTACCTCGACCGGCGGACTTTATTGCGACATTTTTACGGCGCTACTGAAACGATGGCGTGTACTTATTCAAATCCTATGCTTAATAAAAACTCTGAAAGCCCCTCTTTCCTCAGTTAATTACAATGCCGATTAAATTCATTTGCATCGACCTATTTGAAAAAAAAAAATGAAAAAATCTTACTGTATAATTAATACTAATTGATGAAAGTGTTTGATGAGAATTGAACCCCAATTTGTGTGGATATTTCTATTTTTTCTTTTGCGTTGTCTTCAGGTGAGAAATTGTTACGGTTTAAAACTTCGTTAGACACAAAATTCTCCAAGATGTCTGCTGACGGAACTAGCCGCTGTCGTATCGCAGTCAATCTTCTCATTTGATAGTATTGACTTTTCGAGAAAGATTCTATACTTGGTTAGTTTAGATCATATAATTTCCCATCGTGCCTTGGATTTGGACGCGCATAATCAAAATATAATCACACCAGTAGTTTCGTTAGATGCATAGAGTGCACTTCGTAGTCCCGTAGGCTTTTTACTTTAGTCATTTTGTTGTTTCATCAAGCCTTGATGATTTGGTGATTTCTGAACGCAAAATATTTACTCCGTGTTCTGAAAAAGGCAATCTACGCAAAACGAAACATTAATTTATACTTCCCCAAGTTATTACGTAAGCAATTTTAAAAAATTTTGGTATCGTTATAAAAAAATACACTGAATGATACACAAGAATTAGTGCAATTACTTTTTTTTAATTACAAATTTAGAATTAGTATGGAAGTTTGAGAATCTTTGCTGAAATAACCGAATTTCCATCTTTAAAATTAAAAAAGTTGACAATAGTGTACGCTTCAAATTGAACATACTGTGTAAGTTGCATAGGGTGTTACGAGAAAACGTTACAACAGACCCAATAATGAAACATTTAATTTGCGATTAAGTTGTAGTAAACATTAGACTTCAATTAGGCTTTACTAGAAAACAAGAATTTGAAATTCGAGGTGCTAGCTCTATGACGACGAAGTAGGTGACGGTAAACGATATACGCTTGCATGCATGCCTCTGTATAATTGCATCTCTGTCGCATCCACATGAAATCTTCCTTAACACTTTTCGCAATGTTACGAACATCGAAATGTTGTGGCCAGCAAGATTTATCAATTATACAACAATGTGAATATTCTGCATAAAAGACAGACGGTATAAAACATTTTGAGTACGATGCCTAAGAACGCAACTTTGCAATGGTATGGCAGCAACTTATGCTCGACTAGGATGTCTGTCAATTTTGTATATTACTTAAAAAGATGTAATGGGTTAAAATTTGAAGAGATATACTTCTCTTTTACTTAACGTCATTTTTTGCAATTTCAAATTTTTTTAAGTACCGATTGGCCTCGCCAGAACGACGATTTCGTATTCAGATAAGCGCCAAAAATCTTCACAGAAAATTTCAATCGGTATAAAACTCTTTGTCAAAAAAGTCCACTGGATCCCAGTCTAATACTTTAGTCGTGGATTAACATTGATCGTTGGGCTATTACCACAGAAACAATTCTCTTAATAATTGTAGACATGGAAATAAAGCGGAGCTTAAAGTTAATCGATGGCTGGAATACCGACCCTTTGTTTACAATTTATTAAGACGATTATTTCTACAACTTAGATTGTGACATACAATATGCTGTCATAACATCTGTCACATTTTAACTTAGGATTAAATTTAATCCTGGATTAAAGCCGCGTATGTTACTGTAGACCACTGACGATCCTAACTGTAAATGGACGAAGGTTAAATGGTAAATAATATAATCATTAGACGAGGACTTATCGAATTCAAACCTATGTCCCTAGAATTTACAACGAAAGTGCGAGAGATATTTATGTTTTACACTCAAAAACATTTAACAAATTAACTAAATTCCTCCACCTTCTTATCATTTTCTCCAAAATGTTAATCAACCATTAAGGGCCCGACTAGCAGTTCCCTTATCTGAACGTTTCTGGTCTGTGTTTAGACATTAGGCACGATTCGCTCTCAATCCATTTGTTAATGGATTGACATTTCGGCCCTTCCCCTTCTTATAGGTACAATATTTTTCGAAATGAACGAAATGACGCCTCTTCTCTTTTCTTTAGAATTTATTCTTTTGGAAAATTTAGTTAGAAAACGAGATATTAAAAATTAAGCCAATTAGAAATTAAATTACTTTCCGAATAAAATTATAAAGTAAATTTATTTTTGTGTTGGCCAAAACCAAAGTTAGTATATGGGAAATTATCTAATACAATGTCGGACGGATTCGACATTTGTCGCATGGGTCTCGTATAGGTATACGTCACTCGTCCAAGCTGAGGCTCTATTAATAATAATCAAAATAGTTGCGTTGTTATGGTAACGGCACTGACTGTGCATGCGCCGTGGGTCGTGACAAATTAAAATCGCCATAGTATGGTCTGACGTCACCAGAGACCGCACGGATCCCCCACCAACGCGACCAAGCGTTCGGCTTTATGCACGTAAATTAACGCGGATTAGACAACTTCCCATGTAATGACTGACCAAAACCATGGTACTAGATACAGAAAAGCAACGGACTTTTGATATTTGAAGAGAAATACGCTAGAACATCATAAACATCATAAAACACTCGAATTGAAACAACGTACAAGGTTCAGAAAGAACTCATATGTACAGAATTTCTGATGCAATTTTGCAGATCTTCCTATAATGTAATTATCTTGGAAGGTTAACCTTTGAGAAAGCAATTGCTGAAACATTTGTTTATATTAATTTTATGCGGCTTAATCAACCTTCCTTTTACTTTACTTTTGTCCCTACGTGAGTTGATGTGGCCGGTTGAATTATTGATAGAGATGGTAAAACCACATATATGAGCGATCCTAACTACAAAAATGTCAGAAAGAATGTTTGTATAGCATTCGTACTCATAAATATGTTTTGTACACATACAGTTGAAATAATTTGAAAGGAAGCTGTGTGCAAAAGAAGGGCCACTGTGAACAAAACAAAGGTCAATTTTGACATGACAGTTTCAATATCCAAAACAAAAGCCGATATTGCAAAATAAAGGCCGCTAATGTAAGTAGCAAAATGCCGCAAAACAAATTAACTAACGAAGAAAGTGAAGTAATTGTAGCTATAATAGAGGAGAATTAAGGAATATTTCCCGCACTGTTAATGTAAAATACCATACAGCCAGGAAAATTATTCGGAAACGTGAAGAATTGAAAAATTACGGAAATATCATAAACCGAACATACCGACGAAACAGAACCAATTTTCAAATAGGTTGAAATCGGTACTGTTTTAAATAAAGATTAAAGATCAAGTATGTTTTATATAAAATGTAAATTTCATTATATTATACATACCGGCCTTTCATTTGCGCACAGCGGCCTTTATTTTGCAATATCGGTCTTTGTTCTCGAGAAACTGTCATATCAAAATCGGCCTTTCTTTTGCTAACGGCCTTTTTTGCACACAGCGGCCTTTCAAATGATTTTAGCTGTAAATAAGTTCCATTAACATAACCAATGGTAACTCATCTTCATCATAAGAGTATATTTTGCAAGACAAGTAAGACACCTTTTCCAAAATTTTAATACTGATTTACCAGTTCATACCTTTTGTCGGTTTGATTCAACCAGCGAAATATCGCTGGTAATAAGCGGTAACACTAATGACCGCATTATTACTGTTACCGCTACCGCATACCGCGGCGATCCGAGAAGACCTTTAGATAAGACCTTTAATTTAAATTTTTATTTACAGGGTTTTTTTTGCACCCAAAACCCTACAACTTTTACATTTAAAGTTTTTCTCCAGCTCCTAAAATAAACCCTCTAGACAGGGTGCTAAATATTTAAAAAAGACCTGTACAGTCTTTGTATGCAGGAAATGAGTAACCACAGTGTGAATTAATGTTTTATTTTAAAGTGTTCCTCTCTTGAAAACGGGATCAAAGTATTTTCTTGAAATATCAACACGAATTTCACCCTTCCAAATTACTTTGGATTTGATATTATGATTTTGGTTTTATTAAAGTAACAGGGCAATAAACTAAGGTAAGTTTAAGATGCAAATGTTCAAAATGTAAATATTTCCCACTTTCTCAGACAAAAGACGGATATTAAAATGTATACAACCGCCCATCCGTCCGCAAATCTCTTCGGTATTTGGAAATTGAATTTCCCGGGGACAATTGCGACTTTAACAATTTGCGACTTCATTAAAAACTTTAATAAGTAAGTCCATCGTAACAAAGCGGCGGCAGAATTAGTGTTTAATAATTAATCCGCGAGACGTTCGCCTTCCTCGATCCTACCACAATTTCGCCGTTTTAATAAACGTTTTTGCAACCGTCGATGAGTTATTGCTCTTAATTCACTAAAGCGAAATGTTGCAGTTTGATTAATTGCTTTAGTTTCGAACAAAGCGACACCTGGTCTAACGTTTTGGTTGGGTTGTATATTTTCTAGTTAATTGGATTTTGTAGTTTTTCACAAATTACCCACCGTTTCTAATAACCCCTTTAATTTATCTTTGCACTATTGTGTTAGTTCCTTTCTAGAACTAATACTTGCAGCTGGTAAATCATTTGTGAAATTCGAAGTAAACTCATTATACAACTTCTGAATTATGTAGCAGTTAGTCTCAGTTTATTAAAATGCTTCCGTATGACAGTTTTCCAGAATAACATAAGATAGATTTGGATAATGTTGAGATAACTAGGTTGGAAGAAATTTCCTTCTTTCAAATAGTATTACATCTCCAATTATTTTGGAGGTCTTCCATAAATTATTGCGATAACTAAAACGCCAGCCTTTTTGATTAATTGCTTTAGTTGCGAGGAAGTACTACACCTGCTGTAAAGTTTCTTTCGTACTAAATTTGGCGCTAATTAAATATCCTGGTTTTTCCCCTAGTTATGGAAACGATGCAGACAAAAAGAGCATTTCCTGCATCACTATAAAATATTCGTTTAAAGCACTTTCAAAACAATTTGCTTTCCTACATTTACGCTTCGCTAATTAGTCAGATGTAAACTTCTCTCCGGTATGTTTGATTTCAAACTTGTATAAATGATAAAATAATGGCTTAAAACAAAACATTAAAGTTATGCTTTTCCGCGAGAACTGTTTCTACTGCTGTAGATTCCACAATATTATAATTATTTCAGTTTTTATAATTCTGTAATATCAATGCAACGTTAGGTCAAAATTACGGTTAAACATTAGGAACATAAATGAAAATATACAAAGAGATCGATTATTTTTTATAGAAAAAAAAAATTGACATAAATACTTAATTATGGCTACGTATACAGGTGTCCCACTTAAGGCGGATTCCTTCATACCTCTCTAGTTATTAATTTTACGAAAAAATATTTCAAATGAAAGTTTCACAGGATCGTATGGAGTATATTTCTAAATGAGTTTGACATGTACAGAGTGTTCCGTTCAACTTGGGAGTTAGGTAACTTCGTTATTTTAAATAGGATACCCTATATATTTTTACATTTTCGTATTCTGGATTGAATTTTAATGTGACCTTGTGTACCATACATAGGATCTAATCTAAACCGATTTCGCGTTATTCAACTTTTTAAAAAATTATCGCTCTTGCAGTACCTCAAACAAATGCAAATATCTTCCGAACAAATCACGTGCGAGACTTGTGGTTTTTTTGTAAAAGTTTCATCTTGAAACGCTTTTTCAGTTACACTAAAGAGAAAATTCTAGTAACATAAGTTCTTAAAAGAAATAATAAACTTGAGAATATTCAAACTACGATACCTATTTTTCTTTAAACGAAATGCCATATAACTTTTATCATTATAAAATGCGCTATTTAATTCTCTTTTCAATGATATAGGGTTGTCGATATCTGTCGTTAATAGCTTTTTCAGTATTAAATTTTTTTTACGATTTTTTAAAATACATGAAATTGAGACCTTTATGTTAGTTGCTAATGGTTACACAGAAAACAAATTGTTTGTTTATGTTTCCCTAAGACTATTAAGTATCACGCGACATTCAAAATGTTCAAATTAATCTTTAAGAAGGTTTCTTGCGTAAGAAAACATGATAGGTACGGATTTTACTCTTGCCATAGATATCCAAACTAATAAACCCCAAGAAGAAACTTCTATTGCTATGGATAGACGCATGTGGACACAGTAGGTCGTGCTCCAGCAGTTGGAACATTTTTAAACGAATTCGCTGTTTTATGAAACCCTAAAATGCGGTCAAATAAAGATACTGACTGGTCCTCCTCTACGAATCCACTTATTCGATAAAAAAATGTTTAAACTGCTAAAATACATCTTGTTGTCTCCACATGTATCTATCCACAGCAATAGAAGTTTCTTCTTAGGGTTTATTAGCTTGTATATTCATGGCAAGAGTAAAATCCATACCTTTTTTCTTAAGCAAGAGACCTTTTTAAAGATTAATTTGAACATTTTGAATGTCGCATGATACTTAACAATCTTAGGTACAAAGTTTTTTTAATCTCGAAACGGACAGAAAATTGTCCGGTTCGAGATTAAAAAAACTTTGTACTTACAATTTTCATCGGACAAGAACCAACTTCAATAATTTTAGGGAAAGATATACAAACAATTTGTTTGCTGTGTAACTGACATAATTATATATATTTATATTATATGCATATATATATATTTCGTTTATTTTCAAAAATCGTAAAAAAAATTAATACTGAAAAAGCTATTAACGACAGATGTCGACAACCCTATATCATTGAAAAGAGCATTAAATAGCGCATTTTATAATGATAAAAGTTATACGGCATTTCGTTTAAAGAAAAATAGTTGTCGTAGTTTGAATATTCTCAAGTTTATTAATTTTTTTTAAGAACTTATGTTGCCAGAATTTTTTCTTTACAGTGTAACTGAAAAAGCGTTTCAAGACGAAACTTTTGCAAAAAAACCACAAGTCCCGAACGTAATTTGTTCGGAAGATATTTGCATTTGTTTAAGGTACTGTAAGAGCGATAATTTTTTTAAAAAGTTGAATAACGCGAAAACTGTTTAGATTAGATCCTATGTACGGTACACAATGTTACATTAAAATTCAATTCAGAACCCGAAAAGGTAAAAATATATAGGACGTTCTATTTAAAATAATGAAGTTACCTAATGCTAAAGGCTAAACGGAACACTCTGTATACGTCAAACTATTTTTAAAATATGCTCCATACGATTCTGTGAAACTTTAATTTGAAACGTTTTTTCGTAAAATTTATAGCTAGAGAGGTATGAAAGAATCCGCCTTAAGTGGAAGTGTATGTATAATAAAATAACATAAGAATTTGGATAATGTTGGGATAAACAAGTCAACTAAATACAGTTCGGCGGAAATTCTTGAAACGCGCTTGATTTACCTCTCACTTCACTGACTCATCGCACTCCAATATCACGCACAAAATTTAATGCAATACACGATCCACAATGCAGTGTTATAGTCCACGACACCGCGCCTCTGAACAGAAGTGGTGGGAGTCGATCAAGATTTTTCGCCCAACTATAATTATAATAAAAGAAGAAAAAGCTAAATCTTAAAAGAATTAGCTTTAGATGTACGATGCATACTAGTTAATTGCACAAATTCAATTATGTATCTAATGCAATAAATATAACTTCAAGATGTCCATTGTTACAGTGGAATTTTGATTTTTGTGATCAGGTCAGGTAGGCTGTGTTTATTACATACACGATGTGCGGGCCGCCTCGGGCCTTTTCGCTATTAATTGGCGACCAAGTTAGCTGGTGATTACATCTCTTATCACGTTATGTGCCTTTGGTATGTTTTATGATGATTTGTTTATGAAGAATTAAACCTACCGTTGAAAGGATTGCTAGCCGCATCGGTTTAGTTGTCCCCACATCTCAGGGATCGCTTACCGCCTCTGTGGAGTGTATCTAGTCTATTTTCGGCTTGCCTGTTTTACGGAAAGCAAATAGTAACGGGCAGATTATAACGTTGAGTTCGAACAGACCTGGCTATTGCCTTGCTTAGTACCGAAAAAGGTGTTCAATTCCCGACTGGCGTCACGACGGCTGTCGTTCGAAGCGTTGTGGTAACCGTTTTCCCTTGAAGACAGTTTAAACTCCGGCGATTCCCGGACTGCCCTTCCGACATCGTACTCCTGAGAGGATGCGTAAAATTTTTCCATCTTTTTTTTCTTCCTGGCAACATATTGTGTAACGTAATTTTTCTGGGTTTATCACGTAGAGAACCGGCAACGTGGGCGTACAGTGATTTCTGAGGTCAGCTATTACTTGAATTTTTTTTTCATCTACGACCTCTAAGGAAGGGGTTTAATTGCCACGATAATTTGTTTACTTAACTGTCGAAATGTAGTCAGGGGTGTATTACTGGTACTGGTACTTCACTGGTTTTTTGGTCGAAACATTTTTATCAACACTTCTTTAATTATGAACCCCTCTGTTTCATTCAATGCTCTTCATTTTTTACTTTTCTTAAATTTGCCATAGTTATTTAAATTTCCTTGTTTATTTAAAATTGTTAGAATTCAATGCCTCTGTATTTTTTTTTTTTTTTGATTCTTTAGGAAAATCATTTTGACAAAAATACTACGCTTCTCAGCTGCTAGGAAAATCATACATTGGAAAAAATTCAAAAAAATTTCCGGATTCCGGATACTTTCTAGACGATCTATAGTTTTTCTTTTAGATGTATGTTTTCAAAACAAAATTTTCCGAAGCTGTTTCTAAATAACAGATCATCATATAACTATTTTAATACTGATTATTATTATTACCTCCACTGTATCATATTAAAACAGGGATACGATAAGTTAATAATTACAATCAAACCAAACAGAGTCGTACGTTTAGCTATTGCTTATTTTAATTACTATCTTACATTAAATGATTAATTTAATTAAATTAAAGTCTTTACACTAAACTAGCCAATTGAACCATCGTTTAAAACTAAACTGTTGTTACTTCTTCCAAAATAATTAATTCCGTTTTATATTTCAACGTAAAGTACTCGCTTGCTTGGCATAACATTACTGCACATAAAATAATCAAAGCTTTTCACATTATTGTCAATTTACTTTTGGCGCTTCATCTGAGGCCAAACAATCACGAATTCACTAATTCACCCATTGATTGCGGCGTACTGAACTCATTACTAACTAATCACTGACCAACTGCCTACTGATTATTTCTAATTAACTTTCTCGTAATTCTATTAATTTGATTTACAAATTTTCCTTTTTATACTACTCGTGCAGAATGTGATAAAGAGCGTTTCTAAAGGTTTGGGTTCAAAGATCGATGTACCAAAATTGTTAGCATCTCATCAAATACATTTAATGAGCGAACGCGTTAATTGTTTTGAATGCAATACGATCTGCTGTGTAGCATTCCCAAGTGAGTTCAAACAACTTGGTTTTCATTTGGCAGCATGGAATTGCTTCTGCGTAAGTTCTATCGACTGAAAAGAACTTTGATCTGCGAACTAAGCAGACGTCGGTAATTCATGCTAGACAATTTTCGCGGCGATTAAGCCTGCTTCGATGACCGTATTTGTGACGTGCTAACTAAACAAGTTTGTCAATTAAATCTAAAAATGCGCGTGTTAAATTTTGTGTAGCTCCGAAAGTAGAAAACGTGACAATATTCCTATATTTAGCTTATCAAGGAATGTCTTTCAGCAGAAAATCAACTTATGATAACCGAAAAAAAATTTGTAAATAGCTTAAATAGCGACATCCTGCGATCGCTTTTTGACCTGACATTGCATTGCATCATTGTTATTTACCATTAATTCCCAAATCGTATATCTCGTAAATGATGAATATCCGACTCAGTATTACTTCCGTAATTTGCTAAAAATATCGTGCTTTCAATTGAATTCCTCATTAAAGTAAGCTGTGATTTTTTTATGAAGTTGGCGACACAATTCTAGAGAAAATAGTTGTCATTAACTGTCAGTACTGTTCATAACATCAAATAAAAGCACAACATTAAAGTTTAAAGTAGATGCTCAAAGTGCTCACCTTCATAAGCGTACTCTGCGATTCATGTTTTCAAACCCGTTTGCTAAGAGTTCGGGGGTTATGTTAGCACACGCATCTGTAATGCCCACACGAAGTTCTTCGATTGTGTGACGTGTAGTTCTAAAAACTGTGTTTTTCATGTGCGGATAAATGAAGTAATCCATAATTGTGAGATCCGGAGACCTTGCAGGAAAAGTCACAATCCGATTATCGAAAAACTGCTGCAGGAAAGTCATTGTTTGATGAGCTGTGTGGGCAGTAGCATTTTCTTGCTGAAAAAAACCTTCTGTAAGTTCATCATCATGTAGTTGATTAATGAAAGGTTCTAATAACTCATTTCGGTATCTTTCAGCAGTTACCGAGTCGTTAAAAAATATTGGTCCGATGATACGCCTTCTTGACACTGCTAGCCAAACACCAATTTTTAATGGATGTAATGGAGTTTCCACAAATTCATGAGGATTTTCTGCTGACCATATTCTCATATTCTGTTTATTTAAATACCCTGAGAGATGAAACCAGGCCTCATCGGAAAAGAAACACTTGTCAAGAATATCGTCGTTGTTTAAGTTATCAAAAAACCACTGACAATATTCTGTTCTTCTGTGAAAATCTACTGGCCTGAGTTCGTGGACTGCTTAAATCTTATATGGATAAAGCTTTAAGTCTTTTTTAAGAATAGTGTGATATGTTCCCACTGATAGCTGAACTTCTTGTGAAAGTTTCGCAATAGATTTCTTGAGAGAGTGTTCCATTCGATCTCGAACATCTTCAATGCAGGCTGCACTCTTTTTCTTAGCTGCTCCGCTACCTGTTTTGCGACCAAGTGATCCTGTTTCACGAAATTTAAGATCACAAAAACGTTTGACTAGCTGTTCATAAGTAATAGCAAAATTAGGAAACTGCTGTCGAAACTTCTGTACACACTGATTAATTGAATAAACTAACTGTCCATTTTCTATTCTACCGGTTTGAAAATAACTTTCAACAATAAATATTTTCTGTTGTAATTCTAACATTTTGAATTAATTGAAAATACAAAGTGTCAGTTTGACATTTGTTTAATTAAATAATTGAACAGCTATCAGTGCTGCAAATCTTAGGAGAAAAAAACAGTGAAATCATAGCCCACTTTAATGAGGAATTCAATTGAAGGCACGGTATAAATTACAGTAATTTTACATCACTGATTTCATGCTGTTCCTTCTGCTATAATTAGTTTGACTAATTTGCTCATAAGTAGGGAGCGGATAACTTTAGGGTTTACTTAAGGTCAACCAAACCATAAACATGAAATCAAAAATTGTCTTATGAATGTGTTTTATATTTACTTAAATGCACTCATTATTCATCATAAGGAACTTTATTCGGGGTGCATGCTTCCGATAAGTAAAACCTATAACAAATTGCTGTTTACTCATCAGATATGGAAACAATAAATTTAGTCTCGGTGTTTCCATCTCAGTTTAACTTAAATCCTCATTTTATTTCCATCTACCAACTCCTACGGAAATAAACTGAAGATTGAAGTTAAACTTCGATGGCAAAACCGGACTTCAGTTATAATGTATACTTTTTTTTTATTAAATATTTAATTTTTTCCCTTGTGTTATAAATCCTAAATTATTCTTGATTCGTAACGAATAATTTAAATATGCTGGGGAAATTAAATAAAATTTACCTTTAAACGAATGTTGTTTTCTTAAAATTAGGCTGACAAAGGCGCTAAATTATACGTAAGTTGAATAAATTGCAAAAAAACAGTATTTTGAACAATTTGCAATGTTTTAAGTAAAAATAAGTCGAGCGCAAATATTTTACTTGAAAAATGATGATATCTTTCGCACAATTTACGCGATTGCGACTTTAATATTAAGCTCATCTCATATCTGCTGCTGAACTACAAAAGGAAGCTCTTCAGTTACGGATGTAATACATAACAAAGGACATTTCGGTAAAAGAAAATAATTCACGAAAAATGAACAAGCTAATCTTTCACGAAAAAAGAAAGCTGAAAGATTAATCTCATGGCTCATTAAACACTTTTTTTGCTTCTTACAGATCTATTTTCAAGCTAGCCCATAGTGGTGCTCTAAAAATTAACTAAAAACTATGAACACACATGTACCCAAAGGTGTACTTCGAGCTTGGAAACGAAAACAATTTAGATTCAAGTTCTAAATTCTGACTATCTTACTCAGATGCTTTTTGGTGTACAACGTCCCGGACAGCTTATACCCATATTTCGGCGTTCTTGCGCCCGATGTAATTTGCTTTAAACTCAAGTGAAATTCGGCGAATTTATTCGCTACATCACCTCCAACGTTTCGCCGAAATTAAAGAATAAATCTCAGAGCAAAAAAATTATTCGCGAGAAATTTTACGCAACACTTGCGCGAGTTAAAACCGAATTTTCTTCCGTGCGTTGTTTCAGTTTGAAGTTTCGTTTACAAGTAACGTTTCTACATACATGCATACATTGTACAAAGAATAATTGTGAAGAGAATTTAAACGTGAAAGCGTTGGCTTGTATTTGAAGTTGACAAAGTAAACGTGACGGTTAATAATTGTCATGAATTTAGTTTAGGAGTTTGTGTGGCGTTTAATTAATGACAGACCGGTCCTGAACTAATTACAGCCAGGTTTTGTATTGCAAAATGATATTCTGCGGTGTTCTTGTTTACGATTTGTTATGTTAACAATCGATTATGAGGAGATCTTGGGCACGCTTTAGGGTTTAGAGCTTACCGTAGGAAACCATGCATACAGATTATCACAAAAGCTCATGCAAGCTTCTAGCTTTTGTACAATTTTATTTTGTGCTAATAAATAATACATCAAACTTATAACAAAACATGTTTTAAGTTTACATATTTTACATTCCTCAAATACCATCTAATTAAGAAAGACGAAGAACGAAGAAATCCATGAAAGCCGTGAAATGTTGAAAATCAAAACGACAATTTTGAGCTTTTATAATTTACGATTTAAATTATTATTATATGTTGTTTACTGCTTATATAATGGTGTTATTTTTAATCATTTATGGGAAATCCATTTTTAAACATTGCACAATGAATAATATGATTCTAGAAGTCCCAAATGACCAAATTAGCTACCCTTCTAGAAAAAAATTTTCCCGTTGATTGGTAAAAGTGTAAGATACTTCCTTGATATTATCATTCTATAGCGAACATGTAGTGTGCACAAATCGTAAAATCGTAATTCTTACAACGGAGAATACAAGATTTGAAAGATTACAACAAGCTCAGACTGCGACCAGCTGCATGCAAACATCACATACCGTCTGTTTCAAATTGAGTAAGCACTGAGGAGTTCTCCTAAACCGTAGGAGATACAAATTCGGTTAAATGGAAGTTGAACGAATCAATGCCTTATTCGTATCCATTGACAGAGTGATTTTTTCTTATTTCCTTTTGAAATATTAATGAAATTGTAGAAAACTCGATTTTCTTTTTTCTTTGTATTTATCTCTAAAATAAATAATTTTGAAATTTTGATTTAACTTTCGAGAAGCATTTTCTGATTCTGCTTCAAAAAGGGGTGGCAGAATTGAAGTTTCGTCTTTCCACGACCATCATCAGTTTCATGGGCAAATGGACAAATACCTTGTGGTTCTGATATAGCTTTAGTAAAGGAATGAAACACCCTAATTGGTAATTTTGGCCATTAGTTTAAAAAAAAAACTGAATACTACTTCTACTAAAATGTTTGGATATCACTAAATAGTGACAGACATTGGTAGCTAGAAACGAATATTTTTGGGACAATTTACTATCTTTAGTTTTTTTTTAAACATCGTTGAATCCAAAACTTGACTAAACTTTTGTTTTGACGAGGTGAATTACCAGTTTGGCACGTTATATCTGGACCACCCTGCAAAATTTAAATAGGATAAAGTACGTTTTTCACACTTAATTTAAAATGGAGCGTGTTTTATTGAAGTTTTATACTCCATTTATTTCAAATGACTTTCAAAGTATTTAGTAAGCTAAGGAACACATGAGGTTCTATTAAAAAAATGAATTAAAAATCAAAATACAATCAAAGGAGTGATTTTCTCGAAATAATTGGTCGCATTAGATTGAAAAAGTACGATTCATAGCTTTCTGGATTGATAAATAAAAAAGTTTTTTTTTCATTGTCACGAAAACCAAAATTACCAATACATATTCGGACTTGTAATGATCCCCGAATTTCAAATGTGTAAAAATATATAGGGTATTCTATTTAAAATAAGAAAGTTGATATCACTTCAGGCGAAATCGGAAGTCCATTTTTTGTTTAATTTATTGTCTCTAAATTTCATGTAAATCGATTATTAAATAAAAATTCTAGAAGGGTGAACACATGGCGTGGGACACCCGGTATATACAAAATAAGTGAACATAATTTCGTTAGCTCTAAGACAAAATTAGGGGTATTTTGATGACACTGAAGGAACCAACTGATGAAGTGGAAAGTTCAGCTAATACTCGTAATACAGGGTGTTCTTTTACTGTATGCAAATAAAAAAAACCTCAGTATAAGTAGACGAAATGCTACCTTCTGCGGATATTTTTTGGTGGCTACCGTATCGTAGCCAAAAAATTTCGGATGGACACTTGTTTGGAATTTCTGAAATGTGCGCCAAAGATAGCAAGGTCAACTACGTCTTCTTCTCGGTATGAATAGGCCTACCGATACCGCACTTGATCTTCAACGTAATAATTTCGTAATAATAATCACCGATATCGTTTATTAATTATTTTATTTAAAATTTTAATTCACTGAGCGAAGTAATACATTTTACGATATCAAGTATCGACGTATAAATCCGAAAATTTATGCACCAATTAGGCGGGCGCGTTAAAAGTGTTCTTCCTTCACCTTTTAACGTAAATAAACTTTTGTTGTAATCTCGCTGCTAGCTATGAAAGTATTACTACTTACGATCCACGGAAAAAAGTACATGTCACATTTTGATAAGACTATTAAAAATAATATGGAATGAGAAATTATAATTTGTACCTCGCTTTTAATTTCTTCGGCAATTACGAACCGCAGCTTCTTGAATTGCACTAGCTCTTAATTTAAAAATACTTAAACTTGTAATTACTTGCAGTGAAGTTAATTTTAATAAATCCAGCAATCCAGGCACATTGTAAACGTTTTGATTGACCAGTTGATATGGGCGGCTGATTTATGTCGCTCGTGCTCAAGATCGAAAGACTCTGGCTTATTCCAATCCTCTGACCAATCTACGATTGAGAAAAGTGATCGCGTAGCTCAGCCTGACCAGTTCACTGTAAGTTTTAGTAATATTCAGTTTCGGGTGGTAATTGAACAGGTGACCGCGTTCCACTTAGCTATGCCAGCAGTTCTCAAACGGTTTAGTAAAAATCTGCCCCTGCATTTTTCTCGAAAACTATTAAATTTTTGTTAAAAACATATGAGTTCAATCGTTGTCATTTATGGCGATATATTACAGGTTTAAATATTTGCACACAGTAGAAGAACACCAGTATAACGTAGAACCGGTGGATCTTAACACAAAACAAACGTAGGTAGTATCTCAAAATGACATCATATACACAGGAAGAAATGATGGCCTTACTGCAACTACTTTTTAACTCTTTGTGGTAGTTCCTTCAGGACCATCCTCGAAAGGTGTTAGATTTAAGATAGTTAATGTTTTACTCCAAGAAGTAGGTAATTTATTATAAGTTAAATGACTAAGGACTGATTTCTTCACCTCCCGATAATTTTATCTCCCAGGTAATAACTTCGGAAACTTTTATCGATACAAAGGTTTCCAAGGATAATACTTGGCAGTTAATTTTATCGGGACCTGAAGAAATCGCGCATAGTAACTCCTTATACAAATGTGTTTGATTAATTTCGGTAAATACTTCCACTTTATGTAGGTGAAAGTCATAATACTTATAGTACTTAACTAATTATGGGTGTTCATTTCGTGAGGGTCAAATGATTGCATAGTAATTTTAACCACTTTGACTTCTGTAGGATCATAATCAATCTACCTCAACTCATTCGTCATTCATCATAATATTGTACAGTTTAAAGGTAACTAGGTAACAGGACCAATGTTAGAATGTTCTAACTAATCATTCCGACACATTTATTTGTATTTGTATTCGCGATTTCTACGTAATATAAAAATGCAGATAGAACATTATAGTTCTCTGGAAACGAATTCTTGAAACTTACGACTACAAAACAGAATATGTTTAAATGTTAGTTCTGATCCTGCTGAAAAACGACGCGATGTCTGTGCTCTGAATTAATTCTTAAGCTGCTTTTCCTGCTTGGAAGATTGGATATTTGGGAATTGCTAGTATTGGATTTCAATGATTACGTAATCAACGATAATTAATAACTTTCGTCAAGTGCACGACGAAAGCCTAATTACAGCAATCCCCAAATACCTAATTCTTCAAAGTAGGAAAAGTATCTTAACATATTTTGAATTTCCCACCAGTTTGAGAGTGAAAAGAGTGGGAGCTAGACGGTACCCTTGATAGCAATGTAAAGTATAGGGCATACTCCATCTAGATACCTGTATTAAAACATCAATGGACACGTTTCACGTTTCGTTGATTAGATTAGGAATTTATTTTACTTTTATTTGTAATTGCATCTCCAATAATTATAAACCGCGTGTAATGTAACAGGCCATTTAAAATGTAACACGCAATTGAAAATTATTGGAGATGATTTACAATATTACAATTCAAAATTTTAATGTTTATGAATAAATTTCCATATCTAATGCAACGATACTCCAACAGATATAACACACCGTAAGAAATAATTATACTTAATCATGATTTATGGGCTAAATGTGAAACATTCCATCCCCCGCAGGTGCGTCCCTCAACAATGTTTTCTTCAATTTAAATCCAAACCCGCCCCTGCCGAAATCTATTTACGCTTTCAATTAACGCAAAACTTCCGGCCAAAAACCCGGCTCCGATTTTATTTCACAAATCCGGCGAAGCGTGCGTACATGCGTCCGTCAGTAGAAACTGTAATTTATGTGAAACCGACGCAAACAGATCCCGGGTTTATTACCGTCCGCGAATAGACCCCATAAACGGCAAAATTTTCGTTTATGACGTGGGACGCACATGAGAAACCGTAAATATGGTCTAACCCGCTCATTATTAATGCGAAATTAAATTTGTACGAGAACGCCGCAACGCCCTGTAAACAAATTCCGGTGGTGAATTGTGTCCGCGAATTCTGTTGGAGTATACCCACAGTAAAAGCTGAATTTGAGCTTTATGGATCGATATTTTTCAATTATTTTTAAGTAAATGAAAGAACCAAAATTTTGTACAGAAATTTTTGTTTACTTTTAAATTATGGGCAAATATTAGGTTGCTCGGAAAGAAATGTAGTTTTTCTTCTTTATTAACTAAAAACTTAAAAGAAAATTTAAATAAACTAAACTGGTTAAGAAAACTTATCCCAGACGTCAATATAGAATCCAACTATAAAATTCAAAGAAAGAAATACCGTAACCAAATAAATTTAAAAAAGAAAATATTTTTTTCCAATAAAATTAATAATGCCAAAAATAAAAATAAGACTCTATGGGAGATTGTGAAATCACAGACTAATCAATCCGCCAAATTACCATTAAATATTACCCTCGAACAGAATAATATTAAATATACTAATCCTACAGAAGTAGCAAACTTATTTGGTGAATATTTCGCTAAACAAATACCTACAAAAATTAATGATCACTTTAAAAATAATACTCACAATAATTTTACATCTTCTTGTAGTAATTCAACTATGTTTTTCATGCCTACATCTGAAACTGAAATAAATAGATTAATATTAAACTTAAAAAACACAATCGGGCCTGACGGCACATCAGTTCATGTACTAAAAAAATGCAGTTCTTACATTTCTCCCACGTTAAGTGAAATAATTAACTTATCTTTTTCATCAGGTCAATTTCCGAATTTGTTGAAGCACTCAACAGTAATTCCCATTCACAAGAAACGTAATCCAACCGACATCGAAAACTATAGACCTATATCCTTATTAAATTCATTCTCTAAAATTATAGAAAAAGCAGCGTATAACAGAATAACAGATTACTTAAACAAATACAACATACTATCTCCTAACCAATACGGTTTTCGCGTAGGTTATTCTACAGAAACTGCCGCCATTGATTTTGTTCAATCCGTACAAAACGCTCTTAATTCTAGGCTTAAAGTGGCTGATATCTTCTATGATTTAACGAAAGCCTTTGACAGTCTAAATCTTAACCTAATACTACATAAATTAAATAACTTAGGACTTAGAGGTACAGCTGGAAAATGGCTTGAATCATATTTATCCAAACGTCAACTCTCTGTAAAAATTAATGAACATTACTCAAATAGCTTCGATCTTCTTATGGGCGAACCCCAAGGAAGTGTTCTAGGTCCCTTAATCTTCTTACTATTTATAAATGATCTACCTAATCATATTACTGAAGGTCAGGTATATATGTTTGCAGATGACACTACGATTTTGGTTACAGCATCAAATCATTGTATTTTGGAAGAAAGATTAAATATCGTCAGTAATCAATTTAACGAATGGTGTACCAAGAACAGACTGATCATTAACTATGAAAAAACAGTCTGCATCGATTTCTATTACAAAATGACGAACAGTACCAATAAATTTAGTTATAAAAAAATTGAAATGAAACAATACACCAGATTCTTAGGACTCATAATTGACAAACACTTATGTTGGGCCAATCATATTGACAACATAGCTTCGAAGTTGAATAGAAGTTATTATTTGATCTTAAACCTAAAAAAACATTGTTGTAACTAAAGATCTTCTAAACATTTATTTCAGCACAGTCTATCCCTACATTAATTACATGATTTGTGTTTGGGGCCAAGCTGTCGATCTAAATAGAATATTTATAATTCAGAAAAGAATTATTAGACTTATATTTAATCTCTCTCCACGCTCGTCCTGTAAAGAAACTTTTAAAGAAGAAAATATCTTAACTGTCCCTTCAATATACCTATACAAATTACTTACGTATGTACACGTACATTCCAATCAATTCAATAAGGCCGAAAATATCCACGCATTCAACACTTGTTATAAAGAATGTCTACGTCCTGAATATCCGAATACATCTCAATATCAAAAATCACCGTCATATGCAGGAATTTATTATTATAATAAACTTTCTAAGGATCTGAGAGAATCGAGAACACCAACCTTGTTTAAATCTAAATTAAAAAAATACCTAATAAACAGTTGTCTTTATAATATAAAAGAATTCTGCCAATAATATTTTAATATGTTTGTTTTACATGTTCTTTGTTTGCATGTTATGTAATGACGACATAGTTAATACTATGAATTGTGATATATTTTATATTTTTATATTTTGTCTGACAAAGGCACCCATGGGATGGAATGGAAAAAGTCCTAATAAATTATTATTATTACTATTATTATTATTAATTCTTATTTCGATGGTAGCAAGGTATAATTTTTCATTGGAAAATTGAAGAGTATACTTCTCTAAACAGTATACGACGCTATTGTTAACCCGTACTTAATTGTGTGTTCTTACAAAAAATAACCAAAAACGAAGAATTCAAGAACCATTGTTATACGAGTTTAAGAAGGAAAGCGGCGTACAAGTGGCTTAGAATATCTGTGAAGAAGAAGACAAAGAGTCTCTTAATGTGAGATATACCCAACATGAATTTACAAAATTTAGAAAAGGCGATATTACTCTTCAAAGGAGTCGTCCCTCGGGTTGCCCTTTAAAGATTAACCAAGATTTTTTTTACAGTTTAATAAGAAAATCGGGTTACTACAACATATAGATTGTCAGTCGAGTCGGGTACATTCAATTCAACCGTTTGATGCCACTTAATAGGTCGTAGGACGATTATTAAACGCTCTACAAAAATTTCACATAACTTAAATGAATCTCAACCTAAATACCTTTAACATTTGTACAAAATGACTTCAAAATTTCGTTTTCTGTGGTAAATCATGATTTATAAAGAAATATGTATTTCTTTAAGAATCTCTACTGGTATGGACAGTGGCTTAATCCTCGACAAGTGTCAGTTTCAGTCGTTAACAAAGATCGTTTTGGAAGATAAGTAATGCTCAGTGTTTTGTGGAATATCTTTGGCGTGATTCATTTTGAACTTGTTTCAAATGTCCGTACAGTTAAAACTGCAGTCTGTTGTGCTCAACAGTACACGAAATTTTACGTTTAGGGTACCCTGCATTAGTAAGTATAAATCACGTGATCTACCACTTTGGATGCCCTCTTCTTCCTCTTTCTGCATACATTGCTCCTTCGGGTTAAAATATGTTTTGTTCGATGAAACATTTTCTTATAGTCAGAAATTTTAATGAATATTTCGAAATCGATACGGCATATCAATCAATAATCAAGAAGAAATACAAATGCTGGCAGAATGATAGCTGTTAACACGATTTTTACGTTCATTTTAATGAATCACATACACTTGTAAAAAAAAAAAACAATTGCAATATAAATAAAAAACTTTCATATAAAAAAAGGTAATTGTACCAGCAAAATTTTTCTGCAAACAAACACAAAGAAATACAGTCCACTATATCGAATCAACATATTATTTTTGGTCCGATCGAGCCGGATTCAAGATTTACAAGAACTAAGCGCATCAGCGAAGAAGAGAAACACCGCATAGAAAACTATCGTTCAGGACTACAGATAAGGCTCTAGAACAGTTCTAGAATTTGTAGGCTGCTATCTGTGTTAAGGTAGTACACATTTATAAAACACATTCATACTTTTATACATTTATTTGCAAAAGAAAATATTTTGACAAATATTTTTACACATTAACACAATTTCTTTGTAACTAGGTTACAATAATTCAATTCATAGTTTTCTGAATTTGAAAAGTCATGCAAGACGTCACATCTACTGAAAAACTTGTGCGTAAACGAGGTACTATTAAATACAAACTAACAAATTTTATAAAATATTTACGCACAGTTCAAGATGCATATGCAAGTGATCAAGTTTTAGCAGAAAAAACAATCATTGAATTGCAAGATCGTAGTAGCAAGTTTGCATCGTTGTTTGAGGAATTTGATGAAACTCAGAGTAAAATAGAATATATTTGCGATGAAGATGACTTAGAAAGGCAATATTTAGAGAGAGAAGATTTCACTGAAAAGCATTCATCCGCAATCACAGACGCAAAATTTATTTTAAAGCAAGTCTGCACACCTGTCATCCAAATTCAAAGCGACAGTATCACTGGCATATCAGATTCCTCAAAACAAAACGGTATTTCTCACAACATTAAACTTCCAACAATTAAACTTGCAAAATTTAACGGTGCATATGATAATTGGTTGGAATTCAAAGATACTTTTGAGTCACTAATTAATTCAAACAAATCAATTGACAATGTTCAGAAGTATCATTATTTACGTGCTTCACTAGAAGGTGACGCACTAAAGGTTATACAGTCTCTAGAATTCTCATCCGAAAATTACATAATCGCATGGGAACTACTTTGCAATAGGTATAATAACATCAGATTGTTAATTAATAATCACATCAAATCTCTGTTTGAATTAAATTCACTTACAAAGGAGTCCTCAAGAGGAATAAGAGACTTGATAGATACCATTTTTAAACATTTAAGAGCTCTTCAAACACTAGAACAACCAACAGAACATTGGGACACTTTGTTGATATTTTTAATTACGTCAAAATTAGACAAATTTACTGTTCGGGAATGGGAAAAAGTTAAAACAGGCAATAATTTCCCAACACTTTCTGAATTCAAGAGTTTTTTGAATTCAAGAGCAGATTTTCTAGAAACACTTGAAATCAATCATAATAAAATTGCCAAAGAACATAAACAGTTACATAATAATATCAAACAAGTTTCGTTAATATCCTCAAATGTGAAATGTCCTGTATGTAATGGGGCACATTTAATTTATTATTGTGAAAAATTCTTAAAATTAAATTTGTCAGATAAATTAAAAACAGTAAAGCAGCTGAATCTTTGTAATAACTGTTTACGTTCAGGCCACACAACTAAAAACTGCAGATCTGGATTTTGTAAAAAGTGCAAAGCTAAACATAACACTTTACTTCATCCAGAATTATTATATACACGTGAACCAATTACATCAAAAACAATTCATCCAAATGCATCAACAACAATTTCGCCACAAGTTAGTTTCACAAGTCATTATCCTAATCAACATGTTCTGCTTTCCACTGTATCAATTTTAGTTCCAGATGTTTTTGGCAACATTCATACTGCAAAAGCTTTACTTGACTGTGGTTCTCAGTCAAATTTTCTTACTTCAAAATTTTGCAAAAAGTTAGGATTAGAAGAACATTCAACAAACATGACCATTGGAGGAATCAATGGCGTTTCATCAGTCATTAAAAAAAAATGCAACATTGTGATATATTCACTCAATTATGAATTTTCTACTAATCTTTGTTGTTTTATTTTGCCCACAATTACAGGTAATTTGCCTTCATTCACTATCAACACCAGCTCATGGAATATTCCAGCCAACATTCAATTGGCAGATCCTCAATTCACCGAGCCTAGTGAAATAGATGTACTTATTGGTGCAGGTATTTTTTGGAATATTCTTCATCATCAAAGAATTCAGTTGGGTAAGAATATGCCAGTTCTTCAAAACACAGAATTCGGTTGGATTATATCAGGTACCATCTCAGAATCCATTTCAAAAATTCATTGCAATTTTTCTAAAACTCACAGCAATCTTGATTCTGAATTGCAGAAATTTTGGGAGATAGAGGAAATTAATAACGAGCATTCTATGTCTTCCGATGATGTTTTATTGCGAAAAACATTTCCTAGAAACGTTTTCTAGAAATGAAGAAGGACGGTTCATTGTTCGAATACCACTAAAACATTCTGCTTCTAATTTAGGTAACTCAAAACCATTATCAATTAAACGTCAACAACAATTAGAACGTAAATTTTCATACGATTCTAATCTAAAATTTCAATATTCTCAATTCATAAAAGAATACATAGATTTAAACCACATGTCTCAAGTAAATTTAATTCCTTCCAATACAGCATATTTTTTGCCACATCATGGTGTTTTTAGACAAGAAAGTTTGACTACTAAACTAAGAGTAGTCTTTGATGGATCAGCGAATTCTGATTCAGGTTGGTCAGTTAATGATTTACAATTTACAGGGCCACCCATTCAGAATGAAATATTTTCTATACTCATAAAATTCAGACAACATCCTTTTGCAGTTTCGGCAGATATAGAAAAAATGTATAGGCAGGTCGTCATTCATCCTGATGACAGACATCTTCAAAATATTGTTTGGAGATTTAGTTCAGACGATCCAATTTCCATTTACACTTTAAATACAGTTACCTACGGCACTAGATCTGCTCCGTATTTAGCCATAAGATGCTTAAAGCAGTTGGCTCATGAATATCAAACAAAATCTTCTTTCGCATCTTCAATAATAAAAAATGATTTTTATGTTGATGATCTCATAACAGGTTTTGATTCTGAAACAGTTGCAATCAATGTATGTAAAGAAATTGCATCAATTCTAAATTCAGCATGTTTCCCATTAAGAAAATGGAATTCTAATAGTCAGCTTTTCTTGCAAGAGTTTCAAAATGAAAATGAACCTGTGAGTGTTTTAAATTTAGGAGATAATGAGTTTTCAAAAACTTTAGGAATAAAATGGTACAGTAAATCTGATACATTAGGTTTTCAAATCAAAAATTTTGAAAATTCTTTATCAATTAATAAACGATCAATCTTATCTGACGTAGCAAGGATTTTTGATCCATTAGGTTTGTTAAGCCCATGCACTATTTTCTCAAAAATAATTATTCAAAAACTATGGTCTCTTAAATTAGATTGGAATGATCCTATTCCAGACGATTTGAAAGCTACGTGGATACGATTCAGAAATAATTTAACAAAATTAAATCAACTCAAATTAGATAGGCACGTCATTTGTAAAAATTCTACAGAAATCGAATTACATGGTTTCTGTGACGCGTCACAAAACGCATACGGTGCGTGTGTATACGTTCGCAGCATCGATCAAAAAGAAAAGATTTTAATTAATCTCTTATGCGGAAAGACAAAGGTTGCTCCACTGAAATGTTTAACTATGCCAAGATTAGAATTGTGCAGTGCTTTGTTGTTAAGTCAATTAATTAACAAAGTACAAAAATCATTCACTATCGAATGCTCATATCATCTATGGTCAGATTCTCAAATAATATTACACTGGATTAACTCTCCATCTCATTCATTACCAATTTTTGTAAGAAATCGCATTTCTAAAATTCAAGAATTAACACAGATTAGTAATTGGAAGTACATAAACACAAAAGATAATCCTGCCGATCTTACATCACGAGGAATTTCTCCTGAAAATTTACTCAAGTCTCAATTGTGGTGGAACGGCCCTTCATGGTTGTCTCTTCCAACTAATCATTGGCCATCATCCGCATTCTCAATTTCAATTAAATATTCTAAAAATAATGTTTGCTCAGCTACTGTTGAAAATAATTTTCAGATATTCGAAAGGTTTTCTAGTTTGAATAGGTTGAAAAGAACAATGGCATACATTTTACGATTCATCTTAAACATTAAGAAACAAAAATCTGAACGGCCGTACGGATATTTGACTATTGCAGAATTAGATCTCAGTATGAAACAATTAATAAAATTGTCACAACAAGACAGTTTTCCTCAAGAAATTAATTTATTACTAAATAATAAAAATTTAAAGCCAAAACACAATTTATTATCCCTTGCTCCGTTCATTGATACTGAAGGTTTATTAAGAGTCGGTGGTCGATTAAAAAACTCTTATTTAGATTTTGCTCAGAAACATCCTTTGATTTTATCGGGAAAACATCGTTTAGCAAAACTAATTTTTGAAAATACGCATATAACATTACTTCATGCAGGTCCACAATTGTTATTATTTACAGTAAGACAGCATTTTTGGGTTACATCTGGAATGAGTGTGGCTAAGTCAGTAGTGCGAGGTTGCATCAGATGTTTTAAATCTAAACCAAAATCTTTTGATCAAATAATGGCAAATTTGCCAAAAGAAAGAGTTACAGTTAATAATCCATTTTATATCACGGGAATAGATTATGCAGGGCCTTTTAATATAAAAGATCGCAAAGGTCGAGGTTCAAAGACTATAAAGGGCTACATTTGTCTTTTCATCTGCTTTTCTACTAAAGCTATGCATCTTGAACTTGTGACAGATTTATCAAGCGAAACATTCCTTGCTGCTTTGAGAAGATTTGCATCACGAAGAGGCAAACCAGCTCATTTATATTCAGATAATGCAACAAATTTTATCGGAGCAGCTAAGAAACTATCTGCCTTGCATGAATTTTTCTCAAACTCTAAAACAGAAATAACAAATTATTGTACAAATGAAAATATAACCTGGCATTTTATTCCCCCAAACTCGCCTCATTTCGGAGGGCTTTGGGAATCAAACATAAAAAACATAAAACATCATTTATCAAGAGTAATTAATGACACAAAATTAACATATGAAGAATTTTACACAATCTTAACACAGATAGAAGCAACTTTAAATTCTAGACCTTTATACCCTCTGTCATCGGATGTTGATGATCTGCAGCCACTAACTCCAGCTCATTTCTTGATTGGCAAACCATTGACTGCTATTCCGGAACCGCAATTGCTGGACACACCAACAAACAGGCTGTCGCGTTTCCAGTTACAGCAACAGTTGGTACAAAGTTTTTGGAAGCGGTGGTCACAAGAATATTTGTATCATCTGCAAGAAAGAAAGAAATGGAAGAGCAAAAATCCAGGGCTAAAGATTGGAAGTTTGGTAATAATCAAACAGGATAACTTACCTCCTTCCCAGTGGCTCCTTGGAAGAATAGTAGAGCTTCATCCCGGTGACGACAACGTAGTTCGAGTTGCTACAGTCAAGACTCATAAAGGCAATTTCAAGCGAGCAGTAGCGAAGTTGTGTCCCCTTCCAGTACCTGAAAATGGCAGTAGTGACAGTGAAATTGTGCATGTTAAAAACAGTTAAAATAATTCATTTTCATTATTACAATCAGTTCATACTTACCTGCAATTTATGAATATTTGAACACTTTCTTAAAAAAAAAAAATGTTCAAGGCGGGGAGCTATGTTAACACGATTTTTACGTTCATTTTAATGAATCACATACACTTGTAAAAAAAAAAACAATTGCAATATAAATAAAAAACTTTCATATAAAAAAAGGTAATTGTACCAGCAAAATTTTTCTGCAAACAAACACAAAGAAATACAGTCCACTATATCGAATCAACAATAGCAAAGGATCACTATTGAAAATGGTAATTACATAGTTTAAATAAAATTTATATATTTCCTTTAATACAAGCATTCTAAATTAGAAACAAAAACGACATTTGTTTCCGAACAACCTAATATTATAAATCAAACAAGTTGAAGCGCGTTGCATATTGGGCATACGAACTATAATTTTATTCTCAAAATCATAACTATTGCTGTAACATGAATACTCGAGCTTGCAACGTCTACAGTAGTACTGAACATAAATCTATTTTTTTTTTTCACTCAAGGGGCTCACCATAGAGCCATTAAAGTTGTACATGCACGTGCTAAAGAAGAATCTAACTCCATCAAGTTTAAGAATTTACTCAAAACCTATTTAAAAAAAATACCATGCTTGTTGCTTCTGATCCGAGGATTAGCATTGAAGTGGTAGCATGACTAATAAAACAAACAATAATTTATTACTAAGTATTCTTGTACACATACTTATATAAGGTTATATTTACCTTTTCTATATGTTACTAGTGGTTAAGTCATTTTTTATATTGTGTCCTTCTGGGTCTCTTCCTATTGGACAATAAAGACTATTATTATTATTATTATTAATAATCCTTCATTGAGTTTAAGAATTAGTCGATGTGATATTTTCAATAGTGAAGAGTGCAAAAAGAACAGCGTTTTTATCGTTTTTGCAATTTTCGTTAACAGAGCGAGGAAATGTATTACTGTTGAAGGTCGTAAAATTGATCATTTACTTAACTGATTTTTTCCTAAGCTGTTATTCCGTATGATAACTTAGAAATTTATGAAAATGGTTTAGTTTATTAACTTTGCTGAGATTAAGGTAATTTTCGAAAAATCACAAGGAATTCACTATTAACCTACAAATTTACAGCCGAAACACAGATGCTACGGTTAGTTAAAAGTACTCTTGTGCTCAGCTCCATCGTCGTTGGGTAGGTTTTAGTTCTAGTACCTACATGATTATTGTTTGCGACCATTATGTATTAAAACATTCCAGAAATGTGAAATTTTCGCACCATATCCGTATTACCGCGATAGAAAAGTTTTTGGTGTTTTCTGAAAATTTTTGCAATCTAAGATAGCTAAACTCTTACACCATCAGGAAGAGAAAGAAATTTTCTATCAAAATCATTATTAGAAGTGTACCATGTAATTTAAAAAAGTCGAAGGAGGCGTGACCAGTAGAAAACAATTGCAGAACGACGTTAACTAATTTAACAGAGTTATAGTTCTTGACATGTCAAATAATTTTTCTTAAAATCTCCATTGATAAGGAAGTTATTGCAGAAATGCAGACTCACCCGGTACTGTTATATTTTAAAATTTGGGCATTTTTTATTTAAGATATTTTCACAAGTAAATTTTTTATTTTGAAGTCCAAGGCGAGCAGTGGAGCCATTCGAGCAATCATGGAAAACAAATTAGAAAATCGATTTCTGGCATATTTTATCAAACCAGAACGCTACTCATTAAGAAATTGAAATCCAACTTTGTACGGATGGTTGACAATTGGGGATAAAAAAGGGATGAAAAGTGGATTTCCATTGCCCATCCGCACGTTTTTACACAACGGAATTTATATGACAAGGACTATTGTGTATGTGTGTGTCCTAAGATCCTAAAGATCCGTTGTTTTCTCTGTATTCAGTACCATAGTATAATCAGCGAAAATTAATTTATTTACGTTTTCAATAACTAACAATTGTTCTAATTTTATTCAACAGAATTCCGTTTCTTCTCTGTAAAATTATTTTGAGTTGTTTTGTAACGATTTGATGTTACGTTTTTTTTATTAAAAAAATGTTGTGCAAATCGTTTTTTTTTTCTAAAAACTTTCATTATGCTTTGACAGCAAGCATGGCCGCCTTGCATGGGGGACTTATTAGGACCAAATCCCGCGTCAATTTGTCTATCCTACTGAAATGTTAGGTCAAAAAGCGATCGTAAGATGTCGCTATTTTATCTGTTTTTTTTTTATGGAAACATTAAATAGCCTTTCTCATTCTCTTCGAAAAATCCACTGAACTCGACAGGTCCTTAAAGGACCTCCGTAAAGGATAATTTTCTTTTTCATTTAACACCCATTCTTTATATTAACAATATTTAAATATTAGTTATTTGACATTTGCTAATCAATATTCAATAGATGAACTTCAATATTTTGGGCTTAATCACAATAATTATTATTAAGTAATGAGGATGAATTGTAAAAACAATTGTTACTAACGTATTATTAAACTGAACAATAAATTTATCTTGCGTTTACGAAACCGAGTCATCTTTAACAAAACAACATACCACTATCAACCGAAAGAGGTTGCTACATAAGATGTTATAAATTAGCGTTTCTCAAACTTTTAGGTTTAGCAACCCCCATTTGAACTGTGTTCTGATTCACGCCCCTCCCCCCCTTCACGCTCCGTCGAACCTCGAACTTGAAAACAGATGTTTTCATAGTATTTTTTAAATATTTGAAACTCACATTACATTTCATAACTGACAGTAACCGCACATTTGTTTTATTGAAACTTGTTTGCATATCCTCCAACGCATTGACTCGCCTTTTTCTAATACTAAACACGGGAATCATTTTACATATGTTCAAAATGAAAAAAAAACTCATGGTATAAGTACAGTCGCGAGTATTAAATTTTGGTCGTCACTGTGAATCAAAACGTCAATTTTAATTCCAGAAATTAGAAATTTTCATAAATAATAAATAAATTAAATATTCAAGAAACTATTCCTAGCATTCAAAATTAAGAATCTCCTTAGTTTCAATAAAATTCAAGTTCGGCGACAACGTTTGACAATTAATGACAGCTAAAATTTATTGCTCGCGACTGTATGTAAATGCAATCTCTTATAAAAAATAATATGACATTTTTTTTAATTTATTCTGCTGCGCCCCCCTTTGAAGATTTACGCGCTCCCCTAGGGGAGCTTAATTAAGTGTGTCATTAAATGATACATATTTCTATCACGCACGAATACATTTTTTAATTCTGTTTACAGTTACTGTCGAATTCTAAAATAAATAACTTTTTGAAAACACATTACTCAATATTTATACCACGTAAATAATCAATTTTTTAAACCACGTGTCATTTCGGTGGAGGCGCTGTAGTTAGACATTTGTACGTACAGATAACATGATATGTCTAAGCAGAGACTGAGGTAACTAACATCTTTACAATCCTATCCGCATCCCTTTCAAATCACATTCATGCACTGATACGTCTATCTTTCATCCATTCTAAGGCGAAAATATTATATTCCACAATTCCCCACTGAATATACACATATTCTCGTATCCACAGCGAAACAAACTTCGCAACACGCGCCTCAAAGAAAGCTAATATTTTTTTGGGTCCGTACTTTCTGCTCTGAAAAAACCCTGTGTTAGTTCTAAAAACATATATGCGTTTTTCTTTTCAGCGAAGGAGTGCGTCTCCGATGAAAATGAAGCAAGGCTGATGCGTCATCTCATGGCTGGCTACGATCCCGCTGTGCGACCTGCTGAAAATTCTTCGCTGCCACTCACTGTTATTTTTGGCGTCTCGCTGCACCACATTATCGATGTTGTAAGTGAAAATATTTTGTCTTAGAACAGACAGCGTCTTAGCGTTCACAAGAGTAAGCAAAAAACTCTTAAACAAAGCTCCCCGTACAAGAAGCTTTCAGCAGGTTCATTTATTAACTACAAGGTGCTCTTTCCCTCAATAGACTTCGGACTTGAATGAACTTTGCAAAGTTAATACATTTTGTGATCGTTAATTATAAAACGTAAAAGTATTTTCATATTTGCATACACTCGAAGCATTCATTTTATCATCCTATTTACGTTATATTTCCAATAATATATGCTATTTATCTTCAAAAGTTCTAAAGCATTTCTGCCAATTCAAGTAAATCAGGTATATTTAATTTACCGGAAACCTTTGCACTGCAGCCATTGCTTGGCTTCTAATTCAGTTGCACAGAGGTAAACTATCGTATCTCCACATTCGGGCAAATTTTAGATTATCAAGAAGATACTATAATTTACTTTCTCAGATACAGGACATACTATAGTTTCTACCGCCCACGTCCGATAAATTGTTATTACTGTTACTGTTATGATTACTTACCATACGAAAAAGAAAAGTCTCTTGTGTAGTAAAAAATGTTAAAAGAGGTAAACTAAAATTTGCCCAAATGTTGAGATACGATAGTTTACCTCTGTGCTAGTAGTAAATTGAAGGTTAAACTCAATGATGTTTAGTAAAGTTGGATGACACGCACATAGCCGTAATAAAACAAATGACTGCATAATTAGGAAAGCATAGCGTCATAGAATCAGCTGATCTTAGGGAAAATAACCCTGGGAATTGGTAAGAACAAATTCTTACGATATGAAAGCGATGGCAATTGTAGTTAATACCAAATCAGAAATAGAAATGCCAACATTATTTTACATTTTACAGGTGCATAATTCAAAATTCAAATTGATTATTATTGAATAGCTTTTAAGGGTGTAGACCAAAGCTTAAAATCACATTGATGGTCTTTCAAAAGGACGCAAATTTAGACAAACTCTCCAGGTCCGGAACTGCGGTCGACTTATGCCAACGGAGATTCTGGGCACTTACGGAACGGAATCTTGTACATGAGACAGGTGGAAGGGAGCCTTAGGAGTTGGCGATCACGCGCTTTCACGTTCTGCCTTGATGTGAATGCTAAGTATTCATCGCAGTCAGTGATGACTGATGTCGTGATATCAATATCACTGTGAAATCGCAGTTTTCATACCAGATATTTTAAATGTGACGTGATTGCAAATTCACGGTAACAAAAAGAACAGTTTGGCCGAAATCACTGTTTATGCTTGGATGGAGTATCAAGTTCGCGTACGTCCGTAAAGTCGACTTTACCTTAACGCCAAAATAAATGAACACGCAGCATGCGCATTTGCACTTCAACAAATAGACAGTCAAACGTCCTTGTGTAAAATATATTTCTGTGGCCTTTCGTTAACCCGGCATAAGCGCTAGATTGAACGTGACGCTGTTGGTCGCGCGTGAGAGTTTCTCTCACACATCAAACTTGCTTTATTTTCCTTAAATTGTTTATATATGACTTAAGACTCTCACGCGCGACCAACAGCATCACATTCTATTTAGTGCCCTAGTTACTAACGCCGGGTTAAACAATGTCACAATAACTTATCAAGTTTCGAGAAAATTTGTTTGTTTTCTGCCTTGAACTAGTAATTTTACATTAATAACAATTATTGGCTGAAACATGCGGCGTAATAGACACCTAGGCATTGTTTACAAATAACAATAAAATTCATTTTAATTATAAAAATTTATGCTTTTTAAAAAACTGCGATTTCAGAATAATATTGACCTCACTGTATCGCTCATCACTAACTGCGATGAATTAAAGACTGACACATCAAGGCAGAACGCGAAAGCGTGTGATCGCCAACTCCTATACCTCCCTTCTACCTGCCTCATGTACGAGATTCCGTTCTCTAGTGATGAAATCGCGACCTACATAAACGTTACTAAAGAACACAAAAAATTACGTAATTTTAGGAGTTTCAAAAATACAAGAAAATCAAATTAATGTCATATTGATAAGGCAAATTTAAATATTTGAAATTAATTTAGTTGATGACTTACACCTGCATTCATAAACTTATCTATGCTTATAATTCGCTTTATTTCATAAACGGTACGCATTTTCCACATTGTAGGAAAATAATTCACAAAATGTTCATAAATTCTCACTGATTATTCGTCAGAAATGGGGGAAATATGCTCAGTTTACAAAATATAGCGAATTTTAAGAGGACGTACAGCGTAAGTTTTGTTTATGAATACGGGCCTAAATGATTTTGGACTATCCTAAGCTGGGTGGGGAAATAATTGCCAATTCGATTTAATTAATTAGGAAAATATACGGAAGAACAATATAACGATTTAATAATGATTTTTTAAAGTCTATGTGCAATTGTCAAAACAACTGTCACGTCGTTTTTATATGAAGAAAAGTAGGGACATGTTGATTTTGTTAATGGGTATTGATTGGTGTAACTTTTTTTCCCTTTAATCAATTTTGTAACTCTGACGGTTTATGAGATCACTTCACTAGTATTAAACAGCCGATATGTTATTAAGCGGCTTTTAAACAAGAATAATTATGAACAGTGGACACATTTCAATTTCAAGTACAGCTCGCCCTATATTATTAAATTCTGGATTGTCAAAGGGATTTTAATACGCACTCATGTGTCGCATAACTTGCATACATACGTTTATTATGAGAGGTTCTTCATATTCTCGGTAATTAGTATTTCACAAAATATAAAATATAATGCCTCTCCCTCTGCCTCATGCTATATTTTTACAATTAAAATAGTAAATAGTAGTAAATTAATATGTGGTAATTTTATTTGATTTTACTTTTCTGGAAAAAAAAAGATCTTTACTAAAAAGTAATCAGTCATGTGGTTTGGAGATATGAACCAAAGTTCTAATTTTTTAATGACCCCCTATTTCATTTTCAACAAAAAATATCAATTTTATTTTATTTGTTAGGGATCTAGAGGTAAAAGTACTGTAAAGTCCATTACTTCCTTTTCCTAATTATAAAGGCCGTATTCACCAACATTAGTTAAATTTAACTGTTCCTTTAAAATAATTATTGCTGCAGTTTTAACAAATGTATCGACGTAGTTAACCACTAGTTAAACTTAATCAATCTTGCTAAATACATAATTGAAGTCGACTCTTTTCCGATGAAAATTGCAAGAAAATTTTACTTATAGGCTTCTGCGGCCATCGTCCATGATTGAATTCTTGGCTTCCGGTTGGAACCACGTGTCTCGGATTTCTTCTACTACCGACGTTTCAATCTCCATTGCTGAAGAACTTCCTCAGGACTGCTATTGCTACCGGTGCTTCTGCTAGTGGACTTCCTGCTGCTTCTTGTAAGTCGTTGAGACTAAGTTGCTCTGTCCGTTGTCGTGGTATTTATAGTGGTCGGTGGGCGGATCGGCGATTCGTCACGCACCAACCGACCAATCCCCACCCAACGTTCCACCTCGTTGCCCCCACCGACCACTATAAATACCAGGACAACGGACACACCAACTCAGTCTCAACGACTTACAAGAAGCCGGAGCAAGGCCACCAGCAGCAGCACCACCACCAGCAGCGGCAACCCTAAGGTAGTTCTTCTACAATGGAAATGAAATCCGAGACACGCGGTTCCAACCGGAAACCGAGAATTCAATCCAATATCCCCACCGATTGGTAGTGTTATTTGTAGGGGTCACGTTACCTATTTTCGCGTCGCGGCCCTCCTGAAGGTACGTGCACATTTTGGTTTCAAGAGGAATCTTGCGCCTCGTCGGCGCTGATTGAACAAGAAGCTCGTTCAGAGTTTATCTTAAGCCTCGTCTTTGGAGTTTAGGAGACTTTTATCTCCGGCTCGTTTTTAGCTTCGACTTATTTTTAGTTCCGGCTTATTTTAGCTCCGGCTTATTTTTAGCCCGGTTTATTTTTGAGTTCCGGTATGGTTTCGGCTTTTTGTACGATCTATTTCCTTTCGTGGGGTACGACACCTCGTTATTCTCGCTTGCGGTCCAGGTGTTCAAGCTTGGTGAACAAGCGTTGGTTGCTGGCTGGTTGTGACGATCCTTCTAGTGCAGCAGCGCGGCGTTATTACGGACCTGGCTTTCGGCGAAGCTGTTCCGAACCGGAGTCATTTTTGTTTGACGTCGTCATATGTCAGTAGAGAAGAATCGGACCGACCGTATGCGATGACGGTCAGGTGGAAGTTAACCTTATTTGTGGCCACGGCATCGGCATCGGCATTGAGTATCATTTTTACTGTTATTATTTTGCTTTGAGCGCTTCTCGCCAAATTTATTTAAGCTTACGTTTTAATTTACGTATTGTTAAAGCTCTTATTGGATCTGCCAATAATTAATTTGCATTACCTTTTAGATACTTTTAGCGTACATTTGATGCTATTCTTTCAGTTAAAGTAATAATTTAACTTACGTAAAATTTCATAATTTTGGTGTTTATAGTTCTTTTGTTAAGATCAGTACACACTTGGTGGCGTTACACCCCCCACACACTTTTCGTTGTTTTGACTGTTGAAGATATTCCAGATAGTTACGTAAAGTGAGTCATTTTCTTTTCCTTCAATCCTCTCGTCGTTTCGGGTTAAGGTTAGGTGGCGCTCATTTATTTTCCCGTTTAATCGGCACCCAGACGCGTCAAGACTGAAGGTGTTGGCCGTGCTGCACGTTAATTTCCTCAGTACAAATCTTGTTTTTACATCGGACAGGTAGCAGAGCTTCGAAATTAACGACTTAGCAGGGACTAATTGTGGCCTATAAATATCTTTTACCTCCTATAAAATAGATCAGCATCTCTAATACGAACTCATCACATCTTTTCACTAGTATCACAATCTTTAAATCTTGTCAGCCTTCACTCCATATAATTAAAAATAATTAACATTTATTTCTAAAATGATTCAATCCCTTTTCATTTCATCTTTTGGCACTCTAGTAGACAATGTTTCCTTTTTATTGAGTTACGTGCATATTATTTGATAGAAGTCAAAGTGCAATATTTAAAAAATCATGAGTACGTTGTAATAACGACTGTTAATGAATTAATAATCATGAAATTCTAACCCAATTTTCTGACGTCCATATTTTTTTAGTGATACCAACAAAAATGTCATCTTAACTTGGCCTACTCTAAATGCCAAAAGATCCTGAACGGGAAATACAATTCAATTCAGGAAAGAATACATGCACGTCATGTACGGAACTCGTTTATACAGGGTAGGGCAAAAGTATGGAACCGGCTTAATATTTCGAAAACTGTTTGACGTATCTATTTAGAATTTGGTACGTCATTTAGAGTCAATAAGACCTACTTTACCAATTTGTTTCAATTGTTTATCTGCTCTTATTTTTGAGATCCAATGCCTACTTGATTTTTTTAAATGACAACCTGCTGATTTCTTTCCTGTATTTAATAGCTCGTTTAATTCTCTAAACGACTACATAAAAATATTTATCTATTACATATGAAAATTTTCGGGAAAAAAGCGTTTGAATGAAAAAGTTAAGAAAAATGGTTTATTGTCTGATATTCGACAAAAATTCTAGTTTTAACAAAAAAAAAACTGGAAGACCACAAGATTATGGGCTGTTTTTAAAACAGCGCTAAAGAAAATTTTAATAAAAATTGCCTTAAAAACATGAAAACAAATACCAAATATCAGCGTAAACCATTTTTTCTAACTTTTTCCTTCAAACACTATTTTCTCGAAAATTTTCTTATGCAATAGATAAATATTTTTATGTGGTCTTTTAATGAATCAAACGAACTATTAAATAGAGGGAAAAATCAACAGGTTGTTATTTAAAAAAAATCAAGCATTGGATCTCAGAAATAAGAGCAGATAAACAATTGAAACAAATTGGTAATGTAGATCCTATTGACTCACACAGCAAATTTCAAATAATTACGTCAAACAGTTTAGAAATATTAAGCCGGTTCCATACTTTTGCCCTTCCCTGTATATTTCAGGTAGTTGGATTACGTTAATCGACACTATGCGAATTTTTATACGGGGTGTAACAAGAACACAGGCCGCTACTTCAGGGACATATTCTTCATATTAAGATAAAGAAAAAAGTTTATATGAACATGTGTACAGGGTGTTGACAGGAAGCTGCACTAACTGTTAACACTCTTATTTGAATTTTTACGAAATAACTTATATTGGAAAAGTTTCGGAACCTGTCCTGCTCAATTTTATGACAATATCAGAAAAACAAATGACTGTCAGCTTTTCGAGATTTTGAATTTTTTTTAACATTTTTTAATAAAACAATTTTTTTGTCGTCGCATCGCGTTTAAAACGTCATATTAATTATGTCTCTAAAATATTTTCGTCCAAAGTCTAGTATTTTTCTATTATTTGGCAAATAAATATTGATGATCAAGAAAAATGCCTATAACAGCTAACTTTTTTATTTGAAATTTTACGAGGTAACTTGAAATAGGAAAGTTTTAGGACCTTTTCTGCTAGATTTTATGGCAGAATGAAAAAAAAAACAAATGACTACTATTCAATTGTTTTTGTATTTTCTTAGGGAATATCAGCTTTTATTACTGCATCCCGTTCAGAATATCGTCTCTAAAAGATATTTTCTAGCTATTGATACGGTTTTCCGCGAACCCCTGTATACATGTTTAAATGATTTTTTTTACATTTACTTTAACATTTTAATTAAAATTAAATATTTAATTTTCAATTTCATAATTTTAATAATTTAACTATAACTTAGAAACAGCCGATATTTTGGATACACGTGTATTCATTCATCATTTTGGTTAGCGGAATGTCTCAGAAGTAGCAGCTACTTCAATGATATATCCTACAGATTAAAGTGAAGAAAAAATATCTATACAGGGTGTTTGCGGTATACCGTATCGATATCTAGAGAAGAACTTTTTCAAGGCATACTGAATTAGATATCCTAAATGCGTTGCGATGATAAAAAGCTCTGATATTCCGTTAAAAAAATTGATATATCCTACAGATTAAAGTGAAGAAAAAATATCTATACAGGGTGTTTGCGGTATATCGTATCGATATCTAGAGAAGAACTTTTTCGAGGCATACTGAATTAGATATCCTAAATGCGTTGCGATGATAAAAAACTCTGATATTCCGTTAAAAAAATTGATATATCCTACAGATTAAAGTGAAGAAAAAATATCTATACAGGGTGTTTGCGGTATATCGTATCGATGTCTAGAGAAGAACTTTTTCGAGGCATACTGAATTAGATATCCTAAATGCGTTGCGATGATAAAAAGCTCTGATATTCCGTTAAAAAAATTTAAAACAATGGATAATCTCGAAAACCAAACAGCCGTTTGCTTTTCTGATACTGTCATAAAATCGAGCGGAAAGAATACTGTAATTTTTCTAATCTAAGTTACCTTGTGGCATTTCAAATAAAAAAGTTAACTATTGTAGACATTTTTCTTGAACACCAAGATTTATTTACCAAATAACAAAAAAATAGTAAGCTTTAGAAGAAAATATTTTAGAAACATAATTAATATGACGTTCTGAATCCATTTCGATGATATAAATTATTATGTTTTATTAAAAAAAGTTAAAAACAATTAAAAATCTCAAAAACCCGATAGTTATTAGCTTTTCTGATATTGCTACAGAATTGGGCCCGACAGGCCTAAAGCTTTTCCAATGTAAATTACTTCGTAAAAATTCAAATAAGAGAGTTGGTGGTTGTTGTGGCTTCCCGTGAACATTCTGTATACATGTTTATATGAACCTTTTTCGTTATTTTGATCTGTAGAATACGTCCCTGAAATAGCGGCCTGTATTTTTGTTATACCCTGTGTATCGGAAATGAATCATTAAATGAAGTGTAAATACGAAATTAATAAGAGTGTTGATTAAAAAAAGACGAGTTCGTGTATGACGTGCATGTATTCTTTCCTAAATTGAACAGTAACTAATTGAACAGTAACTAATTGAACAGTAACTAATTGAACAGTACTTACCTATTAATTACATGAAGTGTTAAATATCTTTTGTGAACGTGTTTATACAATAGAATACTGAACCACAGGCGATTGCCTTCGCGGCAAATTGTTAAGCTTAGCGAAGTTCGCTAGGCGACAAATCCGGCGAGATTCCGTTTCGTTAAACAGCTGCTGGAAAGGCTTCCATTAAGACTTGTCAGTGCCCATTACACCCACAATGTGATTAACATTTTAAGCTACCTTCCGAAGTAAGTTTTCAGTGAACTATCTGGAGTAATTTTCCTTATTTATTTGTAAATGGGGACTTTTTTTGTTCTTTTAAATTGTGTGTACATTCATTTCATTGTTATTTCCTTCCTGCTTATTAGACGAATAACACATATATTGTAATGTGATATTCACACAACCTTATTTTATTTTGTAAATGATAATAAGGGTTTATTTCCTCTTATTTTGACTGTATAGATGTCGTCGGTTTCATATGAAAAGTGCGCGAGACAAAAATTTCCAAAAATTTAATTTTTACTGTAAATCACAAGTTAACACATGTCCCTCAAAAAGTAAAAAAGAATAGGTGCACAGGAGATATAAAAAAATGAGGAAGAATATTTATACATGGTAGAACTAAGTGAATATGATTACTTGAAAGATACGATATCCACTAAGGTAACTAAAATCATGCTAAGTTCTGCTCTGAATAAACATTCTTCATTCTCTTATGCAAAAGTAGTCATTTTGGAATTTAGCACTTTTCGTTTGAAGCCAATGCTTCATACGAAATTCTCCAATTCCTGTTGTCTAATTCTTTGAAATTTTTAATGAATCATATCACGCCATCGCCAATTATAAATCTGACAAATTGATGAAAAGTTTAAATTTAACAACATAAGCGGAAAAATCAGTGCTTCACGAGCAATTCTGTAGGGAGGCCACGTCGTCCGCAGCATTGCATTATAATTAAATTTGACCCCAAAATTAATTCTGCTAATTAAATCGCCATTCATAGGATGATTTATTCGGTTCCGCGATATTCCAACCCTGTCCGAGTATTATTACTGTCCGGAAACAAAACGTCTCTTCCTAAATTCGCTTCGAATATTTTTTCGCAAAAACCAGCCAATTGAAAGCGGTATAAAAGTAAGTAAAATTCTTGTTTCGGCCTCCGTCTAATCTATTGCTGAGTGCGCTGAGTGACATTGAAATGTCAAATTAAACCTCACAAATTGAAAAATTATTACTTCAGTGTTTTTAAACTATCCTATAGCTAGCTCATCTTGAAAATCATTAATGTGGTTCATGTTATGTTACGTTGTAACGAAAGGAGCGCATTGCGCGTCTTGACCCACACTTAATGGGATTACGACAACTGTAACTTACCGTGCCACTGGAGGCAAGGTCGGTAGTTCCCTAGAGGACGATGTGAAGAAGAGCTGCGTAGCTATGCCTACTCAGTGGAGACGGCGTGGGGCACTCAGAAGGTGTTATGATTAAAGGCGCTACCCAGCAAATATTACGCAACCCACGAGTAGGGGATGATACATGGCCGGGAAAGTGTATGCCTATATGACACCGGAAGGTAGAACTCCCCAGAACCCGCTACCCTAATAATATACCACAGGTGAAGATAAAAACAGAAGTAATCTTTGAGTTCTCTCCCGCAAGCGTAAACACCGCAAAAAAAGTTGTTTAAGTTCGGCAAAAATAGTCTCTTTATTAACTCAAACAGTTTGGGTCGTGAAAGCAAGCAACCCCGTGTTAGTTGTCAGGTGTAGTAATATCAGAAGTATTCAGAATATTGAGTTTTACACGGCCCAAACCAAAGGACATTGGCGCATCGACGTGAGTACTCTCGCGTTGCATACAGTCTCTTAACATTTAAATAAAATATAAAAAAAACTAGGGCTTGAAGCGTGCAAGACCAAAATGTCAGCGAAGTGCAAAAAGAAAACAAAACAGAATGAATAAAACTCCCAAAAATACGGGATTTCGCTCACTGACTTGAGCCAAATAAACTGACATTTCACAAAAAAGTAAGTAAAATTGGAATATATGGAACAGCAACAGTATAAACAAACTCTATATAAACACAAAAAAGAAAACAACAACAAAATGACCCGGGAAAAAAAATTAAATTATCACAGGCAAAAATATTCTGCCCGCCGAGTTCATAGGTGTAAAAGGTTCAAGCCAATACTGACCCCGCCAAAGGCTCGAAGCACACCCGGGAGTTGTCGGGATGGCTACAATCCAGCCTCCAACAACGAAAAGCGTTTCCCTCAACGCTTCGCAAGAGGACGTTGTAACGCCAGTCGAGATCGGAAAAACGCTTCTAGTACTAAACGAGAATATAACCAGCCTGCTCAAAATCTACATTAGAATCCGCCCGGGGACTACTTGCTAGAAGAGAGGAGAAGGGAAAATGAACAATCGCAAGCATTAAATGCATGTAGAAAACAAATAAGCAACAAAATGGAGAATCGACATGGCGTCTACCTTGCCGAAAAAACAGCGTGGCACAACTCACAGAACCGAGAGACGGTCCCTACACTACGGGGACAGCAATAATGATGTGGCCTTGATCCGTTAACAGCGGCTGGTTCAATTCTTCATCAACAGAACATTGAAAAGGCACCACAGTACACAGCGCGATCAAAGACATGACCACAACTTGACCACAATAAGCTCAACGCAGCCGCCAAACAAACAAATACCGAATGCTGCGCTGAAGTGCAGATATATCACAATGCACTCGGCAAGCATGTAAGAGCAATAGCCTCCCAGACCGGATCGTCAAAACAAAAATTCGACTGTAACAGCTATTAGGATTCATAATAATTTGTAGCGATTCTTTGATTAATCTTCTAAATTTAATATTTGTATTATCTAATATACAATCTATCAAATCTAACGCCACATAACACCTTATTTATACAAAGTACTATACGCAAATCGTAATTAATAGGGGTAGAGTGCACGTCTCCCAGGTCTGTGGTTCATGGTTCAATTCTTATAAACGTGCTCCAGTTATTTTTATGGTTACAAATGTACATAAATTATTTTTACTTTGTTCATCGTTTCTTCAGTATGGACATTTTTGTTAAAGTGCTTAAATTTTACTTTTTAAAAATTTCTAGACTGAAGAAGTGGTGAATAAACCGTGAAGCATATGTAAATATTAAAATTAAAAAAATATGTTTTTTGTATGAAAAATAATATAAAACATGACTGACGATATAAAGAAAATTTTGAAAATTTTAGTATAATCGTTACAAATAATCACCTAATAATCGCCTTGGTGGTGAAAGGCTTCAAGCCAAAATGTTTTATTTTTTGAGTTATTGTCCTACGACACGTTAAAAAATCTCTAAGATTTGAGGTTGTCAACAGAGCTGAGCCAGTAATTAATATTCATATGTAGTTCTGGCATTATTGCTAATAAGTTTACCCGGCAAAACGTTTGTTGTAGAGATTAAGAACCGCTCTTTTTATATTTAAAAATAAAAGTATGTTCAAGAAATTTAATTAAACTGCGCCGCATGTTTAACTTTATTGTGAACTGTTGTCCAATGAAAACCATATAAAAATTTAGTTTTTAAATATACGTATTAAGAAAATACTTTTTTTCCAAACTGTGCGGCAACTCTCCTGCAGTTACTTTATATTAAATCCGGCCATTACATCGAAAATCCGGCCGGAACCTTTGGTGGTTCCTAGGCCAAATCGACTGGACTCAGTACCACAACAGGAAATTCGTTCATCTCTACAATCATTACAATCATCCTTATAAATCAAATTGTTACGGTTCTTCAGTTTCATCCTTAGTTATACTACTTACACTTAGTAAACCTAAAAGTGCTATTTGTTATCCACACAGGTGTTAACTGATATTTGTTACAAATTCCCTGAACCTTGTTGTGTAAATTAGTATCGTACGGAAGCAAAATCAATTTGAATTGATTGGTTTTAGTTAAATTGTAAGATGAGTCATTATTAAAATTAGTTTGAAGGAGTTTCCTGATGATGTGCATTGTTGTGAATTCATATTCGTAAACGCAGCTGTAAACAAACAAACATGATTTATTAATAATTACTTTCTTGTTTCAGGATGAAAAGAACCAGATACTAACAACGAACTGTTGGATAACGCAGATATGGATTGACCACCACCTTAAATGGAACTCTTCAGATTTTGCTGGCATTAAAGTCATCCGAATTCCTTATAACAGAGTATGGAAGCCAGATATAATATTGTATAACAAGTAAGTTTGCTCTGTGACATCAAATGTAAATTTATAACATAACACGTCGAATATTTTGTGTATATGACTAAAATTAGGTGATGATAATTCTAAAAGTATGAAAGATCTATCACAATTTTCTAATTTTAAGCGATTATCATGAATTTAATGAGGTAACAAAATTCTATTGTGGCAAAATGTGCAATGTTAATGGTAGCAAGATTTGCAAGCTCTCAATCGATGAACAATAGTATGTGAACCCCAATAGATATCAAACATGTCCACGAGAGAGAAAACTCTTTTAATATCAGTTTTACGCTTTAAAAAAATCTATCTTCTCAATAAACATGCTTCCATTTAATTCAGATTCTACCACGACCGGTGCAAAAGGCGGGAATCACCGATCTGTTCTTTCTGCTTTTCCTGTTCTATCAAATCTTATGACGTTTTCAACTGACTGCTCTGGTTTGCCCTCAGAGTATCTCCGTCTTGTTTTAACCTCATGTAAAAACAGAGGATAGAAATACTCTCAGAGCAGCCCAGAAAAATCAGTCGAAAGCCATTTTTAATTGATTTGGATTCTCTTGGTATGAAAGCGATTTTAGAGGACTAGCTTCCTCTTACAATTAACTTAGTTTGACATCTGGCACATTCTGTCATCAACTAAGATATGTAGGTTTTGTTTTGGCCCTGGTTGTGCATATCAATTTGTTAAAATGTAACTTTTCACGGTAAATAACTTATTATTTGGCTGCTCTCTCCAAATCGGATGGTTAAAGTGCTCCAATCAAATGCTGGACATCATTTTATAATCAGGTGAAGATTGAAGGTGAACGCGGAAAGAAAAAATTATTTGAAACTATTTTGCTTTTTGAATTAACTCATCATTTTTGCATTTCAAAGAAAGCCGTTTGTTTGTTTGCACTACAATTTAATTGCGTTTTTAAATAAAATCAACGCCAATAATTTTTCTTTACACTAAAATCAAATGCGGTATTTTTTATAACTGAGACTTGCAGAAGTTACTTTTCTTTGCTTTTATAGGTTCGGGAGCCGCGGTTCTGGATTTAATATACAAACTCACAAAATTATTTTCATTTTTAATACACAACCTACACAGTTGTTTATCAATAATTTAGTACGCAGAAAAATAACCTATAGATTTACCGTTGGAGCTGCTTTAAACTGAAACTGATAAAATATGTATAAGGCGCTCGCTTTTTAATTTCCTGTTAGGAATGTTGTGCGTTCGGAACTGGATTTTCGTTTTACAGCAATGTATCTTACTTTTTATCGGGGGCTGGATTGATTTCCGTACCTGCAGCTGCGTGTCGAGCCGTTTTCAAGAAATTAGTTCGCAATATTTGTTCGACATCAAACAAAATCGCCTTTTACTGAATTCTAAGAAAATGATATAACAAGATGTAACCGATATAAAGGTTTATTAACCAAGGACATGTTAATTTAGAAAATCCTTATAAACTTTCATATCGGTTACATCTTGTTATTTTCAAATTTGTATGTACCTGCTAAAATGTGTAGTTTTTCGTTCAAAAACTTAACTTAGAAACGCCAAGTGTAATTGTAATAATTTTTAGTTGTGCACAACTTTTGTTCGTGTTTTCTGGTAAAGAGTAATTAAGTCGTCACTTTTCTAATTTTTTTCAACTTTACTACTGTAACGTGATCTGATCATCTTTATCATCTCTAACATGAACACTTGTTACTTATAAATTACATTTTAAAAATTATAATAATCAGATTCATCTCCTGCATGCATGATTCATAAAGATATAGCTTTCTGTCATAATTGTGATGCTCCGACCTGTAAGGTATTACAAACTCAATGACTCACGTATAACATGACACTTTCCTTATCTGCGTTATTCACTGTATAATACAGGTTCCCCAGCCTCCCTTCATCCATATATGTATGACCCTAGTGAAAGCAACGACGATTATGTAATTCCTGTCGTACGAAACACAATATTCGTAGATACTAATTTTCTGGTTCGCTGTAGAATATCTACGGCCATGTCTTACTTCTTATCTCTTCTCTGTCATAACTTCCCCTAAGATCTATTAATAGATTTTTGATCTATCCAAGAAATACATCCTCTTTTTGGTTTCTTTTTTCATTCTTCTCTCGCTTGCGAGTTTGAGACACTGGTATTTTCGAGTTTACTTGTGTTCAATTGTTCTGCTTCTGTAATTTTAATTTGAAACATTTTCTAAATTCGTTTCATTGTATCCTTTATTTTAATTGCTTCAATTTCTCGGCCTTCTGAAAACTGTGTCCTCCAAGTTTTGTATAGTTTATGTAAATGCCCAGAAAATATATTTTATTTTATTTCTTTATTTTATTTAATTTATTTTCTTTTATTTTATTTTAATATAAACTTTCTCAGTAGATGAGAGCTGGACAGGAAACATCATAGTCTAAACATACACCTAGACAAGATCACGCCAACCGCAGAACCATGCGAATACGCCTTGCTGCCCGCTGCACTGTGGTCCCGCTCCATGTAAGCGTTGGCCAAAAATGCATTTTCGGAATATCATCCTACATGATACAAATTATTTGTATCATAAAGTAGACAAATTGAAATTTTGTGTAACCAAATATTTTATGATTTGAAACTTTAATAATTATGCTATGTACCCTCACAGTTAACCGTTTCGTTACCGGTGAAGAATCCCGGCGCGCATGCTTCCATAGTACAATAAAATATACCTATATTACGCTAACTTTTTGCAACTTATTTCATATTACTAAAATGGCCACTCTTCCTACTACATAAAAATAAATTATTGGTGTTTCAAGTTTATTCATTAATTCGCTAGAATTATTTGATTAAACATATTACTAAAATTTAAAAAAATAACTTCGAGTAAACTTTTAACTATTAGCAGGGTTTATCCCACTCAATTTCTCTAACACATATGGAAGCTCGTTTAATTGTCTACAAAATGTAATAAAATTTATACTGCATTTCGGTGCAATTCTATGTGAAAACGAGAAAAGTTCGAAGAGAGGTTGGATTACTGTTTTCTAACGCGGAACGTAATTACCCGTTATTTACATTTTTAAACATTTATATGTGAGCAAATATTATTTAGTGATAAGAACAAATAGTTTTCTATGTTTTTTATTATGAATTTCACCTAGGGTTAACCACAGACCGCTAACTTTTATTGAAATCAAAATAAGTTATTTTCAGGGAAATTACGGTTGACCACAATTATTTTTATTTTTTTTATCAATCAACAATATGTAAAATAACATCCGCAATATCTACTTGGTGTCGAAAATATTTTCTATTATTGAACAAGTACTGATAATTTTCTTGAGGTTTTATACATATAAAAGGCTTTGACGAAAACTGAAACTTTGCAAATCACTTTGTCGAAGCCAGTCGTGATATCTGTTGATATATTGCAATCAAACACGTGAAAAATGAATTCTATAACCATCAATAAACTAGAATTATGTATTACTTTCATGGAGCACGGAAAGCATATATCTACGGCAGAGCATTACATACAAGAAAAATTTCCTAATCTCAGTGAAGCAAATTTCATTTGCGTGATTGTCAAAATTCAGAAATATATTCTACCACAATTCAAGCAAAGGTGGAATGGAACTGGAAGGACCAAGGACAAATTTCTGCTAAGAAATACTGTTTGGATCACCAAAGATTTGACAGTGCAGTTTGATGAAGAAAATTTACCCTCTACATTTTCAGAAAGTAAACGAGGACGACCTTGTAAGGAATATGACTTTTCGGCGGAGAGAAGCAAACGTAGAAAAGCAATTAAACTGTTTAGGGAATCTGGACTAGAGCAAATTCATCATTCTTATATAGAAGGATTGCGGTCGCTTGGAGAATTTAAGCATTTTGCCGTGGTTGATAAGGTACGCTTTTTATCATCCGAAGATTTAAATATATTACATGAAAATTTAGTAGAAGAAAAAATATTTGTAGTACCTTATTCACACGACGAAGCTTTAGCTTTATTTCTGGATTTAGATTTAACAAAAAGTCAATACGAATACCTCAGAAACTGCATGATAAGCAAAAGTCTTCCGTTACTCCCGTCTTATAAGCTAATATTGGAAGCTAAAAAAAGCATGTTATCCGGATCATGTCGATGTAACTGATATAAGTGTCAAAGTAAAATTACAAGCTCTTTTAAATCACACGGCTAAGAGATTATTAATGCTGCATTCTCTCAATCTAGACGAGGATACAAAATTGATTTTATACAGTAAATGGGGAGTTGACGGCTCTTCTGGTCAAAGCGAATACAAACAAATTTTGTCAGGCGAAAGTCAACTAATATCAGATTCAAATCTATTGATATCATCACTTGTGCCACTGAAGCTTATTAACGAAAAAAATAGCAGTGTTGTATGGGAAAATCGTACACCTTCATTAGTCCGCTTTTGTCGCCCTATTCTTATAGAGCTTGCAAAAGAAACTCCTGAGAAAACTAGAAGTGTAGTGAAGGAAATTGATTTACAAATTCTTGCATTAACATCTTTTTGCATAGAACTCAACGAAAAATTGTATTCTGTAAAACACATTTTATATTTTACTATGATAGATGGAAAAGTGGTTCAAGTTTTAACAAATACATCATCAAGTGCCATGTGTAATGTTTGTTTAGCAAAACCCACAGAAATGAATAATCTTACACGTCGAAGTCCAGAACGAGAAGAAACATTCCGATTTGGACTCTCAACTCTGCATGCCTAGATTAGGTTTATGGAATTAATTCTTCATATATCATACAACTTATTATTCCAAAAATGGTCTGCTACTACAGAGGACAATAAGAAACAAAAATGAGTGAAAAAACCACTTGTGCAGGAACGTTTCCGTAACGAATTTGGTTTGATTATAGACAAACCTCGGCGAATCAGCGGAAATAGTAATGACGGAAATACCGCAAGAAGATTCTTTGCGAATTCTGCTTGTACATCTGAAATCACTGGAGTAGATGAAACATTGATTAAGAGATTTTATATAATACTGCAGACAATGTCAAGTGGTATGAAAATAAATGCAAAAAAGTTTGGTGAATATACACATACTTCAGCTAATTTATACGTAAATACGTACAATTGGTACTATATGCCCTCTTTAGTGCACAAGGTTCTTATGCATAGAGAGAGCATAATCAGGTATAACGCCATTCTGCCTCTCGGACAGCTGTCTGAAGATGCTCAAGAATCTCGAAACGAAGATTATAAGAAATTCAGACTACATCATTCTAGAAAATGTTCCAGATTAGCTACAAACGAAGCATCATTTACTCTGTACATCTGATCCCTTTATAACAAGCATTAGAAAGCAATCTTCACAGAAACACATAGATCTCGATGATGAAGCATAAGCTTTACTGGAAGATTAAAATTATTCCTTCTCATTTTCCATAAAACTCATAACCTTTTTTCATTATGTTTTAGTGCACATTTTGATTCTTTTATTGTAAAAATCATTACTATAATTATTATATTACTATTTGATATTCTTTTGCATTAGCTTTAATAAGAATTTGCGTCTCCTGTTCACGGCAATTGCCAATAATTAGGTTTCTGTAGATCTTTAATTTTGTTTTTAATAAATTACTAAAATTTCTGTGGTTTTTCATTGCTCGTATGAAACTTTAACCCTTTTTCATTAAGAATACAAAATTTGATAACGATATATCAATAAATAGCGAAGTTACAGATTTTTGGCCAGCGACACTGCATTTGGCACCATAGTGCACCGTGCCAAATTAATTTTAAAACTTGTTAAAGTTGCCCCTGATTTTTGGCACCCTTTATAACGTGTATAAGTTAATTGCGGAGAGATGGAAGTTTTAGTATAAACAATCAGACACTGCGATTAGAGAGAATGCAAAATTAATAAGTATCCAACCAGCCCAATCATGCGGTTGTTTTTGTCAAGCAGTTCAACCCCCTTCAAGGTAAACGAGTGAATGTGTTTGTGTTTGTGCATGCAAAGAAAACCAACCTCGATGCCCAGAATCTAATCAAAGACCCCCCAGGGCATTCCAGACCAAAATCTCTGTTACTAAATACATGAAACAGCGACATCCTACGATCGCTTTTTGACCAAATAAATACGTTCTGCCTGAAAAGGTATAGTAATTGTTATCTTTTATTGAAAATGTCTTTTTACTTTTATATATTTTATTTTGTAATTGTTTATTCCTTTTTTATGTCAATTTAAATTGGGGCTCACTGTAGCACATAAGAGATTTTATTTGTTGTACGGTTTCTAAGTCAAGAATCACGCATCTCCCGAAAATCAAACTAAGGTAAAGAAACTGAGTAATTACATGAGAATAGAATTTCTGATCCAATTTTTGTCTTTCTTACACGGGTCCGATGCCTATTATATTATTAAGTTAATGCGTTGCTGGCGGCAGCCGACTCCAATTACCAATTCGCGTAATCAAAGAAGATTTTCTCTAATTGTATATTTTAAAAGAAAAATCCTCATTTCATTTGACACGGCTTTTTTGCCTAGAAGACCACGCTTACAAATACAATTAATTTTACAATTATTGGCAGCTTTTACTAATTGGTCCGCCTCAGCTTGTACATTTCTTTTTGCATGATCTCAATATATTTTCGAACAATATTTTCAGTAGTCCTCTCATCCTGTCCGATGAAAATCTGATGAAAAGCTTTGCTTTATTCCCATGGTAACAATTATAAGGACAATTGTTTCCATAGGAATAAAACGGAGCTTAAAGTTAAACCCCGATTGAAAAACTGGCCCTTATCCAGATAAACTTAACGGTAACGTGATTTTTTAATCTATTCAGTTATCTCATCTCATTAAAATCTTTTCAATACCTATTTTTTCTGTCGGTAATATTTTTTTAGTATTCTGGTATTCTTTCCGTACAAGGAATATTCTCATACACTTTTTAAGACATTTCAGAATTAAATATTAAAAACACATTTTTCTCTGAAAGCACGAAAATATCGCATTACTGAGAATAAAATGAAATAAGAAATTCCTTTCAGTTACGTCTCTTCCTTTTACAAGCTTGTCGAAGTTTACCTCATCCTTTCTAGCGGTTTGTCCTCAGACAAACGAAACCACATTATTTCCTGTTTCGCGTCTCACGGGATATACTTTTCGTGTTCAATTTTAAATGACCATTTACATGTAAAATAAACTATACCTTTCACGTTACAGAATTTATTTGCATAATCACAAACGTGCTCGGCACAGTTTTGACACTGTTGAAGTCATTCGTCAATTACCTTACGGGTTTGAAATACAAATACTTGCCTGTTTTAAACGTTTTAGAAACTGAGCTTTCGGCATTCATCTTCGTTTGCCGCAGCATATTAGATGAAGAAGTACGATTCGGTTCACCTTTTACAATGAACTGTACTATAATTTTATTCAATTGATGGTGCAAGTACCGAAATCAGCGAAGGAACTCATTGGGGATAATTGGTTAGAATTCAATTAATTTTCGAAAGGTTATAGTAAACTTTTTTTCAGGATTTTAGTGTCAAAAACGTCATTTCGGTAATTGTCCCAATTTATAAAAGTTGCTAAAAATAGCTCTCTGTTTTTAGTTAGTCCTATTTGTCTTTTCTTTATTGATCAGTACTTCAAGTAGAATATGTGTTTTAGATGATATAAACCTCTACAATCGCCTTGCTGCAGTTTCTTTGCTCTATTAAAATCCTAAATATTGTCCTCTGTAAATTTGTTATTTCGGCAATGTCAAAGTTAAATCATCCTACCTAGTTTATCCAACACATCGGCAATCTCTTTTTATGTTAGTGAAGCAGAGTACAACTGCGTTAAAGTGCCGGAGCAGGTAAAATATTCAAATTGTTGTTAGTTGTAACACAGCATGACAATAAATAGCAATAATTAGATGCGGACACTTTTAGCTCGTCATTTCGGTAACGCATTAAAATAAGTAAAAGAAATAAAACAAGAAAAAATCCTTTCCTCTGATATATGGTATTACGTTACATGAACATAACTTAAAAAAAGTTCGATGAAGTTTTTAGACAAAAAAGGTGGTCTAGCTTCATATCCGCCGAAAACGTCATTTCAGTAACGGTCATTTCGGAAAAAAACTTGCATTACGGCTGTTTACCCAGCAACAAAAACGTTTTTTTTTCCATTTAATAGGCTCATTTTTTACTGAAAACTTACCAAATTTTCGCGAAAAGTTTTTAAATTCTAAAAAAAATCAAAAATATCGAAAAATAATAAATATGTTGTATTCAACGAAAACTACAAATTTTTGTAATTAATCCCAGACAATAAGATATCATTCAAATTTTTAAATTTTATTAGACGACGAAAGCCCGTTTTACAAGAATTGGAAAGAAGGCCTTAAAAAAATTAAGTTAAAAAATTCGAAAATGTAAGCCTGAAATTTTGCAGTAGTCAACAATAAAAAAAACTTAAGTGAAGAAGGATACATTAATACATACAAATTAATGAATTCTAAAATACCAAACAAGTAAAGGATACCTTACTTGTTACGTAAATATTTATCAGTTAGCCATGACGTTGCCTCAGTTGCATAAGCTAATGTATTTCATAATTTTTCTGTTTGATTTTTCTCATGTGAAATTACGTTAAATTAGTTTTCGGGAATCACTTGTTTATTTCTTTTGATAATTCAATAAACGTTTTATTATTCTGCGTGTGTGTTTATTTTCCGTCCAATGGTAAACTGAAATTTGTATAAATTACCGAAATGACTATTGTGCATTTCAGGAATGAGTATCACTTTCCCTTAGTTAAATATATTGAATATGCATGAAAAATTTGAAATAATTTTCAAATTTTTTAACATTACTTTGTAAAGCTGGACAATTATATGATATCCACCCGTAGAAAACTTAGTCTAGTTTCACTCGTTTGTAAGCATATTTTTCGTTCAGACGTGCAATCCGCGGCGGAAAACCCGCTCGTGCAGTTTGGCTCTTACATTGCTTCTAAGAGCCAAACTACACGAGCGTGTTTTCCGCCGCGTTTAACATGCCCAGATTGCACGTCTGAATGGAAACCATGCATACAATCTAATTCTAAATCGACACACATCGTGTTCAGGTAGCGACATTAGTGATTTTTTCTACCTATCCTTGCCGCACAATAATCTTGTCTAGGGATAAAAAAACACAATCGAAAGCTTGTTAATCAAAGTGACGTTTCACAAATGGCATTTTACTATGACTGCGGAGAATAACATAACCTAATACATTTTTGACTAGACATTCAGCCGTAAACTACTACTATCGTAGTAAACAGAATTCCCCAAAAGTGTTGATTTCCTTGTTGCTCTTGCGACATTTTACACAAGAGTCTTGGAATGGGAATGTATTGGCGTTACCTGAATACGTAAGTGTGTTGATTTAGTGACCTTATGTGCCATAGCATGCCAACAACATCTTACGACTAAATTCCCAACCTAAAAATAGAATAGACGAACAGGTTGGCCACCCGACTTAAAATTTGGTTAATTCTAATAATTTTAAAGTCGAAAACGCTAGCGAAACGTCGCGGAAAACCCGCCCGTGTAGTTTGGCTCTAAGGGCAAAAGCGCTAGAAAATACATGTACCCGGTTGTTTTCCGGTTGTTTTGTAATGTAGACCGGTAATTTCTCATAACGCATTCTTTTGTAGGAATTAACGGGTACTTGCCCTTAAGGGTCATGTTGTTGTTGGTTACCTAACTTACCGTGTTATTCGCATACTGATACGCATTCCATACCATTAGTTTTTTTTTTAATTTGTATAGATAGTAACTGTGTATACTTTAAACATTGTTTTACTACTACATCAAAGGTATTTATAATTAGAGCAGGGTGTGATATTTTCCAATGCGCAATAAATATATATAAGATGCAGCGTACTGTTTTAGCAAGCGAGAAAGAGGAAAAATGCATCGAAATCATATCGAGTGAAATCGAGAGATGTACGGTATTCTTTAGTATGTTTTCTTAAGAAGCAAAGTACGTTTATATGGAAACGGCATATATTTACTTACATATCTTCGGGCGTCAGTCGTCGTGGTGGCGTCTCGTGGCATGCGCTGAACGACGACCTTATAGTAAGAGCCGTTTTACATTTATCAAATTTTGTTACAATTTCTTGCGAAAAGTGACAAAGAAGCATCAATTCAACCAATAACGTTAACTGTGGTAGTCTGTCTCTCTTAGTTTGTACAAATTTTAATAGATGTAAAACGGCTCTTAGTCACCTCTCAATCGACGACAAAACAGGCGGCCAACAAACCTGAAAGAGATGTCGGAATGCAGAAAATTCAAACAGCGAGAATGAATGCGGAATTAAAAATAGAACCAGGAAGAAAAGCGGATTTCTCTGTAAGAACAAAGAAATCTAATATAAGCACGGGTCGTAAAGAGGCGTCGCATAAACGTAACTGACTGTTTCAGCGCAGAAACGTGAAAATCTGCTGGGGAAAAGTTGTTATATGACAAGTTCACAGGGCACAAATAGTACCAGTAAATCACTATAATTGCTAGAATTTCGTAATAATCAGCGACAATTCACCGAAGTACAACACATATCTGTACCTTGTGCGGACGAAATGCGGAAAACGAAAACCGCAGTGTAGCCAACTGACTACCGTTGTAACATGCCACACATCAATATTAAAAGAACCGGGAAATTAACCTTTAACAACTTTTTTTCAGTTTATAGCAAAAAATTTAAATATACGTTGCAGATTAAGTTATAAACCATAAATCTGCTAGTAACACTCGATAAATTAAGTTTTTTTATTTATTTATGTGTTTAAGATTTAGTTTTGTATAGTTAGGGTTAATAATTTATCAAATTTTATGACGAATATTTTGTTATTTTAACACCAGGAACACAAAAAACAAAGTAAAGGGAGTTATTAATGGCAACAAATGTGCATTCGGTTTTATAGTCTGTGCTTCATTTCTTGTTGTTTACCACCAAGTTGTCAACACATAACACCTAGATTATACTGTCCTGATGAGATATAATAAGACCGAAGCGTACGTCGACAGTTACTTTTCCTTGTCAGCTATACCATTGATAACTCCCTTCACTTTAGGTGGTTTTCTTTCGCTTAAAAGTTTGAATCGTGTTTTGAATAGTTTGGACCTGAATTTCATAATTGTTGCAACAAAGCACCTGACTTGAATATTTGATTGACAGTTCATTTGTAAACAACCATAATTCAATCCAAACAAGTTTTAAAAATAGAGAGATTCAAAGAAAAGAGTGTCTGTTTTTGAATCAAAACACGTTTTTGTGTGCGAAAGAAAGCACTTTTCGTGTATTAAGTATTTTTCTGACGTAAACCTTTTCTTTCATTGAAAGTTATCCTTGGGTTCTAGAGGTAACGCAAGTTGACTTTGTCTGCCTCCGTTGATATACTGGTTGTTGCTCTCGAATGAGGGTCTTCTGGTTGTTGCAACAAATGTGCTTTATTCGGTCTTTTGACCCGTGATTCATTTGTTGGTGTTTACCTATAAGCTGCCAACATCTTACATCTTGGCAGGGCCGTAGCTAGTGGGGCGCTATGGAAGGCTGAGCCTGGCCTGGAAAGTTTTAAACCTGCCCTACGACGCGATGGTCTAACCTGACATGAAATAATACATACTGTTACGACTTCGGAGTTCAGAAATAATACTCGTCATATTATTTCGAAACACTTTAATAAAACACAATCGCACTCTCCCCACCCTCGATTTCTTGGGAGAAACGTATTTCATTCTAGAGAAATACCCGGCAACTAAATACAATTGTCGCAGCTGTGTGGTGGGAGCACGCTTCCCGCTGGTACCCGTCCCTGGTGTAAGCTATGCTATAATTAACCTGTTGTCATTTATAAAAAATAATTAAGAAAAAGTAATGGAAAACCTGATTATTCAACGGCAAATTTTGACGTTACATTTGACAGCTTCGCAGTTGAACTTCTATATCCTATTACATTTGTAAAATGTTGGTATTCTGGAAAATTTCCGGTAATACCGTGTATTATCCCAATTTAGTGTGTAGGTACACAGAGAAAAATCAATAGTAAAAAATAACATAAATTGCAGTTAAGTGAAGACGGAAACAAATTGTAGCAAATATTCGCACAATTGTCGGACTATTTACTACAATTGTGCTAATATTTACTACAATTGTGTTAATATTTGTTACAATTTGTTACTGTCTTTATTCTGACTACAATTTGTGTTACTTTTTACTATTGATTTTTCTCTGTGTATAAGAAGCTGCGAACTAATTCTTTTAGTATTGAACAATTTCTTGTATCGGAAAGTTTTGTTTAATTTCGTTGTGAAATGGAACGCAGAACACATACTACCGAAAGAGATAATCATTCCATTGGATGTATACTGTCATAGGACCAACAATACCTGTTATTATTACTGAAAACCGTAACCAATTTTTATTTATTAGGCTTGCCGGCGGCCGTACCATAAAAGCAGGTCAGCCGGCTAAATGTTGTTAAGGTTCATAATTGCAAAGCACGGATATTCGTACGGTCAGTGGTATTTCATTTCGTCTTAAAACTTTTCGATACTGCTGTACTGTATGGTTCCCAACATCCTTTTACAAAGCAATAAATTCCGACCATCTTGCTACAAACAAAAAAATAATTTTCATTCCATTCATTCATATTATTGCGCAGATTAGTATTTATGAAGAATTATACATTGTTCATTTTGAAAACTTGATTAAATTATTTGACAGTTTTTTGCTTAACAATTTACACGAAAATAAATAAAATTACGATTTTGTAAAATCGTATTAAAATTAAGTCATTTATTCATTAATTTGCGGGCGTTTTTCAAAGCTTTAAAATGGATTTAAACGATTTAACAAAAATCTTATTTGCATTTCGGACGTGAACGACGACTGCCTGGGCCCTTCGGGCCTCGAGCTTACTTTATGCTGTTCTCCGACATTCAAAATACTAATCAACATTATTTATTATTAATTTTCGATTAATAAAGTGAGTACTTTCCAACTTTTCTTTAATATTGCTATTAACTCAAACGAGAGATAATATTGAAACCCCAAAATGGATGCGCACAAACAAACAAGGAAACAAAGGAAAAGTGCACCAGTAGGGGTGATTCCCACCCGCCACTTCGAAAAATAGATCATGCTGCCATCTCTTCAAAATCAAGAAACTTTTAGGAAAGTTTCATGAAAGTTTGACCTTTAAGTGTCCACACGGTGTACACAGTGGACCATTTTTGATGGTTTTACAGGGTTTCTCAATTATTTATAGGAATAGAAGAAAATTGTTTTCGCGACCCAATGCTACTTTTTCGAGAAAAATACAGTGGGAAAAACAAAAGTTAGCTATCTCGATTCGTTCGGGAAATATCGATCGAAAACGATTTTTTCCGAAAAATGTTTTTTCACAATATCTCAGTTGTTTAACAAGATATTTTGAAAATTCAAAAACTACTTTATTCATAAATTAATGTAGATTTTACTAACGTTATTATCTTTTGTTAAAACTGCACCAGTTTTGCGAAACACACTATAACTTTCTAATTTTAAATGGAAACCGCAGTTGGCTATGACACAAATAAATAGCTTGTTTAATGAGGTTTTCCAAAATATAAAGTTTGATATAATTATTTTTTTTTAATAACAAAGATACTAACTTTCGTTACTTTGCAGTACCTATCAAGCTATCTATGACACTAGAAACAAAAGAGAATTCAGTTGTTTTCCTCAAAAATCCATTCTTAGAATAAATAATACAGGTAATTAAATAAAAATAAATAAATAACTGGAAATGCATAATGCTATTAGAGAACTCATAAAACTACGAGTAATATAAATATGGATTAACTATCAATGCAGTTTTGAAGAATTATATGTTATATGCTCTTTTGAAATTATTAAATCTTAAATTTTGAATTATCAAAGATTCTTAGATGTGTTTATTTCACTTTTACCAGTGATTAAATTTATTAATATACAAAAGTTCTTGAAAGCATTTTTAAACTTAAGAAATATCTGACACTTCAATAATTTCTTAAAGAAACACACTAATTAATACAATTTAAAATATATAAAAATCTCTTAGCTGTTCATTTTAATAATTACAGAACTGTTAAAGTGGATTTAATTCATTTTTACATACTTGTGGTTTTATGTCAGTGCCAAATAGATACATGAAGCTATTTATTTATTGAATTAAGTTCGCTGTTTTATTTAATAATAATTCTGTTTTTGTGGAAAAAAAACTGAACTAATTTTTTGTTTTTGTTGCCACGGGTGACTTGTTAGCTATCGAAAAACAAAAAATAATTAGTATTTTTATTATTTGTAAAAGTAATTATATCAAACTTTATATTTTTGAAAACCTTATTAAACAAGTTATTTATTTGTATCATAGCCAACTGCGGTTCCCATTTAAAATTAGAAAGTTATCGTCTGTTTCGCAGAACTGATGCAATTTCTCAAAAGGTAATAACGCCATTGAAATCTACATTAATTGCTGAATAAAATAGTTTTTTAATTTTCAAAACATCTTGTGAATCAACTGAGATAATTTTTCAGAAAAATTCGTTTTCGGCCGATACTTCCCGAACGAATCGAGATAGCTAACTTAGGTTTTCTCCACTGAGTTTTTCTCGAAAAAGTAGGATTGAGTTGCGAAACAGTGTTCTTCTATTCTTGTAAATAACTGACAATCGCGCGATTCAGTCACGCGATTCTCGCGTATATCATTTTATGTGTATTTCTAGTCGCGCCATTTAATCGCGACGCAGCGACTTGACAGCGCGATTTTGTCGCGCTGCCAAGTGTAACAGGGCCCTTTATCTGAACGGACCAGATATATTTGTTCTCTACCTATCAAATAAAATTAAGACACTTAAATTTCAATACCAAAATTGAGAAAGAGAAATCAGTAGTGAATGTGGCAGAATTTAAATACTCCTGTCAACTTTCTTTCATAATTAAATAAATGAGAGCTCCAGCATTACAGAATAAATTTATATTTTCCGTACACAGTACCTAATATGGGTGACGATCTTCTTTGTTTCCAGTGCTGATCCACAGTACCAGTCTTCCGTCATTAACACCAACGTGATAGTGTCAAGCACAGGAGAGGTGGTGTGGTTAAGCCACGGCATTTACCGTTCGTCCTGTGACATCAACGTCGAGTATTTCCCTTTTGATCTGCAGAGTTGCCCGATGAAGTGGGCGTCTTGGACCTACGATGGATACCAGGTAAAATAAAACGTCCGTCGCCGTCACACTCAGGCGACTCCGCATTAAATCCGGAAAAATTGATTTGAAAGGGAAATTTATGTGATCCATCATCCGTGATGTTGGAGATAATCATTCTGTGTCAGAAGACAGAAAGTAATCGTCCGTAAGAAAGAGACTGCGCTAACTCTTTTACAAACCGACATAAAAACAGCTTATAGTTTCATTAATAAAAAAGAATCATCTCTTAATACAGCCTTACATCTTCAACACAATCCACATACTAAAATCGCTTATAAATATACGAATTTTTTCACATGCTTTTAGCTCGAGGTAAATCAATACTAAACCTTCTTCAAGCTTAATATAGGGTTAGGTAATTCATTCAATCAACTCAGAAACGATCTTAGGATTAATAGTATTTATTATACGAAAAAGTAAAAACTGAAGCATTTTTTTTAATATAACCAATATATTTGAATTAAAATAAGTGTAAGTATAAAAGTAGAAAGTTATATTAAAAGTAATTAGTTTACTGATTTAAAAATTATTATTACTACAGTTAACTTTTTTGTTATATGCCGATAGATCGATTGATGAGTTTGAGAATTTTATGTAACTATCTGCTATTCATTTTAGTTGAACAACTTGGCCGCTTGCAGTCGGAGGTCGCGTTGTATTCTTAACTCAGACTTATACCACATAAGATTTGATACATTGTGAAATGTGTTAATTAAAAAACGATTAAAGCGCAGCTCTAACAACCTCAAGGTCAACCACACTCGATTCAGCAACTGAACTCAACTTTATTTAAGCCAAGCAAAAAATAAAAAAAAAACAAGAAAGATTCAAATGAAAAGATAATTATTATTTTTTTTTAATTGTGCAAATCGTTTGTGATTGCAGTGAAAACCTCGAGCAGCCTCTCTACAGCTGTTTCAGCCCTGCTTGGGGCTTCTTCAGCAGAGACGTAGCTCGACATTTCCACTGCAAACAAAACCGACTTGTCCAATTTATTCGCAATTGCGAAGTAAGAGTGATAAATAAATAAAATAGCAACATCTTACGATCGCTTTTTGACCTGACATTGCAGTAGGATAGACAAATTGAAGTGGGATTTGCTCCTAACAAGTCTCCCATGCAAGGCGGTCATGCTTGCTGTCAAAGCATAAAGAAAGTTTTTTTTAAAAAAAACTTTTATTATGCATGGCCGCGTGACCGTATTATGCATGGCCACCTTGCATGGGAGACTTGTTAGGAGCAAATCCCACTTCAATTTGTCTTACAGGTTGTCATTAAGAATAAATCATGTTAGCGTTGTATATCAAAAACTAGAGCAGATAAACAATTGAAACAAATTAGTAATATAGGTCTTATTGACTTTAAATCACACATCAAATTTCAAGTAGATACGTCAAACGGTTTTCGAAATGTTAAGCCGGTTCCATACTTTTGTCCTTCCTTGTATATGAATTAAAGTCAAGCTCAACAAATGTCAAGGTCAATCCAATTTAACTAACATCAACCTAACTTCATCTAGCACAAGGTAAAAGATAAAAAAATCAAACAAAATTAAAAATATAGATTAAAAAAAATTTAAAAATCAATTAAAATGTAGTTCAACCAACGTCAAAGTTAATCCAATTCAACTGATATCAAACACTCTTTGTTTAAGACAAACAAAAATTAAAAATTGCAAGAAAAATTAAAACTATAAAAATTGTCAAAATGAAGCTCAACTAATCTCAGTGTCAACATAACCTAACCTAGTTCTATTCAACCCAAGCAAAAATACAAAAGAAAACTAAAAAAAAAACCGTTAAATGTCAAACTTAATTTTTCCTTTCGTTAGAATTATCAGTCACAGACAAATGAAAATTAATTCGCCTATAATGGCCACCAGTTGTTGTCTGCCATTGTAAAAATCAGTAAACCAAACGATTACCAAATGTAGCCTATTTGGCAATAATAAATCGCTACGGTTGACAATACTATCTGACTCTAAAATCACATACGAAATTTTCCTACGATGGTTATTTTTTAAGTTGAGTTAATTCCGGTGGCAATCATTTAAACTGGTTCAAAACTAAAGTGTGGTTTATACAGTCACTAAAACTAATAACTAAATATTAATAACTATCAACGAAGAAATGAAAAGGCCGTACTGATATGAAGCGGTTTACAACTTCACTAAAAATTAAGAATTCGTTTATTTCAATTCTTAGTGATAATTATTAGTTGAAATCGTCAATGCATCCGCTCTGCAGTGGACGTGTCAGGTTAGCCACTACACACTTCCAAGAACAATTAAACAGCTGATTGCTTATTATTTATTATTTATTAGGAAGTGAAATAATTGAAACAAAACATGCCGAGGATTGTAACGTACTTGACCGTAACAACGCCCGGTAAGTTGAGGTTATGTCAATAACGTTGTTTCTTGTGTTGTTTACAGGTCGTTTATTTTATTTTTTCTTCTCAGATTGGTATTATTGCTGGGAGGAGGTGAATTTTCACAGCTAGGTGTGCTACGAGCATGCGTAATTTTTGCTTGTATAAACGGAAACTTTCACATAGTTTTAATTTTAGTTTTAGTTAATTTTTAGTTTTAGTGACTGTATAAACCAAGCTTAAGCAAAAGTTTGTCAAATTTAATTTTTTAACAGGAGTTTTGGAAAAAATAATGGATACATTCACATTAAAAAAAATCTGGAAACTATGGAATTACAATTTTTTTTTTTTCACTTTTTTGTAAGAGGGGCGCTAATTCTGTTTTGCGTAGAGACGCCGACTACCCTTCCTACGGCCCTGCAAAGAAGTTTCGTATCAAATCAATCAATGACCTTTCACTGTCGTAGTCTGTCTCTTTAATCGTGCAAGATTTAATATAAATCTTGCATGATATTAATCGGGTCTTACAGAAAAGAACTGATTTTTTTTTAAACAATTTTCTTTCGTCTCGCACATTCGAGTCGTCGCAATCCGGTTAACGAAGATTTATTTAATTTTTAAGCAGGCGGCAAGCAATCTCGAAATCAGTTTGATGAACGACGCAATAATTGATTTCGATTTTTCATCGTTACCGACGGCTGAGAAACGGATACGGCGCCGCACATCAAACAGACCGAAATTAAGCATTAAGATAAATCGCCCGCCGTTACAGAAACACGTAAGCACAGGATGTGAGACGGTATTTGTCCCGAATCTGGGACGAGAAATTGACAGGTGCGTTGATAATTTATAAATCAAATTATCGTCAAGGAAATATGTTCGAGTCTTCTCGAAGCACCGCAATAATAACACTTGTAATTTGTACGGATCTGCGATGTATACGTAACACTGAAAATTCTTATAAATTGAATGAAATGTTATTATTACTTTCTGAAAATGTATTTAAAAAATAATCATTAGTATTACTTTTAACATGAAGCATATTTGCTTTTATTCTTAAAATTTGTACAGTTGGGGAAATAGAAAGCGAGACAGTAAACTTTCATTAGTTTAAACCTTACTTCTAAATTTCGGTAACTATGGTAATTTATCAACCTTCACATTAGGTAAAATAATTAATCATTCCGTTTATAATTAAAAATTATAACGAACAAGTAGCTCATACAAATAAATCATACTAGTGTAATAGTTAGTTTCTATGTTACTTACAATTATTTCCACGCAAAATAAAATGAAACAAAATAACAGTCATGCAGCCTTTCGATTAAATTATTGAATACAAATGTTCGGAGATTGATTGAATTAAGATTTCTAGTATACATATTCCACATCCAAAATGTCACATAGTTCTTCCAAAGCTTCACTAATTCCTTTTGATTCACTGATCGAAAATTTTCACTTACATTTCCCATAGAAAGACGATACATTCTTAAGAACTCAATTTGACAAGTTAATTTTGACGTTCACTGACGGTAATAAATTAATTAGATGGGTCACGACCGTCACCAAGGAAACTTCACACTATCAAAATAATCGAAAATTTCGTTGTAAGACCTGTCCCGCTTTATGTTTCCGCAGCTGTACAGGGTGGATTAACTTCGATGTCTCTTATGGGCATTCCGTAACTATAAGTGATAGAAAAAAACTAGTGGCCGAGTCTCGATCTCTTTTTTGGAGATTAAGTCAAAAGCGTAATCAAAAATTGGCTATCTTCTTTTGTTTTCAAGTTATGGGCAAAAATTGATATTTTCGACTTTTCGTTTTTCGGTCATATCTCGTTTATTTTTAGAGATATTAGAAAACTGTTTGATCATTATTAGAACAATTTTTGGAATACATTTCAATGGTGTAGTTTTTTTTTAATATTTACTTAAATTTTCAAGTTATAACATAAAGTTTTATTTTCTTAAATAGAAATCATAGTAGGCAATGCCCTCATTAAATAGAAATTTTTTTTCTGTTTTCAAAAATATATACTTTGTTGGTTTATTTTTTATAATTAATAGGAAAAACTGTCATTTTTATTATTATCCTTGCATAAATATCCTAGTCCCAGTAGGCTGGGTTCAATACGGAGCAGATTTTTTATTTTATTAAATTTTAACGAGCTTTCAAATATTTTTTAAGTTTTGGCTGCGTAAATAAATTCGTGTTCGCGTTAATTTACAAATTTCCGTTTTATCGTTTTAAACGACCGTTCTGATAAGAGTTCCTGTCTAACTTTCTATTGAAAATGATCATTCAATTTATAAAAAAATTGTTTTCAATCTTTAAACAGTCAAAATTGCACGAATACTCAACGTTTCACTATCGGTTTATAGCTTCGTTAGAAAGAAACGTTGAACGTTCCTGTAATTTTCACAATATCTTTTTAAAATTGAAAACAATTTTTATACAATTTCCATCGGACAAGAAACGACTTCAATAAAAAATATAATTGAAGTCGACTCTTGTTCGATGAAATATGTGAGAGAAAATAGTTTTTAAACTTTAAAACGGACACTGTGAAATCGCAATAACACTCTACGTTTCGCTATCGCTTCATAGTTTCGTCAGGAGTGAAAAATTGTAAATAAACAAGTTGTCAAGAGAAGCGAAAAGATAACATGATTTTACACTAAAATACAAGTTGTTTGGATAAACATAAAAGTAATAATTACTAAATTAGAACTAATTTAAGCTTTCTTTTTTTGTTTCTCTTGAGTTTTATTTTATTAAAAACACGCAAAACAAAAACAAACACACAAATAGTAAAATATAACAAAATTGGACATGTATCAAACTAAATTTGCGTGCATTAATATTTAATAAAAACAAAAAAGCTTTTGCCAGATCGGTCGCGATGGGTGCTACATTTCTCAAACGGAATTTTGTAAAATAAAGTGAATATGAAATTCTTTACGCGGCCAAAACTGCCTAAAGGTTTGAAAGTTCGTAAATATTTAATAAAAACAAAAAAAAAATGTTGGCACTGCATTGAAGCCAGCCTACTGAGACTAGGAAACGCAAGGCTAATAACAAAAATGGCATTTTTCTCTATTAATTATAAGAAATAAACCCAATAAAGTATATATTTTTGAAAACAGAAAAAAATCTCTATTTAATGAGGGCATTGCCTACTATTATTTCTATTAAAAAAATATATAACTTTATGTTATAACTTGAAAAGTTAAGTAAATATTAAAAAAGCAACTACACCACTGAATTGTATTCCAGAAAGAGTCCTAATAATATTCAAGCAGTTTTTTAATATCTCTATAAATAAACGAGATATGACCGAAAAACGAAAAGTCGAAAATGTCAATTTTTGACCATAACTTGAAAAAAAAAGAAGATAGCCAATTTTTGTTTACGCTGTTGACTTAATCTCCAAAAAAGAGATCGAGACTTGGCCACTAGTTTTTTTCTATCTCTTATAGTTACGGAGATGCCCATAAGAGACATCGAAATTAATCCACCCTGTACAACCAAGCCCAAAATCAACCAAGGGAAAGAATAGGAACGTGCAACTCAGACGACGTCATTAGAATGGAATGAATTAACGTTGCTAAGGAGATATGTAGTGTAACCATATTTTTCGTAATTCCGTAAATGCCTAAGTTCGTAAGCTACAGAAAAATCGTAAAGCTGGCTTTACACGAAGCAGTTAATCGCAGCGAGATATTGCGAGAGAGATCGCAACGAGAAAATTATTGCACCATTTTGTCGAATCATGTAATGACCTCCACAGATAATAAGCAACTTCAGTGCTGACAACCGGTAAATTATTAGTACACCAGTAGTACATGTAGCAGAATTTCAACGTTGTTTTTCGTACAGGCAATATATCTTTCTTCCATTTTATTGTTCACAAACACTCTCTGCTACTTCTACACAATCCTAATATTTATATTTTTATATACCGTGTGTCCAATTTGATTACGCACCATAGGAATTTAAATGCATTTTTCTTTAATTGTAAATTCCAGCTTTCCTATCAAATTTATCATAAAGCAGTAAACGACATAACACGTGGCTTTATATTATGCATTAACTAAGACTGTTTTTACTATGCTTTCAAATATACGAGCTTTCATAATTAAAACGAAAAAATGTAATTAGCAGACATTATTCAATATCATAGTTTCGATCAAACAAGCAAACTTCTAATTGTCATGCTTTGCTGATTTTCAAACATAACTTGTATTATTTTTTATTTAAAAGATAATAAATAGTGCACCAAATTCTCAAATAATTCGTCGTTTACTGCCAATAAATGTCCCAACTTGTCCTGCAAGTTTCTGGAACCAAAATAAATGAAACGTACAGGGGAAGAACGGGTTCAGTCCATTCCAACCGATCTAGAGAAAAATCAAATTCAAATTTTCTCTACTCATACATGCTTCAGTTCAGGTACCAGATAAAAATACTAATGTATTTCAACTGACTTCAGCCATTAATGTATGTCCCAATAGTTTTGGCACAAAATTTAGGGGTCTAAAAATAGGTTGCAAAATGGCTTTGAAAACAAAAAATTGTTTATTTTCTTGACATTAGTTAGATAAGTCGTTTTTTTATGTCAGTTGCGTTAAAAATGTCTTATAAGTTAGAATTACGAAAAAGCATTTATAATTTGGTTGGACGGATCCCGAAGACTGAAATAGTTCACATTTTTCAAAACCGAAATATTTCGCGCAGAAGCATTTACCGTGCTATAGCCGATTGTGAAGAAGGAATACCATGTCTAAATCTCCCAAAAAGTGGAAAACCAAGAATTTTACACGAGAAAGAGCAGAAAGATTGACAAGAAGAGCAAAAGACAGAGTCGTGGTTTCCGTAAGAAAATGAGCGCGTGAATTCCATACTTCAAAGAGTACCGTATCGCGGGAATTAGCAAGAAATAATAAAAAATATCTAAAAAGACGAAAGTGTCCTAAATATACCCCAAATCAATTAGCATGGATACCAAGATGCTGTCGTCAAGTAAGGCGGATACATTTTGCGAATGAGAGAATCATTGTGATGGATGATGAAAAATACTTCACACTAATTCCGAAATCAAAGAAAACGATGGTTTTTATACTGACAATATAGAAGAGTGCCCTAACAATGTAAAATATAGAGAAAAAGCGAAATTCACTGATAAAGTTCTGGTCTGGTGTGCGATTTCGACTAGAGGGATATCCAGACCTTACGTGGGTCGAGTAAGGGGGAAGCTGCAGATTCTGAAAGTTATACTCACTAAATTCGGTTGATTTTGTACACCAACATCACGTTGTAGACCGTATAATGTTTTGGCCCGACTTAGCGTCCTGCCATTACGCAAGAGCAACTCAAAATTGGCTTCGCGAAAACAACATACCTTTTGTATCAAAACAAGACAACCCTCCTAATTTACCTCAGGTCCGTGTAATTGAAGATTTTTGGTCACTTTTAAATCGCAAAGTGTATGATGGAGGGTGGGAAGCCGAGAATGACGAACAACTACGGCGTAGAATTTTTAGAAAGTTACGCGAAATGGATGTTCAAGTCGTCCAGAACCTGATGAGAGATGTTCGCAGAAGATTGCGCCTAATTGAGGAGCACGGGCCCCTTCACTTGGTTTAAGTTAATAATTTTAATAGTTATAAAGCCATCAATTATAGCAAATAATAAAGTAATAATAATAAAAAGTTTAAATAAAGTTACGTATTACAAAAATATATGGTTAATTATTTTGTTCCAAAACTATTGGAACATACGTTATTACCATTTTGTCGATTCGGTATCTTAAAGTACTCATAAACTACTACTAGTTGGCACCCCAAGCTCATTTTCAGTAAAAAGTGGACTGAAGCCGTTTTTCCCTTGTACCATTTGAATGTATCACTTTATTTTTAAATGGTAAAACTTCTGGGAGGCCATTGTCATATTATTGCACTGCGATACCTGCAAAATAAAATCCTGTTTGTTGTGTCGTATTATCGAACACATAATCAAACTGAAGAGTATTATTACTTGAGCATTTAGCGTAGAACAATTTTTATTATTTTTATTTATAAATAAATATTTCTTAATATGAACGTTTGATTGTAAAGCTTGTTTTTTTAACGTACCAAAAATAGTCTTGGTTAATGCATAACACAAAGCTACGTATTATGCCGTTTAATGCTTTTTGATAGATTCGGTAGAAAAACAGAAATTTACGATTAAAGAAAATGCATTGAAATTCCTATGGTGCGTAATCAAAGTGTATAGACGGTATGTATATTGTATGATATTGACTTATAAACAACGGTCGTAAACGCCTAGAAATATAACTAAATTGCATGGAAAAATCGCAAGCGGATAGAATATGTTCTAATTTCGAAAATCGCATACGCGACACTATTAGCGATAAATTGCACCAGCGATTTATCATTTACACGAAGAAATTACTCGCGGCGGGCAATCGCTGCAATAAATCGCTCGCAAGAATCGTTCCATGTAAAACGAGCTTTAGTATGACATACAGATTTACGGAAAATGCAATTCTGTGCACGAACTTATAACCATCGAAGTTCCGGTTAATTACTTACTATTGGAATCTCTGGTTGGAATCGTAAATCGTATGTGCGGCTAAGTTCACAAATGTTGGGATCAGCCAATCATAAGAAAGAATACAAGTTAAAATAGTAAAGGAGAATATGAAGAAATAATTGAAATTAATTTCCGCCCATAATAATTTTATATCCGTAGATACGAATTTCGGCAGCTGAGTTGCCATCTTCAGTACGTTACCAACTTAAAAGCACTTAAAATAATAATAAAAACCTAATACTTAATGTACTTAATGTTCTTAGCACGTTTTATGTGACGTTATTCACCGCGAACTTACGGCCGCTCTATTATGGCACCGCTATCCTAGGAAACAGAGGCTTAAGATATCTGTAAGTACCGTAACTTTTATAAAACTAACCTATTTGTATTAAATTCAAAATATTGAGCGAATTTTATCTGTCGGAGTACCTACATACTTATAGAAGTAGTCTCAGCAAACACAAAACACACGTATACGTGATACGTGTATTCCTAAGCTACTTGAAGCCAGGTTATGTAAACATGTACGAAACTTTCGGCAAAAAAGTGTCAAATTATCAAGATTACCTAACCTTGCTTGCTTATTTTCAAAGTCAAATTCAAGTATTGGCGCCAAACAGCACTTACATTCTTATAATTGAAATTAATCCCCACCCACAATAATTTTATATCCGCAGATACGTATTTCGGCAGCTAAGCTGCCATCTTCAGTATGCTACCAACTTAAAAGTACTTAACAAGATCTAAAAATAACCTAACCATCCTAATAAAATCATAAAAGTATAAAAACTAACAACTATCTAATCATCCTAAAAGATACTCAGGAAATCTCACGAGACACTGACTTGTATGTCACTTTCAAATTTTAACTTGAGTACTCGGGAAATCTCGAAAGAAATTGACTTGTATATCAGTTTATCCCGAATACTCAAGTTAGAATTTTCATGAATCATCAATATAACTTCTAATTCACGCGAACTGGGAGGATAAATTTGAAATTAAAGCCGCAGTCCTACTGATCGATCGCGGATAATCATGCACAGCGAATAAAATATTAAATCAATGAAATTCGCACTTTTTGACACAATATATCAGTAACTAATGCGACGTTGTTTTAAAATATGAATCACTTTTCATTTTGGTACCAATCTACTAGAAACTTTCAGTTGTTTGTTCTAAAAATTACTATTTTCTCAATAACTCGTCGAATATCAGAATTGGACCCTACAAACTGTATATCATTGAAAAACTTATCAAAAACGCTACGGAATGGTGGAATGTGAAATAGGGTGTTCTATTTGAAAAAATGGAATTTTTATTATTTATAATTATTCATCTTCAACGATTTTTTGAAGATTATTCATCTTCAAAAAATCGTAGTAAGCCTTGGAATATCCCTTCACGACTTGGTTTGATCTCGAATGATTGGCCATAGCCTTGGCATTGACTGAAAAAAAATCGGTTGCGTTATCTTTAGTTGTTTAGAAGTTACGAATTTTTGAATAAAACCTTGCATCCCGGAATTTTCAAGAAAAAATTGACTCACATCAAGAAGCAAGATTGATATGTAAAAATGACTCAAATAAATTTAACGCACTATTTACTGTAGAATCCAAAAATGGAGTCAAAATGGGATGTTTCAATTTAAAAAAAAAAACGTAACTTTAATATTTTTATAATACTTGGACACCATGTATACAAACGAAAATAATTTTAAAATGTGCAATGAAAGCGCTCCTATTATACAAAACAAAAATTTGAGTCGATACCTAGAATAGCAAGAAAGTTATGGAACTTTTACGGAGCTCTGGGACACCCTGTACATCTTTTATATCTTTTAGGATGATTAGATAGTTGCTAGTTTTTACACTTTTATGATTTTATTAGGATGGTTAGGTTATTTTTAGATCTTTTTAAGTCCTTTTAAGTTGGTAGCATACTGAACACGTATCTACGGATATAAAATTATTGTGGGTGGAGATTAATTTCAATTATAAGAATATAAGTGCTGTTTGGCGCCAATACTTGAATTTGACTTCGAAAATAAGCAAGCAAGGTTCGGTAATGTAGGCAATTTGACACTGACAGGACTTTTTTGTCGAAAGTTTCGTACATGTTTATATAACCTGGCTTCAAGTAGCTTAGTAATACACGTATCACGTGTGTTTTGTGTTTGCTGGGACTACTTCTATAAGTATGTAGGTACTCCGACAAATAAAATTCACTCAATATTTTTGATTTTGACACAAATGGGTGAGTTTTATAAAAGTTACGGTACTTACAGATATCTTAAGCCTCGGTTTCCTAGAATAGCGGTGCCGTAAAATAGCTGTCGTAAGTTAGCGGTGAACAACGTCAGATAACACGTGCTAAGAACATTAAGTACATTTGGTTTCCTAGAAAACGAGAAACATCACCCTAATCTAAAAATATGTGAAAGGTTTTTTAAACGTTTGTGATCCTCTTTTTGGCTCACCGCTTTCTAAATATGCAAGTAACGTCAAATACAGATAGATCATTATGAAATACATAAAATAAATACATATCGTTTTTTCTTGCTTGCTTTACGCCAATGTATGTCATTTTTCAACGCTAAATGACGTCATTCACCGTCATATGACGGCCGCCACATTACGGTGTCGTTATATTAGGAAACCCAGGCTTTACAGTCACCAAATTTGTTTCCGTAAATAATTACGATATATCGTTAGCATTTATGAGAAATCGTATCTTACAGAAAAGTTCAGAATTGCGTTTTTAATCGAATGAGTTTTCGAGGCTTATAGGTCGTCTTACGATCGCTACATATGTGTAGTAGTTTTTGCAGTCTTTTTCTTTTAGTTTTCCATTTTTGCCAATTATGTTTCCGAATTTGTTAAATTATTTTCCTGCTTGACATAGATCCGAAACTAAAAAATGATTTGGCAAAAGGAGAAACGTAATTTAAAATGCAGAGAACCAAAACAAAAAGACTATAGAAATTTACATAATCTTCCAAAGGTCCCCCCTCCCCAAGACTATTGCAATTCCAAGGGACGTGTTAGATTCATATCAATCACCCTCTAGATGAGGTCAAGCCATCCGATCGCCTGCACGCCTAAAATCAAACTAAATTGCGTTCCTCTTCGATTCTCGTCACCTGTACCAGCATCACCATTTGGACCATTTCATATTCGTTCCTCTCATCTCCCTCCTTCACGCCATTTATTGTATACTGTACCAGTTATCAATTTTCTCCAATATCAGATTAAATTTGCAGGATGGTGTTATATTTTGTCCTATTTTCTCTACTACTTTTGCCCTTATGCCTGTTCATCTTCTGCACACGAAAAATATACGTTCGATGCGTCGATAATACTGTGGCAATATCAGCACGTTAACATTTCTGGTTTTCTCAAATCGAAAACACTATGAACTCAGCAGGAACTAACAATTATTAGATGACATAAAGAAAACTCACTAGCGTTAAAGATCGAGAGTGAACGCAATGTGAACGCAATTTAATGTCTTCGTTGAAATAAAAACCCGCAAAAAATTTTAATTCTCATGCTCTAGTCAAGCAAAAAAAAGTAGACCGCGTCGGAAATTTTATAACTGCGTCCATCGCCGCGTAGACTAAATAATTCTGAAAGAATTCAGATTCTTAGGAAAATTATGTTTATAATTCAATACGCTTATTTAATTCGGATATTTTATTAAGTTTGAATTCGTATCATGACTCATGAAAAATACAAAACACGTACAGCGTTAAGCAACGAAAGCATTCGTCAAGCTTGCGATGTTTGTACCGAGAAATTATGTAAATGTAAAGAAATCTGTAAAGGAAAGTGTACAGAATCTGCAGCACTAGAATTAATAGAAGGGATTCTAGCTAACGTAGATGCCTACAATAAGACAATAGCTACTTTCTGCGATTTAAGCAAGGCTTTTGATCTCGTCGAACACAAGCGATTATTAGATAAAATATATTATTATGGCATCCGTGGAATTAGTCATAAGTGGTTGTCATCATATCTACAAGGCAGATCACAGAGAGCAGAAATTAGATGTTTGGGTAAATGTAGTAGATCCTCATCACTTGATATTTACAAAGGTGTCCCTCAGGGGTCTATACTAGGACCAGTATTGTTTAATCTTTACATAAATGTAAATGCCTACCTTTAAATCTAAATCTTGTTAATAAATGTGTAATGTATGCAGATGACACTGTCTTGGTTAATTGCGGAAAAAACCATTGAGGTACTTTCAACTATGGCTAATAATGTGGTTGAGGATATGAAAAAGTGGCTTCAAGAAAATCAATTATTTCTAAATGAAACTAAATCTCAGTTCGCGGAGTTTAGCACCAAAAATGCAAATGAATGCAATAAAGCAATACTGATCTCTCTTCAACGTGTATCCACAGTTAGATATTTGGGTTTCGATTTGTATGAGAACTTGGATTTGACTGAACACATAACCAATTTATCTAAAAAAATGTCAGTAAAAATATATTTGCCTTAAGAAAACTTTCTTCTCTATGTGATCTTTTATTTCAGTAAAATATATTCTCAGTTAAAGTATGGATTACTATTGTGGCGGACAAGTTCGCATTCTAATAATATACTTTTCATTTTGCAGAAAACATGTATTCGTATTATTCATAAGTTACCTTTTAGATCATCATGTAGGACTTGCTTCATGAAAAGTGACTATTTAACTTTATCAAGTATGTATATTTATTCTGCAGCTGTCTATATTCGTAAAAATCTACATAGTTTTGAATTCAGGACTGCAAGCGAAAACTATAGTATACGTCAGCTTTGCTTTTGCCAAGATGCAGATTAGAAATGCGTAGAAAAGGTCCTCTTTGCTCAGCTATTAGAATTTACAATAAACTTCCCAATAGGCTGAAAGAGGCTTTCTCTTTCGCTTTGTTTAAGAGTAACTTAAAATGTTGGCTTATTCGGGAATGCTATTATTCTGTGAATGATTTTTTTCTGGTAAACTAATGTATGTGATAATGGTACACTGTTTAGTAAGTTTCTTTACAATAGTCCTAATTTTTTCTTTCTCTTACAATATCTATATCTTTATATAAGATTTAACGACAATAAAGGAATTATTATTATTATTATTAGATCAAGGGCATTAATATCGCTGGATTATCGATAATAATAATAATAATTATTATAATTATGTAAGGATTGATGAATCATGCAGAAGAACCTTGATCGAATTTTAATGCTAGCAAAAATAGAGTATTTAATAATAATAATAAATAATAGTAATATTAGTCCTCAAGGTTCTTCTCATTACCAAAGCTGACGTAGACTAAAAGGAAGTCATCTGACCCCAATAAATAGGTAGCTTTTCAGGTCAGAAAAGAGTTCGACAAGCCAGTTGCCCGAGAGGGTTTGTCAAGACAGTTGCCCGAGACACGAACTCCTGTCATCTAGAAAAGTGCTTCTTCGATTCCGAATGTAATTTAGTTTGTGTATCACGGGTCGTAAAGTTTTCAAAATTCTAAACTCTTTTTTTTATCAGTCAATTTTCCAAATTTATTTTAATTTAAAAGTGTACCTAAGAAGCATCCACGATCGGCTAGAGTGAGTTGAAATAACAAAGATCTAACAAAGGTTCTTAGATATAAACTGATTTTTGTTAATCTTTCCTTCCCTCTTTCGTACTCTAGTTTTAATTTTATGTTAATTGTTAAATTTTAATTAGTTAATTAAATTCATATTTTCATTTTGTTTTTAATCTCTTGTATTGTACTGAAATTTCTTTTTTGTTTGAATATATTTTGTAATTTTGGATTTTTAATTTAAACGAAAATAAGAAAGGGCTATTAAAAAAACATAGGAAGAGATAAGGAGTGGACAGATTTCAACAATTCCAAAAACAAATATTAGTAGACACTATTCGAGCTATTCGGGGAAAACGATTTGGAAATCGATTTCTGCCTTTCCATACTAAAACCAGGACGCTTAAAGAATTGGAGACAAAAGAGGATCAAAAGCGAGTTTCCAACCTCCGTGTGACGTGCGTTCTACAATTTGGTCAATTCCCCCAGAAAATATGAACTACCTGCATATGCTTGCAAAAGTTGATATAATTATAAGTAGAAATAAAACATCCGGACGATATTGTTTACTTAAAGCCATCACAAAGTGCCGATACATCGAGCTTTGTACGATGTTTAATGACTGAGGTATTTTGAAAAGGATGCAAAAAAATTTCTGAGTTTCTCTTACGATGATAAAGCAGGACGTGAGACCATTTATATTTTACGAATTCAAATATTTCAGCAATGGAGATAATGCAGAAAGAATTATTTTTAAAGCAATAAAAAGTCGACGAGATGGACGCAGCATAAAACATGTCATACAATTTCTAAACATCGCGCAATCGAATATAAATGCAATTCAAACTCGATATATAGATTGTTTCTTGAAAAGCGGTTTTCCAAACCGTAACAACTCTTCTGTGCCTTCTATGCTTTATATTACCTACCTACATTTATAGCCATGGAACAAGACAATAACATAATATATCATAACTAAAAAATCGATTTTAAAAGCGGGTATTTTGTGAATACAAATTTAATGACGTCCCTGTCTAAATTATTTCGAAATTGTCAATGAAAACGCTGCAACGCCAAGAAAATGACTTTAGTTTCTGTAAAAAATATCGATTTTATTCTTAGGATTAAGTTTTAACTGTGACTAAGTTAACAAAGTTTTCTATCTAATTTAAAATCTTGTGAAAGTTCAACTGAAAGTAAATTAGACAGAAAACTGTAGCAAAATGTTTGGACTATCACAAAATATCAGAAGAAGCTTCGACGAAGAGACGTTAATAACTGGCGCTAGAACTTTCCTAGGATGTCTGGTAAAAACTAGTATAAAGATAAACAAAGCAACGGCGCAGATTTCAACGCTCCGCTTATACGTGAACCACTCTTGCCATCGCACTCATCGCATTAAAAACATCTGACGTAAAGTACTTGTGTAACAGAATTGCCTTTATAGTTTCTTTCGAATTAATAATTATGAAAACGTAATTTTGTAATGTAACTTTTAAAAAGACTGACATAACACATTTAATTCGTATCAATTACACCGCTGTTACGGTAAAATAAAAGCGTATATTGTCGGTTACACACACAATCTTTTATATCCAGTCGACCAAAGCTGTGGTGGTTATTGCGTGCCGCATACACTTCTCGGGCTTTGAATGGTTTACTGTTTTGATTTTACGGTGGACAAGCGTTGAAGATTCGTACTTTTTATGGCTATGACCGCTCCAGTGTGTTAGTAATTCCTCGTACATTTAACGAGACTTTCCACCTAGAGATCGACTAGGTCTGTTAATAACCGAAAAAAATAGTCGAATTTTGGTGTAACTTTCTCAGAGAAGTAGAGGTTTATATATCCAATCCAGCTTAGAATAAAATTTGCTACTAAAAAAAAAACGTCTTCCTAGAGAATCGTGAGACTACAAATTTAATGAAGTAGTAATAAAATAAAGGTTCAAGAATGTGTTAGTACATTGCGTATGAGCATCTGAAGGATCGATTCCGTATTCGAGTAGTACTTCATTTTGAGGAGTCCCAGGTTCAGTAAGCAGTCTGAGTTTAATATAACCTAAACGAGAATGAAATTATATCCGTGCAAAATACTAAGGGAAAAAATATCATTCATATTCTGTTCACTAATATAATCCTACATCAGACGCATGTACCTAAGTTGGCAATATCGCAATTTTCATATGCAAAATAATTTCTACATTCAATTTCCACACCAATATGTCTTCAAAGAAGACGAAGGCGAACAAATTCCCCTATTTTGTCGTTCGAAACATTAAATGAAAGAATAATATGAATTTTTGTCGAAGACGGGTGAAATTTCAATAAAAAAATCAAATTCTCCTCGCGTTCTCTGCAATTTACATACCTAGCGACGCCGTTACATCACGTTCAACGAAATTAGCAAAAGAAATAACTTACAATAGGGCGAAGTTTTCTGCAACCAGTTTTCTAATTAATCCTGATAGGAATTCTTTTTGTTGGTGCTGAAATTAAATCGATTTTGTCTACTGAATTTCTTTAGCGAAAGGTATTTAATAATCACAAAGCAACACAAAACCTGTGGCTGTAATCCAAATAAATAGTGAGAAAACCCCTCGACCACATTAATTCACTGAAAGCGAATACGTATTTCGGTAACGATGTTACCATCTTCAGCGCTAAACTGATATTAAACTTTAAAACAACAAATAAACTAAACTAGACTAGTCGCCCTCCTCCCTCACTATCTTTGTACCTTATTATGCATGCAAAGCAAACCGGGATTCTTCGAAAATCTAAAGGTCGAAGAGGCAGGAAGCGGTCGGCCCGGACTTCTCAAAATTCATTAATCTATTCCTATTTCTGTGAATCTCCAAGCTTTCGAAAGAATCTAGGTTTGTTTTGTTATTAATTTGTTTGATCTATTTTATTTACCGTATGATTGTTTTCAAGCATGTGTAAGGCAACATTAGATTTATCAAAGCGTTTGTATTTTAAATGAGCCAAGTGTTCTTTGAATCTAATTTTTAAGGATCTTTTTGTTTGCCCTACATAAATTTGATCACAATTTTTACAACTAATTTTATATATACCTGATTTATCCTCCGAATCTACTTTATCTTTTGGATTTCCCAGCAACGATTTTAAGCTGTTATTGTTGGTGTAAACTATTCTTAAACCTAATTTTTTAAAAATTGTATTCAACCCTTTAGTATATTGAGGATAAAACGGCATTTTTACAATTTTCTTATAATCTACCTCACCTATTTTGTCAGATTTTAGTGTGGTTATTTTATTAATCTCTAATTTTTGTTTTTGTTTTCTAATAATGTTGTAGATTACATCGGGTTGGTAACCATTGTACGTGGCGATTTTAATAATTTCTTGAAGTTCTTTGCTATAATTAGCAGTTGATAAAGGGAATGTCAGCATCCTATGCACTAAGGAATTTAAGGCCGCTAATTTATATTGTTTGCAATGATTTGAATCCGCGGGAATGAATCTATTAACATTAGTAGATTTCCTATAAACGTTAAATTCTAATTTATTACTATTTCTAGTTACTAATGTGTCTAAGAAGGGTAGTTTATTGTTAGTTTCAATTTCATAGGTAAATTTGATGGTGGTGAATTTAGAGTTTAAACTTTTAAGGAAATCCTCTATTGAACATTTACTTTGGTCAAAAACACAAAATATATCATCAACGTATCTCACCCAGATTTTAGAAAAATAATCTAAAGAGGCTTTAAGTTCCGTTTCAAATTTACCCATAAACAGATTAGCCATAAATGGTGACAAGCTATTTCCAATGGCTGCCCCTTCCAATTGTTGGTAAAACTCGTTGTTAAATTTAAAGAAATTTTGATTCATGCATAAACTAGTGAGTTTAATTAATTCATCCACTTCCTCTTTATCGAAGCTATTCTTTGATAAAGTTTAATATCAGTTTAGCGCTGAAGATGGTAACATCGTTACCGAAATACGTATTCGCTTTCAGTGAATTAATGTGGTCGAGGGGTTTTCTCACTATTTATTTGAAAGGTATTTACTTTAATTACAATTTTTATTATTTTTTGAATCATTTTATAATTCCAAAGTAATTACAGTGATAAATTTTTCATTCAATACGAGTCTTCAGTGCATTTTGATTTCATTTTACACCATCTCGAATATAGTTTAATAAAAAGTATTCAAGAAAAGGCTACATGTGTGTAAGGAATATTAGGTTATCAAAATCACAAAAGATCAGCGTCCTTAATCAGTGCAGTTGTAACCCATAAATAAAAAGTAACTTTATCCTTTTCTTATTTACCATAGAAACGGAAGTAACGCTGAAATGTTATAACTTCGGTAATTAATGAGGTGATTTTGATAATTATGTTGTTAGTATGTACTATCATGCTCAATAAAAGCGATACTCCTACAGACAAACAGCAGCCTTATGTACAGGGTGGCCCCACGATGCGTATTTCTTCCGTGAGGTCTATGGAAAAGAATAGAAAAAAGATCGATAAAAAAATGTATACTAGACAACACGAGGCATGTTGTAAAATTATTTCGAATATACAGAGTGATCAGAAAAATACAACTTGATAGCTTCAGTCGTAAGAGGTGTGGGTGTTAACTAAACGCGAAAACAAATGAGCTCCACCTGATCTTAGCCGGACACGAAGAGAGGATCGAAGGAAAGCGAAATGACTCAGTTTATGCAACAATCTTTAATAACAATTAATAATGTCATGGTGCCTGCTCACCCTTAGTATCACCCTAGTGCGTGCGCACCCTTAAATTAACAATGTACTTATAAACCAACAAAGCCAAAATATGTTAAACGATAAAAAATTTTATGTAATTACATACTTCCCAGCAATCTTAAATATTGAAATAAATTTAAGTAATCAAACTAACCAATGGCGGATCCGTCAAAAGTTTTACATATATTGGCATGAGGCGCCCAAAGCAAAACAATAAATGTAATAACAATTCACAAAATTCGACCTAATTCCACGCAGCTGCAAATAATGGTATCTCTGATAATTTTACACCATCTCCAATATAGTTTAATAAAAAGTATTCAAGAAAAGGCTACATGTGTGTAAGGAATATTAGGTAAATAAATATTATCAAAATCACAAAAGATCAGCGTCCTTAATACTGCAGTTATAACCCACAAAAAAAAGTAACTTTATCCTTTGCTTATTTACCATAGAAACGGAAGTAACGCTGAAATGTTTGTCGGTTATAACTTCGGTAATTAACGAGGTGATTTTGATAATTATGTTGTCAGTATGTACTATCATTCTCAATAAAAGCGATACAAATTATGTACAGGGTGGCCTCACGATGCGTATTTCTTCGGTGAGGCCTATGGGAAAAAATAGGAAAAAAATCGATAAAAAAATTTATACTAGACAACACGCGGCATATTGTAAAATTATTTCGAACCATACAGAGTGATTAGAAAAATATAGGTTCGTGGAAACTATTCTTTTTAATGGAACACCCAGTATATTTTTAGATATTTGGATGCGCCGCAGGGATCTGATTACAACGATACAAGTGTATATTGATTTTATTGAACTTCATTCGTAAAATAAATTTTTCATCTTTTTGCATTATACCGCGCGATCGATATTTACAAAACATTCGGTATGTCATTTTTTTTAATGGAACGACCTACTTTTTATCTCAAAAATGGATAACACTTAAACGTAGCTTTCACTGATATAAGGTTATATACCTTTATTTTTAACAATTTCGTCACTAGAAATTTTCTTTTTAGTATTTCACTGGTGAGCTTTTAAATTATTTTTGTTAAAATAAATCCTAAAATAATAATTGTTAAAAATAGAGGTATATAACCTTATATTAGCAGAAGGCTACATTTAAGTGCCATCCATTACTGAAATAAAAAGTAGGCCATTCCATTTAAAAAAAAAATGAGATACCGAATGTTTCGTAAATATCGATCGCACGGTATAATGCAAAAAGATATCTTAATTTTGTTCACATTTTCATAAAGGCCAAAGTACTAAAAATATCGTGTTAGATTTTCGTTCGTCTGTGTTGTCTTAGTAATCATAAACTCATATTCAAACTGATTAAATTTTTGAAGAATTTTTCAAGAAAAATATTTATTCTAGGAAAGTAGTTCAATGAAATCAATATTATTGTAATTAGCTCATGCGGCGCATCCAGATATCAAAAAATATAAAGGGCGTTCCATTAAAAAAAAATAGTTTCCACGAACCGCTATTTTTCTGATCACTCTGTATAGTTCAAAATAATTTTACAATATACCGCGTATTGTCTAGTGTAAAATTTATTATCGATTTCTTTCCTAATTTTTTTCCCGTAGACCCCACTGAAGAAATACGCATCGTTGGGCCACCCTGTATATTCAACGGTAAGTATTTAAAACAGTGAACAATTGAACAAAACATACACTAACGGCAGTACTAGCTGTTCGAGAACATCAAGTATACGATCGCAGACTTATTAAAATTGTGTTCGTTTTAGATTTATTGATTGTAAAAAAACCAAATTAACTAAACGAATAGGATATAATTTTGACATACCGTATGTCCGTCTGATATAAGGACATAGCGATTAACATGGAGAACCAGAAATCGCTTTATGTTATCTGCCTGAATAAATTTATGAGTACATACAATATAGTCAGAAAGACCACAAAATTAAAAACATTTTAATACCAAATTTTTTGGATTTTAGCTGTTAATTTTTTTAAATGACGAAAAAGCAATTAATTTTTTTTGTTTGGCCTTAACAATGTGTTTTAATCAAAGTTGTAAATGATTCTTGTGGTCAAGTGGGTTGTGTCAAAGTTTGATCGAATTACGTATCTGTCAGGTTGCGGTGTCAAACCCAGACCATGACTTTTTTTCGTAATTATTTTAAAGCTTGAATTTCTTTTTAAAATGCATAAGAAAAGTTTCTTCTTTCTTTTTTTTCCACGTACTTTATTTAATTAGAAAAATATCACTTTAAAAAAGTAAAAAAAAAATATTTTTTGCTTCGGATTTGAACATGTAACCTCTCAATAGTGAGTTTGCGGCAACACTCTTTTCCGTTACGTTATACGACCATTTTTGCTTATAATATAATGTAACGCAATATTATGAAAAGTTCGTTTGCGGTTATCGTCAAAAATAAATTACGATATAAACGTCTCTTGGTTAGGAAGTGACCATTGGAGCAAGAATTGTCAGCATGACAGATGGACAGATAGCTCGTCTAATTTGATGTTGTGAGTTGATCAGTACTGAAAATCTGAATAATTTTGCATCTTTTACAATAATATTATTATTAATTATATTTTATTTATTCATAACGTTAATAAATTTATTAGCTTTTAAAAAATTTTATATGCTTGTTTGCTATAACGTAAAAATGTTCGGCAATTACGTCAGGTGTGCACGCCTACAAATTCCGTAAGGATTATTTCCTGATTGGCTCCCTTATTTTAAAAAATAGCTGCTTTCGGAAATTAGTTATACGGAATAATTTTCCATAACAACAACGTTACAGTTTATAAGGAAAAGTTTTATAACGGAAAACACACTACCGCAAACTCACTATTGACAAAAAAAAACGATAAAAATTGTAGCGCCGATAACTGCCTGGCTACACACACATGGTTTATTTCTCGTTTCTGATCAGACTGTTAAGCGTGCAAAAAATATATATACTTCCTTTTTCATTATTTTTAAGTAATTAACAGTTAAAGTATCGTACATTTAATATCAAAATACTTGAATTGCCCAAATCTTTCCGACTGCAACCTTCGAATTTGTATGAATTTATTCAGGAAGATAATATAAATTAATTTCTGTTTTTCCATGTTAATCCCTATGTCTGTGTCTATGATTGGTATAGGCAACGTAAAATTAAAATATTGTTACGGTAATTTTGAAGTTAAGAAGCGTGGTTAGATTTAGTGACGAGTGTTTTTTTTTTTAATTTGGCGTTGAAGTTGGCTATGAAAGTTTAGTTGTAAACTACAATCAAAATAACAGTTGTTAAATTGACTAGGACATACGAAACCTTGCGATCTAATTCGATGTTAACAATAAATCGGGAAATTGTTGGTGGAATTCTTCAAAACAACTTTGACTACACCATGAAAATTTTCTGTCCTTGCGAAAGCGCTATTTTATTAAAAAAATACAATTTTTGTTTCAAAACTCAAAGCAATTGACTGATACCAGATGTTTAAAAAAATAATTTGCGTTCACAATGAACACGTCAGCGCCAACTTAGATGCCAAACTAAAAAAAAACACACTTTACTTAAAATAATATTGGTATTGCATTCGTCAAAATCGTCCGGAAACAGCCCTATTGAAGGCCCAGGCCATCAAAAAATTTACCAAATGTTGGCAATATTGACATCTATGGCTGACTTTCTTGAATAACAAGAGGCTTGATTTCTAGTAAATATTTGATGTATTGAATAATTTTTGTAATTTGCAGTTAAAGTTAGCTGAAAACTTATGTATGTAATACGTTGCAGCTTGTTTTATGGAACGTGAGTATGACTCGCAAAGTGAAATTTATTTGCTTTCATGTCAAAATACGCTAGTAAGACGTGCTCATTGTATGTAGTTCCTTGCCACCAAATTCTCACTACATCACTTCACAAATAATTCATATTCCTTCCAATATCTGCTGAAAGACTTCTCAGATAACAGAGCATTAATTGCACGTTCGGCAGACTGAGTAATACGTGCTGGAGAATCCATTGCACTTATAATCAATAACAAAGCGGACTTGAACAATATTAATTGGTTTTTATTAAATGTCAGTAGCTGAAAGTAACTTGAATTTTAACTTCAAATTCGAAATCTGGTGTTGGACATTGTGTTGCCAATCTGAATATATACTTTCCTAGCGCAAACTATTTAATTTTTTTAAACTTTTAGAGAATTTAAAATAGCTCGGACCAAAAAATAGTGTGTATCACATGACCAAAAACTGTTGTTTCTGGCCTAGTGATACAAATTACTATTGTTGATATACGTTGTTATTTTGATACAATTCTTGTTCGTGATAATTGCAGATAAGATACGGTTTAAATCGAACTGAAAATATAATTTTTATTTACCTTGACGTTTCGTTGAACTGTTGTCGTTATTCACCTTTGATGCAGCAAACAATCAGTTCAGCGAGGTCAAGGTAAATAAAAACTATATTTTAAGCTCGATTTGAAGTGTTTTTGTGTCTTTCAAAACTATAACGGGTCCTAATTAAGCAAGCAGATTTTTATGTATGTTTGCAAACAAACAGGTTTAAATAATCCGAGCAGAATTCGGAATTTTAATTGTGAATACGGTTCGCATCGAGAGGATCGCCGTCTTCCACTTACGATATACGTCGCCACCGTCATTCCTTAACTTTAACACAATTCACTTCAAGAAACCGTCGCCGTCCTACATGGAACAACGTTCGTCACCAGCGCCCCTAAACTCAACGGGATGGACCAAATCGTCGCCATAGCTCCTGTCGTCGTCTGGCCGCTAGAGGAGATCTAGGCCTTTAAGAAGCTCCGGGGCATCGCTACAACCGCTAATTGTCCAGCTAGTTAATCAAACACTCCCTCGACAATCCTACAACGGAACACCTCAGGGCTACTGAGTACCTACAACAACGCCAAAGTGCATCCATTCCACACAACCACCTGCTTCGTTGTGACACAGCGACGGACTCTCATGTCTGCGTCGAGGACAAAAAAGAACCCAGGACTAGCAGAAAAACACTGAACCTCAGAGATTAATTTAGTCAATTATTATAAAATAAAGAAATACTTTTTTGTATTCAATTGTTTAAAGCGCTATCTGCGCCCCTAATCGCCGGTTCATCTACTCGCTTGTCGTGAGAGATATACCGATTTCGCCACATAAAGTAAGCACACCCGAGCGTAAATGCAATGCCGATGTACGCCGATTTAAATTCTGTGCCTACCTGGAGTGGCTAACCTGTGCGAACTGAAATTGAAAGCTTCCACTTTGATGTTCTTAAAAGCGGGAATTTACAAAAAGTAAATATGTGATTGGTTATTAACACAAATTAGACCTGTTATTTAAGCATATAATTTGCAAACCTACCATGTGTTGCAAGGATGTTACTGGAAAACGTAATTAACGAAGGAAACGCGACTGTAAACCAATTGCCAATGTTCTATTTTCAACGCGAACGCATAATACGAACTAGTGTTGTGAGTCGGTAATATTTCCACGTTACCTTACGGTAAATTTCCAATGTTACCGGTAAGGTAACATTCATTTGTTACCATATGTTACCTTTTGTCACCTCAGTTGTAAACATAAGTTCATTTCGAGTTGCACACTTGCAAAACGGAAGTAAACCAATGAAACAAATGGCCAAGGAATATTTTTGATTACTTACGGAACACGTAAATACAAAAAAAAAGTAAATAAATATATCATAACCTAAAATAATTTTCGTTGACACGTGAATTTATTTAGTGGAAATATACCGGGTGTCCCGCGTCATGTGCTCACCCTTCTAGAATCTTTATTTATTAATCGATTAACCTGAATTTTGGAGACGATAAACTAAACAAAAAATGGAATTTTTCGCCGAAAGTGATATCAACTTTCTTATTTTAAATGGAACACCCTATATATTTTTACATATTTAAAATCTACGGAGCATTACGAGTACGAACACGTATAAATTGTTAATTTTCGTTTCCATGACAACGAAAAAAAAAACTTTCTTATTTTTCAATCTAGAAAGCTATGAATCGCATTTTTTCGATCTAATGCGATCAAATGTTTCGAGAAACTCTCTCCTTTGATTGTATTTTGCTTTTTAACATTTTTTTTCAGCATTTGAAATTTTAATTAGATCGTAACTCATTTTTTTAATAGAAACTCATATGTTTCTTAGCTTCTATTTGGTATCAGCGTACTCAGAAAAAAATGTTCTGTTGAACTAAGCTCAGAAACATATGAGGTTCTATCGAAAAAAATGAGTTAAGAGCTAATGAAAATATCAAATACTGTAAAAATGTTAAAAATCAAAATATCATCAAAGGAGTGATTTTCTCGAAACACCTGATCGCATTAGATCGAAAAAATGCGATTCATAGCTTTCTAGATTGAAAAATAAAAAAGTTTTTTTTTCGTTGTCATGGAAACGAAAATTAACAATTTATACGTATTCGGACTCGTAATGCTCCGTAGATTTTAAATATGTAAAAATATATAGGATGTTCCATTTAAAATAAGAAAGTTGATATCACTTCCGGCGAAACCGGAAGTCCTATGACGACTATCAGTATGTCGAAAAATTCCATTTTTTGTTTAGTTTATCGTCTCCAAAATTCAGGTTAATCGATTAATAAATAAAGATTCTAGAAGGGTGAGCACATGACGCGGGACACCCGGTATAATATTAAATATTGGAAATTGGATATCAAATTAATCAGAAAATTGAGTAAAAATCACATTTTAGGTAAAAGTGTAATTGGTAACTCCGGCGGGAGGTGTCACCACTTGAGCTGAAGTTGGTAATACTACGGTAACATTACCGGTAAGGTAACATTAAAAATATATTGCCGGTAATTTAACAACACTACTAAGAACACGTGCGATGCTTGTTATATCGTATATAAAAAATAGCATACGTCATTTGCGGCGGTTTACACAAACTCATTTATACAGTCCGTTAAAAATTACTATATTTTTAGCAAATATAAGTATTTCAGATAAATTTAATTCAGACAATGCAGTTTACAGCACAGTATTTCAATCTCTTTAACTTTAATCTTCTGATAGTATATGTGAGCATCGACATGTGGACATACTGTATAAATATTCAGCTTTTGAGTTAATTTTGTTTTTTTACTTATTCTTATTAAACAGTAAATAATTAAAATACGAATGGAAATATAACCGAATATTATAGTATTTAAACTACTTCAATGTGAAAGCTACCATTGCCTCAAACATATAAAAATTATATTAATATTCTGGGTTCTAACATTCGAAATTTTATCGTGTTAATTCAGTAACGAAATTATCTTAACGAGCGACGTTAAAGTGAAAAAAATCATTTGTCATGGAAACGAAAATTAACAATTTATACGTATTCGGACTCGTAATGCTCCGTAGATTTTAAATATGTAAAAATATATAGGATGTTCCATTTAAAATAAGAAAGTTGATATCACTTCCGGCGAAACCGGAAGTCCTATGACGACTATCAGTATGTCGAAAAATTCCATTTTTTGTTTAGTTTATCGTCTCCAAAATTCAGGTTAATCGATTAATAAATAAAGATTCTAGAAGGGTGAGCACATGACGCGGGACACCCGGTATAATATTAAATATTGGAAATTGGATATCAAATTAATCAGAAAATTGAGTAAAAATCACATTTTAGGTAAAAGTGTAATTGGTAACTCCGGCGGGAGGTGTCACCACTTGAGCTGAAGTTGGTAATACTACGGTAACATTACCGGTAAGGTAACATTAAAAATATATTGCCGGTAATTTAACAACACTACTAAGAACACGTGCGATGCTTGTTATATCGTATATAAAAAATAGCATACGTCATTTGCGGCGGTTTACACAAACTCATTTATACAGTCCGTTAAAAATTACTATATTTTTAGCAAATATAAGTATTTCAGATAAATTTAATTCAGACAATGCAGTTTACAGCACAGTATTTCAATCTCTTTAACTTTAATCTTCTGATAGTATATGTGAGCATCGACATGTGGACATACTGTATAAATATTCAGCTTTTGAGTTAATTTTGTTTTTTTACTTATTCTTATTAAACAGTAAATAATTAAAATACGAATGGAAATATAACCGAATATTATAGTATTTAAACTACTTCAATGTGAAAGCTACCATTGCCTCAAACATATAAAAATTATATTAATATTCTGGGTTCTAACATTCGAAATTTTATCGTGTTAATTCAGTAACGAAATTATCTTAACGAGCGACGTTAAAGTGAAAAAAATCATTTAAACGAGGGCCGTAATTTACATGACAGAAGAATATCGAATCGTGAAATTCTCTGTGACTGAATGTTTTAAACATACACATTATACGAAAACCAATGAAAAATTAGGTAGAGTTAAATCTGTCTAATATTAATTAATGCTACGGATATAAATGAAACCAATATTATTAATAAATCAAATAAACATACACTGTGTTGAATCGTTTTTCAGACATAGCAAAACAGCATGTAAAACTAAATACTAGCAATTATTGGCTCTTTTATGAATTTTAGAGCAAAACAGCAAAGGAGAATACTGTTCGGAATATTAAAATGCACTTAATGTCATATTTAGAACTTAAATTTCGCAGCCATTTTCTTTTAAAATGGCAAAAATCTTCTGAGAAATGCAGTTAGTTTACTAACAAGGTAGCTATGACAGAAAAATATTCAAGTACTTGTAGTAAGTGACAACTTCAAAATTTACGATTTTTGTACTTCTTCGGAGAATAACGGAGTGTTATAGTACTCCGAAACGAGGTATTATAACACTCCGTTAAAAGAATTACGAAACGGCAGGAGAAATCAAACTTTTTTAAGTTCAAAAATTGCAAATTTTGAAGTATACAAATATGTAAATATATGTCGGTCGTAGCTCACTTGTTAGTAAACCAAGTGCATTTTGCAAAAGATTTTTGCTAATTTAAAAGAAAATGACTGCGAAGTTTAAGGTTTTAAATACGGAATTAAGTGCATTTTAATATACCGAACAATATTCTCCTTTGCCGTTTTGCTCTAAAATTTACAAGGAGCCAATAATTGCAAGAGTTTAGTTTTACATACTATTTTGCTATGTCTGAGAAACGATTCAACACAGTGTATGAGTTTATAGTCAAGCGAATAAAATATCGTGTGTCAAACATTTGGACATCGATTCGCAAGAGGAAGTAGTTGGGAACTTTAAACTCAAAAATTTTGGTGACAGTTAACTCAAGCATATTCTAAAATGCAAGTTAAACTTTACAAACGTTTTCTAATTCTTATTTTTTTCCTGATTGGCGGTAAACACGAAGTTGTAAAACAATGTAGCTCTCCTATTAGCCAGTTGTTTGTGTTTTTTTAAATTTTATTAAAACAATAACAAGTTAGTAACGATTGAAGTCGATTTTGAAATTTGATGTCGTCTGTTAGTTATGTAACACGTTGTACCAATGTGTATAATTCCGCCTACCAAGAAAAAATAGAGTACAGGTTTCTAGAATAAAATTAAAATGTTAGAAAAAGAAAAAAAAAACAAATTTCTTGTGAACAGAGACTGGCTGACGCAATCAGTGACTCAAACAAAGCGTTTTCTGCAGTATACCATGATTACTGAAGAGATGCAGTCAACACGTGCGCAAGATGAATTATGCACGTGATTTATATGCCTCGTACGCCATAGTAATGGAAAATTTTCTGGAATCTAGTAGGTCTAGAATTGTTAGGGTTTATAAACTGTCATATTTGAAAAATTTGACGTTTTCTCGCCTATAATTCTATTGATAGTTCCTATCCAAGTGAACTAGTTTTGTTTGTACAGCATTTGAGAAAAAGTAATTTTGTGTAAACATGGAAATCTCGCGTGAAAATTTTCGTGCCATGATTTTTTACGATTTCAAATGTGGTCTAACGCCTCGATCGGCTTCATTTGGCTTTTGGAGATGAAGCACCATCAAAGAGCAGTGTTTATAATTGGTTTGCCGAATTCCAGCGTGGACGTACCTCTCTCAGTGACGAATTTCGTGAAGGCCGTCCATCAACATCTGTTGTTGCCACTAATGTAGATGCTGTGCGTGAAATGCTTGAACGAGATCGACATGTGACATACCGTGAGATTCAAGCATCCTTACGCATTGACATGAAAGCAATACACCAGATTTTGCATGATCATTTGAACGTACGAAAGCTTTGCAGTCGTTGGATCCCACATAATTTAACAGAAGCGCAAAAGCAGGGTCGTGTCAAATGGTGCGAATAAATACTCAAGAAATTCAATGGAGGTCGTTCAAATTTAGTTTATAACATCGTTACTGGTGATGAAACGTGGATCTATTCGTACCAGCCAGAAAGTAAACAACAATGTACCGTTTGGGTATTTCAAAATGAACCAAAACCAACAAAAGTTGTCCGTTCACGCAGTGCTGCGAAGCAAATGATTGCTTGTTTCTTTGGTGTAACTGGACATGTAGCAACCGTGGCTTTAGAGGATCGAAAAACCGTGAATGCTGATTGGTATACTACAATTTGTTTGCCAGAAGTCATCGATCAAATAAGAAGAAACAATCGAAATCGACGAATTATTCAACATCATGACAACGCCAGCTCTCACTCAGCCCGTCACAGTTGATTTTTTGTCCAACAAAAATGTTGAATTAATGATTCATTGTTCCATATTCACCTGATTTAATGATTTCTTTCTGTTCCCAAATATCAAAAATAAAATGCGTGGTGAGCGATTTTCGTCGGCTGAAGCAGCGGCTGAAACATTCCGGACACTGGTTTCTGAGGTACCATCTTTAGAGTGGAAAACGTGCTTTAGAAATTGGTTCGAGCGTATGCAAAAGTGTATTGACGCCAAAGGCGAATACTTCGAAAAACAATGATACCGTTTACCAAATTTCGTATGCGTTTTTTCATACCGTTTCTAGAAACTTTTCCAGCAGCCCACGTAGTAGGATAAACAAACATCTTTTATTGAATAATACTCCCATTTTGTTCAACTGTTGGGAATTCAAGTTTCAATTGTGCGTGAATTTCACCCGCTTTTATTACTATTCTAGTCTTTTTGGTATCCACTAGTAAGTATACGAGAGAAGGAACTAAGGAAGCGAAATTCGGGATACCTACTTTCAAGATTTGCTAATAAAATAATATTTTTCTTTAATGAAAGAAAAAAAAATTTTCCAACCCGGTACCAAAAATCATCATTCGTAGATCCATTCATTTTACAATATTTTTCTAATTGTACCTATGCATCAATGAATGATGATGATGACTGATGACTATCAAAATGTAGTAGGTAATCGCTGAAACTCTGCGAGGTGTATTATATCTAGTGCAACAAAAATGAGCTTTACTTTAAATCAAGTTTTCTCATTCATGTTCCATTATTTTCTTAATAGAATTTTAGAAGCCGACGACGAGTGCCTCAACTGTAATAGTCATTCAGGTGCGGATCCATTAAGACGCATATATGCGGGATGATAAATCGACCCCATCATACACTTCGGTGGCCCGCCGAAAATCGCATTTTCGGCTATATCACGAGCAGGAAACTAGAAAATAGATCCTATTTATCACAGGTGCAAAAAGCGGAGTTTACCCTCTATCTCTTTACGGCTCGCTTTTAATATTTCATGCGCTCGTCCGTACTCAAAACCTCTGTAATAAAACAGATGTTTTCAGTTCCTTCCATTACGAAGAGATTACGAGCACAGTTCCACGACGAGTATCACAATATATCTCTGATAGTAAGTCTGTTTATCGACTACTAAAAATGACCAAATAAAAACTAGATAAAACGCAGTAACACACCACGGAAGCTTCTCGTAACTTTTGATCATTGATCAGTTCAAAAAACATTAAATATAGAATACCAGATAAAAATATATTTAGAACAGACATCCTTTAACAGCGCTTAATGCCTCAATCCATAGTTAATGCTTTCGCGAACCATTTTAATTCCGTTTACATCGATTCAGATGCCTACTGTTCACAAGATAGGATCTTAAAAACTGGCGACATCAAATATTGCAAATTACAGATCTATTTCTTTAGTGCCCGAGTTCGCCAAGATTTTTGTAGTAGTATCTATCTGCATGTTTAGCATTTTTTCCATTTCCCAAATCAACAGTATGAATTTATACATAGTTTGTTGCAGATGCTTTTGATGTACAGAAACTGGTATACAACTGAAACCACTTCAAGTAGGCACAGAATTTAAATCGGCGTACATCGGCATCACATTTACGCTCATACTATAAGAATCGTATGCGCTCGGGTGTGCGTACTTTATGTGGTGGAATCGGTATGTAGCTAAAGCTTTCGATCGACCTGATCATTCCATTCTTTTGCAAAAATTAAACGTGATTGGATTCTGATCCTATATGAGAATATGCGGTTTATAATGGGTTTACATCACCTCAGTGTCGAGCCCATTTAGGAGTTCATTCAAGGTTCTAATTTAGGATCTCTTCTCTTTCTTCTTTTCATTATCGACCTAGTAACTTGTGTTAACTGCAACTGTCTTTTTCTCGCTGATAATGGGAGATTATGGTAATATTGTTATTGATTTAGGTGTTAGTTTCGATTCTGAACTCAACTTTATGGAAAGTATACATATTTAATCCACCGAACGGAGCAGAAGAGATGTTAGTTTTTATTCTAAGAAAGAGTGCTGATTTTGGTAATATTGTTTCATTAAAACTTTACTTTGCCTTTCTTTGATCTAAATGAGAATATCACTCTTTAGTTTGACATCCTCATTATGAGTGTTATATTTCTGGGTTCGAATACATCCAAAAAAATGTATGACGTTTGTCTGGTGTAAAAAAGGGGATATTATTCTGATAGGGGTTTCGAACACAGTCGTCCTCTAAAATCCTCAATTTAACGTTTAGAAAGTAGACGTAAAGTAACTGCTTTAATGTTTTTGCGCAACGCTGTCGACTTTCCCGCTCTATTGAAGAAAGTTAGTATAAGTGCCTCTAGATTTCTCAAGTAGTTTTACATTCTATGTAACTACACCCAAAACGAATGTGCTACAGAAGATCCCCAATTCATATTGTTGCCCCACTTAGAACACTATTTGTCACAAAAAAGTTAGGTTAAAAAGCGATCGTAGGATGTCGCTGTTTAAACTATTCACTATTAAATAATTAGAGGGCCAGGGAGAACCCCAGGGGATCTCTGCGCACTGTAGAGCCGACTCCCAAGGATCTACAGTAAGCACTGATATCCGAAAACTACCAGGAAATACTTTAACACTCGAATATTCAAGATAATATACATCGACGCAGCAAAACACCAAAACGCACATAAAATAAATAACGAGCGTCTAATTAAAAACCTGGACAAGTAGGATGTGGTCGATAGTCGATAATTTGTCTGGTGCATGCATGTCGCTGTCGTTCAACTTCTGATCTCAGATGTAACGTCAAAATTGATGCTGAGGGCCAGTTGTACAAAGGCGGTTTAAACCCAAGATTAACTGAGCCAGGTTCAAAGTATACAAATTCGTATAGAATCTTATAGACATATGTCATTCATAAATAAAATTAGACGCGATTTTATTCACCCTGAACCTGGTTCAGTTGAACATCAGTTTAAACCTTCTTTGTACAACTGGCCCTGAATTATCATTTCCAATTTTAAAAAAATAAATAAATTGTAATGTAGATGTATTCAGAAACAAAATTTGTAATAGAAAAAGCACAGAAAAATATACATATAGTGTAATTAAGAAAAATTAAGTTGGGTGCGATCTGTCAAAGAATAGACGTTAAATTAAAAAAAATAGGAAAAGGAAGTTATAGCGTCAAAGGTTTTTCATATTCCATCCGGTATATACCTCCCGGGTGGGAGAAAACGTAGAAGCGCAAATAAAATTAGAACTCAAAGTAGAACTAAAAGTTCTAAAAGCTCTATCCTCTATCAAAACAAAGAAATCATTTGCATATGTGGTCCACGCTAGATCGCAACTTAATTATCTCTGTTTTCTTAATGCAGAAACGGTTTATCCGCTTGGAAGAATTTGCTCGAAACAAATCAGACTACACTTAAGGCTGTATTTTAGAATTTGGCAACTCAATTATGCACAAATTCTCGCAAGTCACAACAAACGTGTGTTCACCTCACTTGTCGATATGATAATGAATGCCGAAACGGAAGATCGAGGATGCCGAAAACGATTTTCTACCAACAAAATGGCGACCAATCCAAACACAGGATGCGAAGAGCATGACCACCTAAGACCAATAAAAGATTTGTTATCAAACTGCGTCACTTCCAGAACGCATTGTTACCCTCTTACAGAATCAAGCACATACCATAAATGGTTGCCGAAAGTAACTAGGAATTAACGCGTAACATTCTTTCATAGTTTGTTAGTTCACTATTAGTAATAGTATACTTGTTTATTATTACTATGATTACTACCTTTCTTAGTTTATTTAGCTTACGGTTATAGGGTACAGTATACGTGTAAATATGTATATTCTAATATTGTTTGTGAACTGATTTAAACTGTTGAACAATAAACATTAATATTATTTTTAAAATGCGCTTGGCGAAGCACATGATCACTTTTGGACGTAAATTAAATTTATGTACCGCATCTGCATTGAAGCTGGATCTACGCATTTTAGGGACATTCTGTACGTATATTACAATTAAATTAAATTATAGTGAGATATTTTTTTGACTATTTGAAAGGCAAAAGTAAAATTTATATGTGAAGAGATGAGATGTGAGATTAATATGTGAAGTTATCTACTTCAAGCGTAGGAGTAGAAAAAGTGTTTGTCGTACAAACTAATCACTGGATTTTGGAAGTGTGCTAAAGAAATATTAAGTCCTGATATGGTCCATTTGTTACTGTAAGTTCGAGACCTTGCTTAAACGGCTTCGCGTGACTTGAATGGGAAACTTTAGTAGTCGACACGCGATCGTGGGCTAATACATACCTTCGAAATGTACCGCCTTACATCTTAATAACATGTTGAATAATGCTCCGGATTTATATTATATTGGCCCTTTTACAAGTAAACTAATTAGCGAAGTATTTGAATGTTTGCAGCTTAATTGTGATATACTGTTGTTAATTAAAAAAAAAAATCTTGGAGAGGACGCTGTAAGTTTTTCATCGGATCATAACTTAATTTTTTTAATGAACAGATTAAACAGCGACATTCTACGATCCTTTTTGACCTTACATTGCAGTAGGATTGACAAATTGAAGCGAGTTTGCTACATAATAAGTCATCCCATGCAAGGCGGCCATGCTTGCTGATCCAAAATAGGGCCGAAACAGCTGTACAGAGGCTGCTCGAGGGATTCACTGCAATCAAAAACGATTTGCAACAAAAAGTTTGACAAGCGTTACGATCATCTGAAATAGTTGCTACTTCTTTTCAAGGATATTGTATACTCCTAATAAACTGGACAGCTAACTCTATGAAACAAGAGATCACAAGTGGTGGGTTAGAAGTGATTGATAAACAATAGGTGTGTTCGTTTTACATTCGACTCAGATCGACGATTATAAAAAAATGTTACTTCCACTGACATCGCGCAAATGTCAAATTAGACATACAGCCGTTACATGCAGATACAGGCTGCGGTAAGTGAACGGTCGAAGTGGTCAGACCAAATCACGTGATAACTTTTCTCAATTGGTGATTGGTCAGAGAGTTTAGTCGGACCACTGACTTGACGATTTTGTGCAATTTGACCGTTCACTTAACAAGGCCGCAATACAGATGCATTCTAACCTAAATCTCTACTTGATTGATGCGAGGGCAGCTCACAAAATCGTAACAGCAAGTGTGTAAAAAAAACGTACACATTTCCAAAGTGCCCCTCAGTTACTTTGAGTTTTGCGGTAAAAAGTTTTTCGGTATATTTACATGATAAAAGTCACTGATTAAGATATGCATGGTCACTGAAAGCCCTCTGCTCCTTCTTAATTTGGGACTCCGACATGTTGCAAATTGCCTTCAGCACCTTCATCATGTCACGCAGAGATTTCTGAGTCGTAGGGGCGTAGGTAGAGCTTTTAAACAACTGAATTACAAAAATATACCTCTTTATTTAGATTTGATTTAAATTAATCTTTCGGGGTCGCGGTTTTTTCTGCTAGTTCGAGTTTCGTTTTGTCCTCGGCGCAGACGGTGCAGGGGGTCGTGTGAGGTGGCTTGCCGACAGTTTCACCGAGGTGTTCGATTAACCAGCTCTGGCGGCGAAGCGACGGCAGAAGTTGAGTGTTGAGTCTAGATCTAGGGTAACGACGACGGCATCCATCAGGTATAGAGGAAACGGCGACGCCACTTGATGTTAATCGAACTAAAGATTTAGTTAACAATTGTCTTCAAAGTTCCAAATTCGGCTCGGACTAATTTATACGGATTTGTTTACAAAAATTTGATTGCTTAATTCGGTCGCGAAATAACCCTGAATTTGAGGAACACTGACGATGTTCGCATTCCAGTTTCATAACCCGCGCGTCGTTTTTCGCCGAGTTCTGGGTTTCGTAAGTAGCTTGTGATTACGTAATTTTAAAATTGTTTTGCAAAAAATCTAATCGTGACAGGATGTACAAATCGAAGTAGCACTGATGAGTCTGATGACACAGCCCTACAAAAAAAAATTGTCTGGTGCCGGAAATGTTAGATCTGAACTTGACTATATTTGGTGTGCTAATTCAGAAAATGGAATCAGTTTTTCTCTCTCAAGTATACTTTTTGAAATACAGCGCTATTAACCTGAAAGCACTTTTACCATTCAACCTACTATTATAAACCATATCGACAACGATAAAAATGTATTTAATGATAGCTTATAATAAGCTTAAGTATGAACTCCATCTGTACCAAAAATATTTTTCTTAGACTTAAAAATAAATAAAATAAGAATAAATAAAGTGATAGGTAGCTGTAAACAATATATTTGTTCAATATCTCCAGAACAGTTAGATTTAGGTAATAATTATAGAATACAGAAAACATGCAGAATTTTATGGGCTATCCGAATTTAACATCACATATAGGGTGTCTCGTTTAAAATAGAAACTTGCATCCATCACTAGTGTTTTGACACATCGAGTATAGATGAAAATAATGTTATGTTGTAGATCTCGAAAATTCAAAACAAAAATATTTTAAAACTTTTTTTGTATCTTCAGTAGTTAGCAAGATATTGCCCTAGATAGCACTACTAGGTCATCCTATGTATTTATATGTTTTTAATTTTTCATGTCATGTTATTTGAACCGTACGTACGCTTGATCAAAAATGCAGCAACGTAAATCAGGCCATTGTCATAATATTTAAAAAAATTGAACCTTTATGCGAAAATAGTTATAAATTCAGGGACTAAGATAAACATATCATATCTCGGAAACTAGACCTGATAGACCAATTACACCAAATCTGATGATATTTTTCAGTTCTGCATCCCAAAATTACGTAAGAACACTTACAAAATCGCAGGCACCAAAATGTGTGTTGGCCAGTGTAATCCAAGGCTAAATGCCTCTGGAATTTCTAAAATCCAAACGAGAATCTTCAGCCTACATTACTTACTTACGATTGAAATTTGATTTAGTCACTTCCTTTGAACGTCAAACAAAATAAATTCTCCCTAATAGGAAATAATCTCTCCTGGCGTCTGTTGTTTCAGGTAGAACTAGTAAAGCAAACAGAAGAAGGAGACGTCAGCAACTACCAGGCCAACGGCGAGTTCGATCTTATGAGTTTTTACGCCGTGAAGCACGTCCAGTTCTATTCCTGTTGTCCGGAACCGTACCCGGATATTACGTACACGATTAAGCTGCGTCGAAGGCCGATGTTCTACGTTTTTAATTTAATACTGCCTTGCATTCTAATCAATTGCATAGGTAAAAAAAAAATTAAGTTTAACACACTTTAAAATAAATTTGTTGCTTTTTCATTTCAGCGTTGTTGGTGTTTTACGTTCCGTCTGAATCCGGGGAGAAAGTCACGCTCGGCATAAGTGCTTTGCTTTCCATGACTGTTTTCCTGATGACTATTAGGGAAACTTTGCCGCCTACTGAAAAGACCCCCTTAATAAGTAAGTAAAATTCAATGTACTATGCCCGCCAAAAAAATCTATTTTTTTAGTTTGAATGCAGTTTTAAACTGTTTATCTTGCTATTTAGATCTTGTTTCAATGGTAATGTAAAAAGCACTTGGTCAGATTTACAGCAGGACATATTACATGTCTTAGATATTTTTGGCGAGCATAATACGTCATAAGTATTACTCGTTGCCTTAATATTTGATCCAACTATTATTGACATTTACATAATTAGGGTAATCAGGTAATCCGTCATATTTCGAAGTCTTTAGACTATTTTTTCTTCAGTCGTTTCTAAATATTTAGTGAAATGTCAATCAAAATTTCTAGAAAATATTTATTTTAAAATATTCAAAAATTTATTACAGAGAAAAAACAATGGAGTTTGTTAACACAAATGTTGAGTTTGTATCTACAAATTGTGCCTGAAATGAAGACAGGAATAATAAATGCGAAACGTTTACATGCAATTGTTGAGCAATATTTGTAGTACAACATGACTCTTTATTGAAGAAATCGTTTAATAAATTAATATTTAAGAGTACATGGTCCTTAAGTGTGTAACTTAAATTTGTAAATAAAGTGTAAATGTATCTATATACTGTTTAAAGAAATTGGATTTAACCTCCTAACCACAAAAAGTTTACTTAAAAACTAGATACGTATTTCGGCAGCTATGCTGCCATCTTCAGTAGATGCCTTCTTCTTGATCAAGAAGAGAAGTGACTGTGTCATGCCTATCGCTACATACTCGAATTCCTGTATTTGCTGCAAATAGGCTCCAAAGATGGGCGCACATACTCTCAGCTTTTGATTATGAAATACATTTTGTGTCATCTGAAAAAAATTACGCCGATTTTTTATGAAGATTGCCTTTACCAAATCAGTCTGATCCAATATCAAAATGGAATTATTTAAATACCGTACCAAAATGTGCTGATTTAAAAAATGTACACGAAACAGAATTCCCTATTGATTTTGAAAACATAAAAAAAGAAACGTCTAAAGATCAATTATTAAGTAAAGTTTTCTTTTATGTACTTAATGGATGGCCGTCAAAATGTCCATCTCCAGAATTTATGACGTTTTTTATGAGAAAAAACGAGTTAAATATTGAGCAAAATTGTCTACTTTGGGGTTATCGTTTGATTATACCTAAAAAATTTCGAGTGACATTATTAGAACAGTTACATGCTGCGCACTTAGGAGTGGTAAAGATGAAAGCTCTAGGTCGTTCCTATTTTTGGTGGCCGGAATTTGATCGAGCAAGTAGTATCAAATTGTAATACTTGTGCTAAATTTGGTAGTCTACCGCCAAGTGCACCCTTAGTTGTGTGGGATTGGCCAAAAGAATCTTGGACTCGTCTTCATGCAGATTTTTTCGGTCCCTGTTTAGGAAAAGAATAATAGTAATAGTCGACGCAACGTCGAAATGGGTGGAATGTTTTGAAGTGAATAGTCTGTCATCGACTATCGCTATTAGAGCTTTTAGAAATCTTTTTGCTAGATACGGTTTTGCAAGAGAAGTGTGTGTACGTATGCAACACTTATATACTAATTCGTTCCGCTCAAATGAAGCGTGCTCTCTAAAGCGAGCGTCTCACCGGATTGCGTCAACCAAGTCAAGCAACACGGAACCTGCCAATGGCCCATGATCGGTGTTCATTAAATCTCTCTTATTTTTGTATATGAAAATGGTTTCAAACCCGTCTAATTCCCTGTTGCTTGATGTTGCTTTTACTAACCTAAGATTGTTTAAATCTATTTCATGACTAGTGTCAAAAATATGTTGGACAACACTGGATTTTTTTAATTCAATTGTACTTTAAATGAGCTCAGTGTTCTTTAAAGCGAGTCAATATATTTCTTTTTGTTTGCCCAATATATTTTTTAGTACACCCTTGACAAGATATTTCATAGATTCCTGATTCTGATTTGGCTTTAGGGTTTGCCAGTAAACGTTTTAAAGTATTATTATTAGTATGTGCGATTGTGTACCTCTGCGTTTTAAAAACGCTATTTAAACCTTTGCGACAGGATTTGTCAAACGGAATTTTAATGTATTTGGATATGTTTGTTTCTACCGGTAACAAAGTGGTAAGTTTTTTGATGTTGGCTTTGTTTACAATTTTTTACAATTGTAAACGTTTAGGCATGGTAGCGATAGACATGCCACAGTCACTTCTCTTGTGATCAAGAAGAAGGCATCTACTGAAGATGGCAGCATAATTGGCGAAATACGTATCTAGTTTTTAAACAAACTTTTTGTGGTTAGGGGGTTAAATCCAATTTCTTTATACTACAAACCACACTCTCCAATACATTTTAATACTATACTTATTGTTTTAAATTCTATTTTTTATAGAAGTTTGTGTTTTTATTTATGGAAAAATTAAAAAATTAAAGTGTTTATTAATATAGTATATGAGAAATAGTACTCCTACTACTGTTGTAGTATTATTTTATTGACCATATGTAAGCAAATCAGACATTGTGTGTTCTCTCAAATTTTTTTACTCTGTTCTATGCATTGTGTAAATATACTACACCTAATAGAGACTGCGCTGAGATAAATTTCGGCAGTTGTTGGACAATCTTATACATGAGCCTTGTACAGCTTAAGAAAGTAAACTTACTTCTTTAATTCAAAATTGAATAATAATTTTACTAAAAACGTATGTAATCATTTTTCAGGTCGAGGTGGAAATAAGACTGACTTTTTTTAAACAAGTTCAACAATTGTCTTAAGAATATCTACAACTCCTTTTTACATTTAATTGTAGAGAATTTCACTTTGTCATTTCTCTCTGTGTACCATCAAATGCTTAAAACGAACTTTACTGGAATTTAATGCATTTTAGAAACACCACGCAAATTACAAACCGAAGACTGAATTTTGCAGTACAAATTCAAAGGAAGCACGCTTCATATTAATTTAATTAATTTGGCGTTGCACGTTGAACGAAACCACATATTAATGCACTGTTATTGCAGAATTTAATCTTGTACCTACAACACAGTAGAAACATGTTAACGCGGTATTGTCTGCAAATTGGATAACAGCAACACGTGATAATTACAAAGTTCGAGACACGAAATTCGATCTAACTTTCGAAATTATAACCACAACCAGCAATATTACAAAACCATAACTAGTAAAGAAAATGTGGCTAGATATTTTTAGGTTTTTCACATTCATTTAATCAACCGAAAAAGACAGCCGCCCCTAAATTTCAAATAGACACATAAATCAGATTGTTCTCCGACGTCGTCGTCCGGGGGATTATAAAATTTTGATAACGTAATCGATTTTCTAATAAACTCCCGAATTATCTTTGGCAGACACTGGATGAAAGCGACCATACGAGCGCTCTTAAATATCAATCTTTTCCAATGTTTTGTTGAACAAAAAAATTTAATAGCCCATTAAAAAATAAAACTCATTAAATCTGCAATAAAAGCATTCTAACACCCAAGTGTCGTTTATCGTGTCCTTTAAAACTATTCAAATTAGTAGGGGATTAAAACGGTCAAATGATTTAAGTTACAGAACTGCAGAAGAATTCCAGAAAAATAAGGCAATTTAAGTTGTAGAATTACAGAAGCATTATCAAAATAGTCGCACAAGAAAAGACTTTTAGGAAAGAGAAAGATGTTACATACTGGTAGGAGTTGAAAATGGTTGTTACTGTAAAGCCCTTGAACTTAGTAGCGAAACAAATAAGAACTGCTAATTACTTATTTTATTGGTTTTGTTGCTTTACAAATGTTATTATTTCTTTTTTTTGACCATTTACAAATATTTATAAATATTCATGTTTATATTAAGAATTATTAACAAATAAAGATTATTACGTTTAGTAAATTTAAGTGAAAAAAGTGTAATTGATTTTTGCCGCTAGCCCCGGACAGACTTTTGCAGTATCTGTAAAGTTGGCTTTTGGGAAAAAGTGAGCTTTGGAAAGAAAGCTCACAATTTCTAAATATCTTTATAACTTTTTTAGAAAAATTTTGTGCAAATCGTTTTTGATTGCAGTGAAAAACTCGAGCAGCCTCTGTACAGCTGTTTCAGCCCTGCTTGGGGCTTCTTCAGCAGATACATAGCTCGACATTCCCACTGCAAACAAAAACGACTTGTCCAATTTATTCGCAATTGCGATGTAAGAGTGATGAACAGATAAAATAGCGACATCTTACTATCGCTTTTTGACCTGACATTGCAATAGAATAGACAAATTGAAGCGGGATTTGCTCCTAATAAGTCCCCCATGCAAGGCGGCCATGCTTGCTGTCAAAGCATAATGAAAGTTTTTAGAAAATTGCGAATAAATTGGACAAGTCGTTTTTGTTTGCAGTGGGAATGTCGAGCTACGTCTCTGCTGAATAAGCCCCAAGCAGGGCTGAAACAGCTGTAGAGATGCTGCTCGAGATTTTCACTGCAATCAAAAACGATTTGCACAAAATTTTTCTAAAAACTTTCGTTATGCTTTGACAACAAGCATGGCCGCCTTGCATGGGGGACTTATTAGGAGCAAATCCCGCTTGAATTTGTCTATCCTACTGCAATGTCAGGTCAAAAAGCGATCGTAAGATGTCGCTATTTTATCTGTTTATAATTTTTTGTTTACAAAATTTTCGATTTCTGTAAAAACTTCTTTGAGGCACTTTGTAACGTAGAATCCATTAGTGTTTACATGATATTTTTCTGAGACGCATAGTTTTTGGGATATAAGCTAAATTTCTGAATTTTTTTATGAAATATCCTGTAAATTTTACATTTTTGAAAAGAGAATAAATTTACCTTTCAGAAATATAAAACACATGGTATATTAATCAAAAAGTTTGCGAGATATACGTAGTTTTAAATAATCTTTACAATACTAGATACAATTACTCCAAAATGTCGGACAGTATCACAAAAAAATATTAAGTACCGGAGGATCGGGTACTGGTACATCAAACCATTGAACTGAATCGCACATCCGTAGCAGGCTTCTCGTCTCTATGGTATAAACTCTTAAAAAGAGGACTTGAAAACTGTATTTTCTTAAATATTTCTAAAACTGTTTGAGATAAAGAATGGAAATGTGATAAGCAAGACATATGAATTATAGGGATCGATACGCTGTAGGCAAAAGTCAACATTCTTCACCAGAAGCAAGTAAGTTATTATTATCGTATCCAAGAAAACAATGCACAGATTTGACAATAATACTAATTTTGAATCAAATATTTCATATATCACCCAAGCATGTTATTAATAACTTAAATACCATGCGATCAACGGAATTTATAATTAGAGCAGGCTGTGATATTTTTCAAAAGTTGCCAACACACGCTTAAAGTTTGAAATAAAAAAAAATAAGTGTCAGAATTGTGACAGTTTTTTTTTAATTTTATTGATTGATAATAAACGGATTTTTCTTGTGGAACCCCTCCTAATATTCTAAAAAAGGATTTAAACCAGCATTCATACAAAATAAATTAACAAATTAAAGATTATATAAAGCATGAGCATAACCTCAAATATAACAATTGTCAACTTATGATTTATTTCTCATTGTATTCAACTACACAGCATAAAATAACACCAATCACAGCCTCCTCTAATTATGAATTCCTTTGATCACCCAGTATTGCTCCTACACAGTGTGTCTCCCGATGGACCTAACTATACTTGTAAACTTCCTTATTTTGCATTTTAGGAAAAATAGTCCTCATAAAAAGTTTTGCTTCTTGTAGCAAGTTCTCGGCCACTATTAAAATTTCGAAATAATGTACAGGCTGATTAGAAAACGAGACAACGTGAAATTTGGTTACGAATAAAATACTTTTTGCTGGAAATTAAAGTTTGTAAAGATATTACTAAAAACGATGTTTGTAGTGTCAACAGAAGCTCAAATATCTAATCCGAACGTAACGTTATACTATTGTATCTTAAAGTTGATTTTCTTGTCTTCATTATGATTAATAATTAAATAGACATTTTCTTAATAAATGGATTGGAAAGGTCCTATTAGATGGCCTCCTCACTTTCCAGACATTACTCCATTCGATTTTTTATGGGGAATTCTCAAGCAAAAAGTTTATGCAATTGATTTCCAGAACGAAGAAAATGTTTTAAAACTAAAAATTACAGAAGCTGAATACGAATCATTTTTTACTATTTCACCCTTAAACGAATAATAAAGGAATTAACTGAAATTAACCTCCGCCCACAATAATTTTTATATCCGAAATACGTATAACTATTTTAGTTTTTCATCATTCACAATAATTTTATTAAAAATTTGCCACAAATCGGCTAAATTGCAAAAGAGCCCTCAAGCGTTGTCGGCCCTAATTGAGTCCTCATCAGCAGTAGAGCTGTTCGAGAATCCATCTGTAATTTGACCTATCCAGCCTCATCCATGGACAGCGCCTAGTTGCAGACACAATTAGCATGTCACTGCATTATTTTTAAGTTAGCTTCAAGTCGGCTAGATGAGGTTCTCAAGCATCCTTTGTTTAGCTGTTTCCACCCTAATTAGATCAGATGTGACTAAATATTACACCATTTATTACATTATAAATATCAACATATATAATAGCGACATCTTACTATCGCTTTTTGACCTAACATTGCATGTTAGGTCAAAAAGCGATAGTAAGATGTCGCTATTTTATATATTCATCATTCTTACATCGCATTTGCGAATAAATTGGGCAAGTCGTTTTTGGTCTGCAGTGGGAATGTCGAGCTACGTTTCTGCTGAAGAAGCCCCAAGCAGGGCTGAAACAGCTGTCCAGAGGCTGCTCGAGGTTCTCACTGCAATCAAAAACGATTTGCACAAAATTTTTCTATTATAAATATCACAATAATTATTTTGATATTAGTTTTAAAGTGAACTGGTAATCATAGTACGCAATAGCATCGTGGTTCCTCATCATTATCGCCTAGTTAAATCAAATTTAGTCGCGAGATGTCGCGGTTTAAACTGTATATTGCATCCACGCGTAAAACTACTGTCACACAAGGCGATTTTTGATTGACAAAAAATTCGCTGTTGGTTCTCGAGCTACTTTTCTGCTAATGAGACCCTAATTAAGTCCGAAATAGCTGCACACACAATCAAGCATTGCAATTTGGGTGACTTGTAGCAAATTTTAATTAAAATTAATTGTACATAATGAATACAAATATCACAATAACTCCTTTATTATTCGTTTAAGTGTGAAATAGTAAAGAGTAGTGTGTATTTAGAATTTGTTATTTTTTCGTTTCCCAACAAAAAATTTAGGATGTTCCATTAAAGAAAACTTTACATATGAAAATATTTTGAGATCCCAATGCGCAATTTTTTTTTTATATACACCGTGTAATCAAATAAGTTTCACATGTTAAAACTGTAAGTTCTTTATCACTTAAGAAAGTGATTTCTGCAAATATGAATTTTATTGGTGAAAAATTAAAGAAATTAAAACCCCCCAGAGCCCGGAGACTTTCTGTTTGAAAACCTCTGACTGGCCGTGTATCAGTATCTACAAGCGCATCATAAAACGTCGTAAAACAATAAAGCGTCATGGAACTGAAGGGCACTAGGTTAAAATCTTCGCTTATGTAATTCCATAACTGAATAGAATTATAAATATCCATCGCGTTGCTTATTAAATTAATCAATTTTCACGTAATTGTTAATAGTTTTCTGCTTACAAAACTGTAAAAATAAATAAAAATTAGAAATTCCATTTTCTAAAATTATTTTACTAATTCATACGTATTCATCGTGTACTTTATTTGTTTGTCGTCAATAAACTGCATTGTTATTTCTTTATTGCGCAAAATGTTTAAGAATGTCTTTTCTTTCTGCATTTCGGAAAATCGTTATTGAATGCAGTCATTGCTTTTATTATTTTATGGAACCAAAACAATAAAGCGTCATCGAACTCGAACTACGAAGAAACGTACTCGTTAGTGGAAATAATTAACAAAGCGACAGTCAATCAAAGCGACTAATATTTTTTTTAAATCACTTTAATACGCGAAATTAGCACTGTAAATCTGTAAATCATATGTACTATTGGTTTACAAAGACCAGGATGTCAAGATCTAATTATTGTCGATTATCTAATAAAACAGATCAGAATTCTGATCAATGCAAGCAAATTTAAATTGTTCTCCTTTAACCATAATGCACACACGGGCCACGACCGAGAGGTTGTGAATTTGAACTCTCGTCTTTAATGAGTCGGTTTTTCTATTTTATTGTGTTCCAATAAAGCTTTTAAAATGCCATCAAGCAATTGAATTTTGCTGGAATTTTGTTTTATAACGTTGTTTTTGTGCACGGCCGACCAGAAGTTCTCAAACAAAAGAGTCAATACTCCTCTAATAGGTATTTTTTTTTTATTTTTGAGCTAGACTTTTGGTAGTTGCAGCATTAATTCTCTTACATGATAAAGAACTTGCGGTATTAACATGTAAAACTAATTTGATTATACCCTGTATATAACCACTGTGATGCTGAGTACAAACAATTCATTTTTGGTAATTTGAATGACTTCATAGCTCCAGTAATAATGAAATTAGCAATAGTGCGGCAGTAATGTTGATCACCCTGTATATTTTTTGTTTGTTTGTTTATAAATATTATTTGCATTTCTTATTTACTGTTACTGGCTTCATGCTCACGTATTGTCACGATCACGTCACGATTGTCGCTTCGATCGAACGTCGCCTCCCTGGACTGTTGTTTCCGATCGCCACAAAACACAACTCACAAACCACCAATTTTATTAAGTCATAAATGAAAATGACAATGATACATTCTAAATACTAATTACCGCAAAATGACTAATAATGAATGAATCCTAATTGCTGACGTACCCCTGATTTATAAGTTCCCCCCTATGCTACCCATGCCGGATGTCATAAAGTGCGTTTTCTAAAAGTTTGGGTCAACGGACGAATATCAAAAAGTCAGAGTCTCGCGAAAACACAATGAAAAAGCGAGCGCATTAATTAGTTTCTAATAAAAATAAAATCCATCGATCCAGCGCAAGTACGGTTTAATAACTTCGGATTTTTCTTTAGGAATTTGCTTATCACGCGTTCGTGCGGGGACGTTCCTTAACCTTTAGTTATTTAAGCCGGGTCGCATCGAACCCGTGTCAATAATCGCACCTGCGAACTGGAATTAAACAATAAAACATGTGTGTTGAATTTTGTGTAAAAGCGAAAGTAAAATTAATTTAGAAAATGATTTCTATCAAATGTGACAGTATTACTTTATGTAATAAATTATTATCGAAATATTTCATAATTTTATTAAAGCTAATAGAATCATTGATTAAAAAATCACTTAGAGCCAAACAACACGAGCGGGTTTTCCGCCGCGTTATACACGCCGCGAGTTACACGTCTGAATGGAAACCGTGCTTACAAACGAGTGAAACCAGAAGAACAGAATAAACGTTGCGTTCCGTTCGTATAGTTTCACTTGTTTGTAAGCACGGTTTCCATTCAGACGTGTAACTCGCGGCGTGTATAACGCGGCGGAAAACCCGCTCGTGTAGATTGACCCTGAAAGTACTTAACATAATTTTATTATCTGGAGATTTTTAACGATATATTTTAGATGCCCATTCTAAGAATCCTTTTTGTTTTGAAGGTAATTTGTAGACGTTAAAAACGACATTTAAATTTAACAGTGTTCATATATTACAAATTGTTATTCTAGAATTATAGTAAATTTAAAATGGGGGTCGACGGAAATTTTTATCTTCTGGTAAGGGATAAATGCATAAAAAATGTTGGAAATTCCTGTTCTAGACATGCAAGGCTCACAGAAATATAAAATTGTAGGAGCAGACGATTATACAATCACTAACAAATAAATATCTTCGAAGTTACGTTTACAAAACCAGATATTAAATTTAACAATTACTAGTTATTGAGAAATGTTAAATTTGATAACAGATGACGTGACAATTTAACCGCATTGAACACCCCAAATTGAGAATCCTTAGACAAAAATCGGGCTCGAAGGAACGCTTTGTAGGGTCGTTTGTTCGTTCGATTTTCGGAATTTACATCAGTCGAAAAAGCATTCTTAGAACATTCAAACACATTTCGCTTCTCCCCGACTCAGCACTAATTCTCGATACACATAAAATTGACAAAATGTGGGTTGAATGTGTATTCACTTCGTTTTACACCAAACTGAACACATATAGTGTCAACTCACCTAGTAATACAATAAGCAGATTATTTATACATACAGAATGTATTACGCTATATGTAACATGGAAGTTTGCACGAGAGCAAGAACAATGTCGTTCAAATTCAAATCATATCCGATTAATTTTCCTTATTAGAGTAAGGCCTTTTACCTCTTTTCAAATGTATTTCACTGGAGACAAGTGTATCGGCAATGGTTTCTAAGGAAATTACAAGATAATAAATTTTCAAAGATTTTAACTTCCTTGTAAATTTACCGGACTTAAAATTTCGTACTTTAATAAAATTGATAACCTTCATTCATAACACCATAAAATTTTTACTGTCAAAAATAATAAGTACAGATATTAAGCTGGTCCAAAATAAAAAGTGCGCACAATTTTTGTTCTGATTGAATTAAATTGAGGTTCACAAAATTGTGTTATGAACTATTCAAAAATGATAACACAAAATTTTACGTAAGTATATCGAGTGTCATAGAAATAAGTACATTAATTTTAATCAGTAACACTACTCGTCAAATGAAACAATTTTTCTCTATATCATTTTTTCCGAATCACCAATTTCTTTTTAAATTCCCCCCACCCCATAAATTAACGAATCCGCTGGCATTGTTCTAATCACAGGTTCTAAGAATGGGCAGTATTTTCATTTTTTTTGTTGCTTAGAAACGGTCGTTTCTAAGCAACTTAAAAAAATAGATGACTTTTGAAAATACTTTGCTGTCACCTTTGTCAAGCGTCTGAACTGAAATAGCTCTTCTTGTACAATGCCTATATTTTCAAATTATGAATGCACTGGTATTGTATTAATTTATGGTAAAAGCCATAGCTGTAGCCCGACGCATTTACCGGGAACGGTTTCTGAATCGTCGCATGCCGAATGTTCGTACATTTGTCAGAGTGGTGCAGCATCTCTGAGAACACGGTTCCTTTAAGGCTGCAGCTTACGATAGTGGTTGACAACGTCCAGACAGTTGCAGACATTGAGACAGCTATTTTTGATAACGTTAGAAGTCGACCCGGATTCATTAATATTATAAGTGTGGTTTATACAGACACTAAAACCAATAACTAAACATTAATAACTATCAACTAAGAAATTAAAAGGCCGTACTGATACGAAGCGGTTTATACAACTTCACTAAAAATTAAGAATTCGTTTATTTCAATTCTAATGCTTGGTTTATACAGTCACTAAAACTAAAACTAAAAATTAACTAAAACTAAAATTAAAACTATGCAAAAGTTTCCATTTATACAAGCAAAAATCACGCATGCTCGTTGCACACCTAGCTGTGAAAGTTCCGTGAAGGGAATATTAACTGGAGAGAAAGTACAGTCAAATTTACGGTCATCCTGCCTTTTCCACTAAGAATTTAAATAAACGAATTCTTAATTTTTAGTTGAGCTATATAAACCGTTTCATATCAGTACGGCCTTTTAATTTCTTAGTTGATGGTTATTAATGTTTAGTTATTAGTTTTAGTGACTGTATAAACCACACTTTAGTGGAAAAAGCGGGATGACCGTAAATTTGACTGTACTTTCTCTCCAGTTAATACTCCCTCCATGGAATTTTCACAGCTAGGTGTGCAACGAGCATGCGTAATTTTTGCTAGTATAAGCGGAAACTTTTGCATAGTTTTAATTTTAGTTTTAGTTAATTTTTAGTTTTAGTTTTAGTGACTGTATAAACCAAGCATTAGACAAACTTTTGACATTGCGTCAGGTTTGTTCACGTCATCGTTACTAGGCAACAGTCACAGTGCAGCGATATTGTATAATCTCCAGTGGCGGACAGTGATATTTTTAAATAATTTTATGCCCGGTCTTTTCATCTCTGATTAACCGTTGATTAATTCCCATAGAAACAATTGTCACTATAATTGTAACTTTAGGAATAAATCAATGGTTAAAGTTAATCAGAGATAGAAAGACCGGGCCTAAATGCATTTAAAAAAGTTGTTACTCTTGACCAGTTTTATTGTTAGTTGAAATTAATGTACTTATTTCTGTGAGACGTTGTATAAGCCGCAGCCGTTCACAATATTTTGGACCCTAGAGGGCTATGCTCTTTTTTTCGTAAGTTACGTTAAGTTACGTAGGTGTATTTTGATGGAAATTAAAATCTGACATGAAAAAATGATGGTAACGATGTGGTGTCACCTCAGCTGTACTGACTATGTTGCCAATACGTAAATAACTATGGTAGCACAATTATTGTATAAAGTAACTTAAAACAAATAAATTTTTTATAATAATCTTGTCAAAACGCCAAAAGTTATAAGTTGTAGAACTAAACGTGCATTAGGGAAGACGTTTAATTTGATTATAAAAAGGATCGCCCAGATTTGAAGAACTCTAGTGTTAACAGAAGAATCTGAAGAGGTGCACGTTGTTGGAGGTGGTGAAAGTCGACAGAATTCTAAATGAGGTTTAAATGATCATGGAAAAAGTTCTAAGACACCAGCGACAGCAAGAAGATCCTACTCTTAATAAAATAAATAATTATCAACTGTTTATTCTGAACGATACCTCTCGTTTTCACAGAATCTTCAGTCGAGTTTGCAACAGTGGCTGTGGTAATTTTCTAAAATATAATGTAACATTAAAAATGAACGTCAAATTCTTTTCTGACAATGTATTTTTTAGTGATACCAACAAAAATGTCGCTTTGGCAGAGCCTGTTCTGAGTCTCAAAAGATTGTGAACAGTTAAATAAGAATTCGGATTTATTTCTGCACCAAAATTGAATTATTGATATAAATAATTCCTAATTCCTTTCTGGAATAAAAATCGTTTCATTTAAAATTGCCACGCCAACTTAGATAAACAAAGTATCAGATTCATATAATTTTCTTTGTTATTTCTCACACATTCTCACATTGTTAATATAAAGCCTGTGGCGGCTTGCATTTTGCCTGGGAAACCGAAACTGAAAAGATTATCCATTTAGTATCAATTTTTTTTATTGTTACCTGACTGTTGATTTTTAAAGTTATTTTTTTTATATTTATTTAATTAATTATTCTCAGAATTTCCTTCCTTCCTGGTAAAATTATTGTGTTTCCAAAATTGGGCTTACGGGAAGCAAAACAAGGCCATTTTGGGAAAGTTTTGTACCAAAATTTCGTTACTAAAAAGTTTTTTTTTTATATTTTTTTTAAGAATTAAGTACTTACAGAAAGACTTTATCGAGTAATAATAACTGTGTTTCTTGATTAAAAGAAATTGTTCAGTCTCTTTTATTATTGTTTGTGTTGGTTATTATTTTGTTCGTAACTTCTTTTTTGTTTGCTAATATCATTGGTTCTCTATAAATATATTTTGTACTTTGTTTTTTTTTGAACAGATAAAACAGTGACATCTTACAATCGCTTTCTGACCTGACATTGCAGTAGGGTAGACAAACTGAAGCAGATTTGCTCCTAATAAGTCCCCTATGCAAGGCGGCCATGCTTGCTGTCAAAGTATATTAAAAGTTTCCAAAAAATTTTGTGCAAATCGATTTTGATTGCAGTGAAAACATCGAGCAGCCTCTGTACAGCTGTTTCAGCCCTGCTTGGGGCTTCGTCAGGTCAAAAAGCGATCGTAAGATGTCGCTGTTTTATCTGTTCATAACTCTTACATCGCAATTGCGAATAAATTGGACAAGTCGTTTTTGTTTGCAATGGGAATGTCGAGCTACGTCTCTGCTGACGAAGCCCCAAGCAGGGCTGAAACAGCTGTACAGAGGCTGCTCGATGTTTTCACTGCTATCTAAAACGATTTTCACAAAAATGTTTGTTTTTTTTGTTCGTTAAAATTGTTATTTTGTTAAAATATTTATTTCATTTTATCTCTTTATTGAAGCCGTTTGAGTAAGAGAAAAGAGAGTGAGAGAGAGAATAGAAAGGGGTTGTAAGTTTCGAACATTTTTGTTTTCGGTCTGTGTAAAAAGTTTTAGGGTGAGAATCTTCTTTTCTGTCCCTTTTCTCAAAAATCCGCGAAAAAGCCTTACACGAGAAACGTGAAAAATCATCCCAAATATTTTGAAGCTTGTAAGGAACCTAAGAGCAAATTGGATTCTTGTAAATATTTTTTGTGGATAGGAGTTAAATATCAAATCCCCATTTCTTTACATCGTGAGTAAAACTGAAAAATCTTCTGTTTTTCGAAGTACACTGCTTTAAGAAATTAACGCACCATGCAATAAAATAATTGGCATTCCTATGAAACAGCTAAGCATATGAGGTTCCTTTTCTAACATTTATTTACATTTGGGTATCACTTAAGGGAGTTGAAATTAAATCACAAGCAGGTTCATTAACCGTAATATCATTAAAAAAATTGTTGCAAATCGTTTTTGATTATAGAGAATCCCTCGAGCAGCATCTGTACAGCTGTTTCAGCCCTATTTGGGGCTTCATCAGCAGAAGCGTAGCTCGAGAGTTCCACTGCAAACCAAAACGATTCGACCAAGGTTAATCGCAATTGCGATGTAATAGTAATGATTATTTTAAGCAGCCACATTCTACGATCGCTTTTTGACCTGACATTGCATAGCCTCCTTGCATGGGATGATTTATTATGTACCAAATTGGCTTCAATTTATCTATCCTAATGCAATGCCAGGTCAAAAAGCGATCGTAGGATGTCGCTGTTTAAACTGTTCATAAAATCATCATCGCAAAAAATTTCGCCGAATATTAATTAACACGTTTCTTAAAAACATTTTGAATTATATCAAAATTTGGTGTGATAGGTGTATCCAAAAATTTCAAATTATAAATTTAAACAGATACCTGTTCTGCTCATATTCGATTAATGAACCTGCATAAACTATCCCAAGTAGTAATATCCGGCTCATTTTGGACGAAATGTCGACGCTTTGTCGACACTGTAATTTGGGCACGACACATTTTTAAGGCACACTGTCGACTTTCGGAGCGTTGTAAGTGGGAAATGGGACCAAAATGTCAGTCAAAATGTGTTCTAATTAATATCTAAAATATGTCCAAACGTGATTCTAAAGTATACCTAAAACTTTTCTAAAATGTGTCTCGATAGCGTCTTTCGTTCCCATCATGTGTCTAAAATAAAACATTGATGTGTTCACAATGTATCTGTTTTGTGCCGAACTTGATCAAAATATGTTTGGATTATGTGTCCAAATATAAATTTGTATGTGTCTGGTGTGTGATCACATTGTTTCCAAAATGTTTCCATTGTTCTGATCTATTTATAGTCACAAAGTCGGCAAAGATTGTTCTAAATTTTACCAGAATTATTATTTCCTATCCAGTAGTGTAGCAAAATAAACCTAAGTAGACACAAATTAAGTTTATTTTCGATACATTTTCGATACATCATGAAGACAAAATTGAAGGAGTTGAATGTTAAACATGTTCATCTTCTTAGGCCGAAACAAACAAGATTTTACCTCTGTATATCTGGATTACTCGAGTAGATACTACTGCGAACCCATGTTTACTGATAATAGTTGACATGGTACTTCTAAAAATTAAACGCGCCTTACAAATACTGAGTAATTAGATTTTTAAATTTTTGTCCATAAAAATTTTTTTTTTTAATACTCCGAAAAATCAAATACCTATAATATTTTATTATTCAGGGCATTATGTTTACTAAAATGTTGTCCTAAATAGTGTCGAAAGTTCAAGTTTGAAATAATAATCGAAAAACCAGATTTTTTTTTACTTTCGTGTCGAAGCGTTTGCATGTTGAAACATGGCGTATTATGTATGGCTGTGGTAGGGCGTCCAAAAAGGAACATGTTTCCACAATGTGAAAAAAATTTGCCTACAAATTGTCTACACTGACACATGTGAAACCGGAAGAAACAATTTAAATTTATGTATCCAAATGTACGCGTGATGTAGCCAAAAATTCGCTGCAATGTGAGTAAACGGTCACACAGATACAATTCGGTAACCTGTAAGAAACCTGCGTTTGGTATGCGTCCAAAATGCATCTTTATTTAGCAGTGGATACATTTCAGAAAATTTGTATTTGAAATTGCGCCTGTGGTGGCTGAAATAGACGAGAATCGAACACAACACATTCGTATTTCGTAACCTCACTTTCAGCGCTTTCGAAATTTGTTTACATGTTTTGTACTGTACCACATTTATCGTACGCGCATTACGTACACAATTTATTTATTTATTAATTCATTATTATTTATTTTATATTTATTTATTGATTTACAGAACACATTTGTAGAAACAAAATGAAAATTATGTGCGTAAAATGTTTCCGTACGGATCTGTATGTGCCCGTACAAACACATCGTAGAAACAATAAAGAAACTCTATGTTTAAAATGTACCCATACGGAAATTATTGTGTCTACTTAACTCATTCCAGTAACAGAATAGAAACATCGTGACAAGAAACAAATCAGACAAACTGAGTCTATTTAGTGTCGACTCATCTGTGCCCAGATATATTTAAAGAATCCAAATTAGAGATATTTTAAACATATGTGTTTCAAATGTAACCATTTAGACACTTACATTTTTTTGACACATTAGTTGGAAATGTGTAGACACAAACATAAATATTTTGGACACAATTTGCACTGAGGCAGAAGTGCTATAAAAAGTGTCGACACGATTCACGCACAAGAAAATTGTGCCCGAGTTTTACCATAAATTGCTGCTTGGGATTGACACAAAGTCATAAAAAAAAATTACGATACGAACATTTCGGTTACTGCTTATCGAACAGACTTTTTAGGATAAAAGCAGAGACATAGTACTTAATGCTGAAAAAGCTGGCGTTTTTCAGAAAAATATCCTTTCGCCTATTCTGTGCTCTATGTATACACACACAAAATTATTAAGTAAAGACGAAACTAAAAGTCTTATTAAATTTCATCGTGACAAAAGCAAGAAAATGAACCAATCAATACAATGAACGAAAACGTGAAGTCTCATCAAAGTTGGGTTCATTTTACTTGTTGGCTAGAAATTGATCTAAATTATTTCTAGCTAATTATTTTTTTTTTAAATATCAAGACCTTTAATTTCATTAAATATGTCATTCGCATGAACATATTTCCAATAAAAGTTCTTGTAGTATAAATACTTTCACGTTATCCTCTTAGCGAAATGAGATAAACGAAAATCATATTAACCGAGACTGGTCGCCTGATTAACTTCTCTTTTCAGTATCTCCTTCAATCTTTTTGTATAGACGAAGCTCGGTTTGAAGTCTTGAAACGACGAATTTAAGCCAGATTGAATTTGCACTTTCTTCAATGCCGAAACTTCATTATTTTGCTTGCTCGTTGTTCCCAAACTTTTTAATTTTAATCTCGAATGGCAATCTCCTGCACTTCTTTCCCTTGCTGAAAAGATAACCGCATACTACTGAGCCGGTCTAATTAAATCCCCAACAACTTCGTACACTTGTGCTATTTTCGGACGGTATTTAAAATATAAAATATTTTCAAACGTGCTAAAAACTAATAAAGTATTTGCAATAAGCAAGCAGCTTGATGTGCCACTTCTCAGAATTAAATTTAATTTCTCCGTCGACGGGGTCGTGACGAGAATAATTGCTTGTTTATTTACTTCTAGTTTTTAGTTGAGACTATTAATGTACGAGTTCTATATTTAACTGAAGACAAGGACAAAAATAAATAAGAACATTACTTCCTTAATAATCGGGATTTCTGTACATTTAAATTAACTACATATTAAAAATAAATTGCAATATGATACAAAGTGGAAACGTAAAACAGAACGAATAGCTAAAACAGCGACATCCTACGATCGCTTTTTACTAACATTGCATAGGGATTGATAAACTGAAGCGGGTTTGCTACATAATAAGTTACCCCATGCAAGGCGGCCGTGCTTGCTGTCTAAGCATAAAGAAAGTTTTAAAAAACTTTGTTGCAAATCCAATTACAGTGAAACCCTCGAGCAACCTCTGTACAGCTGTTTCAGCCCTATTTGGGGCTTCTTCGCAATTGCGAATATAACGGTCAAGTCGTTTTCGGTTTGCAGTGGAAATCTCGAACTACATTTCTGCTGAAAAAGCCCCAAATAGGGCCGAAACAGCTGTACAGAGGCTGTTCGATGGTTTCACTGCAATCAAAAACGATTTGCAACAAAAATTTTGTAAAACAGAACGTTTGGAAGATCAGCCTTGAACAATGAAGCTTTTACTCTCTTAAAATTCCAAGAAGTAGGTATCGGCTACTACTAATAATGTTCTTCTACCGAGTGTGTTTTAAACTCGGTAGGAGTACAAAAAGGACCTTGAAAACACTATATTGCTGTAAAAGCAACATTTCTGTCGTGCGACATATCATTTGAACGGATCACGACATCTACCAGAAAATAGATTTCGCCTCACGTTTCATTAAGTTCTGGAAATTCCGTAAGACAGTCAACCAGTTGATATGAAATAAGAGAACTCATAAATACAATAAGAGTGCAAGAATTGGTTAATTCCTGACGTGATTTACTATTTGACAACACGTCTTATTCCTTGACGCCATTTTTCTACAATTTCGTTATTTACAGTCAATTTCAGTATCTATTTTTTTGTGTAACAATATTTTTTTCCTTCAAACTCATTTATTACTCAGGTTAAGTCACTAAATGCCAAGGGCCGTATTGCACGGTGATATTTCTTATACATATAAAATTTCATCTGTTTCTGTCACTTTGTAACAAATTTATGCAAATTTTGCACAAAAATGAACATCATGTCAAACGGCTCTTTTCTGTAAGTTTTTCGCAAATTTTATTCAAGAAATATCATGATGTCATACGGACCTAAGCAAATCTTTTAAATATGGACGAAGAAAATCCTTTCGTTTATGACCCTTTTATATCAAAAGTAGACTGCTCGTATTTTCCGAAATGAATTAGGTTTGCGGCCAGAGATGCATGTCGGCGTATTTAAAAGTACATGATTCCGAGTTGGAAGATAATTAACAATAGGCATTAAAATATTTATAACAGTGGAAAAGCGGTGGGCGCGATGCTAATTCGAAACGGATCTGAGGAAATGGAAATAGAAACGTATTACGAAACAATGCCGATCCTGCTTTTGTTTTTTTTTATGCCCTGACCAGGCAATGCTTTCAGGATTCCGTCAGCTGAATTACGGGCAGAAAGTATAATTTTCAGCCAACAACAAAAAAGATTTGTTCGCCCAAAACAGCACTCAGACCGACCGATTAAATTTCTTTTCAGAACTTTATCGTCACTGTTTATTCGTATTACGAACCAATAAAAGAGAGTAAAGAGAGAAATTTCTGTTCACATCTGAAATTCTTAATGAAATCCGCCTTTCCCAAAGGATTTAACGCAAATACATTCAAGCGAAATGAAAACAAAGTTAAATATTTTAGATTTTTTTTATTATTTTTTTCTGTGATTCTATACACTTCATTTAATTAATTTACTTTACTAAATTATCATTACTCATTTGAAAATACAAAATATAACACATGCAACTTATATAACAAAAGCATTAGTTAGCTTGTAGTATACCAAGAAATGAAATCATACTAGTATAACATGTAAAAAAGAACAAGCTTGCATTGCACTACCTCGCAGAAGCGAAAAATATCAACGGTGGGTCATGAAAGAGCCCCATGTGTGCATTAATGTAGTTCCCTGTGCAAGCCAATTCTTCGAAATACCGGGGTGAGCTTTAACTCCTCACTTCGCTCTAAATCATAATAAATACTCCAGAGAAGAAAACTCGCGGAGAGTTCCAAGAATGACTTAGCCTGTCTAACTCGCATCTTAAATTTCCTCGCAACGAAGTTTTAAAAATTTATTTTGTCAGTCAATTTTCGCGATTTAATTTAAATAAAGTGTAACTGAGAAGCATCCACGACCGGCGAGAATGAGTTTAAATAAAATAGGATCATTGTTGTTTAACATCGGAGTCTAATAGAATTTTATAGATGTGAATTGACTTTAGTTGATCTTCACTTCTGTCTTTCACATTCTAGATTCAATTTTATGGTAATTGTTAAATTTTAAATAACTAATTAATTAAATTAAATTCGCAAGTTCTTTGTTTGTATTCTCTTCGTTATTGTACGAAAATTTCGGTTATAGTTGAATACATTTTTTTAATTAAAGATTCGGATTTTTATTTGAACTATTTATTATAAGTAAGCTGAGAGAGATAAGGAGTGAACCGATTCCGATCCAAAAATTGCGAGTACAAAAAAAATTGGCGTGTTGAAGTTATCGGCAAAAAAGATTCTAATAAAAGTCCTTTAGTTTTCTAGATAGAAATTCGGTCAAAATTGTTGTTATGCCACTGAGTTAGATAACAAGCTGCCACCAGTCACAACTCAGTACGTTGTTGTTACCGAAATGAATGCCGCTTACACAAATAATGGGTTGACGGATATAAGTAGTGTTATTTCAAGGAAAAAAATTAGAAATAAAAAAATTATAATTAAAAAAAATATATATTTTTTTTGGATTTCTTAGGACTCTCAGATGCCACAGTTTCTTTTTCTACTAGCAATTTCTAAACACCCTGTATAAGTAGACGAAATTCGAGCAATTGTGGAAAACGACTTGGAAATCGATTTGTGGCTTTCTATGCTAAAACCAGGGCGTTATTCACAAAGAAATCAACATTGTATGGATAAAAGAATTGGGGACAAAAGGGGATAAAAAGTGAGTTTCAACCCCGTTTACATGTCTTACACATTTTTATAATATAGCAAACTTTGTAAAAAAATCCGAAGTATTTCCTCCTCTAAGAAACAACAATTATTGAAAACTTATTTACACAGGAATGTATCTCTGGGTTATAATTATATTCCTAGAAATAAATCCTTAGTTATGGATAACTTGTTTGGTATTTTTATATCGCTAATAAGACTCCTGTGTCGTAAACATTTATTCTACAGCAATAAAATATTTTTTAAAAAAATTCTTATAAGAGTAATTTTGATGCACTAATTATTGCTTTAAATATTTCGCTAATCTATGTACATGTGTCCCAAGTTGAAAGACTATTAAAAGCTTTTGAGGAAGAGAGTGTACACAAATTTTAAAAATTAATACACTCCCTTATTTTACATAAAATGCCAGACTTTTTATCACAAATTCTGATTCTATAAATTACTCTAATAAAAAGTGTTAAGGCTTCTTTTCCGTAAATGTAACCAATTGTTTTGTTGACCTTTTATTGAAGAGAATGTATTCATGACACTTTCAAATTTCAAGTTGCACGTCATTTAAAAGTATAATCTGCAGACTTTCATATCATATTCTATTTACCCTTGAAACATTCACAGGATTGTTGTTTATTGACTTTTAAAACTATAACTCCAAAGAAATTGGATTTAACCTCCTAACCACAAAAGTTTGTTTAAAAACTAGATACGTATTTCGGCAGCTATGCTGCCATCTTCAGTAGATGCCTTCTTCTTCATCACAAGAGAAGTGACTGTGTCATGCCTATCGCTACCTTATATACTAATTCGTTTCGCTCCAATGAAGCGTGCTCTCTAAAGCGAGCGTCTCACCGGATTGCGTCAACCAAATCAAGCAACACGGAACCTGCCAAAAGCATGATCAGTGTTCATTAAATCTCTCTTATTTTTGTAAATGAAAATGGTTTCAAACCCGTCTAATTCCCTGTTGCTTGACGTTGCTTTTACTAACCTAAGATTGTTTAAATCTATTTTATGACTGGTGTCAAAAATATGTTGGGCAACAATGGATTTTTCAATTCTGTTGTACTTTAAATGAACTAAGTGTTCTTTAAATCGTGTCAGTATATTTCTTTTTGTTTGCCCAATATATTTTTTAGTACACACTTGACAAGATATTTTATAGATTCCTGATTTCTGATTTGCTTCAGTTTTGTCTTTAGAGTTTGCCAGTAAACGTTTTAAAGTATTATTATTAGTATGTGCGATTGTGTACCCCTGTGTTTTAAAAATGCTATTTAAACCTTTGGAACAATATTTGTCAAACGGAATTTTAATGTATTTGGATGTGATTGTTTCTACCGGTAACAAAGTTGTAAGTTTTTTGATGTTGGCTTTGTTTACAATTTTCCCTTAAAGTATTTTCTACGACATCTACTGAGTAACCGTTATGGACTGCTATATCTTTAATAAATCTGAGTTCCTTGTTGTATCTTTCTTTTGGGAGTGGGAAGTTGACTAATCTATTAAGTAGAAAAGAAATTGCAGAATACTTATGCGATAAGACATGTTGTGGGTCATTAACAATAAATCTGTTGGTGCTTGTTTCTTTCCTACTTGGGCTCCCGGAAAAGTTTCTGTAAACAGTATGAAAAAACCCATATGAAATGTGATAAACGGTACCATTGTTTTTCGAAGTATTCGCCTTTGACGTCAATACACTTTTGCATACGCTCGAATCAATTTCTAAAGCGCGTTGTCCATTCTAAAGATGGTACCTCAGAAACCAGTGTCCGGAATGTTTCAACTGCTGCTTCAGCCGACAAAAATCGCTAACCACGCATTTTATTTTTGATATTTGGGAACAAAAAGAAATCATTAGGTCATAGATCAGGTGAATATGGACAATGAGTCATTAATTCATCATTTTTGTTGGACAAAAAATAAACTATTTGACGGGATGAGTGAGAGCTGGCGTTGTCATGATGGAGAATTATTCGTCGATTTCGATTGTTTCTTCTTATTTGATTGATGACTTCCGGCAAACAAATTGTAGTATACCAATCAGCATTCACGGTTTTTCGATCCTCTAAAGCCACGATTGCTACATGTCCAGTTAAACCAAAGAAACAAGCAATCATTTGCTTCGCAGCACTGCGTGAACGAAAAACTTTTGTTGGTTTTGGTTCATTTTGAAATACCCAAACGGTAGATTGTTGTTTACTTTCTGGCTCGTACGAATAGATCCACGTTTCGTCACCAATAACGATGTTATTATCTAAATTCGAACTACTTCCATTGAATTTCTTGAGCATTTCTTCGCACCGCTTGACACGACCTTGCTTTTGCGCTTCTGTTAAATTGTGTGGGATCCAACGACTGCAAAGCTTTCATACGTTCAAATGATCATGCAAAATTTGGTGTATTGCATTCATGTCAATGCGTAAGGATGCTTGAATCTCACGGTACGTCACATGTCGATCTCGCTCAAGCATTTCACGCACAGCATCTACGTTAGTGGCAACAACAGATGTTGATGGACGACCTTCACGAAATTTGTCACTGAGAGAGGTACGTCCACGCTGGAATTCGGCAAACCAATTATAAACACTGTGTTACCGTGCCACCACGTTAACTCGGTCACCCAAACTCAAATTTCTTCCCGAAAGCCCGATCGACCAATCAAAGCGTTCGCTCCGGTACGGAATCCAGATACGACAACCCATTGGTGAACATCGAAGTGTAAATACAAGTTCGGAAATTGCATCGAGAATGTCGCAGCTCGCTTGCTAACCGAGGCTGATCTGCCTAACGCAATGCTTCCACCGCTAGAAATCATTATATTACCGCTAATTTCTCCGTTACACCGCTCATCCTTCCCGAATAACTCCTCCCGCTTCCTTCAGGCTCACTCCCTTCGTTATTGTTAAGTTTTTCTTGAAGTAAATATACTACCAGTTCGAATTTCATCTCATTTATACATCAACCACAAAAATCCCTAAGCATCCATTAATTTTCCCCAAAAACGTTATTCGACCATCCGGTCCGGTAACAATTTGGCGCCCAACGTGGGGCCAGGACGTGAGGACACATCCACGAATTCACGAAGAGTCTCTACCGCTACCCTCCACAAATCTGGGAATTGAGGACCCGGTGGTTTCCAAGAACAACCAGAAGAGAGAGAGAAAGATGCCGAAGACGAAAGCGAAGTCCGCTTCTACGAATTCTGAACACGAAGAGCACGGAGAAAATTCAAGCATGAGTCAGGAAGCACAGAGTATGGTGTCAGGCAAAGAAAATGAAGCGCTTCCCGGCCACGTGTCGATACCGCTCACCATACCGAAGTTCCAAGGACGACCCCTCGATCAAGTGCATATATTCTTGCAACAATTAGAAGAATACTTCACCACTTATCGCATACCAGAGTGGGCCTGGGTTGAAACTGCCGTCAAACAATTGGAACCGACACCACGGGCGTGGTACAACACAGTCGAAGCATTAAACCTTAGTTGGATCGACTACGTCGAGTTTCTGGTGGACGAATTCGCCAGCCTGAAGGCAACACAAGACTTGCTGCGTCGACTTTATACCGAAGTCCAAGGTTTGACCTTCGCCATGAGTAAATGGGGAATCTTCGAGAAGGTGGCAGCCGCCATTCCGGCAACAGACAGAATTGCAACCATTTGTCGAATGGCTAAAGATGAAGTCCGACTGCCGCTCAGTGTACCGCTGCCAACTTTATTCACCAAGCTGAAGGATCGATACCGACAAATCGATTTTGCACAACCGCCAACGAGGCAAGGTACACGACAATAAGCAACGGATGAGTCTGCACATATCTAAACCAAATTTTTTGGAAATAATTACAATTTTCTTTAAGGGAAGTTTCTAAATTACACATAAAAAGATAAGCAAGATATGGTGACAAGCATTTTCCCATTGAAGTCCCTTCGGTTTGTTTAAAAAATTCCCCATTCACTTGGAAACAATTTTGCGATAAGTTTGTGAATTGCAAAAATTCATCTTTCTTACATTGTTCTATGTTGTTGGAGGCTAGGAGATCTTGCAGGTAGTTTAATGTGGTATATAACTTCAAACTGATCTATTTATTTACACCTCGGCTTGAGTAATGGTAAAAGATTTCATTGGTACACGATGATAGTGGACCGCGACGACTCTCGCAATTAAAAGGATAATAATAACAGTATAATAAAAATGAGTTCATCAATAAAAAACATGTTTTATTAAAGGTACAATATGTATTAAGTAAATTTGTTCTTTGTGGAAGACTTTTCAAATAGTAAAAATTACTAAGAGTAATAACAATTTTTTATTGATCTATTTCAGGTTTATACTACGGAACCAGTATATGTTTGGTAACTTTCGCGTCCGGATTGTCGGTGGTTACCCTAAACATCTACCACCGAGGAGTAAGAGGATCCGCCGTACCGAAGATCATTAGGAAGCTCGTCCTTGATCGTATAGGACGTTTGATATTCATGCGCTTCGAAATCCCGTCGACTTCTCAACACAGAAACTCCAAAGTTCAGGTAAACGAATTAATCTCTTCTCACTTCAACAAAGTGCTTAATTTTTGGGAATTATAACGCATGCGTATGAAAGAAACTTCTTTTCTTGTAAACAAATCGTTAATATTTCATAAAATTCACGCATTTATTATTCATTGCCGACGTCCGCCCCGAGAAATTATTTAAGGTAATTTTGCATAAGCTTTGCGATGGTAATACGAACTTAAATTTATTTGGGTACATTCGAAGATTTGCGAGTGTTAAACAAAGTTTTAAGTGATTTGAAAAATGGATAATACAGATATTCAGAATAATATTCCAAAATTCGTAGACTCATTATTCAATTTTTATTAGTTTGACTTATTGATATACATAGGTACAAATAAAAACTGAACTAATAGATCTTGCTTCTTATGATTAGCACCAGCGCTACCGGTAGTGCAGAATGTGCATTCACATGGGGCGACAAACTTTTAAGGAGCGGCAAAACTTATGGCCGTTTTCATAATCAAACTTTAAAGAAGCTTTAATTTAAAGTCCCTTTAAGTATAGAAACAAATGTATTTTTTTAGGTTAAAGTAACTTTAAATTTAAAGTCCTGTTATGAAGTCGGGCGTAACGGCCATTTTCATAATCAGACTTTAAGGAAACTTTAATTTAAAGTCACTTTAACTATAGGGAAACGAATGTATTTTTTTAGGTTAAAGTAACTTTAAATTTAAAGTCTGATTATGGAAACGGCCCTAAGTGTCAAACTTTAAAATGATTAGAAAACATCAATCAAATAATTTTTCTTTCGAACTTTTAAGGTTGCCATACATTCTGTAGAAAAAATATTCAATTAAATAAACTACGCCACAATATGCAGATTTCTTTTTGAGTTTGAAAGATGAATGAACTATTGGAAAAATGTAAAAACAGTCTTAACGTACCAGGACAACAAAGATTTAGACGTATTAGAACTTCCTGTGCAAATGATTAATTGTGTGATATGATAAGAGACAACTCACCTCCCATTCAAATTTTCAAATTTATGTTTCAAAATGAATTTGCTCTAAATGCAACAATGACTTTAATAAAAATTGTAGCAGTTGTATTGGTAGAGTCCGCTAGCAACGGATCCGACGCTTATCTGGGCAACTGTAGGTGTGGGTTCAAATCCTTTCCTGGAGTATATGGATTCTGTGTGCGAGATAGAACACTTATGCTTCGAATTCATACCGGCTACTTCGAACTGTGTTTTCTGCGTTTTCCAATTTGTAAGGCGAATGCCAAAGGAGAAGAACCCTTTGTAAGTTGACTATAGTCGCCGTAGGTGATCCTTGCTACCAACCTAATGCTTCCTCGACAAGCTCATAGAGAACTTAGAGATTGCATAGTGTAAAGAAAAAGAATATTGACGAGCAAGATTGTAATTATCTTCGGTACTAGTATAAGTAATAAAATTAAATTTTATGTTATTTTTGCTAAGTTTATCACTAACAGTGGCTGGCTGAGAGAGCTCTTTATCAAAGCTGAAATGAATTGATTACTTAATTAAAACTCATGGTCATTTATTCCCAATCCCGTTTAGACTCAATTGTAAAATCCAGTTTAATTTTAAGCCAAAGTTTAACACTTATGGCCAGTTGCACCAAACACTTAAGCTGAGCTTAAATTTAAGTATTGATTGTGATGTGATATTTGAGGTTACATAACATTAATATAACTTTCATTCGAAGAGGCGCTTAGAGTTATGCTCGGCTTAAGTATTTGGTGCAACTGGCCATTAAAGACATTAAATACGTTTATGAACTAAGAGAAATAAGAAGCTTAGCTTATTAAGCCCATGGTACAATTACAAATTGTCAATGGTGAAACAGCTAAGTACACCATCTGAGGTGGTTAGGTCAAGTAAAGTGTATTAAAATGCAAACATGTTTAACATACATACTTGTTTAGAATAGGTAGTGTTACAAAAAATTTAACACTATGGGTACCTTAGAAGGAAAAATTCATCAATTGAATAAACATAACCAAAAAAAATCTTTCACTGTTCCTTAAATAACTGAACTGAATTAATGCCCGGTTTCTGAAACGATAAACAACTTTATGTAAATATAAAGTTTTATTTACAGATAACTTTATGAGAAATATAAACTGTTTACGTTGCTACGTACACGTTTTATCCGCGGATAAAGTTTTGAGAAACGATTTTTAGAAGTTACGGTGAGTTTATCTTGAGTTTATCTCTACATAAAGTTATGTATCGTTTCAAAAACCGGGTATCAGATCCTTAATACTGACGGGTAACATTAGAGCTTTAAAGCTTGAACGTATTCGTGTGATGGATTGTGTTATTTAAAATATATTTAGCTTTATTCTGACGGGTGTGGCTACACAAGTTGTAAATGAAAAGACTTGTTAGCGTTGATATATTAAAATGTTTAAAAGCATTTCTGCAAGATTAATGCCTGGTTTCTGAAACGATAAATAACTTTAGTATAAATTGTTTACGTTGCTACGTATACCCTTTACCTACAGATAAAGTTTTGAGAAACGGTTTTTAGAAGTTATCACCAGTTTATCTTGAGTTTATCTCTGCGTAAAGTTATGTATCGTTTCGGAAACTGGGCATCAGATCTGTTAATAAAGACTGGTTAGTTGAACCGTTTTTAGAACTGTTCTCAGACATTTAAAAAAATTAAAAAAAAATTATTTAATTTCTAGCACTTTTTTTATCTAAAGTGATTCCTAAAAATTTTATAGTTTCTTTGTTAGATAAAGTTTGACCATTTACATTTAAATTTGTAATATTAAATGGTTTTTGTCTTTTATGAAACGTAATATTATATGATTTATTTATATTCAATAACAAGTCATTGGCCGTACACCAATTTGATACTGTTTAAGGTTGGTTATATGATGTTTTGCCTCCACTGTTTGGCCTCTGCCGTTTCGCCCCGGGATGTTTTGCCCTCCTATCGTTTCACCCCCGCTTTTATTAAATAACACATATTACAAAATATTTTAAAATTCAAAATTATGGGCAATGTCTAACAAATAATCCATAGTATCTATCTTATTATTATTATTATTATATTTATCATATGTTTAAAAAATTTTCTGTTGAGAATTATTAACATAAATCAAAATAACAAATTTAAAAATAACAATATTTATTATCGAAAAACCATCACAGTTAGTACATTTACGTCAAACTTTTTGTTTGGTAAAATTATCGGATATTATCATACTGCTAGCATTATAGCGTATGTATATCATACAATTGTTTTTATGGTATAAATCCGATAATTATCGTACAGGATTTGTTTATATTTTGCACCCTATCTAAAGGTTTTATTTATTTAATATATAATATGTCCTAATTTGGAAGAGCCGTTCGTGATGTAATTAAATTTAAACTATCAGTATATTAACGTTTAAAAAATCAAAACGGCCTGGAAAGAGATGCTTACAAAAGTTTTAAATGGCTGTTTTAGTTAGCAAAAGACAATATGAAATCGAATTTGGAAACCTTACACGATGAAGTAATAATGAATAAAAAATCCTTAGTATTTTAGGAGTATAAATTTACTTATTGATATTCTAGCTTCAAATATCTCATAAGCGGTCCTTGTGAATTTCAGCATGTTATATATTTTTGAAATCAGGAAAAAATGTTCTTTTGTCTAAGCAAACAATATACAGGCTGGTCCAATTAAAAAAACAAAAGTTGGGAGCGAAACGGGTCGGGGGCGAATCGGTGCCAGAGGCGAAACGACGGGGGGCAAAACGTCCCCATCCCGTTTAAAGTAGCACACAACAGTTGTTGCTTAATGTATCCTAATATTTATCTGAAACAATTAACGATACGTCATCTGCATAGATGATTGGATTAGTATCAAAATTTAATGTGTTAGTATGAAAAGAATTGAACCCAGGACAGACCCATGTCGAACCCCTGTGTTTACTGTTACTGGTTAGGTGTTTGTAGTGCCAATTGTGACCATATTATTGTAGTGAATAGATAAAACAGCGACATCCTAGGATCGCTTTTTGACCTGACATTTTTTTTAAACATTGATTGATTGAATCCAATTTGAGGAATGTCCACGAAAATCATATTTTTGAAGTTTTTCTATGAGAATGATGAGATGAGAATGAATGTTTAACACAGTCGAATGCCTTACTGAAATCTCAGAGTAGTGCACTCTCCAACCTCAAGAAAATTTATCATCTTATCGTGAAGGGCCTGTAGTGCTGTTTCAGCTCCACTTTTTTAGGGAACAGTTCAGCTCTTTTTAGGAATGCATATTCAAAGATTTTTGAGAAAACTGAAGTGATTGCAACGATTGTATAGTTCTGGGTTTCGGTAGGGGACCCTTTTTTGAAAACGGGGATTAACTTGGCTTGTGTAAGATACTTTCGAAAGGTACCACTTGAAAGCAATAAATTGATTAGGTGAATTAGCAGAAGCCACTTTTTTTATTAAAAAGTATGGAATTTCGTCGGGATGAGCTGTCCATTTACTGTGACAACGACAATTTATTTCATTTACTCAGTCTGCTGCATATGATGAATGTTTTCACAATTTTCATTTAACCATTTCCGCATCTCTTTATAACGCTAAAGCTCTTTATGTGCAGATATTCCTGCTCTTTCACGTACCTTAAATTTAGAAATGAATAGTTAGAATATCTAAATATTACATTTTTCAAATACTTTTGAAACTCATATTACAAAGACGTAGATTAATGGTGAGATTGTGGTCATGTTAGTTAAATATTTAAGGTCAGTAAGTTGAAGTGGTACACTCGTTTATTCAACACCCCTTACTCTATTTGCTCTTTTTTCACTTTTGTCTCACTTTAGATACCAGTAAAAGTGAGAACTAAAGCGCGAAAACAATAAATAGAACGAAAGGCTTAAATTTGACCACAACAGCACCATTAAAATTGTTCCGTTGAGAATCTGTAGGGAACATTTACAAGCCCTTCAGGAAACACAGACTTTCATAAACATTTATCATTCAATCGAATTTTGATCGAGGAAGAAAGAATCTTAATGATGTTCCATCCCTTGCAATAGTTACGCGCTCTCCTCTGATTTAATTATTCCAACTTGAGTTCTCTAACAAGCATTAATTAATTAGACCGTGAAAACTTTCGCTCTGAAGGGATGTTACGGGCGAATTAAAGCAATTATTGCACTTGTAACGGAGCGCCTCCGACGTTCTGCCTCTAATTATTATGAAAAGTTTGACAAATAAAGAACATATTTAATAAAAAAAATAGATTTATAGACTTCATTAGTTAAAACAAAATTTTATTCGAGAATATAATATGTTCATATTGCAAGTTACTAAAATTTTCATTTAATTATTACACAGAGTGTCCCCGAATAGAAGGTCCCTAGATTTGATTGACATTTAACATGTCGGAAGGGGTTGGAAAACACAACTTCATTTTCGTTAGTAATATCAGATTTTATAATTGGCTGATCTAACTTGATATGATTTCCCCGTAAATTAGAAAGAATAAAACATAGTATTGCTATTTCGTAGACGCTACGGAGCTTTAAAAATGGCGGATCTGACGTTGTATTTCCGAACCCTTTCCGACATGTTAAATGTCAATCAAATCTAGGGACCCTTAACCTAACTCTACCTGTAAACTTCCTAAATTTCGCATTTTAGGAAGAACAGTTATTTTTATAAAAAATCTGGCTTCTTTTAGCAAGTCCTGAGCCACTACCTAATTTCGAAATAACACATGCGGGTGGTTAGAAAATAAGACAAAGTGAAATTTGGTTAAGACTAAAATATTGTCACGAATTTAGGGGGTTCACAAATTATAGTCGTTACTTTTCAGAACACTTTAATTACAAACTGTCGCTTTACACAATTAGAAGCATAATAGTAATGAGCTGCAACAGTTGTCTATCAAATAATACTTTTACAAAAAGGTACTTCTACTTGTCGGATTTTATTGCAGATTTCTGCCTTCTCGACTTTACTCGTACTTGCTGGAACCATCGAAAAGCTTCGATCATATTCTGTGATGCAAGATGGCATGACTTTCTACTAAGAATAGATTTACTTGCGAGTCACGGCTATAACAATATCGTAAGAATCCGAAAACTTCAATAGGTATAATGGAAAAGTATTACGAATAAATTTAATTCTGGTTTCAAAGAGACGATAAGCTATCAAAAAAAAATGTAATTGTGTTTCCCCGACGTATAACCTGGTCTGTTTCTTTCAAATTACGCGCGTTCGATGTAACATAATATTGTGAAAATCCTTGTGTTTTAGCTTCTGCTGAACGGGCAGGCGAGTGGCACAGCGGGTAGCCTAGCCGACTTATAAAGTTGAGCCACTTGTCGGCGTGGGTTCGAATCCCACCAGGATGGATGTTTGTGTTGTCCGGATTATGACCCAGCTTGTTAAACAAAGCAAATTGTCTGGAATGGTATAGGCCATAAGACAATGAATGTGCAGATTGCTGCGCAAAGCAAAGAAAGAAAGAAAGAAAGAAGCTTCTGTTGAACTGACTTAACTATTCTCAAAAATAGATAGTTTGGAAGCAAGTTGAAACTTGTATAAAACAACGCCAAATGATATTATCATGCCATATACCGGGCAAAGCTTTAGTTGGAAATGCCTCATGATGGAAAAACTGAGACCATTGAGCGAGTGTTATTTTTTTTATATTATTTCCTTAGTATTTCTTTTTAATAGATTTGTTAAAATTACCATTTTTTTTATTTACTAATTTTAAGTTCACTCTCAACCTTCATCAAGAATTCCGGAGAGGACCTCCTCGTAAAGAAAGAAATGACAAGGAAAAATTTGACAAATTTCACTCAACTACAACGGCACTGTTTCGACTTTTCGAGGAAAACACTGTTGAAAGTACATTTTTGGCTTTTAACTCAAACTAGCTGCAGAACAAGAAAATTGCTTTCCAACGGTGGCTCGTTGGTGAAAAGTTTAGGTTGGGTTTTCTGTAAAACGGGGGAGCGGTTTCGTGTTGTTCAAGGTAAAAGAGTTTCGGGTAAGTATTGAGGCTGACCACTTTTAAAATTAGTAGAAAAATAACACGCTCCCGTTACACTATCTCTTATTTGAAAATAAAGTAAAAGTATTACTGGAAAAAGTTGTTTGTAATGTCAATTGAAGATCAAATATCTAATCTGAATGTTGTATTTTAAAGTTGATTTATATTTTTGAGTTTAAAAAAATAAGGGTAGTCGTTGAAAAAGGCATCAGGAAGGCAACATGCAGAATATTCTTTGTTTGTTTTTGTGTTTTGTTTTAGTTGTGTAATAAATTGCGAATTTAGATAAGTTTTCGATCATTATTATTGTAATCATAACGAGGACAAAAAAGAATCAATTTTAAGAGCCGTATCAACCATAAATTTGTTAGAATGTGACAGAGAGTTACAATGGTTAATGTTTATTGGTTAATTCGGTACTCCTCTGTCAGTTTTTCATAAATTTAATGATGGGTTTCCACACGTCCGATATCCGGCATGCGCCATCCGGCACCCCATTCGTGATATGGTGATTTAAAATTTCTGAACGTTGAAACATTCAGAAAGTTTAAACCAAGTCATCACGAAAAAGATTTCGAATTCTGGACGCCGTATAGCGGAGGTGTGGAAACTCAGCTTTTTAGAAGATATGTCACCTAAGATAACGTTCAAATTAGATATATAACCTTCTATTGACATTACAAACTCTCTTTCCAGTAACACATTTTTTACTTTCCTTTCAAATAAAAGCTCTTTACTCTTAACTACATTTCAAGTTATCTCGTTTTCTAACTATCCTGTAAGTTATTTCGGAATTTTAGTAGTGGTTGAGGACCTGCTAGAAAAAGCAAAACCTTTTAAGAAGAACGACCATTCTTCCTAAAGTGCAAAATAAGCAACTTTACAAGTACGGTTAGGTCCATTCGGGGACATATTGTACTACTTAATATCACGATTTCGGATTTCAAAATAATCAATTCTAATTAAACATTAAACACAGTAAAACAGTAATTAAACGAACTACAATAATTAACTAGACATGCATTAACATTAAAATATTATGTCCTATTCAATAACTGTAAAATTGCACTCTCCGCAGATTTTAATTCTGCACTCACTGCTATTTTTACAATTGAATATGCATTCAAAGCAAATAAATTGTAAATTATAACATGTAATTTGCATAGGCTTTTGTTTAAATAAATACCAATTATAAGCTAAAATTTGCAAATTATTTGCTTTGTGCAAATGTATGCAGAATGGTCTATTATATAACGAAGGAGAGAAATACATCACAATTGATGTTCTCTCCTGAGATGTACATATACAGTGTGTTCACGGATTGAGTTGGCGTTACGCACAATGGACGAAATATTTTTGAATTCAGATTTCATATTTTTCATGTTCAAGTTTCGAAAGAAAAAATTAAAATTTTTGTTTTCCCCCTTGATAGGGTAGTGAACAAATGAATAGAGACTGATTGAAAATTGTGTGACCCTTACTAGCAACGGTAATAATGGCGCGATTATAATGATCGCGACTGTACATAATCTCATTTTGTCAAAATTGACATTACTGAGTAAGCTGTACTAAATTACTTAATTACTAGAATGCTTACTGTCTAACAAAAAATATTTATTGTATAATGTTACGGATTAGGGGAAGTTAGTTAGCGTAGTTAGAAAATTTCAAGAAAAACTATGTTTCAGTTAGCGACAAAACAGTAAAGTGTATTGCCGAAAAATTTTCAAAAACGGGAAGTATTAATTAATATTAGAAGCAAATCCCATAAATAAAATAAAATAATGGCGTATAAACCAAAATTTGTTCACACATTAAAATAAAATGATGAAGGAAAACGTTTAGATTTTTGTTTATGGCTTGGCGAGAAAATAATTTATTCTACTCAAAATAGTCTATCTGTACTGATCGAACGAAAACCCAAACTTTAGAATAAATCGCAGACGACAATATTCAAAATAATGAATGTTTGATGTCCTGTTTTATATGATGGAATCATTGACCCTTATTTTTTAGAAGGAAATTTGTACTATAAAGTTATTTGTTCAATTATCTCGAAGACATAAGTCTGGATAAAAGACCAAATTATTATGTCCAGCCAGACGAATGTGACCCATACTCCCTTAATTTAGTTCAGACTTAACTGGGTTTTTATTTTTGGAGAAACGTAAAGCAAAATGTTTATACTGACAATATAACAATTTAAAACGATTAAAAACAAAATTACAGATATTATTAGAGCGACTTCAATAGATTAAATTAGAAAATATTATGGAGAATTTTGGAAAAGAGTTGAGCTACGTACTAATGTGACTGGAGCATTATTTGAATAGTCAGATTTCGCTTTTTTTTGGTTAATAAGTGGTTAATTAATAAGTAGCGTTAACTATTGAAATATTTATTATAATTACAATTTTTCATAATTAGATTTTTCTTCCAAAACCGCTGAAATTTGACATATTTCCCTAATTTTAAATGGGAAACATTTTATTATTAACTAACTTTTTCCTAAATTCAAAAGAAAGACCACATTACCTACCCAGATTTATATCTTCTTGCATTAATTCCGTCATCTTGAGTCTTCAAGATGTAACGGTAGTTCCGGGTTAACTCGGTGGAGAGGTGTATTAAGTCCAGGTTCTAATATAACAAATAACTATATTTAACACATAATCATTAATAATGCACATGCAAGGTGAAAATACACAACGTAGCCTCACTAAATGTTTCTTGACGGGGTCGGGGTTCTCGCGGACGCTGCGGGGCGGTGTAGACGGACGACTGCGGGGCGGTGTAGACGGACGACGGTGACCACTCTATGCAAGAAACGGGGTTGGTGGAAAGACCACACCAGAGGGGAAACTACATATTCCGTGGGGGACCGACGGAATATAATAGCACGGGGGACGGACGGCGGTACATACGAGGGGCGGCGGTTCACAGGCTACGGATGACCAGTGGCCTGCTTACCCAGAGGGAACGGTGATAACCCGCGGGGGACCGGCGGGTTATATTAGCAAGGAGGCGGTTTACAAGCCGTGGATGACCTACGACTAGCTCACCAGGACGGGTCGGTCAGTATACTGCGGATGGCCAGCAGAATACCTGGAGGAAGGAGCGGCAGGATGACCATGCCAGGTAGGGTTAGGAGTGGACTAAGCGGATGACCAGCGAAGTCAGCGTTCCTCGGCTGTGCTCTCAGTTTTATAACGGTTGGCTCCTCCCATCGGTGACGTCGGTTCGAAGCGGGGCAGCGCGGACAGACCGCGCGGTCGATGCATCCAGGCGCGAGCCGGTTCAAGCGGTGGGTGAAAGGTCACGCGTAAATATACTTTTATTACATACATTACAAAGATGGCGGAAACAATGCCAAATTTGGCACAAATTCATATCGCGACGAGCAGATCTGAACAGCAAAATACGAAATCTGAGTTCAAAAATGTTTGTTCCAGGGAGCGTAACGCAAACTCAATCCGGGGACACACTGTATACTATTTTATTCACGACCGGGAATAGAAAAATCACAAATCCAAACTATTAGGATTATCTGAGTGTTACTTTTACCAATTCAATTAATTTTCGAAATTAGTATTCGTTGACATTCATTATTTAATTAACTGTAAGTGTCAATATAATGAAAACTCTGTAGTGAGTATATCGTCACTTTTACTAGAGAGTAAATATATTATTTTTGTCACGACTTGTCACAGAAACTGTTGTCTACTTCCGCTCGAGAATAAATACTACTCCTATTATTTAATTTTGCTTGACTTTCGTTGCATTCCTAGCTTCCGGTTGAAACCGCGTCTCTTCTCGGATTTCTTCTACTGCCGACATTTTGTTCTCCACGGCAGAAGAACTTCCTCAGGGCTGCTGCTGCTGCTGGTGGTCTTGCTGCTGCTTCTTGTAAGTTGTTGAGACTGAAGCAGCAGCAAGACCACCAGCAGCAGCAGCCCTGACGAAGTTCTTCTGCAATGAAGAACGAAACGTCGGCAGCAGAAGAAATCCGAGGAGCGAGGCAGTTCCTACCGGAAGCCAGGAATTCAACGATGGACGACGGTCGCGGAAGCCTTCAAGTTAAACTTTGTTTAACTTTATTAATATACAGTGAACTCTCTCAATACGGACACCTCTGATAAACGGACACCTCTCGTAACCGGACAATTTTGTGGAACTTTTCTATAGAATCTTTTAATAAAATTCTCTCTAATAAGAGGACACCTCTTACAAGCGGACAGATTATTGGCGACGATTCGTGTCCACTTATCAGAGATTTCACTGTATTCTTATTGTATAGGTACGCATGTACGTATTTATACAGGACGATTCATAATAAGCGTCCGACCCATTAAGAGCGTATTCACTAAGGTCATGCAAGTGCGAAATTGCAAGAAATAAATCTATAAGAGCCATTTCAAAAGTCAACCTCTTTTGAATCCAAAATGGAAACCATGATTAATTTCTTACGTATATATACACAAGACCGAGATTCGAATGAATGTATTGCCTATTATGCATTTTTTTCGCAGAAAGTCACGAATAAAAACGTTTTACAGTTTCATTTCAAAGTAACCACTAGTGTACAGCTGTACTAACGCCCATCAACCAATTTATATCTGAATATTCTTTGGCGTTGAGGTAAATGAAAACTACATGAGCTTCGAAAGTCGTTTATTGGTCAATGCGATTCGTAGGATGCTCCTCGGCGACTACCTGTCTGGTATGCGAAACCCCGGACTTTTTATGCCTCGAGAATTTTTACCTGACCACTCGAGAAACTTAGCAATATCGAAGTGCTCAGAAGCTTCTCGCAGGGTTGCATCATTGAAGAGTGCGTCATTAAAATTCTAAGTTAAGTAGATGATTTACACTTCCGCTACACTTTAATACATTTTATCTCAGAAACTAAGGATATTAGACCGACCCCCTATGCACATAGACTTTTTGTTTTCTTTTTCTGTGTACACTAATGCTAAAAGTTTCGAAATGAAAAGCAATAAAATCGTTCGAATTTGAACGTTATTGAAACGGGCCTAATATATTTCGAACCTTAAGGAACAGAGACACTTTCTCTGCACCCCGATAGGAGGGTTGTTTACTTAGGTCCTATTAAACCCCGGCCGGTGCAGATGTTTATGGTTTGTTGAATTTCGTTGCCAGTATTTGGTTCCGAGTATTTATTGAGGCGACGCGCGGTTGCGAACGCGAACGCGGTGGCGAATTTGTTTGTTATCTTTGGCTTTAACTTAAAAATTGAACACAAAATGTTTTTTTTTAATTAGAATATTTTATATTCTTAAATAACAGGATTTCAGATCATATTATAAAGACATATAAATGTTAAATTGCTATAAAGGATCGACGCTGATAATTAATCTGAAAAATTATAATTATACCAAATTTCTGCCTTTATACACTTCTGGTTTGTTTGACTTCACAAAAATTTTATTCGTTTGTAGTTTGTGTATGTTTTTCTGTGGATTCTAAAATTTTCATTACGAGAAATACATAAATAGATTCTTAGTAAATATGAAATACAGGGTGATTTATTAGCTCACCGACAAGCTTTGCCATACGGAAAGCTTACATAATTTTAAGAAAATAATAACAATTAGGACATATGTTCGATTTTATTTATTTTTAAGTAAATAGAAGACCTCACAATTTTGATTCTAGTTATTTTGTCCCGTTCCTCTGTACAGCTGTTTCAGTCCTATTTGGGGCTTCGTCAGCAGAAGCGATCGCAGGATGTCGCCATTTAAGCGGTTTCTATTATGCTATTTAAGCATTTCCGTTATATTTTACATTTTTTCACGTCATCTTTATTTTATAAATGTTAATATATTGATATTTTCAATTCAATTTTATCATACACGTCTTATTCACATGTCAAGAAACCTATTCATGTAAAATATTTTCGACATCAAGAAAAATTATGTTTCATTTTGCCGAACCTCTGTTTTATGATACCCTTTTGTTTGTTTTGTTTGTATTGAGAAATATGTCACAGTACTATTGGGCAGGTTTTTTTTGTTGTAAATATATACTTGAATTATTGTTTTGTTAATTTTTACTTTAGTTTTGTTTTTACTTGTAATAAGTTTTTCGTTGTTCTCAATAATAAAGTCTTGAATACTTTTTCCAGTGTATGTTATTCTTTTTTATACGGTATCATATAATATTGTAAGAATTTACAATGAAATAAATTTAAAATAACTTAATTTCATTTAAATAATAAGTTTACTGATGATACTTATTGATCGAATAATTAACTCATTAAAATTATTCAGAATCATACAAATTTAGGAAACTTAACAAATATAGTATTAAACTCCTAGAATATAGAATGATATGTGTAATACTTAAAAATTGCAATACTTGCGTTAAAAATAATATACGTATTTCATTCTACGCCACAGGAAAAAATAATATTCTTCTTTTTAGTTTCTTCTCAAATCTGACATCAGTAAAATAAGTTGAAAAGTTCATCCACAAAGTTTGGCAAGTTTTTATTAATCTAGAAGTTAAGAGAAAATGATTAAATCGTATAACATTTATTTTGTGAAAATATGTGAATGATTTTTGAGTATTTGAAAAAATATATAGAATGAGCTAGATTATTTAAATTTGTTTCTTATTATAATAATATAAATGCTAAGAAGTTCTGCTCAACAAAGCTATTAATTAGTTGCAAAACATATGTGTATTTAATGAAACTAGAAAATTAAATTTAATTAACGAAAAATAACAGATTTTATTTTATTGACTTATTTAATTTCAATTGCCAAAGTTTCAGAAATTTTAATTTCATAATGCACACATTATTTACTACACATGTTATAATATTTAGAAAATAAATTTTGTTAAATTTCTTATCCATCCAACTACAATGAAAGTCTTTCTAGCAGATTATTCAAGTTGGTTGAATAAGTTCGCATCTGTGTTAAATCGCTGTGTTTGCGATGACCGGTTTTATTATCGGGGTAGCAGGTACGGTTGTAAAAGCTATAAGGTTCATAATTGCAAAGCATAAAATTTCTTACTGCCTGTCTCGTACTCCGAAAACTTTATAGCAGAAGTGACTACCTATGATTGACGGGTCGAACACATATTTTCAAGCACCCAGTATGTACATCGAAATAAATGAAAATATTTCCAATAAATTTCCATTTCCGAACGACTATTCTTGGAATACATAATTATCAATAAAACTCACGGAATTCTATGAATATAAAAGCAATATACTACATACTTATACTCTCATAATTAAACTTTACGTTGCTTAAAAACGAACAATCCATTAATGTTGCTTTTAATAGCAATACATCAAGTACAATAATTTGTACTTGATTATTCTGAACCGTGTTATCATCGCATAATGTGATAATACGGTTCCACCTTTATTGTTACACAAACAACCAGGAGAAAATGCGCGAATATTCACAGTTTCAGGGCAATCCACAGGAAGTAAAGCTATCTAGACATCTCGACGACATGAAGCAACATATACGGAGTAATGAAACCGTTTATAAGGCACATGAAAGGGCAGGATATTACGACGTGACTTTTTATTAAACAGCAAATGTCACCCCAAGTCACAAGAGCTTAATAACAAATATAAGAACGCTAAGTGGTTAAAAGTCTGTACTTTTATTCTGCACTTTCAAATTTAATTAGAATTCGAATAAAAAAATTACTTTTCTACTTCAGATGTGTACAGGGTTTTTGGTTATATTTTGAACTGTACCTTACATCTTTCTTCACCGCCAAAATTTACTATAAAAGAAAACAAATTACGATCCAGAACGTAATAAATGAGTACCGAATTTTATTACTTTAAATGGAACAAATTCCGAAAGTATAATTTGCCTATATTTAGGCCCGGCCTTTTCATCTCTGATTAACTTTAACCATTTATTAATTCTTATAGAAATAATTGTCAATTCTATAACTGGGCTGCAGTCAAAAAAGGTTGATAGTAATACTCTTTTAAAGTTCAACAGAGCTTTCGGAAAATTTATTTCCTTTATCAAGGTTTTCCTTAGTGAGTACACAAGGTTAAACCACTAGTTATCATAATAAAAAATTTCATTAAGAATAAGTTCTAAGAATAAATTTTGAATTTAACTGTCAAAAATTGAAGTGAAAATTGATTCAATTTTCTAAATTTCGCAATTAATTTAGCTGTCAAAAAATGTAAAATTCAAAATTTATTCTTAGAAGTTATTCTTACTCACTAAGGAAAACCTTGATAAAGGAAACACATTTTCCGAAAGCTCGGTTGAACTTTAAAAGAGTATTACTATCAACCTTTTTTGACTGCAGCCCAGTTATAGAATTGATTCCTTAATTGATCGGTCGTAATCATACTTCGAAATAATTGTCTCTATAATTGTAACTATGGGAATAAATCAACTATTAAAGTTAATGAGGGATGAAAAGAGTTAGTTTCATATTTTTAAATTTACTTCAGTAGGTTTTGGATTAATAAGAATTTTAATGTGTGAAAAGAGTTAATTGTAATTGAAAAGTTGTTAATCTGGAACATAAGACAAAATGCTAACAGCTCAGATTAATTAATATATTATCAGAAATAAATTAATAAAAATATACCAAAATATGATAATTTTTAACTTAATTATTGCAAAATGTCTGAAACCAAATACAGACATATATATTAGAAATTAGGAGAAAAATACCTTTCTTAATTCGAGAAAGTATACTGGGTGTTCCATTTAAAACAACAAAATCGGTACTTCATTTATTACGTTTTCGTCGTTTGTTTTTTTTTTTTAGTAAACTGTGCCGGTTCAGATAAATTTCTAAATCGATTGTATTTAACATTTTTCGACATGTCTGATAATGAAGTATGTAGATACCGTTCAAAATATAACCAAAAACCTTGTACACATCACAAGTATGATTCCATGCAGCTTTACAATTAATTTCACTTGTTTACATACAGATTTAAACGTACAGCTTGCTTTGATCATGTACACTTGCTTGCAATAAAATCGCGTACATCTTCAACATCAAGTAGCCGAGTTTTTACCTATTTTTTGCTTTGTACATGGGTATTTTAAGAATTTTGTCATGTTTCCAAACGTACAGGTTAGGAACTGAGATTGAAATGAATACTATTTTACCAGGTATGAGTCAGACAGTATGATTTGTTCAATAAATATTACGCTATTCCAAATATTTAACGGCCCATAAATATAATTTAATCGAAATAGAATTGTCGATTGCTTATGTTCTGCTATTAATATATTTGTGCATCATAGTATTTTTTTAAGCTTTAATTATTCGCTACTACTGAGAATCACTCTTCGTCTGCTAACTTTTCTGTCAGTCTGAATTTTAATTGTTTGATACTGACAAACTAAATCTCAAGACCAACTTAATACCACGAAAAGCAGGTGTACGCGATTTTTTTGCAAGCCACTGTACTTCATAACGAAATTTAAATTCGTTTTGATAATCATATTCATTAACGTATTTGCGTGCAACAAGTGCATTAATTTGGCCGATGTTATACAATTATCTGTGCTTATTGTTAGGTGCTAATGAATATTTTAGAGAATTTTTTAAATGTCAATTTTATTTCAGTGGAAATTAACGTGTTTGTTGTAACATTAATTTAAATTTTTTTAGGGCCGGTTTCATAATCGAATTAAAGGAGACTTTAAAATTAAAGTCACAGTCATATGACAAAACAAATGCGAAAACATAGTTATTTACACATCGGAATGTGACTGGAATTTTAAAGTCTAGTTCAGTTCGATTATGAAACCGGGACTTAAATAAATTAAGTTTTTTATTTATTCGAACTGTTTCATTGTGTGTTTGATCGATTTTGGTTACTGAAATTAGTATTTTTAACAGATTGTTTATGAAATAGGAAAAGAAATGAATTAATGCAGGCGTTGATATTTGAAACTGCGTCTTTGATAGCAAGGTATAGGTTTTGGCCTAACTTGTGACTATATGTGACTATAAAATACATATACCGGGTGTCCCCTTTTGATTACGCACCATAAGAAATTAATTGTAAGTGCCTAATTTATAGTTGATAGGCACTCATTATTAAAATAACGCGAAGTAAGCTTTGTTTCTAGTTGCTATATAATTTACATAACAAATAATGTATGTTAATCAACTGTAAAAATAGTTTTGTATTTTGTCAAAATAAACCAAAAACTTCGTCAGAAACAGAATTTCCTGTCAGTTTTGATTTAAAGAAAGGAATACTGAATGCAGGCTTGTATTTTATACCCAACACTTAGTAGCACTACCTATTTGTTTTGCTTCTTAGTGGCCTTATTTAAATTAAAATAAAAAATTATCAGGCTCCTTGCCGTAATTTGAATTTGATTAGAATGGTGAAAAAATGTGCATCTACTATTTCTAGAATGCTAAGTAATGTTCGCAGAAACTTCTGTGTTAGGTTGGGACATTATTTGGCCGCAAATGGGGAATTGAGCATTTGGTGTAGTACTTTTTAACTTGCTTAAATAAATATTTCTGAATATGAATTATATTTGATGCTTCTGTTTCATTGCAAAATTCTAAAAATCTGTAAATCTTGTCAACCAGAAGTTTGTCTGCTTGATCAAAACTGAGGAAGTAAAGCAATATCTGCGTTTTTATTTTGAAAGCCCCTGTATTTGAGAAACATACTAAAAATTATATTAGCCAGTCCATAACACAAGGTTACGTATTATATCATTTACAATTACGATATATTTTCTTTAACTGTGGTGTTTGGCGAACGGGGTTCTAAGTCATAGACTTGGCAGGATATCAGGAGCGGGAGTGTATTTTTTTTGTGCGTAAAGTGTCCCATGGCTTTGTTACTTCCAAACTTCCTCGCCGTTGAAAAGGGAAGGCAGTGTCGCATTGTATCCCCAACATTGAAGAGTACCTCAACGACCACCCCCGAAAAATATCTCGATCGGAATGCGAACCCCACGACCTTACGATTGCAAGGCCGGTCCGTTACCACTGGACCGTTCAGGCGTTATTTGATAGGAAAGTAGGAATTTACATTTAAAAATAATTGCATCGAAATTCCTATGGTGCGTATCAAAGTGGACACCTGTAAGTATGTATATCGCGGCTATAAGATATAAATCAGTGAATGTGCCAAGCCCGCCAAAAAAAAAAAAAAAAAAAACTGAAAGTATTAACGGACCGTTAAAATGTAGACGTCCTTTAAAATATAAAATACAGTTCTATGATTGGATGTTACCGTAGCAACAAAATTTAACAGCCCTTTAAAATTAACGCTTTTGATACAGAATAGGCCACAATGGCACATGTTCTTAGCTCATGATTAAAATCGTGCATCTAACGAAAGTTGTGATTAAAATAAACAAGAAACGATGTAGATTAGTGCTAATTTCGTGAGAAATAAACGTGTGCACATTAAATTAACATGAAGCAGTGGCATGTCTTGTTTATTTTAATGACGACTTTAGTTAGAGACAACTTTAATCATGAGATCAGAATACGCGACAATATCCAGTTACGTTTTGTTTCCGAAAACATGGCGTCCAATTTTCTTTTTAAGAATAACGAAGAAAGTAATGCTTTTGTTATTTTATACTGCCCACTGGTAAATCAAGTACTTAATATTATTTGTTCTACAACTCTTACTTTTATCAAAGCGTCACTGTTTCAGAATTACTGTAATATTATACCGTATGTCCGTCTGCCATTAGGACATAGGGATTAACATGGGAAAACAGAAATTAATGTATATTGTCTTTCTGAAGAAATTCATACGAATTTGAAGGTTGTTGTCGGAAAGACTTGGGCATTTGAAGTATTTTGATACTAAATGTATGATACTTTAACTGTTAGTTCCTTAAAAATAATGAAAAAAGAAAATAATTTTTATTTTGTGCGCATAACAGGCTGATCAGAAACGAGAAGTAAACCACGTGTGTTGCCAGGCAGTTAGCGGCAAAGTTGCTACGGTTTTTGTCGTTCTTTTGTCATTGAGAGGTTGCAGGTTCAAATCCGAAGCAGAAAATGTATTTTTTAAATTTTTTAACGTGATATTTCTCTAATTAAATAAAGTATGTGAAAAAAAAAAGAAACTTGTTCTGACGCATTTTTAAAAAGAAATTCAAACTTTTTATGCAACAGATAATATAAAGTGATTTCTGTTCCTCCATGTTAATCGCTATGTCCTAATGTCAGACGGACATACGGTATATAATCAAAATACAGGTAAACTGAGGTACATTTTAATTACGTTATTTTGTTATTATCTTGAAGCGTATTGTTTTGGCTTCAATATCTAAAATAAATTTGAAATTATACGAGTTTGAAAACAAATACTTTATTCCCTTGCCTAACATAATTCGTTTATCATTTACATTAAAGTAAATTAAGAAAGAAAACAGAAAACTGATAACCAGACAGATGAATTTTTACGGAATGAAGAAAGAAATATAATTTAAGCCAATACGAATTTGTTTTCTATGATTGTGATTGAGCCCCGAAATAGTTATTTACGTGTCAGGCTTTGTAAATGAATCTTTACGAGCGAACTGGAAATTTATGGTGCGATCGAAGCAGGAGCGAGCTTTATAATCCAGTGAGCCTAGTAAAGATTAATTGCAAAGTGCTTCGCTTACAAACTTTAATTTTTTTTCCCTTTACATGGCGATTTTTAATTAATTTACTTTACATTTTTTATGAAAGCGTTTCTTTTTTTTATCGAAGGCATTATTTCTAGCTAGACGTAATGATGGTGATGTAAACAGACAATCTTCTTCTCTACAAGTCTGTAGAACATTACAGATCTTTTTTAAAAGCCCGTAAAATTTTACAGGTCTGTTCCAATAATTTACCGTTTACTTGGTTACCATAAACAACAAAATTGACCTGTAAAATGCCATTCACTAAGAAGTTGGAATTAAAAACTTTTAACATGTCAAGGTATTAAGTGACTCTTTATAACTTGTTTTTTGTTACCTTTAAAATATCATCTGCGTGAAGAGCAAATTTGATAGTTTTTTTTTTCTTTTTAACATTTTACTGAGAGGATAGTACAGGAATGTTAAGTTGAAATTTATTTCATTCTTATTTTAAATGTGAGCCCTTACATTGAAGGTTTTTCTTTGCATGCAGATCAATAAATATATGGACTTTTGGTTATTATCGACATTTGCCGGCGCCTTGAATTTTATGTTTACATAAGCAATAAATGCACTGTAAAATTTTTTATGCCAAAGTACAGCGTAAATCGCGGGCATCTTTAGGACCCGCGATTATCGATGTTATCTTCACAATAGATTTCTCATAACCCCAATTTAATCTGAGTACTTTTTATGTTGAACCCGTTTAATAACCATCCTTGTAAAGTCGACATTTTTCGTGGTAGCCATGAAGTATTTACTGTTTGTGTTTATACAAACGTCGATATTATAAGTACGGTTATTAAACAGATCTAAAATAAAAAGTACAGTAGCCGGATGTGCTAAATAATAGGTGTGTTCTTTTTACCGCAGAACTCACTTCAACTCAGATCATCGTCATTTCCGTTCGCGCGAACAAGTAAGTTTGTATGTGTATTTCAACTTGGCAACCAATAGGAGTACACGAGTGACAAGGTAGAAGATAGAAATCACAGTTCATACTTACTTGTTCATGCCAACGGAAATGACGTGTATCTGAGTTGAGATGAGATTTGTGGCAAAAAGAACTCGCCTAATGTAAATCTGTCTTTAAGATGTTTGACGTTGTCACCACAAAGTCTGACGTTTATATACTTACATCAACGATTGTACTGTAATAAGATGTGTCATTGAAAAATTTCGATTTATTAACTGACATTTCAAATCTTTTCTTTTCGTTTTGACAGAAACATACCCTCAATAAAAGCCTAATTTACGAAATTTGACATGAAATGTCAAATTCTTGCCCGGATTTTATTCTCGCTACCGTACGTACTTCTCATGCTAAGTTGTGCTAAGTTGTGGTTACCAGAGCTGTGTAATCCAGAAACGAAAATTAATGACACAAAATTTTATATAAAAAAGTTGTACACCAGTCACGTGAAGAATCATCTGAAATTTTTTTGTGCCTGCAACAACAAAGCGCAAATTTCATTGGTTTAAATACCGCTTATGGATATAAAAGAATAAGCTAACCATACGTAATAACTAGATATCAAATGCCAATTTATCGCTTCATTACTTCAACAAAACTTAGAAAATTGAAAAATTTTGTCTCAGTACCAAGAGACACGTATTATAAAAACTTTTTCGGAATCTGCTAAAATTTTGTCTAATTTGTCTAACAATTTCAAATTATGACAATTTATTAATTTTCAAATTTTTATGCCACACTAAAAGTTGTTTACTTGTTTGTGTTGTTTATATTTGGTTATCGAACAGACACAAACTACTAGCGCAAAAACTTTAATAAGTAATAGTAATAAAAAATGTTCCCTTATGATGCAAACTTTTTGGCGGTCACTGTATACTCTACCTTAAAAAACATATAGTTATAGTCCGATTAAAAAAATAAGCGGCTTAATTAATTTAAATTAATCTGAAAAAGCTTTACGAATTTCTGTGTATAAACTGTATAAACAATTTGCTTGTACTCACCCTTCTGCTATCAAAACAAGATACCGTCTAGGAGCTAAAAATATTAAAAGTTGTATTAATAATAAAATTTTACTTTTGCTCACTGAGTTATAGGCATTTTTATTAATTAACTTTTCATTTAATTTATCAAGGTTAAGTTTAATCGCAGAGAAGCCTAGGCCGATCTGAACTTCGCCTTGTGATTGTATAACATTTTCTTTGCTATTTCACTTTATTTTTTTTGTTTTGTTTTGAGAAAAAAATAAAGTCATTTATTATAATTTTTATTAAATACACATTTATACTTACCGTTGCGTAAGGCGACAAAAAGTCATCGGGCAGCATATGCGAGGAAATCACTCGGGGAACCTCTTTGAATCCAGATACAGAAAAAAAATTAATTAGTAAAATTAAACATAAAAATGCTGCTAATTTATGTCAGTATAAATTAGTAGAAAATATTTTAATTTTTCTTATTTATATTACTCCAATTAATACCAAAGTGAAATCAAGGAAGAATATCCTCATTAAATAATTTAAGTAGGGGAACCTGGGTAAACTGATTGTGAGACGAGGGGAACAGTGAGATATTTGAAATAATTCTGGTCATACTCAATTTGCATAGATGTCACTAATTACATTTGGTGGCCGCTTCTAAAGTGGTCGGTTTACCCAATTTGTGAAGGTCAAACATATTGGGATTACAAGTTCTGGTGGTAGTACGTTTTCTCGGTATTAAAAGTATTGCGACTGTCTATTTATTACATAAGTCAAGTCAAGTCAAATTCGAAGCATACAGGGTGATTCATAATAAGTGTCCTACCCGTTAGGGGCGTATTTATTAAGGTCAAGCAAATCCCAAGATGCAAGAAAAAAATTTATCGGAGATAATTCGAAAAGCAACGTCTTTTATGCTTCTTGTATTTATTTAATAATGGTTTGCTGGAAACCGTTTGAGTAGCATCAATGACTATTGAAATGCGATGCATAATGTGTTTTTAAAATCGGGTTGACTAACTCTTTATGTTTTAGAAAGTGTGTCGCTGTGTCAACAAAATAAATGTTATTCGATGTGACCTTCTTGTCATGCGCCTATTCACGTGATTGATGAATAGGTCGCCATACACAATGCATCTTAGGGCTAGCTTATCGGCCAAATTTAACTTATTATTAAATTTATTAAAACTGCAGTTACTTCTGGATGCATGTTTTGACTTGCGAACTTGAAGCGCAAGATTTTTTTTCTTTGCCCGAACATGTCTGCCAAGTATGCTACCACCCAAAAGCGTTCAAAAGTTTTGTGTGTATGTCTCCCTAACAACCGCGTGCGCCGGTCAGTGATTTGCAGGGTTTTGATTTTTTGCTCCAGCAAAAACGCATTTTCCTCAACTGTGTTAATGGAGTATTCATAAACTAAATTTTTCATTTGTTTGTTTGATTAAACATGATTCGCTTCACTTTAATTCGATTAATTATCTCGCACATGAGCAATTGCAAATACGTAAAACACTGTGATAATACAAACATTCAATTAAAAAAATCCTTAAGAGCACATCATTCAATTCTTCTTAGGACAAGTAATCTTAAAATGCACAAATTTCACTAAATTTCTGTGAATTGATACACACGTTGACACGAACACGATTCCACTGACAAAATTATTATTGTATCTCTACTTACATACGGGTCTATTCTGTAACATTGATATGGACTTGATATTGCAGCTTCTTTATTAACTATTCAAATCAGTACAGGATTCTTTCTTAACGTTCCAAACACCTTAACCTTGCAATTCTGACTTCTGATTTTTGTGGTAAGTGAATAGGTAAGTGAAGGTTTGAGGGCAAAAAGGGACGGATCTTTGTGGAAAAAGTAACAAGCAAATTTTCTGCTGTAGATGAAAGGGCATTCCAAAGTACTTCCATATTACTGGATACTTACCATTACACATCATCTCCTTAAAAATTGGTTAAAATACAATTCCTTTCGTAAAATCCTTTGTATGACTGCAGTTATACGAACACGAACATTTAAGACCGATGTTATGGAAACCGGTGTTACAATATCGGTTTAGTAACTCCACACCCGCGAGGCAACAAGCGTGGCGTTAGTAATACCGCTTTTATAGTTCGTGTAAACATTTTACGTCCGTAATTAACATTGCTACCAACCTCGTCTATCTGAATGATAATAGTCTCTGTTCGTTATGTATCCTTCTTGTGGTTGTATACCCTCTGTTTTATTCATTGACAGTGAACAATGCAATCAGCTGTTCTAAACAGATCTAAACGCAGTCAATGCCATTAATTGTAAATAGTTTCGTAATTTGCAATCCGTTTCAAGTATGATCTCGAGTTAATATGCATCTCTCTTCAATTTGCGCTCGTCAATCGACCTGAAATGTTATGAAATCGTAACAAATTCTCTTAAATTATTGAAGACCATATCAATTGATATGCATATCAATGTTACAGAATAGCCCTGATAATAAAAAATCGAGTTCATTGTTCGCATTATGCAATATTTCCTCCGTGAGTGGTAAACAAATCGTTTATTGTTTCAGTTAAAGGTTAAATATTTTGTGTTGTTTTCCTTGAAAGTCTATTGCTATTGTGACGCTTTCAGCTATTCCAGTGACCAGAAACAAGTTTACATTTGAATTTTTAATCAATTTTATCTGAAAAACTACACAAATTAGACCCCCCCCCCCCACTCTATATCTACAGTTATTTGTTTTGTTTTTTCAAGAACTATCTGTGGACACCTATCCTGTATAGATTTCGTGACTGAGTGCTTCACGAAAAAGGCATAAATAAACTTGGAGGTTAGTGCGTTGTTGGGTGTTGTTGCTGAGACAATGTCCAGAAAAAGCCAGAAAGTTGAGAAATTTTATTTTCCCGAAATACCTGGCACTGTAACTATTGTAATAAGTGATATCAAAATGATTTTACCCAAGCCAGTCAACTATTGACACACAGAGAGACAGAACTCTTATTTTTCGTTGGAGATAAGTTTTCATTTAGTCGATATTCCATAAATATGAATTTAGAATTAATGCTTTATAACATTACGTAATTAAAGCTCAGTTGGATTAATAAATGACTTGCTTATTTTCATCTTTTTTAAAAATATATACGTATAGTGTCTCACTGTTCCTCAGCCATGGGTAACAGTGAGACAAACTTTAAAGGTTACAAATTCTATATTATTTTAATTCAATAATATTAATAGTCCGTTTATTACATTTTGTTACTTAGACAGTGTTAAAAAGTAGCAATCGAAAAAATAAATTTGGCTGGCTAAAATTCGAAATACCATAAAAGAAAAGTGTCTCAGTGTTACCCAAGTTCCTCTATTAATTAAACCAGCATCACATACAGGATGTCCCAGAGCTCCGTCAAAGTTCCATAACTTTCTTGCTATTCCAGGTACAGACTCGAATTTTTTTCTGTATAATAGGAGTGCTTCCATTGCACGTTCTTAAATTATTTTCGTTTGTATACAGGATATCCAAGAATTATAAAAATATTAAAGTTCGGTTTTTTAAATTGAAATACCCCATTTTGACTTCATTTTTTGGATTCTACACTAAATTCTGCGTTAAATTTATTTGAGTTATTTTTACGTATCAAACTTTTTGATATGAGTCAATTTTTTCTTGAAAATTTCCGGATGCAAGGCGCCATTCAAAATATCATAACTTTTAAACTAAAAATAACACAACCGATTTTTTTTCTCAGTCAATGCCAAAGCTGTGGGTAATCATTCGAGATCAAGCCAAGTCGTGAAGAAATATTCCAAAGCTTGCTACGATTTTTTGAATATGAATAATTATAAATAACAAAAACACCATTTTTTTTCAAATAGAACACCCTGTATACTTTCACACCATTCCAAAGCGTTTTTGATAATGATATACAGTTTATAGGGTCCAATTCTGATATTTGACGATTTATTGAGAAAATAGTAATTTTTAGATGTAAATATTTAAATTGAAGTTTGTTCTTGTCCGATGAAAAAGTAAGTACAAATTTCTTTAATCTCAAACCGGACAGAAAAATGAAGGGAAACACACTCAACGTTTCGCTATAGATTTATAGCTTCGTCAGGAGTGACTCCTGACGAAGCTATAAATCTATAGCGAAACGTTGAGTGTGTTTCCCTTCATTTTTCTGTCCGGTTTGAGATTAAAGAAATTTGTACGTAAATATTTAATAAACAACTGAAAGTTTCTAGTAGATTGGCACCGAAATGAAAAGCGATTAATATTTTAAAACAACGTCGCATTAGTTACGGATATATGTATTGTGTCAAAAAGTGCGAATTTCAGTAGTTTAATATTTTATTCGCTGTGCATGATTATCCGCGATCGATCAGTAGGACTGTGGCTTTAATTTCAAAATTATCCTCCCAGTTCGCGTGAATTAGAAGTTCTCTTGATGATTCATGAAAATTCTAACTTGAGTACTCGGGAAAACTTCTAATTCTGGGAGGATAATTTTGAAATTAAGCCGCAGAACTACTGATTGATCGCGGATAATCATGCACAGCGCATAAAATATTAAACCAATGAAATTCGTACTTTTTGACACAATATGGGCCCTATTCTGTATGAAAACCGTTAAATTTAAAGGACTGTTAAATTTTGTTGCTACGGTAACGGCCAATCATACAACTGTTTTTTAAATTTTAGAAGACCTCTAAATTTTAAAAGCCCGTTAAAAGTTACTGAATACGCCCCTATATCCTATATCCGTAACTGAAGAGACGTTGGTTGAAAATTTTAATGGCTTTTCATTTTAGTGACAAACTACTATTTTCTCAATAACTCGTCGAATATCAGAACTGGACCCTACAAACTGTATATCATTGAAAAGTTTATCAAAAACGCTATGGAATGGTGTGAAAATATACAGGGTGTTCTATTTGAAAAAAATGGAGTTTCTGTTATTTATAATTATTCATATTCAAAAAATCGAAGCAAGCGCCTTCACGACTCGGCTTGATCTTAAAAGATTGGCCACAGCCTTAGCACTGACTGAGAAAAAAATCGGTTGCGTTATCTTTTGTGGTTTAGAAGTTACGATTTTTTGAATGGAACCTTGCATCCAGAAATTTTCAAAAAAAAATCACATCAAGAAGTATGATTGATAACGCAAAAGTGACTGAAATAAATTTTACGCAGAATTTAGTGTGGAATCCAAAGATGAAGTCAATATGGGGTATTTCAATTTAAAAAAACGTAACTTTAAAATTTTTGTAATACTTGGACACCCTGTATACAAATGAAAATAATTTTAGAATGTGCAATAGAGGCACTCCTATTATCAAAAAAAAAAAATTCGAGTCGATACCTGGAATAGCAATAAAGTTATAGAACTTTTACAGAGCTCTTGGACACGCTGTATGTAAACGAATTATATTCATGAAGATTGCTAATCTTGTCGATCTTCTCAGAAATGATTTATTTAAAAATTTTGTTTTGTAGTGATACTTGTTTTATTGAAGAAATTTTCAGTTAATTCGCCGCCATTTTTTTTATTAAAAACTTTCAAAAAGGGAAGAAAATATCTGATTAATTTATTTGTAAAAAAAAGATAAACAATTAACATCGAAATCGGAAGCTCACATGACAAAACCGGGATGAAAAAGTTTTGATACGATGAACGACAAAATTTAAGAGAAGTACCATAATTTCTAACCTTTAAATCACAAAATTAACTGTGAAGTTTGATTGATCATCAAAAATTTAAAAATGAAAGTAAATCTGTTATAACTTTTATTGTTAGAAACACTAAACGTTAATCGGCGTCTCCTAAATTGCGTGCTGCAAAAAAATTAAAATGGGCAAAATTAAGAAGAAAATAGCAGCAAAAGCTCCTTTAATGCGTTATTAAATTGAAATGGTAAAGTTTATGCGGTCAAGTAAAGATTCCAAAACAATATAATTTTATTGTCTTACTCAAATGCAAAAAAATGTAATGGAATTCACTTACCTGTACACGACACCAATGCAGTTATTCACAATCACTCAAACACCCATTTTTAATTATAATTAAACGAATTTATTGTAGAAAAAACAAATACAATTTTACCGAAACTAATGCAGAATAACATCACTTCTACTCAGTTTGAATTTTATAGGCACTGAAAATGCACGGACACGTATGGATGTATCTCCGAACGGCTGACAAAAAAACAAATATGCGTACGCATAGCTTGCTTTTTCTAGTTTTTATATGTGAATCACACTAGGGAAAGCATAACTTTTGATTTTTAAAACATTTTAATACCTCCAGGAGATATTGACAAAAGAAACGTTTACAATGCGCAACGAGGTCACAAAATTAAATTAAAGATACCCTGAGATTCACATTCTGAGTTAATTCCAAATGCATCTTAATACATAACGAATGTGGGGAAAGAAAGAAAATGTAGCACGTATTAAATATTCTCCATCATCTACAGTGATTGCCAAAAAGTCGGCACCAAATTAATTTTCTTCAATTTCCGGAAAAACTAAATTTTTCAATTTTTAGAATATTCTCAAAATTTCACCTATTTAAACTTAATTTCAGAGTTCAAGTTTTTTTGGATGAAAACTTCAAATATAGGGAAGGGCAAAAGTATGGAACTGGCTTTATAGTTCGAAAACTGTTCGACGTATCTATTTAAAATTTGGTGTGTGATTTAGAATCAATAAGACCTATGCTGTCAATTTGTTTCAATTGTTTATCTGCTCTTGTTTCGGAGATACAACGCCTACTTGATTTTTTTTAAATGACAACCTGCTGATTTTCTTCCTTCATTTAATAGTTCGTTGAAACCTCTAAATAATCATAAAAGGATATTTATCTATTGCATAAGAACCTTTTAGAGAAAATAACATTTGAATGAAAAAATTAGAAAAAAAAATGGTTTACATTGATATTTGGTATTTGTTTTCAAGTTTTTAAGGCAACTCTGATCAAGGTTGCCTTAAAAATTGCCCATAATCTTGTGGCGTTTTAGTTTTTTTTTGTTAAAACTAGTTTTTTGTCGCATGTCAACCAATAAACCATTTCTTCTAACTTTATCATTCAAACGCTATTTTTTCGAAAAATTATTTATGCAATAAACAAATATTTTTATGTGATCGGTTAGAGAACTGAATGAGCTATTAAATAAAGGAAAAAAATCAGCAGGTTGTGATTTAAAAAAAATCAATTTGGCGTTGTATCTCAGAAACAAGAGCAGATAAACAATTGAAACAAATTGATAATGTGAGTCTTATTGACTCTAAATTACACACCAAATTTCAAATAGATACGTCAAATAGTTTTCGAGGTATTAAGCCAGTTCCATACTTTTGTCCTTCCCTGTATAATTGAAAAAAATAATAATTAGAATATAAAATTATGTAGGAGAAAGTACTTAATTACCTAATTTTTACGTTTTTGATGCAAGGCAATTTTTAAGAGAAATATTTTTCATTGATACCTAATGTGCATTTAAATAACTTCCAAAAACTCTAATCTACCCCACTGAATGACTTACTTTGACAAAAATTCTATAAATATTCTTTTACAATTGCCTAAATGAGAAGACTTTTTTGTTTAGTTTACTTTTTTAAGTACAAAGTTTTTTTAATCTTGAACCGGGCAACAATTTTCATCGGACAAGAATCAACTTAATTTACTTTTTTAGTCAATTAAGTAGGCAGAATATGAGATGACCATGAATTGTCAATTGAAATTACTAACGACCTCTTTCATGAAACGACTAAAGAAGACTTCAAATCACATTATAATACAAAGACAAAGGTAGTTTTACATTTTAAAGTAATTTAAAATCAAGTCCTATTATTAAAATAGCCCTTTAGTAATTTGATTTGACAATAAAAGACTCTCGGCCATCTCATATTTTGCCTACTGACTTGAACATGTAAGCTAAATAAATAAAAATCTCCTCCTTTAAGCCATGGCAAACGAATATTTATAGGCTTTTTGTGAAAATAATTCATTAACAGGAATAGATTACAGTTTTTAGAAACTATTTTAAAATTTAAGTATTTAATTAAATACGTTTTAATTGTTTTTGAAAAATATTTCTTTAATATGTAATATATTATATAATAATTTAATATTTTCTTCTTTAAATAATCAAATATCTAAAGCACTAATTAGTCTTTTTTATTATTCTTTACCAATTATAAATCAGTTTTCACCCTAAACATTTTTAATACTGAAGTTAAGTTGTTTGTGAAATTATAAGAATATTCTAAAATATGAAAAATTCTATCTTAACAAAATAAACGCTGTAGAACTAGGAAATTTCACTAATTTGCGATTATTTTTTACCATTTTATTTGCATAGTTTAAGTCTGCAGATAATGAAATATTAAAGTAGTGCTTTACAGGAAGTAAATCCCCAAACCGGCAATAGACTGGACACACCTTGGCCTTGGACAGACAAACTTCCGCAAGAAGATGGCTATTACCTTCAACAAAGGCAACAGAGATCGCCAAGGTTTCTGCCAAGACATCGAAACGAAAACATAGGTAGGAATATCAATTAACTAGAAATTAAGAATAAAATTATAAGTGAAGTTGACTCTTGTCTGATGAAATTTGTTAGAAAATAGTTTATAACCAAGCTTAAGAATTGAGCCCACTTAGTACGGACGCTTTCCACGCCGAATGTACTGTTCACTGCTACCGCCTTTGCACGGCTTCAAAATTGTCGTTGAATGGAAAGAGAAGATGTGCGAGTTAGTTAAAGTTTTTCCTTCGACGACTAAACAATTTAAATGAATTTAATCGTCAAAACGTTTTTCGCGCCTCCTAGAGAGCTAATAGAAGAAAGTTTCTCTTCGAAAATATAAAAATGCATGTAATAGTCGCTGGAAATCACCACATACTTTAAATATTTAATTTGAAACGATAAAAGCGCTGCAAGTCGATGCAAGCCCGAGACAGCCAGATGAGATTACTCCCTTCCAAATACTGCAGGCGGAGCTAGTACAGTTCGAGTATTAAATTTTCGTACTGATTTCAGAACAAGTGGGCCGATTTCTTTTCCTTGTTTATAACCTTCAACCGGACACTATTCAAATTGGGAAGAACACCCAACGTTTTATTAGAGTTTGAAAGCTTCGTCATGAGTGAAGAAAAATAAATAAACAAGTTATCAAGAAAAACGAAAAGGCAGGATCTTATTTTTTTAAGAAAAAAAGTACAAATTGTTTCTCTTGACAACTTATTCATTTGTTTTTTCACTTCTGATGAAGCTATCAAGCGGTAGTGAAACGTTGAATATTTTTCCAAATTTGAATAGTGTCCGGTTAAAGGTTAATAACTATTTTCTAATAAGATTTCAACCTTTGTTTATATTGTTACGAATTTAGGGTTCGTTTTGAATTGATTTAAAAATAAAAACTCGATATAATTTATAAACTAATTTATTTAGAGTCACTATAAACACTAATTTGTGTTAACGCAGAAAGTAACACTTATAAACTAATTTATTTAAACATAAGCCGAACGATCAATTGTCAACTCAAATTGCGAACTTTCCATTTATTTTTACGGGCGATGCTTAAATATGCCGAGCTGGTTCGCAATAGAGAAGTTTCTTCGCGGAAGCAGACATCCACCGAAAATTCGAGACTGTGACACGCCAGACTCTGACGCATGTAACTTCCGACAAATATCGTTAAATCATCACAATATATAGTTAGCTCCTCCTTGATTAAAATCTGACAACCACTTTTGGAGACCAGAAGTACTAATTCTGGAGACGAATACAGGCAGCACCTCTTGTTCCATAAATGAAATAATTTCAAAATTCATTCATATGAGATCATATCAGGCCACAAGACATTTCGTTTGAAATGTTTTGCTAGTCGATCTCATCTAATATAGATCAATATATGTTCACAGAGATATGTTTTTAATATACATAACCACTGTTAAGGTGCGTTTACATTTGAGCACGAACGAGCTGAGCATACGCGCACGGCATTCGTTCGCGCTCACCAGCATTTATTTTCTGGCGCATGGGCTGATCCAGTTGTTCGCGCACACAACGGACGACAAAATAGCAGCGGCTGTATAATTGTGATTCATATTTTAATAAAAAAAAAGAAATTCGAACCAGACATCGACATTCGTGGCAAACGCCTAATTTTTATAAGAGATAAAATAAATTACTCTACTTATTATTTAGTGTCAGAGAGTTGTCATAAATAATTCAAAAATTTTACTACAATGACTAAAATCGCCCCAAGAAACATTTTATCTTTTTTTGTGCTTCCGCACTGTCTAAATTTTCAATACTTAATTTGTTCACAAGCTCCTGGTAGGTCATTTTTTAAAAATAATATTTTGCGTGCTTCACATTCCATAAAATAGGCAGTTTTTCATAATCTTGCAAAACAACGAAGCTGTTTCATTGGTCCATTCCATGGCTAACTGAAAATTCAGAAACCTTTTCTGCGAGGACTGTGTCACGTGGCTTTCAATATGCGACTTTTTTCTCGTTCAAACTACGCATTCATGCGTGAAGCAATTAATTCCTTTGAGCACGTACCCGAGACCGACATCGAGCGGCTCGCTCTGCCAGCCATTCGCGCATGATATGCGTGCGCGCATAGCCGTTTACACTTGAGCGTTCGCGGAGGATCAGTGCGTGCGTGCTCAAATCTAAACGCACCTTTATGTTATTGATGATGTCACATAGAAATTTGGGCATGAACTTGATCGATAACGTCACGTTATGTTTAGCCTAAATGATACAACATAGGGGTAATTATTTCATTTGATTATTTCTGGTTTTAGCGTTTCAATAATTGAAGTTGATGTTGCTTGCAATTTTTAAATGTAAGGCATTGTTTATTTTTCTTAAAACTTTCTTTCAGTTTTAACAGGATTTCACAAATGTTTGTTGCTATTCCATCTAACAGCATAATTTTATTGAGTCACTTTCAAACTTATGGTATGGACTGACTGCAAGTAGAGTGTGTCTCAATATATTTTTTTAATGTAGGCGCTTATAACCGGTAAAGCGTAGATCGAATATTCACTCGTAACTGGTATGGTGAATCAAATAAACGCCATTTTTTTGGATAATTTGAATATTTAGGTATTCAATATTCAAATTATTAATATTGTTACGAATTTGGGGATTCACAAATTATAGTCGTTAAATTTCAGAACACTAATTACAAACTGTCGCATTACACAATTAAAAAGCACAATAGTAATGAACTTGTGTATCAAATAACATTTGTACGGAATATACTTTCTACTATTCGAAATAGGAACAGTTCGCTTATTAAATTATAACTAACTCCACTGGCAGGTCGGTACGGCTTTTATAGTAGATATCTGTATTCTGGAAATTACTAGAATAAATGCGAATCAACGAGAAATTGCGATAACATTTTGTGGCGCAAGATGGGGTGACTCTTACTAAAAATAGATCTATTTGCGCGTTACTGCTGTAACATATAAAAATTTGAGGTACAGTTTACCGGTCATAACCGAGTAGATCTCTAGATTATAAGACTTTTGGAACACATGTTATTTAAACAAAAGTTTAACTAAATACTTTGGAAAGTAACCCGAAGAGCTAGCTACAAAAACTTAGGGTTTCTCGCTAGCGATACTGATACCCGATAATTTTGCTGCTCGGATACGCGTTAGTTATACCCGATACCCAATAAAAACCAGATACCTGATATCTACTTGGATATTCGATAAGTATGAAATAATAATTTGAAAAACTATTTTAGAAGTATCCGAAACAACTGATGCTCTCTCGAGCGAAAAGTAAAGAAAGACATCATAACAGGCGAAATAAAATGAAGCCCACTTGGTTGTTGGTCACTTTACCTAGTATTAAGAATCGGGTAATTTATTTATTTATTTATTTACTGAAAAAAAAAACAGGATTGCTCCTAATTACATTTCTAGTGTGTAAATATTAAACTAACTGTGTACAATCACTAACAGAAAAGTAGTTATAAGTAAAAATAAGACATAAAATGTGAGTGGGAAGCGTGCTACTAAAATAGTAAATTGTGTAACAAGGATTCGACCTACTCGTGGTTCCTCAGGCTCGCGTTCGGAATCGTCCACTCGTATCGAATTTTCATTCGAACCGTGAAAGAGACTGTATTTTCTCCACGACCAGAAAGTATAAAGTGACCAGATTTTAATTAAAGTAAGGCTGGACAATCTAACTCGACCGAACCAAGAAAATAACTTTGCTATTAAGCTGAGCCGGCCTTCTGATTGACGGGGCACATTGTTATGGTATGGAGTATAACGCCCTCACAAGCCATTAAAAAGCTCTTGAGTTTTTTATTTGTCGCAGTTCATTTACTCAAATGTTTAAAATTGAAATTTAGCAGTTCTCATTTTGCCGATTTATCAAATTGAATTATATTCCCTTCCATTTCGTAGTAAAATAACCTTTGTAAAGTTCAATGTCGGGCTTGAAACAGAAAAAATCTGCATAGATTCAAAGTATTTAATTGTAAAACGTGCCGGCGGGGGTTCAAAAAAGTCTCAGAATAAAAGAAGAAGGGAAGAAGTATTTTCTGTGTTTCAATAATAATTGGAAAACGAAATTCTGTTAGTAGTTCGTACAAAGCATAAGATCGACTTTCTTTGTTAGTAGCGCCCGGTTTTCGAAAAGAAAACCAGAAATCGTTTCCTGCCTCCTTTTTCAAGTATGGCTCGAATGGCTTCTACTTATATTTTCAAAATTGGCCCACTCCTTATCTCTTTCCTCAAATGAAAATCTAAATTTTTAAATAACAAAATATATTCAAATATAAGAGCAAATTTCGTACTATAACAAAAAGATTACAAACTTTTTTTGAACTGGAAAAATATCACAATTTAAATTTGCTAAATTTTTATCAATTATTAGAATTGAAAGTAGGATACGAAAGGGAAAAGGGAAGATAAAAGAAATATGAGTACAATTTTATAGACTTTGTTTAAATGCTATATTTTAAGCAAAAACGACTCTATTTTCTCCAAACTCACCCTCACCAGTCGTAGATACTTCTTATGCACGCTTTATTTAAATTAAACTAGGAAAATTGATTGAGAGAAGAAATAATCTGAATCTGGAAGAATTTTTAGATGAGGAAAATTGAAACGCGGTGTCAAAATCGCATTAGTAACTGACTCCATTTTTCTTCTCTTTTGGTATTTATTCCACGAGCCAGGATAATGTGTGTAGCTTAAGCTAGTTTGAATTTCCTGGAATTCGCTCGCACTGAGAGCTGCGCTAAGAGCTTTCCTATGACTCATTTATTTGATTCAAAAACATTTTACGCTCTGCAGCGCAGACTAAGCTTGTTCTGTTTTTAACTAGACGCAGGTAGTATGATCTCATTTCTTGGTATACTTTAAGCTGACTAATGTTTTCGTTATAAAAACTCACAGCTGCACCTATTGCATTTTGTGCTTTCAAGTAAGTCAAATTCCCATATGATTTCTAATTTTGTGGCCGGCCCTGGTTTTACTTAGTACTCCCTAAAGCAGTTCCAGGTAACCAACCGTAGAGATTCACAAAAAAATGTTATATTGTGGGTTTATCGATTTTTAACTAAATTAACCTAATTTTTTATTGTTTAAATGACCGTTACTTTTAGCAAACTTCCTTCTTAAACCACATCATCTTGACATTATTACTAAAATAGCTAAAAAAATTGATTCACAACTAAGGCTCGGTCTTTCCACCTCTTGATAAAATTATCTGCTAGGTAATATACTTGGAAACCATTGTGTCGATAATAGTTTCCTAGGATCTTATCTAACAGATCAATTTATCTAGAGCTGGAAAAATCGGGCCTTAACCTAATAATTTAACTGACCATCCAAAACTAAAACTTATCTCTAAAGTATTTGCGACGAATTGAAAATAAATAAGTATTCAGCCAGTGAGCTGTCTGAGCCAGGTAAAACCTATTTTCGGCGTTTTTGGCCGAATAAATAACAAGTTAATAACATAAAGCGGGACTTTTCTGAAGATCCGCAGGACGCGGAACAAATTTAAAAAATCGGGACTATTCCGCCAAAATCGGGACGTTTGGTCAGCTTAAGAAGGTATGAATAAAAAACAATTAAATCTGAACAAAACCAGTTATTTTTTCAAGCAATTATATTGAATATTTGTATTTGGCAAACTTAAAAAAATGATTAAGGGCCAGTTTTTCAATCGGTGTTTAACTTTAAGTGCGGTTTTATTCCTATGGAAACATTTGTCCTTATAATTGTCACCATGGGAATAAGGCGAAGCTTAAAATTAAACTGTGATGGAAACACCGGGCCTAAGAGAATTAATCCACTTCAAAAAAGGGATTTTAGAAAAGCGTAAGGTTAGTCATAAGTAGAGCATCGAGGAAAATAGCCCGTCCAGTCTCCCAGATACCGATTATGCATCGTAACACCCCGGTGCAGCGCAGATCTGAATCGTTCGATTGCCCGGTTTAACAGAGACGCGCGTTGTTAAATATTCTCATGTATTCGAAATTCGAATAGGGAAGAAAATACTAAAATTTCTCAGCTATTAATTGTTATTAAAATTAATTATTAAGTAACGTTCCAAATTTTCGTTTGTTCGTTCGTTTCGATTTGTCGTGAGAATGTCTTGTCTTTTAAAGCGAGAAAACGATCTCTCAATATAACAGGTTGTGAGAGACGCTTTCTCTAGGTAAATTTTGAACTCTTCAATATTTACGGAGAGACTGAGCAATCAAATAAATGTCGAATCGTCAAAATCAAAATTAATGAGACGCAGAATTCGATCGTAAAATCCCCGTGCCTATCAGAAATGCAGCGAAAAATCGAGCCCCGCCGCGCGCAGAATACAACGCTTCTGAGTTTGGACCCTCAGATTCGAGGAGGCCTTAAAGTCATAAGTCATACTCCAGCAGGAATGTTCAGGGTTAATGATTTCTTTATTTCCATTTTTACGAAGTAACTTAAATTAGGAAAGTTTCAGGATCTCTCCTGCTTGATTTTATGATATCATAAGAAAATAAATAACTATCACATTTTCAATTGTTTTAAACTTTTTTAAATGAACCTTATGGTTTTTATCCTCGCATCGCGTCAGTGTCTTCTTAAGACACGTGTGCTGGCACTTTTGGTTTTGGGGGATGCCTTTACGAAAGCTAATAGTGTTTGTTAACTCATCACACTTACAGAAAGGTTCTAAATATTTATGATACCTATATGCTGCATGTGTCCGGATTGAGTTTACAGGAGTTTATTTTAAATTTTACAAAAAAAAAATTCAAAAACTTGCCTTGCTTCATTATGAACATATCCGGTAATTAAAACTCTAACCTTAGCACAGGTTGTTTAAAAAAGAAACAAATTAGTAAACTTTTGGTCTTTGACGTTCATAAAACTGGACCATTTTTGTCAATCCAATTATTATTGTGGGGTTGGCCAACTACAATGGTAAAAGTTTTTAATTACAGATTTGTTTGTTGTAACAAATCAATCAAAAAATGTCCTTGACATATATTTTATTTATTTTCTTGTAAACTCAATCCAAGTTCACGACTTCAAAAACAAAACATCAAATAATACCATTTTTTTGAAATGTCAATATCTCAAAAAGTATTAGATTTAGGTACATAATACATTTATAATAAATTGATCTACTCTTAAAGGCGAATCGAAATAAATTATAATATACAGTATGTTCCATTTAAATAAAAAGGAAGTTTGGTCTGGCACAGCCACACGGAATACTCGGTATAATTGTAACTAATTTTAAATCATGCATCTATACCGTAGGTAACTAATAGAGAAAACAGATTTTAATAATCTGCATTAATATAGGCGCTATCTACCGAAAACGCACTATTGGCTCAGCCTGTATATGTCTAAATGTAAGTAAATATAAATTAATATGTATATATTTAAAATTAATCGTCAGAAAAACCTTACAAATAAGAGCTAACCAAACAACACGGAAATACAGAAATAAACAGTCCAAAGACCCGAAAAAAGTTCTTATTCTAACGAATAAATAAATTAAGTTTGTAGCATACTGAAGATGGCAGCTTAGCTGCCGAAATACGTATCTACAGATATAAAATTATTGTGGGCGGAGATTAATTTAAATTAGACATGTGTTCGTTATAAATCAAGCAAAAAAAATCCCTTTGTTATTTTTTTTTGGTAAAATTAAAAATAGACTTGTAAACTCTATCCAGGAACACACTGCATGCAGACAGACACGTAATTACATATCTGATAACAAAAGCTAGAATAGAGAAATATTATAGGATGCAGAGAAAAATTAAAAAAAAAAAACTTACAAATACAGTGAAAGGCAGATTAAGACATTTCTTAATATTAAAAAGCACAGTCCAAAAAACTGAATAAAATCTACACTGACACAAGTGGCCTTTTTCTTGATGAATCTTGAATCATCAAGATCAATTTCTTTGACAAATCCGCTCTTCATTCATCAAGAGCAAAACAACTTTTATTGGAGCGTAGTATTCTTGCTCATTTTAAATTCCATTTAGCTTTGAAAAGGAGCATTCACCAGTGCAGTTTATCATTACTGTAGTTTCAAAAGTTACAGACATAAAATTTGTCTCAAAACAGTTTCTCTCAAGACAGTTTTGAAATCTATGGCAATCTATGTATTCCGTTGAGCATAATTACAGAATAACCAAGTTACAGAACGAACATACATGCAAAATAAATAAGAAGCAAGTGTTTTAGAATAAAAATTTTATCTTAAGAGTGAGAATTTTTAGTTTCTATTATTAATAATTATGTATTTCCGAATTATAACATTCACTAATGGTCGTGGAGAAATTCTATTCCATAGGCTATGCACGGCGGCAAATACAAGTTTTGGCAAGTTTTAAGAATTTTGCATAAGGTATATCAAAAGTTCTAAAGAATCATAATGCTGATTAAATATTCTACAAGCCTTAGTTAATGGTGATAGAATGTTTGACGATACATGCAGTAACGTAATTTTCGGGTATTGGATAGTTATCGGGTAACGGGCAACAGGTAACTGGTCCATTTAATAAACGAGTACCCGTTACTCATCATCATCCCTAGCTTTTCTAATAACAGAATAGACAAAACATAATTTTATTTGACTCCTCTGTACGCTTTAAAAAAAATTATTCTTGATAGATACTCTTCCCACGATAACCAATTTTCTAATTAGTTTCTCATAACATTACTTCAGAAAATGTATTGTACCCGTAATTTTCAGCAATTTTGATTTAATATTTCGCAACTCCAGCGTACTTCCTACGCTTATTAATGACCGCTTGAATTTTGAAGCATTTATTACGACAGCAGCCTAACAAAATTGATTGGATACTCGCGCTCTGGAAAATCACCAAAAACCGCCGAAATAATGAATAATTAGCGGCGAAGTGCCACAATATCGAAACAATTACTTAAGCTCCTATTCCGCAGGATTTAGCGGATGACAAAATTTGATTATTAATCGTCCTACGTGAAGAACTGAGACATTATTAATCGCAGAGATTTAGACTGAAGTAAATTCCTCATAAAATCCTGTGTGCTTGAATTAATTAAACATGCAAAGCTTTTAAAGCACAGCCTTATAAATACGTTAAAGTCGTTCATTTTGGCTTTAATATGTTGACTTTGCCCTTTAAGATAAATACAACGCCAAGATATCGTTTATTGTATTCCTTATTCCTTACCTTTTCTCTGATGTAAAACGGGCTTGGTCTCATGAATTTATTCCGTACACATATTTACGAGCAGTTGCTTTTAGAAAAATTATGCGATATTTAAAGTGCTCTTCATTTTGAATTCACAAGCGAAAATATCGCGATTAATAAAGTTATCGTTGCCCAAACAAAACTTGTCCTTGTCGATCGCAAAAGTATACTTCAGAGTTTACTTTCAAAAATTTTCGAGAGCTCAGAAGCGTCTTCGTCGTCGAGTTTCATATATTTCTCTGTTTTCCTTTTCAGTAATTGAATTCCTTTTAGCGTTCGAATAAATCGGTGGAACGAACTTTGTGGACGTTTCGCAAAAAAAAATGAAATAAAAGCTGACATTAATACACAATCTTTTAGACAGCAATGAAATTTGTTAAACTTACAAATTATGTATCCCTGTTATTATTAATTAGATCCGCACAAATCTTGTTACAAAATGAGATAGAAAGAATAAGGAAAATTTCACGACCGGGAAATTAGACGCATTATCAAATAACAAAATCATGTGCAGAACTGCCAACTTTTGCAACCCTAAATATTTATTCTCTGTATTCTGAGTTAAACATCAATGTGTACTAATTAGGGGTTTGTGGTTGATGTATCTTAGGTAAGGTACTTACAATATCACGGCATAGGTATAACATAAATAAAAACAAAGGTATGGTTAAATTATCACAGACGGGCTGGGTGTATACATGTAACAAATATTATAGTTATAAATGACTTAGTCTAGTGAATAAATAAATAAATAAATACTAAAATTATAAATATACAGGTGTCCCAGAGCTCCGTAAAAGTTCCATAACTTTCTTGCTATTCCAGTTATCGACTCAATTTTTTTTTTGTATAATAGAAGCGCTTCCTTTCTACATTTTAAAATTATTTTCGTTTGTATACAGGGTGTCCAAGTATTATAAAAATATTAAAGTTACGTTTTTTTTTTAAATTGAAACACCCTATTTTGACTTCATTTTTGGATGCTACACTAAATTCTACGTTAAATTTATTTGAGTCATTTTTACGTATCAATCATACTTTTTGATGTGAGTCAATTTTTTCTTGAAAATTCCCGGATGCAAGGTTCCCTTCAAAAATTCGTAACTTCTAAACCACTAAAGATAACGCAACCTATTTTTTTTTTTTCAGTCAGTGCCAAGGCTGTGGCCAATCATTCGAGATCAAACCAAGTCGTGAAGGGATGTTCCAAGGCTTACTACGATTATTTGAAGATGAATAGTTATAAATAACAAAAACTCCATTTTTTCAAATAGAACACCCTGTATATTTTCACACAGTTCCATAGCCTTTTTGATAAGTTTTCAATGATATATAGTTTGTAGGATCCAATTCTGATATTCGACGAGTTATTGAGAAAATAGTAATAGTATATCATTGAAAAGCTTGTCAAAAACGCTATGGAACGGTGTGAAAATATACAAGGTGTTCTATTTGAAAAAAATTGAGTTTCTGTTATTTATAACTATTTATCTTCAAAAAATCGTAGTAAGCCTTGGAACATCCCTTCACGACTTGGTTTGATCTCGAATGATTGGCCACAGTCTTGGCACTGACTGAGAAAAAATCGGTTGCGTTATCTTTAGTGGTTTAGAAGTTACGAATTTTTGAATGGAACCTTGCATCCGGGAATTTTCAAGAAAAAAAATGACACATCAAAAAGTTTGATTAATATGTAAAAATAACTCGAATAAATTTAACGCAGAATTTAGTGTAGAATCCAAAAATGAAGTCAAAATGGGGTGTTTCAATTTAAAAAAACGTAACTTTAATATTTTTGTAATACTTGGACACCCTGTATACAAACGAAAATAATTTTAGAATGTACAAAGGAAGCGCTTCTATTATACAAAAAAAATTGAGTCGATACTTGGGATAGCAAGACAGTTATGGAACTTTAACGGAGCTCTGGGACACTGTGTATAAATGGATGGGAGAAAGATATAGAATTATTATAGCATAATCCGTTTTTCTCATCAGGAAGGGCGTTTTTGATGATAAAATAATTAAGGCTGCAATGTGGCTATGAATAAAATGAACAAGTAGGTGTATACGAGACTTTACGCTCGATTGTAGAAGTTGCACTGCCATGTATACCGTGTACTAGACGCAATGGTACAAGGGTTGGACATTGGGAAATGACATGTTCCACTGTGAGTGGAACCAGACGTTGATACAAAGGACTTGGGCCTCTCCGGTTAATAAATGAGAAGAGGTGAACTGAGTGTGGCCTATTTTCAAACGAGTAAGTACAACTGACTCTCGTCTGGATAGTGGGATATGGGATCTCCACGGTCGGGTGTGGGGCTTAATATTTCGATGCCATCCATTGGTTGCGTTCCACTTCTCCCCATCCCCATTCTTACCCAGGATCTTGTTGTGCAGATGGACTTTAACTTGTAAGTGGCCTATGGCGTAGTGAAAAGGCATAACCGTTGCAGAATTAGTTGAACTAGCAGGTCGCCAGTGTAAATTGAAGATAAGTTTTGGAGTGCACAGTAGGAATCCGTGCAGATAACGAGGCCCTGGGCCGCGTTTGGGTCACAAATATTTAGCGCGTCTAGGACGGCTTATAGTTCAGCGGTGAAGATTACGATTAGGACGGGAAGAGAAAAAAAGTAAGACTCATCTCCAACAATGAAGGAACAACCCACTCCCGATGGGGTTTTCGATCCTTCTGTGTAGACAAACAAATAGTCAGTACAGGGTTGTAAAAGATCCCGAAGATGAATACAAATGGATTCCAGATTGATGGCGGAAAGATTTAGCGATTGGAGATGGAAGCGGCAGTGGGGGATAGGTGTACGCCAAGGAGGCACCGTGGAGGAATCAGTTGGGAGAGTAAGTGGAAGATTATTCGAGAGGGTGGGAATCAGCAGATGAATGCGAATACTAATCGGCTTTCTCATAGGATTCCTGCGGATGTAAACGTGTGGCGTAAGGGATTCCCTAATCATGGAGTAGTTGAAATGTAGTGTTTGGGAATGTATTCTAACAGCAAAGGAAGATAGAAACCTCTACCTACGATAATTAAGGGGTGTAATCCCTAAATCAGTCGGCAAAAATGCTCAAAAGAGGGCTTGTATAAAAGGCTCCCGTAACCCAACGAACTGCGACATTTTGGATAGTATTGATAGCTTTAAGACGGGCCGAGGAATAGGCGACACACCCGTAATCGATCTTGGACAGTATTAGAGTTTTGTAGAGGCGCAGCAAGATTTCTGTCGGCGCCCCATTTTAGGTTACCTAATACTTTGATCATGTTATTAGTCTTGCGACAGAATATGACTAGAGAGTCAATATGGCTTCTCCAGGATAGAGTAGAGTCGAAGGTCAGGCCCAAAAAGGAGACCGAAGGTGCTCATTTGACTGGAGACGATTTGATCGAAAGCGTGGGTTCTCGATGCGGTTTGCGCAGACGGCAGAAGTAAACACATGAGGTTCCTGTTGCCGAAAATTTGAATTCTAGTTCGTCAGCGTTCTCTGTGACTATGTCAACGGGAACGACTATAAGGTTGATGTGAGGAGGCTGAAAGCAATATGACTAAATCATCTACATACATTCCGATATTGGGAGGTAGTCTATCTGCTATGCCGTTTATAGCTACAAGGAACAAAGTCCACTGAGGTTAGAACTCTGAGGTATACCATTCTCAAGTGGGTGAGTTGAGGATAAGTAATTGCCAACTCGAACTCTGAATGTGCGGTCTTGGAGGAATGATCGGATACACAGTGCAAGGCTACCTCTTAGTCCCCAGTCGTACACCCTTTCGAGGATACCAAATCTCCAGGTGGTATCGAATGCTTTCTCGAGATCAAAGAAGATGGCGGTAAGGTGGTGGCGCCTAAATAGAGAATCCTGGACGGTATTTTCAAGAAGAGCCAGGTAATCTGCGGTGGAGTGAAATTTCCTGAAGCCCGCCTGATGGATAACTATCAGGTGATTGTTTTCAAGGTACCAAACCAGACGATTATTTACCATTTTTTCAAAAACTTAGCCGAGCAGCATGTTACAGAAATAGGGCGGTAACTAGTGGCTAACAATGGATCTTTGCCGTCTTTGGCTAACGGTGTGATAATGGCTTCGCTCCAGAGAGTAGGGTATGAGCTTTTCTTCCAGATTATGTTGTAGAAGTCTAGTAGCTTAAGAAGCGCAGTTTCAGGGAGGGTTCGTAAGAAAGAGTATGGGAGGTTGTCTATCCCTGGTAATGAGTCTTTACAACTTCTAAGGGCGACATTCAGCTCTACTCAAGAGAAGGGGTCATTGTAATGGTCTGGATGGTCGAGCTGGAAATCCAGCAGAACTTCCCGGGATTGCTTAATAACCTGAAAAGTAGGGGAGTTGTTGGAACTGCTTATCTGTTGGAAATGTTTTGCAAATGCCTCTGCCACTTTATTCTCTGATCTCATGTGACGTGGTTGACTTAACTCGTACAGCATTCTGGAAACATGTTCCACTTCACCCACACGGTATTAGAATCGGGACCGAATTTTCTATCAGTGATACAATTTTCTTTACTTTGTTCTTAAAATCGGTACAGTTTTAAGAGATCAATGCTTGAATGCAATTAAGCATCTCTCCCGGTGTCAGGTAGTGTAATGGCGGAGTGGTTGAGTCTCTTTTCGACGGCGAGCGAGCAAACTGCTAAATAGTGGTCACGTTCTTGAACGGTTTGTGAGCTGGGCATAATTTTTGAATCTTTTGTTGATGGATCAGTAAACTCTCCGATGTGATCGGATTTCAGTCACTTCGTTGTTGCACTCCCAGCAGATCTGTTTGATCGGTGTTGAGGGTTGTGCGGTACTATTTCTGTACCGATTCGGTACAGGGTGCTTCGCTCGTTGTTTCGAACTTCGAGAGTCGACACTTTCTCTTCGTGCATTTTGGGAAAAGGATTAGGCCGTTCCCGTATTCGGACTCTTGCAGCCATCCCATCGAATTTCCACCCCGGAGGGATTGAGTAAGACACTCTCATCTTTTCTTGTCTCGTTTTCGAAAAGAAGTTGCGTAACGTCATTCCACGGGCAGGTTTCGAGCCAGTGGCGGAGTTTGGTGTTGGTCTACTTTATTTTCATTAACGATTTCGGCGGAAGTGTTGCTTAGCTTGCTATGACAACGGTGATAACGTAGTCACGGATATTTTTATTTATTTTTTTGTTAGAGTTTGTTTACATTGTAGTTGTCCCATTATTTTAGCAAAATTTTACTAGTTTTGTTAACGGTTAATTTTTTTATCCTGTTCAGACAGCGAATTTATGCAAATTTTGGAGCTTTTCTCCGTAATATTTTGCTTTCAACATGGAAGCTATACGTCCAATCAGCACGCCTAATAACGCAACAAATCACCTCCTTACACCCACATATCGCGTGACGAGCTCGAAGTGGGAACGAAACTGATAGACCTCCTTTGAAAATTGCCAATATAGAAAACCGACGTAGGCGTTTGCTATTAAATCGCAAATAAAAACCAATAAAACTTAAAACAGGAAATTCTTAACATTCACAGACATCGGCGGTTTCTTTAAAAATAGGTGTGCACAATATTACTTCATATTGTTAGGTATTATTAACTTGCCGCAACGAAAGTATACTAAAGCGGCTTCCTTTGAAGTCTGTCGACGAACGCGCTGCATTACAGCTGCTCAAATAGAGCATCTTAACCACACCCGAGAAACCTTGGGCAAATCCTGTTTTCGCTGGCTTAATTACTGAGCGACTCGCTCGCGCAATCAATGTAGCTGGGATTATTATCGTGTTACAAAATCAAAAATGTTTGGATAAAGTAGTAATAGTAAACGTAAATTAGTAAACAGTTTAATCAATAATTTAACACAATTTTTATTCCTTTTTCGGCAAATTATCGTATTAAGTCACCCAGCCATCGTTTCCCCAGTACGTAACCGAAATAACGCTCATGCGACTAGCCGTTGTTTCGTAGGCAACCAGCGCGGTACAACCAAATGCAAACTAAGCACATGCTCGCTCAATAGTTGCAAGTAATTATACGGCGATCTGCTCATAAACTTTGACAAGCTAGTGTATCACGAAACACACCGCGAAATATGTACAGAACTTTTTTTATATTTTGCACCCTATCTAGAGGTTTTTTTAGGAGCTAAAAAAAACTTTAAACTTTAAATACAAAAGTTGCAGGGTAACCTAGGGTGCCTATTATCTTGTAGAGACATCTCAAGAAACAAAAACGCATCGCAAACAGAAGAAAATTTATAAAAAATACATTTTTTGTTTTTTTTTTAATGGAACATCCTGTATATTGTTTATTAATATGAAAGATCATACTTTCCTGACTTCAAAAATATATAATATGTTAACATATGGAGGGGACGTTCGTGTTATAATGAAATTTGAAATATCAGCATAATGACATTTAAAAAATCTAGACGGCCTGGAAAGGCGCTACAAAAATTCTAGATAGCTGTAAACAATAGAAATTCAAAAACTACACTTACGACTTAACATTTTAAACATTAATTTATTGATATTTTAACCTCAAATATTTCACAAATGGCTCTTCCAAATATCAACATATTATACAGTGCGTTCTCGGACTATATCTCGATAACTACTGCAGATACAAAAAATGTTTCAGAACATTTTTGTTTTAAAATTTAGAGGTCTACAACATAAAAATTATTTTCCCCTGTACAGGTTGATTAAAATAGCGGTACTGAATGCAACTCTTTTATTTCAAACGGCACACCCTATATATGATGTCAAATTTGGATTGCACATAAAATTCTACACATTTTTTATGTACCATAATCTATGTCTAAATCTAACCGTTTTGAAGATATTTAACATTTTATCTAAAAACTGTCACTTGCAGCCATTATTTTATTTATTCATATTTTATTTAGTTTTAACTTTAGAGAAAAGATTTTCCGTACAGATGTAGTTGATACTTTGGCTTATTCTAAGCCACTGTAAAAAGAATTTTTGTCGTTACAGAGTGATCATGGTACTAACCAAAATATCGGAAATTTCAAAATGGCATATGTCAATCTTCTTAATTAGCGTGCCCTATATTTTTATAGCCTGAATTGTTCGTCTAATATCGTACTTTCGTTTTTTTTAAGATTGCCATGGAAAACAAATGAACCAGCCGACATTAATAATTAGTTTACCTGTTTTCCACAGCTACCTTATACAATTATACGTTTTAAAAGAAATAACTCAAATGAACAAGAAAGGTCCTCGAAAAATATTGCAGATAGGTACAGAACATGCACGACAAAGAAAGTACTGTATTAGACAAACAATTTAGGATGTAAAAATATAGGGCATGCTATTTAAGAAATTTGACATATGTCATTTTGAAATTTCCAATATTTTGCTTAGTACCATGATCACCCTGTAACTATAAAAATACATTTAATAATGGCTTAAAATAAGCAAAAGTACCAACTACATCTGTGTCGAAAATCTTTTCTCTAAAGTTAAAAATAAATAAAATATCTTCAGAACGGTTAGAATTAGACATAGATTATGGTACATAGAAAATGTGTAGAATTTTATGAGCAATTCAAATTTGATATAATATATAGGGAGTGCCATTTGAAATAAAAAAGTTGCATTCGGTACCGCTGTTTTGATTCATCCTGTATAGGTGAAAATATTTTATGTCGTATACCTTTAAATGTTGAAATAAAAATGTCTTGAAACTTTTTTTATATCTGCAGTAGTTATCGAGATATAGCCCGAGAACGCACTGTTGGGACATCATGTATATTTTTGAAATCAGGAAAATAGGATCTTTCAACTTAGCAAACAAAATACAGGATGTACCATTAAAAAAAAACAAGAATTCTATTTTTTCTCTTCCCTTTTAAAATATTAACTACCTTTTCTAATTTATAATGATCAGTATTGTTAAGTGTCTAGATGCAAATATCTAGATACAGTATCTAAATACTTTTTGAGTATCTAGATACATATCTGTGATACTACTAAAAAATGTAACAGTATCTGCATCTAGATACAATTACAATGTATCTATTCATTTGAGATACTAAGATACATTTTAGATACATTTTGAATCAATAAAAACAGCAGACCTTGGCGGAAATGCAACCTCCGATTTTACAGTCTCTTTCTTTTGATTTTCCCCTCTTGTTAATTATGTTTTCCAGTTTGTCAAATGACTATTCTATTTAAAATGCGATTTGATAGTTCAGATACTTGAAAATTATTTACAAATTGGGAAAGATAAATGACAAAAGGAGAAAATCAAAAAGAAAAGACTGTATTGTTAATTTTATCAACTTTTCTTGATTATGGGAACGCTCTCTTAGCTACAACAAGGTTGCAACTAAGGATCCTAGATTCATTTGGCATTTAACTTGTCTGATACGGAAGTAGAGTCATTTCTGTTGATAACTTTATGTTTTACGTTGACTTGACTTGGTTTCATACAAAACCAGGTAATTACTCATCAGCTTATTGATCAACTTAGTTACAAAGATAAATTTTATATTTAAAAGACATACTGCTGAAAAAAATTGTGAAAATGATCACAGATTTTAGTGTGTACATTATACACATATTCATACGAAAAATTCGTCAATTTTCACAAAAAAAGTCGATTTGGATCGCAAATAATACCGTACCTCCACTACTGCATAGGTTATTGAATTTTACACTTGCAAGTATCATGATAACCTGCAGATACGTTTTTTGTATCTGTATCTGTATGTAGATATTTTCCGGAAAAAGTATCTGTATCTGCATCTAGATACATATTTGTGATAGTATCTGCATCTGTATCTAGATACTATTAGAAATGTATCTTTAACGACACTGATAACGATGCATTTATAACGTAACGGTGCCTTTGTGCAAACTCTGTATTGCGAAGTATCTGCGCTGCATAGAATGAGTGTTGCCTCTTCCCCAATTATATCTCGGAATTGGTCGTTACAATAATGCGACGTAAATTCAATCTTAAACCGATATACCTATTGAAGAACTTCTTGAAGAACCGCGCGTTGTAATTTATGCTAAAATAATTCACCATTTCCTGAAATGTTAGTCATGTTCAGAAACACACTCGATAAGCGATATTTTGAACTTTAACACCCTGTCGACACATTATTTCAGAATATCAAGTTATATCCTCTACGAAATTTGTGTAATGAAACCTTTTCTTAAATTACTCTGTGTAATTGTAATTTTTGTTGTTTTCATATTCGAGATGGATTCGAAACTCAAATCATCCGTATGCTCAACAAAGTTCACGCAAGCATCGACCGCAATGATCAACGCCTCATGGAACAAGAAAGACGTGAACTGATGGAACTGGAATGGAAACAAGCATCCATAATCCTGGACCGAATGTTCCTGGCCGTATTCGTCCTGATCACAGTGGTGTCAACGACGACTATCCTCTGCAGGAGCCCCGCCACAGACTCGGTGTCTTAGTGACGTCAAACATAGAAATCAAAACCAGAATACCACGCCGCAGGTCACGTCTTCTGCAGACGAATTGTGAGAGCGTGATTGATTGAACGTCCGTAATTGTTACGTTAAGATTACACGCGAGTATCGATTTAGTTCTGCGGGATATATACCTAAGGATAATAGAGTTGCTTACACAGGATCAGAGCGCGAGTTTATCTGTGATATTAAAACGAATGTATTCAAAACGGGAAACAGAGGTTTTGCAAATTCAGTTTCCTTCCCTGCTTCAATGAAAACGTCTGCTATAGTAATGACCTTGTTGATTTTACGTGTTTGAATTATTTTTAGGCGTATATCCCTCGTTGTTCTGTTTCAATACCTTTCTTAGTATTTTTCGGCGTTACTCATTGTTAGTGTAATTATTGTAAGTAGCTAATGAAAATGTGAAAATCAACGGTCGATCATTTCGCATTACCAAAGTTTCTTTTTTTTGCAATTGTTTTGAAAGCACTAGGCAAAAGAAATACGTACTATAAATTTAGTAGGTATAGGATGTTCATTGGTTTTACGAATTTTGTTATGAAATATTGTCTTTTAAGTATTTTTTTGTGTAAAATTATCATCGTACATTCAGACTTCTTCAGAAACAATTAGGGTACTTTTTGTTATGTTACGAGCACATATTTTAATAAAAGTCAAAATTTGACTTGATAGTTCGCACTAACGGTACTAACTTTTTCTTACTAAAAAATAAAATTCTACAAATTATAAGTGTTATATGAAAGAATAGTTATCATAATCTATACTGTTATTTTGACTTTTACGACTGTTAAGTAATTTTTTTTTATTAAATTTGTGTTCAATTATTCTTTGGTGTATAGATGAACTTAAACAATAACCCACGGTTTAACTTCAAACTTGTTGCGAAAAAGCAATTAAATTACGTTTCTGACACGCCATGAGTTTGTAACTAACATCTCTATTCTGTAACTTAAATTGAATCGAAATCAATGAATTTGTCAGATTAAATCGTAATGTATTCAAATTAGTATGACATAATTTTGTTTGATTTCCATATTAAGATGTTCAATAGAATGTTAAATAACTAATTTATTCTACCTTCTTTGGACCATATTCAAGAAATATAATATAAAGTGACCATACGTTATTAGGTGGGACAGGCTTTCTATTTTCTCAAGTGTTACGTTTTCGATCGGTTCCTCTAACTGTCTAGTCTTTATAAAACTGCCAGAAAACCGTTTTGAACTTAAAAATTATGAACAGATAAAACAGCGACACCCTACGATCGCTTTTTGACCTGACATTGCAGTAGGATAGACAAATTGAAGCGGATTTGCTACCTAATAAGTCCCCCATGCAAGGTGGTCATGCTTGCTGTCAAAGCATAATGAAAGTTTAAAAAAAAAAATTGTTGCAAATCGTTTTCGATCGCAATTACGAATAAATTGGACAAGCAGTTCTTGGTTTGCAGTGAGATTGTCGAGCTACGTCTCTGCTGATGAAGCCCCAAACAGGGCTGAAACAGCTGTACAGGGGCTGCTCGAGGTTTTCACAAACAAAAACGATTTGCAACAATTTTTTTTTAATTATGTTACAGGATGTTATAGTATTTATATTAGGAGTAAAAGTTTAGGAAACTGTCAAAATATGATCATATTATAGGTATAATAGACTGAAAATTTTTATTAAACATTCCGATTGCTGTCATAGATTCCGATTCGATTCGAAAAAGTTACAGAATAAGGGTGATTTGTTTATCAATACCATTTACGTGGTGTACAGTACACTTTCTAGTACTCGGGCCTGCTGAAAAGAAAGGAGGAAAAAGCCAATCTGGATCACTTGAAAGTAAAAGTAAATTGCACCAGTTGATTCAGCAAATGCGAATGAAAGCATAAAATTTTAAAAACGCATCGATTGATACCCATTTGAATGAGAAGAATATCACGTGATCGAGAGAGGTCACTAGAACAGTGTTGCCAGATCCCATTTTGATACATTTGGAAATTCTTGGTACTGAAGTACTTCCGCATCCATTTTGATAAATACTTCTTCTTCAAGCTCAAAATCATTTATTAATTTTCAGTATTCTCATTACAGACATTACTGTTATTTTTAATTAACACAGGTGTTGTAACTATTTCTAAATTCTTTTTTCTTTCTTAACTGGAGAAGTTTTTTCTTTCTTAAACAAAGGTTTTCAAGAACATGCACAAAGTGAAAACATGGTTGTTTTTGCTAAGAAGTTATCAAACTGATGTGCATGATTGTTTGTGTACGTTACGGATGAAAAGTTGATAGAAAACTTAAATGATGACTCTTCAGTAAAATTTATATCTTGTGGATAAATTTGGTACCCTTTTGTCTGAGAGTCAGTACATTGCATTTCTAGAGGCTGGCAACACTGCATTAGAACAATAAAGCGACCATTGATTCCAATTGTACATGCTGGATTAATTTCGATGTCTCTTATGCGCATCTCTGTAACTATAAGAGACAGAAAAAAACTAGTGGCCAAGTCTCGATCTCTTTTTTGGAGATTAAGTGAATGGCGTAAACAAAAATTGGCTACCTTCTTTTGTTTTCATGTTATAGGCAAAAATTGCCATTTTCGACTTTTTGCTTTTCGGTCATATCTCGTTTATTTTTAGATATATTAAAAAACTTCTTGAACATTATTAGGACACTGTTTGGAATACAATTCAGTGGTGTAGTTGATTTTTTAATATTTACTTAAATTTTCGAGAATAACACAAAGTTTTTTTTAATGGAAATCATAAGCAACGCCCTCATTAAATAGTGATATTTTCTGTTTTCAAAAATGTATACTTTGTTGGGTTTATTTCTTATAATTAATAGGAAAAACTGCCGTTTTCATTTTTTTTTTGTTTTTATTAAATATTAACGAACTTTCAAATCTTTAGACAGTTTTGGCCGCGTAAAGAATTTCATATTCACTTTATTTTACAAAATTCCGTTTGGCAAATGTAGCACCCATCGCGACCGATCTGGCAAAAGCTTTTTTGTTTTTATTAAACATGAATGAAGGCAAATTTAGTTTAATACATGTCCGATTTTGTTTATATTTTACTATTTGTGTGTTTGTTTTTGTTTTTTATTTTTAATAAAATATAACTCAAGAGAAACAAAAAAAAGAAACCCTGATTTAGTTTTAATTTAGTTATTATTATCTTTATGTTTATTTGGACAACTCGTATTTTTGTTTAAAATCATGTTACCTTTTCGTTTCTCTTGACAACTTGTTTGTTTACATTTTTTCACTCCTAACGAAACTATAAAGCGATAGCGAAACGTAGAGTGTTCTTGCGATTTCACAGTGCCCCTTTTAAAGTTCAAAAAATTTCTCTCACATATTTCATCGTACAAGAGTCGACTTCAACTATAAATTTTTATTTGAAGTCGTTTCCTGTCGGATGAAAATTGTATAAAAATTGTTTTCAACCTTTAAACGGACACTGAAAATTGCACGAACGTTCAACGTTTCTTCCTAACTAAGCTATCAACCGATAGTGAAACGTTGAGTATTCGTGCGATGTTTAAAGATTGAAAACAATTTTTCTATAAATTTTCGGTCATAACTCGTTTTAACAATACATAGTTTAAAACATTCTTGTTTTGTTTGTATTCTGTAAAATGTGATGAATGACAAACTCATTTTCAATAGAAAGTCAGATAGATTCTCTTCACTAATTCATTTCATTCGTGGAGTTTTTTGATTCACTTTTCATCTAATACAATACAACTAGGAGATAGATGACCTTAGGTAAAACCTAAAGGTTTTTAAATCGTAACCATTGAATTAAATTTATTTGTTATGAAATTTTGTATGAAGGCATATTTATTCTAAGGTATGTTTATTCTGAAAAAAAACGCAGCATTTAACTTGTGTCTTAATTTTTCTATTCGCCAATCTGTTATTTTCGGAACTAAACAAGCTTTTGTTAATTACAAACTTTCATGTTTAAATTTCAGTCATCATAGTGTACGCACACGAGTGATTGTAAGGACTGAGACATAGTTACATTGTTCTTTCAAAGCATTTTCCGTTCGACTTATATTTTCTTATCCACACTCATTCAACATCTTGCAAATGATTTAGTCACCGCAAACGGCCCACTTCTGTTATTAAAAAACCTAATTTCGCCGTTCTCTGAATATAACTGATTCAACTTTAACCTTTCAAAGATGTCTTTTAGTTTCAACAACCTGGGTTCAATGTCTAATGCGAAAAAATGACAGAGGTTTTCTGTTTAGGAAGTTCATCTTTTATTTCATTTTAAACTTCGTTTGCGGAACTCGAAGTAGTGTTCACTATATCGGGAAGTTCACTTTAAACGGGTTCACTATATCGGGAGTTGACTGTATTCGAATATATTTTTAACATTATTGGATTATCTCAAAGGACAGATTTTCTTTCTTATTTAGTATTTTTCAGGAACTGAATTATTACCTGATTATTACTAATAAAAAATTCGAAGTACGTATGTATTTAAATGGGAACGAGGCATCCTGCTAGATGCAATATCAGTTTCACCAACCTTGCTTTTCAATAATTTTAAAATCCTCGACTACCCTTGACCAAAATAATTTTTGATGTCAAAGTATACTTCTGCATTCAAGATAAACGTGAAATGTCCGCGCTTATTTTATGTTACCAAAAATGTCCCTCTATTGTTATTGACATCATTTGTATCACGAGATATCTGCATACCATCAAAGGTTTTAAATACTGATAGCGTTTTCAATTATTTGCTCTAGAGCAGTTTCAGACTTGGTTTCATGAAAGACTTAAGCTGGAACCAGCTCGAACTAAATTTAATCCAAAGTTAAATAGTGAATGACGCAGAGCATATTGCATTGTCACATGCGATGTTAAGCTTCAATTTAATCCAGTTTTGAATCTTTTATGCAATTCAAACCCAGAGTACTTCCATCTTGTTTTAATCTCATTTAACAAGGTTTAGAAATAATCTAATAGCGTTTTCGACTGACTACTCTAGAGCACTCTGATTGTTCTGTTTTTACTTGAGCTTAATGGAGATGGAGATCAGAGTGCTCCAGAGCGATCAGTCAAAAATGCTATTAGAGTGCTCTGGAGCAAAGCTTAAGTCACAAAGGTGAGAAATGTTTAGTGATTTATTGTTTTATCTTTATCGTTCGTTTTTCAAAGTAGTTACACGTCATTATTTTTGCTTATTGCTTCTTTTCTGTTGTATAAATACCTATATGACTTCGTTGCGTCAATTCTCATTTTTGTTATATGCCGATCGGTATTCATCAGTATGGATAAAAATACAACCTTACATCCGACTGCAAGAATTAAAGCTGTTGCAGGAAGTTTAAAAGGAGATAGCTATATAAAAGTTTTTAAACTCGATCGATCGAATAGTGTTTAATTTATAAATGTCAATACATGTATAATTATGTCAGTAAATGGAATTGACTGAATGTGTATGTCAGTGCTGTATGAAAGTATTATGAAAGCTTGAATGACATTACAAATTTGTTACAGGTTGTGATTATAAAATAACATATTTTGTTATCCAGGCCTAGAGAGGTAAATAGGTAATACTTTTTACATAGAAAGTATGTTGCAGAAATTCATTCAAAAATAGAACAAATCTTTTAAAACACCTATATAAATGACAATTATTCCTACTTTTCGTATGTTATTTTCTTTAATGGCAGATTGTCTGGGCCAAAGACAATGCAATATACCGAGTGTCTCAAATATTACTACAGGGAGTAACTTTTTATTAAAAGTTTCAATCTCCTCCGTATGTTGAGACATCCAGTATAATGTATAGTGGAGAATATTGTTTTACTGTAAATAAATAAGCTTTGTGGAATGTATTAACCTAGGCTTTTATTTTCACTCTTTTGTTGTAATGTTTAAAACTGTTATGTACATATTTTAGTATCAATAAACAATGATAATATTTCAGTCTTTTTCAACGCACTGTATAATTATTAAAGTGATAAGAAAAAACTAACTGATTAGTTTTTGTAAAATATTTATTCAAAATTTGTAATAATTTATCTCATTTTTGAAAACGATCAAACAAAAAAAAATTGCAGATTCGCCACGAAATAAAACATAACGACAATAAACTTAAATTTTTCTTTTAATGAAAAACATCAACGTTAAAAATTACATCCATTCTAGCATCTCTACATGTATGCAGATACATATAATACAAAATGATGTACTTATTAGAATTAAAAAATTAAGGATGTAGAGGGTGGCTCAGTGAATGTACATATTTAACAAACGTCTAAAGATAGTGTTTCAATCTGTAAAGAAAAATTATGTATTTATACTATGTTTCACTTAAATAAGGAGCAAGTCTACCTAAATACTATTGTACTAAAGTAAAACTTATCAATTTGCAGTTTTTAATTCACTGTGTCCGTTATCGTTTGTCTCCATGTTGCATGGAAAGGAATTTTCAAAATTTTTACACGAGTTGTAGGCAGATTCTGTAGCAGCAACTTCTGCAAGTTTGGTAGGGGTAGAATTTCAACTTGCGGAGGTTCTGTCGTCTGCAAAGACTGATCAGAAATATCCCCTAATAAGGGGACAGGTTTTAAAACAGGGATACTGTCACCATTACCCACAGGTTTCCTTTCTTTCTTCTCCTTCTTCTCAGAGTCCTCACATTGGTCAACAAACAATTCAGTCACTCGTAACAATTCTAAAGTTACGCCCCACACAAAATGCGAAAGCGTACTCTGCAAACGTAACACTCCTCCCAAAACCATGTGATTTGTGGTAGCACTCTGCGATATATAAGTAGGAATAATCAACAGTTTCCTGATATTTGTGCAAGCACCTAAAGCCTTATCAAATCCAGCTTTGATATCGAAGTTAACAAGCTCAAGTTGCTCAAGGCGAGACATATTCTTCACGGCCTCCAAGATCTCGAAAGTGTAACAAATTCCCTGTCCCTTCTCCAAACGCAGTTTTTCAAGCTTATCCAATTTGGATAAAATTGCCGACCCGAAAGTATTTGGAAAATCTGTACACTCGCCTAAATCTAACGATTCTAAATTTTGCAGGTCAGCAATCACCTCAATATTAAGTCGATTTAAGTCTTTTATAGACGTCAACGAAAGATGTTTCAGATTCTTGAGGGCCTTCAAGGCAGATAAATCAGATGTTAGAGTCAATCCAGCTGTCGATTTTAATCTCAATTCTTGCAGACTGCTCACATTGGCAAACGGAACTAACGTCATACTCTCGCATTTTATTGTGATCGCATTTATTACTTCCAGTTTCGGATTGGTCACTGCCAATTGTTCGACAACAACTGCCGGGCATCTGCACAATTCGATTTTACGTAGTGAGTCGACTTTTTTTATGGCGTTTGAAAATGATGGCCAGATTTCATCTCCACCACTTGGTAAAAGCATCTTGCGCAAATCTAAGTTGACAGTGCCGTGCTTTTGCAATGTATCAGCAAGGCCTTCAAAGCTATGAATTTGCGAGTTCTTCATTCGCACGGTCCTCCACAAAATCGGATGATTTGCCACGTCCCTCCACATTGTGCAAACACATCCGGCTCTCAGCAGATCTTGAACTTTCAAATATTGAAACACATAAAGTAAGGTACCATAACCATAAGCCAGGTTTTGTAAATAGTTGTCCATAAATTTTGTATCCATGGTTTTGTCGTCGCTTGGTATTTTAGTCAGCTTTGATTTGGAAAGGGTTTTCGCTTTTGTTATTGGTGATCTTGATGTTCTGTAATGCAAAGAAAAAAAAAATATGTTTCAATTGTAATAGTCACTGAAATACATAAAAATTTTACATGTGAATATTAAATTTAATAAAAATTTTGTGCAAATCGTTTTTGATTGCAGTGAGAACTTCAGCAGAAACGTAGCTCGACATTCCCACTGCAGACCAAAAACGACTTGCCCAATTTATTCGCAAATGCGATGTAAGAATGATGAACATATAAAATAGCGACATCTTACTATCGCTTTTTTCCCCCATGCAAGGGGACTCATTAGGAGCAAATCCCGCTTCAATTTGTCTATCCTACTGCAATGTTAGGTCAAAAAGCGATAGTAAGATTTCGCTATTTTATATGTTCATCATTCTTACATCGCATTTGCGAATAAATTGGGCAAGTCGTTTTTGGTCTGCAGTGGGAATGTCGAGCTACGTTTCTGCTGAAGAAGCCCCAAGCAGGGCTGAAACAGCTGTCCAGAGGCTGCTCGAGGTTCTCACTGCAATCAAAAACGATTTGCACAAAATTTTTCTAAAATCTTTCATTATGCTTTGACAGCAAGCATGGCCGCCTTGTATGGGGGACTCATTAGGAGCAAATCCCGCTTCAATTTGTCTATCCTACTGCAATGTTAGATCAAAAAGCGATAGTAAGATGTCGCTATTTTATATGTTCATTAAATTTAATGTAAATATAGTAATTATGTATTCAGGTGAAATAAAAAAGGTTAAACTTTAATGAAATTCATGAACAAAGAAGTAAACAAGAAGAGGTAAAATGCAAAATATTTAAACAGGTAAAAGTTACATTAAGAAAACAAACAAAAACATGTCAATAAATTTACGCAAATGTATTGTAGCATACATTTTTTTAGCAAATACTTATTCTTCTGAAATAAATAAACATTAACGATTTTAACAAAAAAAAATCATCTTCAGATGTAGCGATTAAGCTAACAAAGAAAAGGATGGCAACAGTTAGTATGTCATTAGTGTCATGTAAACTGAACACTTATATAACGAGTGTTCAATAAAAAAAAAAACGCTCAAGTAGGCTGTAGCAGGCTTCTGTTGTCGGGAACGCATATCGTGATTAACATCATTTGAATTTGACAACTTTGACAAGTTGACAGTTAACCTAACTAATAAAAGTCGAAAACTGCTCCTGCATTTTTTTTCTAATATTTATACTTAATATAAATATTCGGTAATAAACGTTTATTTGAAATGTCTTCTTTGAGTTAAAGTGAGGTTAGAAATGCAAGTGACCCTTCACGCTCGTCGTATGAAGAACCCTACGCTAGACGTTCAGAATAAATTCATAGCTATCTAGACCGTTTTTTTAATTGAACACTCGTTACAAGTTTTGAGTCTCGTCAACATTAAAACAAATGAGTTGATCAGGCAATGAACCATCGGACGGTCTGCTTCCATTACCTCACCAACCCATTTGCTTTAATGTTGACAAAAGTCAAAACTTGTAATTGTTCAGTTTATATGACATTAATTATGCTTGTTTGATATCAGTATTTTACGAGATGCTCAATAGGGTTATTCGCATCTATGACAATTTGGAATAAATATATGCATTTGTTAATCCTATTTGACTCTACTATTCGAACAAAGGATTTTTACTTAGCACAGAAATGAGAATATGTTCCGAAACACCAAAAATTATTTCGGCCAAGGGCAATCGTGAAATGGAAAACAACCCTCTATTAACTGCAAGTAATTGACCAAAATAATTTTTAATGTCAAATACTTTCTTAATGTGAAAATTAATTTGACATCACTTAAGCTGTCCTTAAAGGTATTCACAATGAGAGATTTTACTGTACATTATTTTTATTAAATTGGTTAGGACACGGAAGTCGACTCTTGTCTGATGAAAATTGTAAATGGTTTTAAAACTGGAAATAGCAATAATTTCTGTCTAAATATTTTCTTGGTCAATGTTAAGTCGGGTTGACCTGATTACATGGTTACAGAAACTTTTTTCATGGGTTCGTATTCTACCAATTTATAGACCCACTGATGTAACGTTCATATTTAACAAATAGGACATATCAGGTTTCTATTTCGCAGAGGTTTGTAACACAACTTCACTCAAAAATCAAATATGAAAAGCAAAAAATAATGCAACAGTTAAAACAATCAATTTTTTTTGTTAATTTATGCATTTTTGAGTAAAAAGTCAATGCTTAAAATTCTTCAAATAAATTCTTAATATTTTCAGGCATCTTTCAAAACGTTTGAAATATCGATATTAAATTATGTATTGACAAGTTTTCCAAGATAAAAAATAAATTAAATAAAAATATTATTTTTTAATTCAAAAATAATTATTACCACCCTAAGACACTTTTTGGTGAATGTGATTTTGCAAGTCTTCTTAGGTAACTTTGAGGTGCAGAATCCAAAAATATCAGATTAGGTACAGTTGCGGAAATAGAAAGCGGGACAAGTCTTATAACAAAATTTTGTATTATTTTGATAGTGTGAAGTTTTCTTGGTGACGGTCGTGACCCTTCTAATTAATTTATTACCATCAGAAGTAAGTTGTCAAATTTAGTTCTTAGGTCTGTTTCGTCATTCTAGCTAAAATATCAAACAAGATTTTCGACCACGAATCAAATATATTTGTTCGTTATAATTTTTAATGGTAAAGGGAATGATTAATCATTTTATTTAATGTGAAGGTTGATAAATTACCATAGTTACCGAAATTTAGAAGTAAGATTTAAACTGACAAAAGTTTACTGTCTCGCTTTCTGTTTTCAACTGTACATCAGGTCTAGTCTTTGAGATACCCTACTCTCTGAATAAATACTAATTTCGCAGAAACATGCTAATTTTTTGGATATTATGAAAGTAGTTTGAGTTATAGTACCGCATCTGTCCGCATTGTCAGGCATATTTATAGTTCAGATAATATGCCATAAAAAAATGTAAAAACATAAATACATTGTGTCTTGCAACTTCATGCCAAAAATGCAACTGATAAAAATAGAAGTAAAAAATAAAATAATGAAACAATTTTTACATAAAACATGGAAGGAAAAATACATTAGAATAACACTATACAGGGTGTCATCAAATAAGTTTCACATATTAAAACTGTAAGTTCATGACTTAAGAAAACGAATTCTGCAAATCTTCATTTTTTTGGTGAAAAATGAAAAAACTTAAAGCCCCACAAGAGCCCGGAGTCTTTTTGTTTGAGAACCTCTGACCCATGGTGTGTGGATTTTTCTAAGCAAAACATTACATTATAAACAAAACATAAAGCAATAAAGCGTCATCGAAATTAAGGGCACCGGGTCAATAAATTCTTCGCTCAGCAATTCCATAACAAAAGAAAATAAACATCCATCACGTTTGTGGCATTACTTACTGGATTAATTAAGTTAATTTTCTGCTGACAAAAGTGTAACAATAAGTAAAAGTTAGGAAATAAAAACATTCAAGGTAACATTCTAAAAATTATCGTAAACAACGCACGTCTGTATTCATCGTCCCTTCATTTATGGTTTGATTATTTTGTTTTGCTTACACTGTACAAATAAATGACATCGAGGAGTATCTGACAAAGAACTTATCTTTTACTTAAATTATTGTCGAATACTTGTTCATTTTACGTATTTATTTATTTATTTAGTCTTGTCGTTATTGAAGACTCTTTAGTTATTCAATAAAGAATAAAGGTTATGTTTATGTGAATCATACTAAGATCTAATTATTGTCGATTATCTACTAAAACAAATTTAATTCTATAATGAGTGAGAGTAGTAGATTTAAAATGGTATTCTTTAATCAAATTGCACACGTGGGCAACCACCAGGACACTATGAATTTGATATGGTGTTTATATAAAACATCACAGCTTTTAAAAATGCAATCAAGCACTTGACCTTGACTTTTGCTGGAGTTTTATTTTATGATGTCTTTACGCACGATCGACCAGAAGTTCTCAAACAAATGTACCAACGCTCCTTTAGTAGGTATTTTTTTTATTTTTGAATTAGACCTTTGATAATTGCGGCATTCATTCTCTTGCATGACGAGGAACTTGGAGTATTAATATGTGAAACTAATTTGATTACACCCGGTATAAATAAATCTATACAAAATGAAGCAAGTCAATATTGCACAACTGCAAATCTTATATGTACAATATTGATTGTCTAATTTTCTACAGTCTTCTTAAGCTGATCGTCCACTAGGGTGGTCGGTCGGAGCGGCGCAGCGCGGCTCCTGAACAAAATGCGTATAAATCAATCGAGAGGCGTCCATTAGGGCGGCAATGCGGCACGGAATAGTTCCGATGATTTACATGTATCTCCTTTGGCGCCGCGCCGCGCCGCGCCGCGCGACGCTGCTCCGACCGACCACCTTAGTGGACGCTCAGCTTTATAGAGCAGCGATGTTCTCGGGCGCTTCGAAAGCCCTATCACCGCTCTTGTTTGTTTCGAGCAAACGAGAATTCATTCATAGAGAAGGGCACGGCAAATAAGTACTCTTCTTCATCTCGTTTTGACTTCATGGAGTAAAACGAGATGAAGATACACTGAGCGCATATAGCGAACCCCAATCGAAAGCGCTATTAAAAACCACAATGGTCACAAATGTAACGTCTGGTGTGGTGGGGATACACTTCCCCGTTAGTAGGCATCGCTGTTGTAGAGTGTTAGTCTAAGTCAAATATCAAAATCAACGTACTTTAAAGCTCATAATAATTGCTTTTAAATATATGCTAAATGGCACTGTGCGCACTGTAAGTTTAAAAATTTGCAATGGCAGGATGACTTAAGTGACATATTTTAAAGGAATTTCAATTCTACATTTGTCAGTTTTTAATAGTTTACATTGTTGGCGTTAAAAAATTCTAATGATTCTATTATTAACAAGTATATAATTCATTTAACTAAACGAGTCAATTATACAGGGTGTAAGCAAATTAGTTTCACATATTAATACCGTAAGTTCCTCATCATGTAAGAGAATTATGCCCGTTTGCACCACTTTCACTTAAAACTTTAAGTCCCACTTAAATGGTTAAGTGACAGTTTTTCCATAATAGAAAGTGTCACTTAATCACTTAAGTAGGACTTAAATTTTAAGTGAAAGTGGTGCAAACGGGCATTAATGCTGCAGCTACCAAAAGTCTAGCTCAAAAATAAAGAAAATACCTAGTGGAGGAGTATTGACTCTTTATGACTCTTATAATTAAAAAAGAACAATTTAAATCTGCTTGCCTTGATCAGAATTAAATCTGTCTCATTAGATAATCGACAATAATTAGATCTTGACATCCTGGTCTTTGTAAACTAACAATACACATGATTTACAGTGCTAATTTCGCGTATTAAATTGATTTTAAAAAATTATTAGTCGCATTGATAGATTGTCTCTTTGTTAATTATTTCCACTAACGAATACGTTTCATCGTAGTTCGAGTTCGATGATGCTTTTTTGTTTTGGTTCCACAAAATAATAAAAGCATGACTGCATTCAATAACGATTTTCCGAAATGCAGAAAGAAAAGACATTCTTAAACATTTTGCGCAATAAAGAAATAACAATGCAGTTTATTGACGACCAGCAAATAAAGTACACGATGAATACGTATCAATTAGTAAAATAATTTTAGAAAACGGAATTTCTAATTTTTATTTATTTTTAATTTTGTGAGGAGAAAACTATTACGTGAAAATTGAGAAAAATTGATTAATTCAATAAGCAACGCGATGGATATTTATAATTCTTTTCCGTTATGTAATTACATAAGCGAAGATTTTAACCCAGTGCCCTTCAGTTCGATGACGCTTTATTGTTTTACGACGTTTAATGATGCGCTTGTAGAAACTGATACACGGCCAGTCAGAGATTTTCAAACAAAAAGTGTCCGGGCTCTGGGGTGGTTTTAATTCCTTTAATTTTCCACCAATAAAATTCATATTTGCAGAAATCACTTTCTTAAGTGATAACGAACTTACAGTTTCAATATGTGAAACTTATTTGATTACACGCTGTATATCTATCCCGTAGCACGGCAATGAAAACAGGGAACTTGTTCTTGTCTAAAGTCGTTTCTCCTCCGTGTTAACTTGAATAAAAGTAAAACAAAAAACTCGAACAAAAAACAAATCAGAGCAAATGAAAAGTCCAGAGATGAAATTAACTTAAAACGACCACTAGGTGGCGCTATGCGTACTATGAATCAAAGATTGGTAAAACTGATATTGCATCTAGAAGGTTGTCTCGTTCCCATTTAATATGCAGTTTGAAATTTTCTCTCCGCAAAAGTAACTCGTGACGTCACACGAAACTTTTATCTGTCACAGTGAAGTAAATAGAGCGAGTTTTACACCCGTATTCATAAACCAAACTTACGCTATGCGTTCGTTTACAATTCGCTATATTTATATTGTATTTCCCACATTGTAGGAAAGTAATTCACAAAATATTCATAAACCCTCACTGATTATGCGACAAAAATGTGGGAAATATGCTCAGTTTATGAAATATAGCGAATTTTAAGCGGACGCATAACGTAAGTTTGGGTTATGAATACCGCCTTAATCTGTTTCCTAAAGCTTAATCTAGTTCACTAAAAATGGAATGAATTCTATTGATCAAATAACGCAAAAATCTCGTTAATGCGCCCAATGGAATTTATCACGTGACGTGACCTAACGAGATACGCACCCTCTGTCCCCTCCGCTGATCAAAGCAACCTTCTAATACACAGTTCATCTCTACCAACCTTGCTATGAATCAAGGTTGGTAATACTGATACTGCACCTAGCAATGTTATCTCGTAACTTGTACCTTGTCACACGAAACTTAAACTATCCGCTGCAACGAAGTAAATATAATGAGTTTTGATCTGTCTCCTAAAGATTAATCTATTCATCAAAAAAAGTATCAATTTTATGGACCTGTCTGTCATTAAATGTAAAAACCTAATACCCAAAAATATGCTCAACAGAATTTTTCATGTGACGTGACGTAACAAGTTACGTACCTAAACTTTTCCCTTTTTGATTAAGGCAAATTTCTAATATACGTCTACCAACCTTGCTATGAACTTCCAAATTTTTAATGACAAAGTGCCCTGAGAGAAAACTAAATTAAAAATAATATACCTAAATATATCATAACATGCAGAGGACATTAAAAGGATAGCTACAGGAGATCCAATTAAAGCTTTTTTCCTAGTAAACTTTTGGTAAGAAAATCAATAACTAAAAAGTTACGAGAGTTGAAAATGAAATTAATTAGCAAGCAAATTTACCAGCGATAGTAATATTTGACGTTTTAAATTCAAATTGGAGGTACTTAAGAGTTAATTGCTCTACATGAAACAACTATGTGCTTATTTATTCATTTATTTATTTATTTATTTAGTCGTGTAGAAATTACGGTTATTTCATTTTTTTAATACCCAAAAACACTTCGTTATTTTAAATGGAACACCCAATATATGTTTACATTCTCGGGTTCTGGATTGAATTTTAATGTGACTTTGTGTACCATACATAGGGTCTAATCTAAACCGTTTTCGCGATATTCAACTTTTTAAAAAAATTATCGATCTTGCAGTACCCACAAACAAATGCAAGTATCTTCCGAACAAATGACGTAAAATTAATAATTAGAGAGGTATGAAAGAATCCGCCTCAAGTGGGACACCCTGTAGGTGTAAATTAAAGAAGAAACTAAGAAACTGCTGTAACCTTCCAATTATCAGGTTTTGATTAAAAGCGAATTAAGAAAAAAGCTTTAGTTTGATCTTTTCGAGACACCCAGTATAAAAAGTCAATTCAGATAATTTTCCCACTCAATTAATTTTTTGAATAATCTCTTGTATAAATTATATCTGTTTTTTAATTGAAGCACCTTCTTTTGCCAGGAACTGTAAAACAATTATAAAGTTTAAGATTTGTGTTTTTTTACAATATTGCTAATCAAGCGGTAAAATATTCAAAAACTATTCAATTAAATCATTGTTAGGCCCATATGACAAGATGTTAAAATTTAAAATCAATCATGTAACACGGTGACAGGCTACCACAGCCAACAAATTATTACTTGATTTGATACTTCTCACTCAATTTTTAACAAAATTTTTGTTAAATTTGTCATCATGTCAAATAGTCCTTACAAGCAAGAAGAGTTCTGTAGCAAACGAAAAAAGAAAACAAAATTAAAATGTAGTTCTAAAATCAATTATAGTAAGAAATAAATTTCTGCTATAAATCTAATAAACAATGTATTGGAATGTTTTGGTGTTGGATAAGGTAAAAAAGGAAGAGTCTGAAATAACGAACGAAATTAGAATGTACAAGTCACAAAATGAACTCACTCTTCGACAATTGCAGTGTGTTCTTGATTCTCGGTCTGAACCGACTGTCTCGAGATGTCCGGACTTCCATCTTGTACAGTGCGGGGTTCAATCTCCGACGAAATTTGGTCGGGACCGGTAGGAGGGTCAATTTCCATAGGTTGTTGTGCCTGTGCAGGATCTACGGAAGGAGTATTTTCAGCAGATAAAGGAGATTTAGGTTCGACTTTGATGTCCGTGCTCAATTTAGGAGGAGAATCAGGAATTTTTGCAGCTTCAGTGGGGTTTTCTGTGTTGTTTGAGTCGTTTAGTGAATCAGGAGTTGTAACTAAATCTTCGGGTTTACTCCCCACAGAAGCAATAGCCGGAGATACCGACAGTATATTATGTTTTGGTACAATCAAAAATTTCTTAGTACCCAGAAATTCAACAAACTGTGGCCTAGGCACCGACTGAATTTCTGCTTCACTATTCTTTGATTGGACTTGAATTGTAGAAGTGGGAGGAAACCAAGTAGTCACTGAACCAACCAGACTTTTTGATTCTGTCTGGCCGCTTTCATTTGCTTTCATATATTGTGAGATCGTGTTTAAAATGCCAGGTCGAGGTGTCAATTTTGGCAATTCTACATTAGTATCTGGCTTTAATTTAGGTAAAGACGGTGGCTGTAACAATTCTCCTTGCTTGGGTATTCGTTGCAATTTTGGAAGCACAGAGGAGCCCGTAGCACTCGGTTTGATCGCGTTTATCGGAGTTAAAGGAGGGGGAGGAAGGAGAGTCGGAATCGACCCCGCACTTGGATGCTGACGCAGTTGGCAATTCTGCAGAACATAAACAGAATTACTTTCTATTCCCCCTTAGCAGGCAACAATAAATTAATTAATATTACTGCAAGGAAAATGTGCATTCCGATTTGCTATTTGCTTCCTCTTCGATCAATCAATTTGATAATTTTCAGGAAAATATGCATTCGTGCAACTATCATCTATGGAGATGGGGAAGCAAACGAATATAATTTTGCGAATGCAATTTTTCCCTCTCGGGCTCAAAATGTATAATGACAAGATAAATAGTTTGCAACAATCTAAAAGTAAACAGCGTATATGATTGTACCTTGCACACATATGCCTCTATGGTAACCAATGGTGAAAGGCCGACGCATTCGTTATGGTAAAGACATAGACAAAATCGACACTGCAGTGACGGAATTGGTTTGCAAACATTTTCACATCTTATGGAGCACGGTTGTTGTTTATCTTCATCGCTCAAACTGTAATACGGTCAGGTGTAGGACAGGACAATGGAATACTGGATTTAGTACTAAGAGTGTAGTACAAAACAAAACTGTTCCAATACAATGTTATTAAATTTAATCACGAAAATTCAGTAACTTTCAACCAAAAGAGCACAGGTGTTCACAAATTTTATTTGGATTTCTCGGTTCTGTTCTTAACAATTGGTTCGTCATAAAATTTTTTAAAAAATTGTAATTTACGTTATTCAAAGTCTGAAAATAAAATTTGTAAACGCATGTTAATTAATTTTCAAGGTGGACTTAGAATTTACATTTTTGCATTTTTGTTTAGTTTCGAATCAGTTAAATAATCATGTTGATATTAATGGATAGATTATATTGGACTAATAGGATATTCTTTACAAAAACTATTACGTTTTAAAGTACTGAATATTTTATAATTAACAATAACAAACTCTAATGATGATTTCCACCGTTTCTACAACCATAATTACAAGGAATAAAGTTTCTGTAAAAATTGACGAATTGAAAAATTTTTGAGTGGATGTTGCACTCCTGGGTCTGACGAGCTCAGCTCAGCTCAGCATTACTGCTTGTAGGGAGTCATTTTGAACATTTACTCTTATTGGATGTATTGATTCCTCGTTTTCAGTTTGTTCATTTAACCTGATTGGAAAAATGATTTCTAATCTGGCAAACCATATAAACACTTAAATACCTACAATTCATTACCAAATTACTTTACGTCCATTTTTAAATAAACTTTTTTCCTTATTTTTAGTTATAGAAACGGGCCACGTCTATTTTTGTTACGTCCAGTATACTTTATATTTAAATATTTTCTAATGAAAGTATTAATGAATGCAGTTACACTGAGTGCTATGATTTCCTCTAGTATCTGTGTCACTAAACATTCAACATAGAAAAGCAATTGCTGTTACATTCTTTCAACGATGAACAAATGGTTTATTCTTCGTCATTAGTACAGATCGGAATCTTATATTTTTTCGATTACCTAAATACAAACGACCGACGCGGCATACAGGACAGTAGTACAGATAACACTGTGGCGACGCTTGTTTTAACCAAACTGAACAAAACAATACATAAAATACCGACAGAAACGCTAATTATGAAAAGAACATTTGATAACTGTCTATAATATCCACTCCCTAAGAAAAGCGCTGGGAAAGTGATTTTAAAAAATCATGCGTTAATTATTCAAAAGAGTTATTTTTTCAAACTGAAAGACGACAGGTTATACTTCGTTATTATTATTAGTTATTATTTAGTAAGTTATTTTTCCCCGAATTACTTCAAGCAACAGTTTCCTTTCTATAACGAACATCTAAGAGACTAGTAAAGCAACTAGTAGATAAATTTCAAGAAAAACAAATTCTATTTATTATTAAATAAAGGATTGAAATCTATTACTAAAAGAAACGTCATCAATCTATTGAAATTAAAACATAAAAACTTATGAAAAAAGTTTCGTCACATACTCTCGTGTCGTTATTTCTCTAAAATAAATGGTATATGAAAAGGTGGATGAAAAAAGATGGGGTGAAAATATATTAAAATCAATAAAATAAAAATGAAGAAACTATAACAGATGGAACAAAACGCTTGAAAAATAAAAGGTCTAAATAATAAATAAAGAAGATATTCGCGATTTTCCGAATTAGGGGTATTTAGATTTTAAAGATATTTCAGAAAAGAATGAAGATGAAAATAGAGCAACTTATTTATAATTTAACGGCCTTTCTATCTCTTAGAGTTTACGAAATCCCCACGTGGGGCCTTTAATTAGTTATAGCCCTGTAACCTTCATATTTATAAAATAAATCAGTATCACATACAAATTTAATTTCATATTATTAATAATAATTATTATTAATATTGTTGATTAGAACAAAAAAATTAATATTGGAATACAATTTTCAAATAAGATACTTCAATACAGAAATGTAATATTAAGTGAAAATAAAATTATAAACACATGAAAGTTATGTTATATTAAATAATATAAAAAAATTAAGCACAAGCAAAATTTTATTCCCTTACTTTAATTAATTAATATTACGCAATGTTTTTAGAAAAGTGAAGTTTTACTAAACGTGTTTGGTTTGTTTGCGTACGAGAGAGTCTTAAAAAGTCATACGAGTTTAGAAAACACTTTTCTAACGGCACTGCTATCGTTATTTTTCCGCATTTCACGCAAAAATTAATTAGTACGTCGCTATGCTGTAATAGCTGCCACGGTGTAAAGTCCCAGTTTACTAATGCCCGGTTGCACCAATATTTTAAGTAAAACTAAAGTTTAAGTCATGTTTAGAACATGACATTTATGCATGGTGAGTATAATGTCAATCACATTCTGACTAATACTTAAACTTCATTTAAGTATCATATTAGAATGTGTCTGACATTTTGTTGAACTTACATAAAATGTCATGTTCTAAACACGACTTAAATTTAAGCTCTGCTTAAAACATTGGTGCAACCGGCCATAAATGATTTTGTAAGTTTCTAATCTATAACCAAAGAGAATATAAATGGAAAAGCACTCTACGTTTCGCTAAATTAAACACTTACAATTTTCATCGGACTAGAGTCAATTGATTTTAAATAATTTTGGATGTATCAATGTTGTTTATTGCATGAAATACGGAAAAATGATTTTACAACTTTGTAAAATAGTCAAAAAATCAGACGATCTACCTTATTAATTCTTTAATTTTGAAATTGATTACTTTGTAAATGTAACCTTTCAAGTATCAAACTATGAAGATCTTGTAATTCAAAATCTTTATTCAAGAAAGATTAAGCCATACAGGAATATGAGTTGAAAAGGATAACAGTAATAATAATTTAAGGAGTAGTTGATTTAAAAAAATATGAATCTTATATTCTAATCTGACTTTAGGCCGCGTTTACACGAAGAGAAACTGGTGACGGAAATGCAATGGCAAGTAAAGTTGCTCAGTAACAAGTTGCTAATCTCTGGTGACTGATTTACTGTTTTTATATACTGGGTGTATCAGAAATAGGTGTGTTAATTTTAAAGTATAGGAGAACTCGCCAAGCTGAACAATTTTATATTATGACATTTTGAAAATATCGTCAATTTGTTCGTAATTTTTTTTACCCCTATTTTTGAGCAAACGAATCGTTTGGTGTTTGATCTGAAACATCTTTAAAAAAACCATGGCAACCATGGCAGATACAATTATTATGTATAATGTGTCAAAAGAGTTGTCATTTTTATAAACGCACACAACTTTTCTAATCAAGAATTAACAGATACTCTCATGGTGTATCGTAAAGCTTGTGAAAATGTTGAATGGAAGCACGAAGACTGCGGTTCGTTTTCTAATCGTATTTTACCCAACACGCATACATTTCAATTAACTGTCCAAATTCTCCAGGATCATGGCTCATTTCAACTTCTAGCCCAAGACCGTGGCCGATCTCGTACTGAATGTTGCAGAAAATATTTTGGATGCTGTAACTGTTGCTGGTACAATTACCCGAAGACATGCACTTCAGCAAGGTGTATTGCATTTGACAGTTTGGCAAATTTTTAAAATGCAATAGTTAGTGCAATTACAGTTTTCTTTCGCTGTGTTTAAGGATTATAGAAACCTATAATAATGAACAATTTTTTTATCTCCAACAAGTTATAAACGCAATTTCTGTTCAAATTTAGTAAATGTGACATTACGTCAATTGACTTTTTATGTGACTTTTTTCGTTTCTATGACAACAGAATTTTCCGCACATTAAGCTATTTTGCAATGTCTGAAAAACGATTCAACACAGTGTATACAATCATGTGTGTGCGCACATACCGACGCGACTGTGTGTGTATGATTGTGTAGACTTCGTAGGAGACAAAATAGTTGCCCAACAAAAAGTCGCCAGTGCGCGCTTGGCCTAACTTGAGACTAAACTAAACTAAAGTGAACAGTGTTCTCTGTACTTAGGCCGATATTCATAAACAAAACTTACGCTACGCGTACGCTTATAATTCCTTAGAATTCATAAACCCTACGTATTTCTCGCATTTTGGGAAAGTAATTTATAAAATGTTCTTCAGTTCTTACTAGTTATGCGCATAAAATGCGAGTAATATGTACAATTTATGAATTGTAGCGAATTATAAACGAACGCATGGCGTAAGTTTAAATTATGAATATGGGCTTTAGTGTTATTTGGAAAATCACAGCACTCGGTGGGCACTGATATACAACTGAAACTTTTCCATAATATTTGCAATTCTCGTTGTTAATATGAATATGTAAATATTTAAAGTAAGTAAACAAAATCAAGGCAATATCAAACCTGTACGCTTCTAGTTTCAATATATAAAATGAACGAAACAACAGCAATCAAGTAAAAATTCATTACTTACTTGCTTCCCCATTTAGTTGTTTTCTTAGCAGGGCTCGTCCAGTTTGGAGGATATGTCCCGACTTCCATGTCGCTGTCATCTTTAGACTTCTTCTCAGCTTTCGTCTTGGGAGTTTGACCCTTGTTAGGCAACTTAACCTTCAAAAATTTTCAAATGATAAACTCTAGATTCTAAGAATATGGTGGGAAAAGCATTTACCATAAGAGTTCAATGCAGTTCTTTAGTTTTCTTGAAAAAATTATTAAACTGTCAAGTTCAAAATTTGTCAGTTATTAAATTGTTGTTATCGATAATCTATCACAAAAGCCTACTTTAATCGTTAAATATCATTTTTTTTTCTTATTTACTCGTGATTGAGGGTTTTTTTCTAATAGAACTTTAATTTATAATTACTTTAAAATAAAAAATACGTTTGTTTCCGAATCTTTAAAGTGACTATATTATTCACGGTACTATTCAGAAATATTTAAATTTAACGATTTAAAACTTTAAGTTTCAGAAACCATTGTATGGATAATAGTTTCCGAGGATATTACCTGGCGGATAAATTAAATTTAAATTTATTTTTTATAGGTCGCTTTTATTATAACTTTTAATTAAACTAAAAGGAAAAATTAAACAAATTTGCACACAGAATTTGGATAAATGTCTCGATATTTGCTGTATTCAAAAAAACTATTAGTACACGTATCTGATTTTAAAAAAATCATAACTCATTCCAAAACAAATAATAATAAATCTATTTCTTAATTTGTCGTCTCATACATACAGGCTGTCTCCTGCGACGTAATGTCACCACTTCACTCACGTGATATTCAATTCAAATTAAATAAAAAGCTCTAATAAGGTTTTGTTCTAAAGTAAACCGTTTCAGTACTGGGTGTTTAATATCTAAATGCCGTCACAATTTACTTGTTGCAACATCGTCTTCAAGGCCTGAGTAGGAATATCAGACCTTAGGGTTTCTAGGAACTGTGACACAAACGTTTCGCTGTTAAATGGTGAAAATCTATCCGCTCCGCTTACTAATAAGGACGAAAAGATAATTTAAAATGGTAAATTTCTGTGTTGGACCGCATTTCAGATGAATCGATTTTGAAGTGGACTATTCTCCTACCTAATGAATCAGGCCAGTATGAAGTGGGCGTTGCTTATTGTCAGTTTGCTTTTAAGTTTGAACATGTCAAGCTTCTTACTACTTAAATCCTATTAGACCCGATTTCTTTCTTTCTTCTTGCTTCTTCACCTACGAATAAATTTATCTGCCAGGTAGTATCCTCGGAAACTATTATCGATACAATGGTTTCCAAGGATAATGCCTGGCAGATAAATTTATCAGAAGGTGAAGAAATCGGGCATTAGTTGGTTTCGCTTTACTTCTGAGTTGTTGATTCACGCATAATTAATTGGGCTTCAAATTTTGTGTATAGTTATCTAATAAATCAGTGCTAAAAAGGGCTATGTCAAATAGCGAAATTTAGAAAGGCAGACATTTGGATACAATATATCAGGTTTTCTACAGAATGATTCCCTACTATGGATTTGTCAAATTTGATACTGTCGCACCAAAGTGATTGATGAGTGTTTGATTTGCACATTACAAAATTTTGAATTCTTGATATTTAAGTCAATTCTCGGTATATCAATTTTCAAGAGCCGTAATTGTATATCATTTTCATCACATAAATATAACTGAATGTCGAATAGTTAGATTATTGATAATTACAACAAATCTTTCTGCTTAATAGCACAGTCAAGTACATGCAACCAATTCTATGCCGACGTATGTGGTAACTTTACGATAAAGAGACATTAGGCTGAACTCTCTTATTCTTTTATTAAAAAAACAAACAAAAACATTAAGACACATATGACACGGTGATAATTTTTGTATAAAATTTGTTAAAAACTCTTAAAGGAGTATCGAAGTAACTAAAAAATCAGTAGGCCGTTTTTCGTAAATTTTATGTGTGTGTACTGTTCCTTCCTTTCACGAAATTTTGATTTGTAATTAGAGAAAGATAACCAAATTTTTTTTTTGTTATTTTATTTATTATTTTATTATTTTATTTTATTTTCTATAATGAAATTGTTGAAATAATTTGACTTAAGTAGCAAATTGATTTACTTGACGTTACCGTATTTTTTTGGGAAATTTAACCGTTCTAAGGCCCGTATTCATAAACAAAACTTACGCTATGCGTCCGCATAAAATTCGCCGTATTTCATAAACTGAGCATATTTCCCACATTTTTGACATATAATCAGTGAGGATTTATGAACATTTTGTGAATTACTTTCCCACTATGTAGGAAATACGTACCGTTTATGAAATATAGGGAACTATAAACGAACGCATAACGTAAGTTTGGTTTATGAATACGGGTTTAAAAGATTTCGCGGCAAGAGTACATATGATATTCTAAGGTATTTTCGTTATTCCAAGATAGTAGGTAGGTGGTTGTCCAAAAGGTATTACGCTTGATATGTGATATTTTTTCCTGTAACTTTAACTGAACCTAATTCAGAACTTACCTTAAAAGTGCCGCCAACTTTCGGAGAATTTTTAGGCTTCGGACTTTCAACAGCAGGCACTGGAGGTACAGGTTTTGGACTAGCAACCTTCGGTGACTTCACAGCTTTCGGCAGGCTTTCTTTGCTTAGCGATTTCAATTTTGCATCTCTAATGATTTCCTTCTCCGGGTCTTCCAAACCTAATGGTTCCTTGTAAAACGTGAAGTCGTCCAGCGTCAGTTCTTTATTCTTCAAATTTTCAGATACCTCTCGCATGGAACGAACCTTCTTTCCACTTGGGGTGTAATAATATATGTCACCATTGCGTTTTATCGAGCTGTCTGATGTTGCTCGATAGACCAGCTCTCGTTTCCAACCATACTGGAATGGTTTCAAGTAGTTTGGATTGGTTAAATCAACTGCCACTTTCTGCTTTTTCGAGGATGGTGCAGCAGGACTGACAGATGTAGTACGAGCAGCTTTCAATGAAGCAATAGTCGGACTATTATAGCCCATATCCGTTGATTCGTTTAACGTATTTTCTTTTTCTGTTGCATCTATTCCAGTATTTTGTAATTCACCGTTTTCCACCTTCTTTGATTTGCCTTCAGGTTTGGGAGAAGTTAGCATAATATCACTGTAACGTTTGTTGGGTATTCTAGCGCGCTTGCCTTTTCCGAGGGTTTGTTTTGGGGGAAGTGCCAGGTCTTTTGACTCGGGAGAGGAATCGCTTGCATCTTCAACTGCAAAGAACTCCGTATTAAATCATCAAAAAAGAAACTAAGCTCGTTGTGCTCCAACGAACTCATGTTAAAATAAACCTTCATAATCAATTCGTATAAGGATATGTAAAGTGATCAAGAATAACTGTTTAAGTTAGCTGTAGTAAATGTTATTTTTAAATGGTATAAACTGGAAAAACTTACAAGCTCGACGTGACAGTTGTCACAACAATACTTTCAATTTATGGAAATAAAAAGAAGGGAACCTTATAACGTTTCGTGGGAATTCTTCAAAAAAAAAACAAAGAATGTCTTGCGTAATTTTGTGGGACTCTCGTGAGAAATTTGATTCATGGGAATTGTTGTCTTTAAGAGGGAATTTTTCCACATAGTAGTTCAAGTATGATACTGCGACTCTGCAGATATGTTATTCGAAAAAATCACAGAAAGGCCTACATCTAGCGAAAGTTTTGTGAAGGTCTCTATAATAAGGAAAACATTCAGGGCTATTCTGTAACATTGATATGCATATCAATTGATATGATCTTCAATAATTGAAGAGAACTTGTTACGATTTCATAACATTTTATGTCGATTGCCGACCGCAAATTGAAGAGAGATGCATATTAACTCGAGATCACAGTTGAAATAGACCCCATTGGAATGACATTTGGTTAACCTATAAAAAAAAAACATTAATGCTGGATTTCCGTACCTCCGGTACACGGCGTCCGGCATTCAGAATCCTATTCGTGATCGGTTGATTTAAAATTTCTGAATATTTCAACGTTCAGAAATTGTAAATTAACTAATCACGAATAGTACCCCGGATTCCGCATGCTGGAGGTATGGAAATCCAGCATTAATTGAAATATTTGATCGTGAGTTTTCTGGCGCGTCCGTACTTTTAACATGACGTACAAACACTAATAAAACAATAACAAAATGCATTGGTGGAACAAATAAAACAAGTTATACTGAATAACATTAAGACACCTGAATGTTTTCCTCTGTTTTCTTTATTAAAATCGCCATCTATTGGTTGCTGGATTCAATGTCATCCGGTGAAAAAGCGTTGTGAGTCGGTAATATTTCCACGTTACCTTACGCTAAATTTCCAATGTTATCGATAAGGTAACGATCATTTGTTACCGTATGTTACCGCTTGTTACCTCAGTTGTCAACATAGGGTAATTTCGAGTTGCATACTTACAAAACGCAAGTAAACCAATGAAACAAATGGTCAAAGAATATTTTTCATTACTTAAGAAAAACGTAAATACTAGAAAAAATGAAATACATAATATTAAATATTGGAAACCTGATCACTAACAAAAGACAAAAATATAATGTTTATCCGATATCAAATTAATCAGAAAATTAAGTAAGTATCACATTTTTAGTTAAAAGTGTAATTGGTAACTCCGGCGCGAGATGTCGCCACTTGAGCTGTAATTGCATGGTGTAATTGGTAATATTACGGTAACATTACCGCTAAAGTAACTTTTAAAATAAATTACCGGTAATTTAACAACACTACTCACAACACTAGGTAATGGTAGGATTAAAGAAAATTAAATCATTCGTAACATTTATTAGTGAGAGCTCCGACCATCAGAAACAATAATCATAAACTCCAATCCAATTTTCTGATGTTTTGACATTTGACATTTTTAGTGATACCAACAAAAATGTTACCCTGCCACACTACTCTGAAAGTTAAAAGAATGTATACGAATATAATAGCGTTTTCCACTGGCTGCACTAGTGTGCACTGAGTATTTTTCCATCTCGGTTCAGCTTTATGTAATAAAACGAGATGGAGAAAGTGTATTTGGTAACTCCGGCGCGAGATGTCGCCGCTTGAGCTGTAATTGGTAATATTACGGTAACATTACCGGTAGGGTAACTTTAAAAACAAATTATCGGTAATTTAACAACACTAGTCCCTGTTAACGAAATTCTTGACTCTTCAATTTTATTAATATTTCAAGCACCCACGTACAATGACCGACTACCGTGATATTTTAATTACGGTAAACTTCAATATTGACTACTATTAATTTGACACTTGCTTTTAAATTACTTACCATTCTTCGTGAAGAGAAAAAAATTCCCCATGAAACTTATTTTTTAAACCCAACCCAACCCCCCCCTCTATGTCATGGTTTTTGGCACCTTATGTTATGGTCAAGTACGTTACGATCCTCGCCATGTTTTGTTTCAAATATTTCCTTCCTAATAAATAATAAGCAATCAGCTGTTTACTTGTTCTTGGAAGTATGTAGTGGCTAACCTGACACGTCCACTGCAGAGCAGGCGCATTGACGATTTTAACTAATAATTATCACTAGAGACCGGATTTATAAGTTTTTACAAGTTTTTTACGCTAACATACCTAAACTTGGCGTTTTGTATTTATATGTTTGTCGATTAGAGAAGCCCAAAAATGGTAGTTTTATTTCGCATATAACTTAATATTTTAGACTTTTAGCGCATATTTATTTATTTATCCGTATATTGATATAAATAACATTATAATTCCATATACGGTCAATATTCAAGTCTGCAGCTTTTCCAAGAAGTAATTTATTCTCCTCAACGTCTGGCCACTTTATTTTACGATTTCCCGGAATGTGATTTTCTGGGAATCTGTAGCGACTTGCACTTGCATTTTGCACTTATGTTTTGCATTTCAGTTTGAGATAAGAACTCCGTGAATGTGTGTGACTAGTGACTAGTGTATTTATCAACGCGAATTAGTTGTTATTTTCTTATTTAATTTAAAGACGAAATAAATTCAGTGCTTATCTTTTCAAAATGCCGAAAGTAGCATCCTCTCGATCCGAGCTATTGAAAAAATGGATTAAAGCATCTAAACATCTAACTACAGATGGAAAAGTTATTTTTTGCAACGCATGCTTAAAACAGGTAGATACCTTACAAATTCTCTTAAAAATCACATTTTCATTTTGAAAATATTTTAAGGTGTCGTCAGACCAAAAGTACCAGATTGATCAACATTTGGCTACAAACCTCCATAAGGAGTCGGAGAAAAGATGTGTGTCTAACTTTAAGCAGTCTTTTATTTCTTCAACAGCCAGTAACTCACAGGGCAGTGACACAGGAAATGAATTCTTTTTAGACTTGTGCAGTGCTATGGCAGAGTCAAACATTCCTTGGCATAAACTTGAACAAGCAAGTTTTCGAACTTTTTTGGAAAAATATTGCAATCGTCATATTCCAAATGAATCGACTTTGCGGAAAAACTATCTAAGTATATGCTACCAGCAACGGATGAAGAAAATAAGAGAGAAGCTTAGCGACAACAATATTTATATAGTAGTTGATGAAACGACAGATGCCTGCGGTCGTTATGTAGCAAATATGTTAGCAGGAGTATTAAGCAACACAGTTGCACCAATATCTTATTTGGTAAATAGTGCAGTTTTGGAAAAAACAAATCATTCAACGATCGCACGTTTTATTAACGACAGCTTGACACTTTTATATGCACCTAATCAAGTTAAATCGGAAAATATATTACTAATGGTGTCTGATGCAGCAGCCTACATGATAAAAGCAGGACAGGCTTTACAGGTGTTTTACCCAAATCTGATGCACTTCACTTGTATGGCTCACGCAATGAATAGGCTCGCTGAATTGGTGCGACTAGAATACCCAACAGTAAATAAGTTGATCAATAACGGAAAAAAGGCGTTTCTTAAAGCCCCACTGCGTATACAACACTATAAAGAATTAGCTGCTGACCTGCCATTACCACCAGAACCAATAATTACGAGATGGGGTACGTGGCTTGAAGCAGCAAATTTTTACGCAGATAACTTTAAACAATTAAAGGAAATTTTCTTAGAATTGGATGATTCCAATTCAGCGGCTTTAAGAATTTGTAAGGAATGCATGTCGAACACAAACATCGGGAATCAATTAGCATTCATTAAAACTCATTTTTCGGTTTTAATATCCACCATTAAAAAGTTGGAATCATCCCAGACGGCTCTATTAGATTCTTTTGAAGTGGTCGATGATGCAATTGAAAGTGTAAAATCAATTCCAGGGGAGATAGGAGAGAAGTTAATGGCAAAATTAGACAAGGTTCTATTACGTAATCCTGACTACAATAAAATGAGGAAAATCTGTTTAGTTTTAAAAGGTCAAAGTGAAGAGGATTTGGACATGGACCCCAAAGATGTAGCATCCATGAAATTTGCGCCCATTACTTCATGCGATGTCGAGCGTTCGTTTTCCTCTTATAAAAGTATTTTGACAGACAGACGACAAAATTTTACCCCAAATAATTTAAATCAACTGTTGATTATATTTTGTAATCCTACTATTTAAGTGTTAAGTGTTAAAATTACTTATACGAAACAATTTATGTTTTTATTATTCTAAAGTATGTATAAGTAAAATAAAATTTTTATCGCATATAATATCCATATTTTGATCCATTTTAATCGCATAAAAAAAACTTATTTTCCACTTTTTTAGCACATATAAATCCGGACTTTAATTATCACTAACAATTGAAATAAACGAATTCTTAATTTTTAGAGAAGTTGTATAAACCACTTCATATCAGTACGGCCTTTTAATTTCTTGGTTGATAATTATTAATATTGAAGTATTAGTTGTTAGTGACTGTATAAATCTGACTTTAGTATCACGTAGTTCAAGTAGGTTGGCGACACTGCGTCATCTGACAGCACCATTCACAAGTGCTACTGTATTCAAGAACTAGCGATGGAAAATTAATTATGTCTAAAACAAACCGGCAAGCACTTTAAGCACTGCTTTTAGTTTACTTTTAATTTTTAGATTATATTTTGTATTTCAAATTTAATTTATTTTTTATTCACATAACCTAGTCTTGTCTTTGTGTCTTTCAAATAAACAAACAAAACATGTCTGACAGCAGTGTTGCAAACAGTCGAATAAAGAAATGCTCTTAATTGCATTGCTAACTTGAACAATCTTTTATGACCAACACAATTGTTGTTATGGCAATAAAGTGGGAGTTATTTTAAAAATTCGCGCTTCTTCAAAAAAATATGCTCTTTATTAGTTTATGGCAAAAAAGCCATACATCTTCGGTTCAAGACTCCTTGTAGATCATGCTGTACATTTGAATTTTACCCCATTATAATACTTACTGCACTGCTTACGGAATGCTATAATGAATTAATTTGGTTTTCTCTTCATAGCAGACAAGTCAGGGTGAATTTTTGTTGGTATCACTATGAAAAACAGACGTCAGATAAAGCGGTTATATTTATTTTCAATTTCTAGGCTGAGTTGCACCGACGTTGTTGTTAACTAATGCTTGATTAAACATAGGACTTTCCACACTTTAATTCGAGATTAACTTTAATCAAGGTCGGTGCAACTGGACCCAAGTTTATGATTTTAGTACACTAACACTACCTCGACTGCAGTGGTAGCAACAACTAATCTAACGAAATGAGAACACGGCCTGCTCTGATGAAGAAAAAGAGTGAATGAATATTATATTCATGTAATGATTATATTGGATAAATAACTCCATTTCTTTTGGCTGATGAAAAATCAAAATGGAACATCAAAACAATACAATACAATTGAACAAGAAATTGCTCTTGATTTATCTAATAGCGCTTTAGATTGGCTTACACTATGTGCACTGAATTCACACTTTTAGTGCCAGTTGTACCAAGGTGGTTCAAGAGGACGTTCAACTGAACCAGGTTCAAAGTGAACAAAATCGCATCAAATTTTATTGAGGAATGCATTAATTGCCATGTATCCTTAAAATTCAATGCGAATTTGTTTACTTTGAACCTGGTTAAATTGAACGTCCCCTTGGACCGTCTTGATACAATTGGCCCATAGTATTTTCTACTGACTTGCACTATTTACACTAAAAGCATGCTCAGAGTATCTCCAACTCATTTTATTATATGAAGTTAGAAGAAGATGGAGATACTCTGAGTGCGCACTCAATGCATAAGTGTACGTCAATAGAAAATATTATTAGAGTATCTCCATCTCACTTCATTACATGAGGATAAAACGAGTGCAACTCAGCACGTAGTGCACCCCAATTGAAAGAACTATAATTTCTCCATTTTTACTTCAGATTGGGCATTTTTGAATATTCTTAATGGTAGAAAGATAAACAATTAGATTTACTTTCAGATTGTAATGCAAAACACAAGCGCAATTAAAAATACACCGCCAGTGTGCACTGTGCACCCTAAAAGCATTTGCAGAAATTTCAATCTGATTAAGTCACATCGGATCGGGTTAAAATAGAATCAATGAATAGTGCAAAATGGTGTCAATGTAGCACATCAAATCAATAAATTCTTGTAATATTCAACTTGATTACATTTATTGTTCACAAAGTAAGCTCATTTCAGTTTGTATCTGTTTGAGAATAAAAGTAATTTTAGGTTAATAAAAGCAATTTTAGGTTATATGTCATGAAAAGTGAATGGAAGTTTTCAAATACTAGTTACTGATTTCAATTTCTCCTGATGGTCAAAACGTTAGTACTACTGAAAATGCTTCAGAAGCTTTTGAAGATATAAATAACACAATAAAATGAATTTAATATCCGTTGTGCTTAAATTTACATCCGTTTTGGTAACATTTCATTTAAACTTCGAAATATAAATACCTCTCGCTTCCTCTTTCTTTTCAGGCTTTTCAGGTTCAATAATGTCCTGTGTGGGTGGTTTCTCATTTATTGGTTCTTCACCACCGCTCATATCCGACTTCATCTCGCTAGCTTTCCTCTTACGCCCCTGCATCGGCTTGGATTGGGGCGTCTGAGGTGCTTCTTCAGTTAATTTATCTGTACTCTGCATTTCTTCAGTGCCATCACCTTCTTTGTTACCATTCAGATTTGGCGCCGAATCTGCGATGTCGGCGGAGACCTTGCTGTTGGTAGATTTAGATCTATTTTTTCGTTTGCTAGGTTGGATCGATTCCATTTTGCTTAGAACGTACGCAATTCAGCGCACATTACTTTGAACGAGGCGCAATTTAGATGCACAGCATCAGTTACGTTCCCATTCCATAATGCCGTTCATGTAACATGCGTCATTGGCGAAAATCACAACAGCACAAACGTCTTAACGTTTACACTTATATCTAGCAACCAGCGGAGGCTTTCAGCTTGGTGAAAAAACAAACGTGTTTACAGGCAGCACTTAAAACACTGAAAATAACGTTAATGACTTATTGCTATACGAAACTATCCCAGAACGCATTAAATGATTAACTGCACATCTGCGGCGTTTTGTAGAGGCGCTGGCGACGTATACTGAAAAGAATTACCGGCGGGAACATTTAAAACTTCAATTGATTTAGTTATTACAAATAAATAATAATAAAACACAGTTACTGCTTACAGAATAACTTTATGGACAATAGCCCCAGACATGTTAAAGCAAAGGTTAGAAGTCAAGAAATGTTCTACACATCAAAGTAATATGAACTGTAAAGTTGGCATCATTGCAATTCTAACGATTCTGCTATTCAGGCTATTTTATAGCGTTCTCCTCTAGCTGCACCGGTGTGCACTAAGTGTATACCCTCAGTGCACACTAGTGCAGCTAGTGGAAAACGATATTATATTCGTACAAAATCTTTTGACTTTCAGAGTAAGCCATGTTAGAGTGACATTTTTGTTGGCATCACTAGAAAATGTGGACATCAGAAAATTGGATTATAGTAGTGTTGTGAGTCGGTAATATAGAGTTTGCGCAAACACATCATTACGTTATAAATAACGTGTGTTCAATTAAAAAGAAACGGTCTAGATAGCCATGAATTTATTCTGAACGTCTAGCGTAGGGTTCTTCATACAGCTAGTGTGAAGCGTCACTTGTATTTCTAACCTCACAAGTATAAATATTAAGAAAAAAAATGCAGAAGCAGCCTTCGAGTTTTGTTGGTTAGCTTTAACCGTCAACTTGTCAAAGTTGAAATTCAAATGAAGTTAATCGCGACATGCGTTCCCAAAAACAAAAGCCTGCTACAGCCTACTAGACCGTTTTTTTTATTGAACACTCGTTACATTAAAACATTAAATATTTATTGTTTAATAAAAGACAAAAATGTATTAAGTATCCGATATCAAATTAATCAAAAAATTGAGTAAATATCACATTTTTAGTTAAAGCGTAATTGGTAATTCCGGCGCGAGATGTCGCCACCTGAGCTGTAATCGGTAATGTTATGGTAACATTAAAAATAAATTACCGGTAATTTAACAACACTAACTGTGATCAATTTTGTTTTTATTTGAAAAAATTTTCGATTTTCACTGCAATCAAAAACGATTTGCAGCAAATTTTTTTAAAACTTTCATTATGCTTTGATAGCAAGCATGGTCGCCTTGCATGGGGTAAACTTATTATATAGCAAACCCGCTTCAATTTGTCTATCCTACTTTAATGTCAGGTCAAAAAGCGATCGTAAGATGTCACTGTTTTATCTATTAATATTGTGGTACTCCATGGTTTTCTTTAATTCGTTTTATGCTTTCGTAATTCTTTTTTGTTTATTTTTATCAAATTGATTTTTCTCATTTTTTGATCGGCTCTTTTACAATTGTCTTTTGATTTCTACTAGTTTTTCACTTTTATTTTTCTTATCGAATTGATTTCTTGGATTTTATTAATGCTTTTTTGTGCAGACAGAAAATTCTTTGTTTGAATACAGTCGATGCATTTACATATTTATTTGAATGAATGCACACTTTACATTAATTCAACCAGTTCTTTGTTGATTCAAACATTCTTTACTTGAATAGAATTCACAATGCTTTTTCTTTTAAATAAATGAATGCATTGAACGTATCCAAACAAAAATAATGTTGATTTAACATTTTTCTTTTCTGTGTATAGTTTATTGTTTTTCATTTGTGTCCATCTCAGTTATGATCTTTCGTTTTACGCACTATATTTCGGCGTTAAATCCTTTAATCTTTGATTTTTTCTTCGAATTATTGACTTTATAGTTTAGAAAATAAGAATTTTTAGCTTGGTCTTATAAATCTTCTTTTATTTTTTTTATTCACTTCAATATTTTGTTGCTGTTTCTTTTCGGTTCTCTTTTGTTTCCGATTTCTTGCAGGTTTAATTGTTTTTTTTTTATTTCTTTCTCTTCCCTTCGTAATTTCGCTGTGAGTACACAAATGTCAATATTATTTTTTTTATAGTTTTTTTAGCTTTAATAAGCTTAATTTAAATTAAATTTAAGTTTTCCTAATTTAGACATTTTCATATATTGTATTTATCTTTATTACTCAAGGTTAAATTTAAAAGCAGAGAAGTTTGCGCTGAATCTGAATTTCGCCTTGCGGTTGTGTATATTCTTTGTTTCTTTATAACTGTTTTCTGAACTATATTTGCACAATAAAGTCATTTATTATTATTATTATGTGTCCTGATTTTTTATATCCGAAATCGGGAATTTCTAATTTATTTTGTGTTATTTTTTTCTTATTCTTTATGCATCTTTCTTCTTCATTTGAAATTTCTTTTATTCCTTTCTGCTATATTTTCAATTGAAATAATGACGTTTTTAAAGCAAAGCAGTTCTTAAAACAGGTGATTGATTTGTATCACTTGTATGTGAAAGCAAAAAATAATAGACAATTATAGTTTCCGGTAATTTTGACACTTAGGCGATTTCATTAATTCGCTTGGATCACTATAGTTACTTTGTCTTTTCACTCTTACATGTACTGAAACGAAGTTTTTTTCTTTCAGATTTCTCTACGGTTACATTCGAAGGAATTTTCGAAAATGCCTTTAGAAATTTTGAAGGCTTTCAAATTTCACTTCAAAACATTCCAAGTCTTTAATCAATGTCAGTTTGGAGAGAAAAAGATTAAAGTAACATTTTATCAACAGGTTGGCGACATTGCTTTAATAAATCTGGTAAGTGAAGTGGCAACGCTGACTGGTAGTATCTTTCAATCCTGGTATAATTTTTTTTGATTTGATTTCCCGTGAAAATGAGTAATTACTATAGAGTAAATTACTGTATTGTATGTAAAGTGGTGAACGATAAGGTTTCTTATCATACGTAAGTATCATTTGTTAATTTCCTCCTAACCTAATTCATAATTCAATTTTTGTTCTTAATTATTAGTTTTCCTAAAGATGTAAACATTCGAGAAAAATGGTTGAAAATATTAAATTTAACTGCCGAAGATATTCATAGCAGATCAATAATTTGTAGCCAACATTTCCATATAAGTTGTTACTCAAAGACAGCCCTTTCAAGCCCTCGTCTAATGCCAGGATCTTTACCAAATCAACAACCATATGATTTATGTAAATGGTACGTATGTACATATTATAATGAGTAATAGAAAAGTAAACCAATCGTCGTGTTATCATCTCATTATCGGTGTAACCTTTTTTTTAAGCTGTTTCGTGCCATTCAGAAGCTACATCAAACTACAATTTGTAGCAAAAAGCAAAAACCTTTGTTGATGTTGACTTAATACGTAGTATTTTTGTCATAAAATATCCACAAATGTAGTACAATTGCTGTACAATGTTATTTTCAATGACTGAAGATAATTTGAATTTGGCGCCGAGGATTTTAGTGTATTCTACGTTTTAAATGTGGCTACGATGAATAAGTATTGATTATTCAGCAGGTGTGTTTGTTACCTTGTATTGGAGTGCGTTCATAAATAATACTTGGCAACGCTCAGATTACATCTGTCTAAATAAGTCGTTCATATTTGTTCTCGTGAATTTTGTGCGACGGTTCATAAATTAAGAACGAATCCCTCAGAGCATATTTAAAGTGTTGTAAAAACGCAGGCCTAAAGGAGGCGTTTTTACAACGCTCGACATGCGCATTGATGAATTATGCACCCGTGTTTGATTAAATTGTCACGGTCTGAGTCGTATCGATGGTGGCTTATATTTGAAGGAAAACACTTTGCAATTACGTGTGTTTGAGAAATATGCCCTTCCTTGTCATGTTGAACGAAAACAAACTAGGTAATAAATTAATTTGAATGACTACGTTGATTTATTATTATGTATAAAAGTGTGGTAGCTCTAGAAGTGACATCAACAATAAACACAATTTGACCCTAACACATTGACATTTGAAATTATTTACATAACTGATTGTGACATAACGTACAAAGATGCTCATCATAAATGATACCATTTGATAGTTTCGTAGCCCTTACGGTTCGCATGCAGGAGTATCGTTTAAGTTGAGCGTCGTAATACATCAAATGTACGGTCGCGAGCAATAAATTTTGGTCTTCATTGATTGTCAAAAATTTGTACTTGACTCGTATTTGATTAAAAGTAAAGAGACTGATGTCTTAATTTTGAATGCTGGGAATAATTTCTTAAAAATTTTATTTATTTTCGACTCTTCTTTGGCAAAATAAAACAAATTTACATATATGAAAATTTCTAATTTACGGAATTGAAACCGACGTTTTATTTGACAGTGACGACCAAAATTTATTGCTTGCGACAGAACGTTCTTAAATTGAAAGACTCTTTAAACACTCTGGATAAACTTTGCATTACTCTGTTGAAAATCGCTGTTGAAAACACTCTATATTTTATGAACGTACTCCTGGTTTACACATTTTTTTTATGAAATGGGTTTTAATACTTTTAATACAGTATTAGGTGCTTTTTTTTCGCTGAGAAAAACGTGGTCCAAACACGTTCAGTTTCAAAGACAGAAGTTCTTTTGCAAACGGATTAATCCCCACTTGAACTTTCAATCCGGATCGATAATCCCCTTTCCTCTTCGAATCAAACTATTTTTAGGTTTCGTTTGGACTGAATTGCATTTATTTGCAAACGAACTGTCAATGAATAATTCAAATCTGAGATGTTTTGCTACAACTACAGAATCCAGATTCAAATTATTCAAAACAGATTCAAACTTTTCAGTAAAAGAAAGCAGTTCTAATGTGTGATAATAGGTGCATTCTTTCGCTCATAAAATAGTGATCCTAATGTCTTTGGATTCAAAAACAGACATTCTTTTTTTTGAATCTCTCTATTTTTAAAACTTGTTTGGATTGAATTATGGTTGTTTACAAATGAACTGTCAAACAAAAATTCAAGTCAGGTGTTTTGTTCGAAACTTTTAAGTGAAAGAAAGCACTTATGATGTCAGTATGATTGATACTTATTCATATTGTCACAACACGCGTAGATTTTAGGTTGCATTAAAGAATATTCTTTGTTTGCACCGGTATACCTAGTGATGGGTTTTTGTTGGTTGCATGCGTACACAAAGAAAACCATTGTTGAATACATTAATGTGAGAAAAAGGATAGAGTATTAAAATCGCGCAGTTTGTAGTAAGTACAGCTGCGGAAACATAAAGCGGGACAAGTCTTATAACGAAATTTCCGATTATTTTGTTTTAAGTTTCCTTGGTGACGGTCGTGACCCTTCTAATTAATTTATTACCGTCAGTGAACGTCAGAATTAACTTGTCCAATTGAGTTCTTAAGAATGTATGTCTTTCTAAGGGAAATGTAAGTGAAAATTTTCGACCAGTGAATCAAATGGAATTAGTGAAGCCTTTGGAAGAATTATGTGACATTTTGGATGTGGAATATGTATATTAGAAATTTTAATTCAGTCAATCTCCGGACATTTGCATTCAATAATTTAATCGAAAGACTGCATGACTGTTATTTTGTTTCATTTTATTTCGCGTGGAGATCATTGTAAGTAAAATAAAAACTAACTATTACACTAGCATGATTTATTTGTATGAGGTATTTGTTCGTTATAATTTTTAATTATAAAAGAAATGATTAATCATTTTACTTAATGTGAAGGTTGATAAATTACCATAGTTACCGAAATTTAGAAGTAAGGTTTAAACTAACGAAAGTTTACCGTCCCGCTTTCTCTTTCCCCAACTGCACAATCATATTTTCTTGCTCAATTATAGTTTTCTTGTAATTTTTTCTTTCGTTATTTATGAGAGTTCTTTTTTTTTGGGTAACTACATATATGGGTAACTACCACCAAAGGGGGAAAATTTATTTTAAACAAAATGGCCCATATTCTCATCTTTTGATTAAAATTGCCTCTAAAGCCGTAATTAAATAAACATAAACGATATAACTTTATACGAATTTCATGAGTAAGAGAATAAAGCGTGAAGTTGCTTGCTATGAGGAATAAACGTGTCACTCTCTCACACATTAAACTGACATAAAGTTATACCGTTTCTTGTTTATTTTAATTACAGTTTTAGAGTTTTAGAGAACTTTAATCATGAGATGAGAATATAGGTCAATGGGCCTTATGAATAAAGTTTAAGCAATTGCTTTTCCTTGAAATTTACTCGTAAATGCTTAATATCGAATGAATAAAATATTTAGCAATTTAGCATATTAGGAAAAGCTTATGGTAAAAGGTTTTTCTTAAAAGTTTCAAGTATTTGCATAATGTATGAATAAAAGGAGCAATTGCTTTTTCTTTTAAGCATTTGCTTGATAAAATTTTAAGGCTACTCTATCCCAGCCTTGCATTTGCTTGAAAGAATTATAAATTCGTATTCATCGCATTTGCACGATAATAATTTTTACTTATTAGATACAGTCAACATCAGTTTCTATGGCTTATATTACGTTTGTACGTTTTACCAAGAATCAAATGATTTCCATTTGATTTAAACTATTTAATTTTAAAATTTTGTTCGTTCATATTAAAATCCATTACTTTCATTCAAAAAAAAAAAAAAATGAAGAGATAACTGTAATTCGCAGGGGGTGAAAAACTAAATTCTGCGAAAATAATACTCCCATCCCTGTTTGCTTATTTCTTTACTACTTGTTTAGTTGTAAATGAAACATTAAACAAGGCTTTCTCTTTTTATATGATTTATTAAAAATAATTTTATTTATTTTTTTTAATTTTCTAGTAAAAATAATTTTTGTCTGACTCGGCTTCAATATCAACTATCTGGATCACTAGTATCCGATATTTTATTAAAAGCGAGTACCACTTTGATAAAGAATATTTTAGCTAAGTAGATATGCAAGTCCGCACAAATCATCCTAGTAATTTTTTAAACGAAGCCGGACAGCTTGAAATTTTTATTCATCTAATATTCCAGCAACTGCTTTTTCTTAAAGCATTTGCTTTTTCAGCTTTTGCTTTTGCTAATAAGCAAAGGCTTAAAGCAATTGCTTACTTTTTATTTATAAGGCTCATTATCTCGGGCCAGACAATAGCTCTCTTTACTCGTGAAATCTAGTAGGTCGTGGTTTGAAATCTCGAGTAGAATATACTCACGAATCCGGTGGATCAGATCCCATCACTAGCTGTATATTTTCCAAGTGTAGTTCGGAAAGTGACAGATTAATTTCAGAAAGTGTCGGTTGTATTTCAGAAATGAAAAATGTATTTCAGATTGTAATGATTGTAGTTCAGAAAAGTAAAATGAAATTCAGAAAAGCTCAAATCTATTTCAGAAAATATTTGTATTTCTAGTAATAAATATTTTATCAGCGTATCCTAGTAAAGATGTCTTTCTATCTTTTCAACCATTAATAGATTTACGTGGAATAAGTACTACTGTCATGATTAATGCAGATTTATTGTGTGCATGCACAGGTCCATGTTAATAAATGTACTTCTTTGATCTTTACAATGCAGGGCACTTACATTAGCTAGCATTTTACGAAATCGCACTTTATAATGCAATTTAAACGAGAATTTGCGACTTCATAAAACGCATGCTAGTATACTTCATGTGAAATATAAATGATAAAATTCTCGACCCAAGAAATTAACAATAATGTTATTATTCCAAAAAAGAAACTATTTTTTTTATATATATAAAAGAGTTGTAGCTCATTCTTTACTCTACGTGGGAATAAGCTGCTACCCAAACAAGGTAAAGAAGTCCAAAACGTAATCAAACAAAAAAAAATAAAAGAAACATACCTCTGTTGAGAATTTGGCGTAGCAGTTACATCTGTCCAAAACGTTTGAGCCCACTTTTCCTCTAGATATTTGTATCCGACCACTTCGCTCTTTTCATAGGATATAGTCCATGGCACGTAAAGCTAAGACTGAATTTCATTTTTTGAAACATGGACACTTAACCCCTTTGGACCACTTTTGGTCTCGAATTTCTGCTCTTATTTTACAATTACACTGTAGGTATTATGATTAAATATTTTAGTTTTGCAATATGTGCTAAATAATAAAAGTAATTATTGAGTATTGGGTTTGAATTTTTTCCCTCTGTCTTTCAGCAATGACTTTATGGACTCATCAGTCCTAAGTGATACAGAAGAATTTATTATACCAAATATATCTGCAATAGAAGAGGTTTTCACAACTGTTTCAATGTCAGACCTTATTACTGAGAGCGCTGTTATGTCAATAAGTGCTGTTCATAGTTCCAAGGAAAAAGAAGAGATTAAGATGTTAAAAAGAAAGGCTAAGACAAAAAGGTCAAGCAGTCCAAAGCGAGTTCGTTATGAGGGAGACCTAATACCAGGACAACATTTTTCAAGTCCAGGAGTTCGTAAAAATGTTAATTCCGTGCGTTCAAGATTGATACCAAAGGACTGCAAAATTAAAACGCTCGAGCATACGAATCGTCGTTTGCAAAAGAAAATTACTAGTCTCGAAGATATTTTGAAAAATTTGTAAAGTAAGAATTTTATGTGAAGAAATCTTAATATATTTACAGGTTTAGTGTTTAAATTGTTTTAATACTCCATAATTCAGTATTTTCCTAATCTTTTTGTCATAAAATACTTTACCCATGGACAAAAATATTTGCATATTTTTATTTACATTTATAAATTCAGCAAACAATGAATTTTTCTGCTTGAAATATCAGTTTTATGCAACGTTATTATTTTAGGAGGCTGTGAAAAGCATTTTATTTGTTTACATTTCGACATTTGTCATAGCTGCGCTGGTTTGTGAAATTTGTGGAAATAGTGTGTTTCCTTGTTAAACATTATAAACGATGAACAGATAAACTAGCGACATCTTACGATCGCTTTTTGACCTGACATTGCAGTAGGATAGACAAATTGAAGCGGGATTTGCTCCTAATAAGTCTCCCATGCAAGGCGGCCATGCTTGCTGTCAAAGCATAATGAAAAATTTAGAAAAATTTTGTGCAAATCGTTCTTGATTGCAGCGAAAACCTCGAGCAGCCTCTGTACAGCTGTTTCAGCCCTGTTTGGGGCTTCTTCAGCAGAGACGTAGCTCGACATTTCCACTGCAAACAAAAACGACTTGCCCAATTTATTCATTATGCTTTGACAGTAAGCATGGCCGCCTTGCATGGGAGACTTATCAGGAGCAAATCCCGCTTCAATTTGTCTCTCCTACTGCAATGTCAGGTCAAAAAGCGATCGTAAGATGTCGTTATTTTATCTGTTCATCACTCTTACATCGCAATTGCGAATAAATTGGGCAAGTCGTTTTTGTTTGCAGTGGAAATGTCGAGCTACGTCTCTGCTGAAGAAGCCCCAAGCAGGGCTGAAACAGCTGTAGAGAGGCTGCTCGAGGTTTTCGCTGCAATCAAGAACGATTTGCACAAAATGTTTCTAATTATAAACGATGTCATATCCAAAAATTGGGTAATATGATAAATGTTTGAGAAATAATATTTCCCAATTTTCTCTCGATATATGTATTTATTTGACGACCAGTTTCAGTTGATAAACCATCATCAGGTCGACATCGTCTTAAGAACAATCTTTCATATTAAACAACATAATCTTTCATATTAAGACATCGACTTAAAAATAAACATTCAAATTAAATAACATAGCATTAATGAGGAAGACGAGTAGAAAAACTACACGTGTTTGACTTTTGGGATATGCTGTCAAACTTCAAATTTGTGAGAAAAAATTGGGAAGTATTATTTTTCAAACATTTATTATAAACGATATTTTCTTATTAAACTTTGGTTTTGCTTTATCTTTCTTTATTGCTCCAGGTATAATTAAAAAGTTTTTGTACAGAGATGCGTTAAAATAACCACAGCAGCGAATCGGATGCCGTAAATTTGGCAACTTTATGGCAAGGAAATTTCACACAGAAAAATATTGCAACATCTAAGGTTTTTTCAGCTTATAAACCGTTAATAAAAAACTAGAAATTACAGGAAAAAAAAACGGCAGGGCAAGAAGATGCATCAGTGCTGCAGATGATTGCTTCGTTCAACTTTTAAGAATTTTCATTCACTCGATAATGTTCGCCTCCATGTAGCTGTTGGAGCCACACGGTATCTCGATGAAATTTCTTACTTTGTAAGATTTTGTATCAATTCTTGCACAAAGTAACCGAGAATTAACAATTACAAGAAATGATAACAAAGCTGCACAGAAACTACACGCATGTTTATTGAGGTAGTGGTAAACGCAGTGAAGATTTAACATTTCTTATTTCTTTTACAAAAGTTCAGTAAAAACATGTAGGTATTTAGTTTTGCGTACAATACAAAGAATAGTTCTTTGCATGTGTTAGGATGTAGTGGGCGATGATTTAAAATGTAGTGATAGGCAAAGGCAACATAATTATGTTCACTGAGATGAAGAAACCTTTTCCATGAATATGTTAATGTTAAGATAGGGAAATGCATTTTAAGTAATGGATCACAAATAAGAAGCTGCCAGGTATTCAAGACTGTGTTTGTGTTTGAATGTTAATTGCAAGGAATGAATTTATCGGGCTACCGGCAGAAACAGGAGTCATTCGCTCATATTTGACGGAGCTATGCTATAGTACTGTAGGCAATCATGTAATATGTAGAAAGTAAAAAAGGATATTCTTTCCAAAAAGTGGGATTTTTCTAAAACTCCGCTGGCCCAGTTGTTAAAAACGTAGATTATCATCATCTCTGCGCAATAATTTTCATTGACAGCGCCTAAGTAGGTAGGCAACTGCAATATCATGACTGCATTGATGTACAACATTCGGCGCTTTTCTGGGGACGCATTCAACGCAAAACGCAACAGTTGACTAATTGCTAGCACCAAAAAATGTTTCGTTTATGTTGGGATTAAACAAGTTGGAACAGTTGAACGCTATAAGAACTGAAGAACATTCACGCAAAAATTGATAAGTTCAAAAAAGAAATTTTAGTTAGACATGGAATCAGGAGTTTATGACTAAGGGTCGGACGTTCCTAGGATATCTAGTAAAAATCAGTATAAAGATAAACAAAGCAGCGGCGTAGATTTCAACGTCGCCGCTGAACGGCTTATAAGCCCGAGGCACTCTCACCATCGCGCTCATTGTAATCAGAAGCCACCGTTTGATGTAAATTACGTGTGTAACATAATTGCCTTTATAGTATCTTTCAAATTAATAATTATGAAAACATTATAATTCTTTAATGTAACTTTTAAAAAGACTGGCATAATACATTTAATTCATATCAATTATAGCGCCGTCACTGCAAAAAGAATGTGAGTTTATTTGGGAATGAATCGGTTATGTAAACAAGTTTTTGTATCCAGTCGACCAGAACTGTGGTGGTTACTGCGTGCCGCATAGACTTCTCGGACTTCGGACTGGTTTATTGTTTCGTTTTTACAGTGCACAAGCGTTAAAGATTAGAACTTTTTCCGACTATGATCGCTTCAGCATATTAGTAGTTCCTCGTATATTTAACGAAAAACCTTCTGCCTAAAATGCGCCTAGGCCTGTTTATGACACAATGAGCTACATCATCTTTTGAGGCCTGATTTATTCAAAACTTATATTTCATTGAGAAAAAAAAGCCGAATTACACCTGCTGAGTGCTGGGCCGAGTCACTCGCTTTGTTATTCGGCCGAGAAACTGTTACTGGAGCAGGTGATTGCACGGGGAATAAGCCGAGTACTGAGTGTACTGATTAGATTAGCCGAACACTCGGTCGAATACACTCTCTCGGCCCAGCACTCGGCAGGTGTAATTTGGCCTTAATGGTTCAATCAAAACTTGATCCAATGTATAAAAAAGGCAAATTTAACAAATATTTTTGATTAAATACAGTCAACAGCAATGGTTTGGTTGATCCAATGCATTTAGTTTTCTGAGTGTATAGTTTCAAATAGCAGCCAATAGATTTTCAAGGAAAACTCAATAAGTATGAGGTTGGTGTTTTCTGATGATACGGGAATTAATTATACGTAGTGCCTTCTATAACTTCAGAATACATTCAGGGGTATAGTTTGGTTACTATACTGGGTGATTCAAAATAAGTGTCCGACTCATCAACCACAGGTGGTACACAAAAAACGAAAACAAAAAGTCTATATTCAAAGGAGGTCTAATATCCATAGTTTTTGAGGCAAAATACATTCAAGATTCAGACATGAATTGGTTAATGGGCACAAGTACAGCTGTATTGCGTCACAAAAGCAAAGAACTCGCGTGGAATAGAACGAAACACTAGCGTTTACCTTGACAAGAAACTGCAAAACGTTTTTATTTATGGCTTTCTGTGGAAACAAATGTATAATGCGCAATGCATTCATTCGAATTTCGGATTTGTGTATTTATACGTAAAAAATGAATCATGATTTCCATTTTGAATTCAAAGGTGGTTAATTTTTGAAATGCATCTGATAGATTTATTTTTCGCAATTTCGTACTTGCATGACCTTAGTGAATGTGCTCCTAACAGGTCGGACAAAAAATTACCTTAGAAACTATTACGTATTATCATTTTCTTGTTATTGTTTACTTGTTATTTGATACCGTTATTTTAAAAGTAGCAAGGGGTTGTAGTCATCCACGCGAATAACGAAGTCGAAGTACTAGTAGGTACGATACGCAAATTCCTTGTCAATTTCAAGCAAAACTCAATAAGTCCAAACACTGTTTCATTCCAAATTTTATGTCGACGATGTTCAAACAAAACTCAATATGTCTAAAACAATTTTTTTGATTTTTAAGGTAATTTTTTCATTTTTAATTCAAGTATGCCATGGTTTCCTTGAAACTATGATTTTTAATCAGTAGAACAAAAATTTCATTGCTTTATTATTATTTATTATTTGCATTCTTTTTATTTTGTTTGGCTCTTTTTGATAGCCTTATTAAAAATATAATTAATACGAAAACTAATAAAAGTAAATACTTGTACTTCCTAGGCGAGAATTTACAAAAGTTTGAATAGTTGGTTTTCAAAAGTAAAGGAAACGCATACAAACTCACTTAATTGCAATATATTGAAGAAAAAAATACTATTTGTTCAAAGCAGGGTAATCAAATACTATTTGTCTAGGAAAATACTTTTTAGGAAATAAATGACCACCAGAAAATCATTTGCCTAGTCCTAGGCAAATAGTGCCATGCGATCAATGGAATTTATAATTAGAGCAGGCTAGACATTTTCCAAAAAGTAAGCACACAGGCTTGCAGTTTAAAATTAAAAATTTGAAATGTCATAATTGCCAAACTTATTTTTTTTTAATGATTGATAAACGGATTTGTCTTATAGATTCTTCCCTAATATTCTAAAAGAAGGTTTTAAACCAGCATCCACACAAAATAAAATAACAAAATATAAGCAAAGCAGGAGCGTAACCTCAAATATGACAACTGTCAATTTATTATTTATTTCTCAGTGTATCCAACCACGCAGCACAGTATAAAATAGCACCAATTACAGCCTCTTCTAATTATAAATTCTGTTGATCACCCGGTATTTGCCTAATCAAAAGCTATTTTCTGAAAATAATTGTTTGCCTCCGACATATGCATAAGAATATTTAACGTTAACGTTTTTAGTGGCCATTTCGTAATCAAAATAATAATAAACCCAAATAAAATAACGGTGTCATACCGGTATTTTGGTTTTGGTTGAGAATCCTTCAGCTAAATGCATCTCGCCAAGTGCGAAATTCAGACAGGTACTATTTAATCATTTATGAACGCTCTGTTTTTATGAACCTTATTCAACTGTGTTAATATTAGGGTTGCCGTATGTCCCGTATACTGTGTGTCCCAGATTGAGTAGGCTACCATGCGTAACTTTCTTATTAGTGGAGATAGAGATTTGGTTAAATGTGCAGTTTTATGCGCTTATTTAGATGACGTAGAGAAAATTTGAAAATTCTGAATATAATTGCAGAAAAACTGAAAATCGTTGTTTTCTTTAATATCTAATAACTTCGTAATTATAAGAAATATGAAAAAAAGTATGATACAAAAGTTACAAGATTTGAAAGAATACAGCTGAAAGTTAAGTCAAAATAAAATTAAAGACGGCTGCTTTTAAGATATTGATAGCAGCTTTCTTATTTTAAATGGACGCCATATTGGATTTTTATACGATTAAATAGCATTTTCTCTTCTCGTTTCACAATCCATATCTAAATAAAAAAATATCAAAGAAAATCATATTTTAATTTTAAATCAAGCAAGCGAGGAAAAATAAAAGTTGCTTTTACTTAAAAAATCAAAATAAAACAAAATAAAGTTATAATGAATGCTGAAAGTGCCTGGATATTAATTCTTAAACACAATTGACCCTGATTTGTGACACTCCAGGTTATTCTTTGCAGGATATTTCGATTAATACTATGACATAACGCTTAAACGGTTCAGTGGTAAAGGAGCGGCCTTGCAATCGTAAGGTCGTGGGTTCGCACCCGCTCGAGATATTTCTTTGGGGTCGTTACTCACTTCAGGTACCCTTCAGTGTTGGGGAGAAAATTGAACACTGCATCCCTACAACGACAAGGAGGTTTGGAAGTAACAAAACCATGGAACACTTTACACACACAAAAATACACTCCTGCTCCTGAGGTCCTGATAAGTCTATGACTTAGGAACCCGTTGGCCAAAACATCACAGATAAAAAAATGTTGTTGAAACTACTCCCATATTTTTTTTATTTTTATTTAAAGTCAAGGGTTGTTAAATCCAGGGTTGCCGCTGGTTAACTGTATTTTTAACAACTATTATCCTAATTAGAAAAATTTTGTGCAAATCGTTCTTGATTGCAGTGAAAACCTCGAGCAGCCTCTGGACAGCTGTTTCAGCCCTGCTTGGGGCTTCTTCTTACATCGCAATTGCGAATAAATTGGGCAAGTCGTTTTTGTTCTGCAGTGGGAATGTCGAGCTACGTCTCTGCTGAAGAAGCCCCAAGCAGGGCTGAAACAGCTGTCCAGAGGCTGCTCGAGGTTTTCACTGCAATCAAGAACGATTTGCACAAAATTTTTCTAAAAACTTTCATTATGCTTTGACAGCAAGCATGGCCGCCTTGCATGGGGGACTTATTAGGAGCAAATCCCGCTTCAATTTGTCTATCCTACTGCAATGTCAGGTCAAAAAGCGATAGTAAGATGTCGCTATTTTATCAGTTTATTATCCTAATATTAAAACAATGATTCAAACGATGATTTATTTGCAGGAATAATAAAAAATATGAGTAGTTTCAACTATAATAACAACGAAGAATTACGTGAAGCAGTGTCGCAGGCACTTCATAGCAATAATCGAAATATCCTCCAGAGTGTAACCAGGTGTGTCACATATCGGGGTCAATTGCGTTTAAGAATTAATATCCAGGCACTTTCAGCATTTATTATAATTTTATTTTGTTTTATATTTATTTTTGAAGCAAAAACAGCTTTATTGTTCCTAGATTGCTTGATTTAAAATTAAAATATCATTTTCTTTGATATTTTTTTATTTAGATATATGTTGTGACACACGGTTAAAACGAGAAAAGAAAATTGTATTTAATCGTATAAAAATGTGGCATCTATTTAAAATAAGAAAGTAGCTATTAATATTTTGAAAGCCGCCATCTTTAATTTTATTTTGACTTGAATTTCAGCTGTACTTTTTTAAACCTAGTAACTTTTGCATCAAACTTTTCTTCATATTTTTTATAATTACGAAGTTATTAGACATTAAAAATAACAGCGAATTTTCAGGTTTTCTGCGATTATATCGGAACTATTTAGAATTTTCAAATTTTCTCTACGTCATCTAAATAAGCGCACAAAACTGCAAATCTTTGCCCATTTAACCAAATCTCTATCTTCACTAATAAGAAAGTTACCCACGGTAGCCTACTCAATCTGGGACAGACTGTATATGGGACTGTCACCGTATTTCACTGTCCACACCCGTATTTGTCCCATTTTTTATCTAAACTTTGGGTGAACGAATTTCCTAATGATAACTTAAAGGTTTCACAAAAGAAACAGGTTGTCAGTGAAAACATTATATTTTCCATCGTTTGGTGATGAAAAAAACTGACCAGAAACTACCTTATATTGTGCAGTTAGATCAGAATGTCGTGTGCAACAAAATAGTTTGGTAGAAAAAGACACTAAGTGACGGGGCTGGTTTTTTTAATACAAACTGACAAGGTTTTGCTTTCCCGGAGTGCCTTTTAATTCTCACCGATTAAAAACTTGTCTTGCACCCAATTTTACAATTATGTGAAAGAAGAAAATGATATAATTAAGGACAGATAAAACAGCGACATCCTACAATCGCTTTTTGACCTGATAGTAGGATAGACAAATTGTCTCTGCTGACGAAGCCCAAAGCAGGGCTGAAACAGCTGTACAGAGGCTGTCCGAGGTTTTCACTGCAATCAAAAACGATTTGCAACAAAAATTTTGATATAATTAAGAAAGTAAAATCAGCTTTAAAATATGATTGGACTAAAATGGATTAGTCTTACATCTTTTCTACTCCTATTATTTTTAGTGTTCATTTTATTAGACTGCTTACACTATATTTTTTATTAGTAAAACAAAGGGAAATTTTTAAATGAGCTATAAATAAATTTTTGATTTATGTAAATGTGCATTAATTTATCTAAACAAGCTATGTTTAAAATTTTATTCCTCAAATAAACCAGTTGGTTTATAAAACAAGATCTACAAATTAATACTAACACAGCAACATAATTATCGAACACGAGCATAACAAACTTCTACATTATATCTCAAAATACTGACTGAGCATCTTTTTTTTCTAATTGATCTGTTATTTTAACTAATGTGTCATTTAATATTGATTCATAAATAAGTAAGTACACTTTTGTCGACATTAAAGTAACAGTCTAAATACACTTGAGTTTTTCGATGCAACTGTTACTGAAAATTCTATATTTTTGTTTATGTAGAACGCGGTATACTTGTCGATTCGTTAGAATCACTGATAGTGCTGTAAAAGTAACGAAAAAGTTTGTAATCGCATGTATTCATTACTTCAGATTTAGGTATCCGTTACAAGGTATTCGTTACTCTTACTTTCGTTACTATAGTATAATTAAATAATCAGATAAGATGCCTGAATATAATTTTCAACTTAAAATCGTAATACCTAATAGCATTGCTGATAGGTAATAGAATTACTTTTATAATAATTTAGTTTATTAAAAAATACTCAAAATACAATTACTACTTACTAAAAATGCATACATAAGCTGTGGACGGTGCGTACAAACAATGTTTTTACAAGTATAAACGGTTGATAAACAATCTATTAAAAACGTAAGCAACTTATAACTGAAATGACTAAATTACCAACTGATCGGGAGCTCGCACTATTTCGTATCGAAACGTGAGCGAAATCGTACGCTATGGTCATACGAGTAACGAAATGTTATGACAAGTAACGAATCGGTACTTCGAGTCTCATGTCATACCCGTTACTCAGTAACGAATTCATACGGTTTGCAACAGCACTAATCACTGGCCACTGAAAATTATTGAATTACTGAGTGATTATTTAAAAATAAGACATTTAAATACGGAGCAACCTGTCCTGTGTTAGAATATATCATTTGTAATTCAGATTTACCAACTTAGTTTCACAATTCGTCAAATGTTATTCAGATTAATCAGTTTAATTTCAGAATATACTAAATGAATTTGAGATTACATCAACTGTAATTAAGAACCCGTAACTTTTAATTGAAATATGAATGATTTTAAATTCCGTCAAACATAATTCAGTAAAAATCCTTAGAGCTTCTCCAATCAAACTTTCTGCGATAAGTTGAATAATTTATTTATTATAGATGTTATACAAAAACAAACAGAAAACACCATTACAAGCTTGAAGTAAATACTATGCAGCCCTTCAGTCTAACCATTCCTGCAAGAACTAACCAATAGAATACTATGTAAAAAGGCCCGGGCCAGTCGATCTGCAATAAGATGGAAGAGGTTTCTGCACTGCAGAAATTCTCATCATGATACGGTGGTGTTGAAAAGTTTTAAGGCGAAATGAAATATCCCTGGCCGTACGAATATCCGTGCTTTGCAATTATGAACCTTAACAACATTTAGCCGGCTGACCTGCTTTTATGGTACGGCCGGCGGGAAGCCTTATAAATAAATATTGGTTACGGTTTCCAGTAATAATAACAGGTATCGTTGGTCCTATGACAATATAGATACAATGGAATGATTATCTCTTTCGGTAGTATGCGTTCTGCGTTCCATTTCACAACGAAATTAAACGAAACTTTCCGACACAAGAAATTGTTCAATACTAAAAGATAATTAGTTCGCAGCTTCTTATACACAGAGAAAAATTAATAGTAAAAAGTAACACAAATTGTAGTCAGAATAAAGACAGAAACAAATTGTAACAAATATTGACACAATTGTAGTAAATATTAGCACAATTGTAGTAAATAACAATTGTGGGAATATTTGCTACAATTTGTTTCCGTCTTCATTCTAACTACAATTTGTGTTACTTATTACTATTGATTCTTTTCTGTGTACCTACACACTAAATTGGGATAATACACGGTATTACCGGAAATTTTCCGGAATACCAACATTTTACAAATGTTGATGTAGATGTAGAGGTATAAAATCATTCCTGCGCAAGATAATTAAACAGGATTAAATATTAGGGACAATATCCTACTTAGTATTAATTTTCATTTTCTTATTAGATGCTTAAATTCCTCAATTTGTATTTAAATTACCGGTTTCATGAACTGAAATTTGCATCACTTTTAAGAATATGCTTTATCATACATTTTCATGAATTAATTAATATAACAGTATGGTCCGATTTCATAATAGGATTTTAATTTTAAAGTTATTTTAACCTAAAAAAATACAGATAAAATAGCGACATCTTACTATCGCTTTTTGACCTGACATTGCAGTAGGGTAGACAAATTGAAGCGGGATTTGCTCCTAATAAGTTCCCCATGCAAGGCGGCCATGCTTGCTGTCAAAGCATAATGAAAGATTTTAGAAAAATTTTGTGCAAATCGTTTTTGATTGCAGCGAGAACCTCGAGCAGCCTCTGGACAGCTGTTTCAGCCCTGCTTGGGGCTTCTTCTACCCTACTGCAATGTCAGGTCAAAAAGCGATAGTAAGATGTCGCTATTTTATCTGTTCATCACTCTTACATCGCAAATGCGAATAAATTGGGCAAGTCGTTTTTGTTTGTAGCGGGAATGTCGAGCTACGTCTCTGCTGAAGAAGCCCCAAGCAGGGCTGAAACAGCTGTCCAGAGGCTGCTCGAGGTTCTCGCTGCAATCAAAAACGATTTGCACAAAATTTTTCTAAAAAAATACATTTGTTTCCCCATTCTTAAATTGACTTAACGCTTCCTTAAAGTCTGATTATGAAAACGGCCATAAGTCCAATTAAAAATTAATGTATCATTAAAAATACTTTGTTACTCATTCGATTTATACAGAAAAAATAGGATAATAAAATAATTTTGGTTTATTTAACTTGTTTTGTTTGATTCTGTATAATAGTTTGATCTAAATTAGCGTTGGAAATTTTTAATTGCAATATACGAAACATAAAAAGTATTTTTCTTTTCTGATCACTTCGTTTATTTATTATTCAACAACAATAACACGTTCAAACTTAGATTTTAATTTAAATACATTCCGAACTTATGGCAGTTTAAAACATTTTGATTTAATATCTTTCAATTTTGTTAACAATTTTAATATGAACATCTAAATTTAATCATAAAAAAACAGAATATAACAAAACCCGGGTAGGTATTATTTTTATTAACATTAAACTAAAAACAATTAACAAACTAAACATGAGTTTAGTGCTGGCAAAAACCGGAAAAAATTGAAACCGAATAATCGGTTTCTTTAAAAACCGGTTTTAGATAAAACCGGTTATCCAAATAATGATTAAAACCGACTATTCGAATATCCAAAAACCGATTTTTCGGATATTCGATAATCCAAAAACCGATTATTCGGATATTCAAATATCCAAAAATCGATTATGGATATTCGGAAAACTGACTATTCGAGTATCCAAAAACCGAGTATTGGGATATTTGAAAAACTGTCTACTTGAAAGCCGACCATTCGGATATTCGCGAAATCTGTAATCAAAAAAGCAGCTTTTGGAATATCCGAAAATCGATTAATTACGTATTAACAAAAAATGATTCATAAAAAACAGACTCGGCTGAATTTTAACTCTAATGTTCCTGGTTTTTAATCAGATGAAAATGTTTTCAAACATTTCAATTTTGTGCTTCTCTTGTCCATTTTAGAGTATTAACTACATTTCTAATTTATAAGAACTCACACATTTAAAACGTGACACAAACTCACTAATAATAGTTTTCGTTTTTTTATTTGTTAAATAGTAGATAAATGTCAATTATTCTTGTTCTATCTAATGAACAATATTCAACAAATTGTAAAAGTAATGCAAATATTTTGTGCTGTAAAAATTCATTACAGTGCCGAACATCTGTACCATAATGAACTTTTATTGAATTCTCCGAAAGACGGTTGGGTACGGCCAAAAACAAAAACTAAAATTACTTTAATTCTTCTTCTTCGACTTTTAATATGTGGATTAGAAGTATGGCGGTGTCGAAAAGTTTTAAGACGAAATGAAATACCCCTGGCCGTACGAATATCCGTGCTTTGCAATTATGAACCTTAACAACATTTAGCCGGCTGACCTGCTTTTATGGTACGACCGGCGGCAAGCCTAATAAATAAATATTGGTTACTGTTTCCAGTAATAATAACAGGTATTGTAGGTCCTATGACAATATACATACAATGGAATGATTATCTCTTTCGATAGTATGTGTTCTGCGTTCTATTTCACAAAGAAATTAAACAAAACTTTCCGATACAAGAAATTGTTCAATACTAAAAGATATTAGTTCGCAGCTTCTTATACACAGAGAAAAATCAATAGTAAAAAGTAACACAAATTGTAGTCAGAATAAAGACAGAAACAAATTGTAACAAATATTAACACAATTGTAGTAAATATTAGCACAATTGTAGTAAATAACAATTGTGCGAATATTTGCTGCAATTTGTTTCCGTCTTCATTCTAACTACAATTTGTATTACTTTTTACTAATGATTTTTCTCTGTGTACCTACACACTAAATTGGGATAATACACGGTATTACCGGAAATTTTCCGGAATACCAACATTTTACAAATGTTGATGTAGATGTAGAGGTATAAAATCATTCCTGCGCAAGATAATTAAACAGGATTAAATCTTAGGGACAATATCCTACTTAGTATTAATTTTCATTTTCTTATTAGATGCTTAAATTCCTCAATTTGTATTTAAATTACCGGTTTCATGAACTGAAATTTGCATCACTTTTAAGAATATGCTTTATCATACGTTTTCATGAATTAATTAATATAACAGTAAGGTTCGATTTCATAATAGAAAGAAAATACATTTGTTTCCCCATTCTTAAATTGACTTAACACTTCCTTAAAGTCTGATTATGAAAGCGGCCATAAGTCCAATTAAAAATTAACGTGTCATTAAAATACTTTGTTATTCATTCGATTTATACAGAAAAAATAGTCTTAAAAGTTTTCGACAGTAGTGTACCACTTGACCACTTACATTTTTCTACGTAGTGAACATAACAGATAAAATTTACCTTCATTTTCTTAATACTTCCAACATTTACTCATTTTCAATTTTATTTGAGTTTTAAATTTGCTGCCTCAAATTCCTATGATTATCTTTAAATGGGTGAAAGAAATAAATACGTTATTGTATGTACATTTATTTGAATTTCAAGTAGTTGGGATATTTGAATATTTTTCATCGTTCGAATAACCGGTCATTTGAGTATCCAATTATCCAAAAACCGATATTATTCGAATATCCGGTTATGCAAATAATTGGATATTCCAATATCCGATTAGCCAAATAATTATATATTCGAATATCCGATTATTCAAATAATTGGATATTCGAATAACCGATTATTCGGATAACCGGTTATCGGGATAACCGGTTTTCGGTTTTGTTTAAAACCTCGGATAATCCAAAACCGATTAACCGGTTATCCAAAAAACCGATTTGGTTGCCAGCACTACATGAGTTCACAAAATATAATTATATACCTGAATTAATTTTATTAATAATTACTGTCATAATACATTACAAATTACGCAGTTCTCATTACCTGGAATTTCCTTATTCGATGCTTAACAGATTACCTGCTCTCGTGAATGAATTTTATGACCCTGCTCATCCCCTGGTCAAGAGAGGGAGAGAGAAACGGGGAGGCTCGAATGCAGAAGGTTCTAAAGTCAGACGGGCTATTTCAATAAGGCTCAAATTCCAACATATTTCGTCTTAAAACTTTTCGACAGTAGTGTACAAGGGGACCTTAAGTATTGTTTATGTTTGCTTATTTCAGAAACAACTCTACAATAAAAAAAAAAAACATATTCCCATTCTTTATCCCAAAGAATTGTGTAATTCTGATTTATGATTGAAATTAAACTGATTAATTTGAATTTTAACTAACGAATTCTGAAATTAAATTGATAAATCTGAATTACAAGTGTTGCAATGTGAAACTGATTTGGTTAATCTGAATTTTAAATAGCATATTCTGAAATTAAATTAACAATTCTGAATTACATTTGAAAATTTCCAAAATATAGTTGATATTTTCTGAATTACAACTAGAAATGGTGTAGATAATATAGGTACCATTTTATGGATATTATTTTAAGTAATTAAGCTCAGCCCTGATCGAAATTCTTCAGTTACTTGTAATTATTTTTTGTTTTTTTTGTTTTCTTTTTTCTGCTTCGGCGAGGAAAAAAAGGTTCGGATAAAGAAAAGCTGTAACGCCAGTAAACACACATGTAAACGCATGGAAACTAAACTAACGATTTAGCGTACTCTAAAATAGTTAAACAATTATTATTATTTATTAAAACGTTTGCTTATCCGAGAGCGCACGGCATAAATAATTAAACAGTTTTACGACCACCGTTAAACAAGACGAGCGAATCGCGATCCGGATGTGTTATTTTTTATTTATGCGTTCGCGATAAACACCGATGGACGGATGGACGGGCGAACGGAGTAGAGAGGAAAAAAAACAACTCGAAAACATTTCTCGCTTCTCGCGTCCAATCCAATAATAGAATTAATAAAATTACACTCGGACAATGCAGAAGTAAATAACGGCCGTTGCGATTAAATTGAATTAACGTTGCGGGAATAAAAAAAAAAGAAAGAAAGGAAGGAGCGTGCGAATAAAAATGCAAAAAAAACGGCATAGATCCATTTGTTTTCAATCAGTTTGTTCGCGGGCAAGATATATCTTAAATTCGTGACAGCGCGTAGCCGGCTCCAACCAATCGCGTTCGTGTATGACATAAGACGCAGCCAATGAGAACGCGTCGTTATGACATCAAGGTTTAAAAATAGCTCATATATAAAGAAAGTATCGTGAGGGAGTGGGTTAGGTTTGAGTTTGGCGCGGCGAACGGGCAGCATCACTTCAGAGCTAAATACGCGCTAATGCGATGGTTATTAAGCATAATAACGCAGATTACTCGATTATTGTTCGCCAGTGCTTTTTTATCAATGAGTATGTGAACAGGTGCCCCGAACGCATTGGAAGACACTCGTTTCGTGTTACACACAAACTTTTATACAGATTTACTTGCGGCATCGGTTCAAATCCAGGTTGCGGCAGGTGGCATAACGCGAGGTAAATGTTTATGTTTACCCTCTGCCCACACACACACGCACACGCTCTCACGCTATAATCAGTCAGTAATGATCATTGCTTTTATTAATTTGTTCAGCCTGCAGAGCTGCATGAATTTTTTCTGCTGAGATCACACTACCACCTGTCCGCATCCTCTTTTTTTTTTAATCACACTAATTTACACGCATCGCTTACGTCCGTTTTTCGTTGCTTCTACTAAAATAATGTGAATCTATTATATTTTATGTGACTGAGTTTATGCTTTTGTTTTGAAATTAACCAGGGTGGCCACCTGTTCCGAATTTGCACAAACTTTGCCAAAATTATTTTTAATCTTTTGAAACAATTGTCACGGGATCCTTTTTTTATATTACACGGGATGTCGGGACTGTACTTCTAATTTTTTGTGTACCTATTGTACTAAGATGCCCCGCTATTTTGTTTACCGACATTTTGTATGCACAAATACAAAATAGTACAACTATTTGTAATCTCGATTAGGCATAAGGAAGTAAATGGCAATTAACTTTTGGTAGGCCCGGCTGATCCCAAAACCCGATCGTTTCTACCAGTAATAAATAAAAACGTTTACTTTCAATGTGCACTTACCCCAATTTACAATAATAAATAAAAGGAATACAGGCAACTTATTTTTAAGAAAGGAAAAATAAAACGGCGCTCTAAATACCTGCTTTAAAAACTGTATCGCTTGCCTCAGAATTAAAAAGAAAAAAAAAACAAACGAAACACAACCTGTTGAATTTTGCTTGCCAAAAAACAAAATTCCCAGATAGGTATCTTTTGATTGGTACTTCACTGTGTCACTGGTAATTTATGCGCGTCAGTAATTTGGCGCCTAAATTTAAAATGTCGCTTCAATACTTAATTTGCCTGAAAGATTGTGTACAATAGTTCTTTCGCTTAAAAGTTTATCTAGTGATTAGAATAGTTTGGATCTGGATTCCAAAGTTGCTGCAACAAAACACCTCAAATTTGAATTTTTGATTGACAGTTCAATCATTGATTCAATCCAAATGAGTCTTAAAAATAGAAAGTTTCAAACGGAAAGAAACTTATCGATCAGAATTGAAATTTCACCGAGATTCGGAATTAATCCGTTTGCAAAAGAACATATATCTTTGAATCTAAACGCATAATATCGCGTTTGGATCGAGCGAAAGTAGCTAGAGTGCGTTCGAAATTGGAAGAAATTGGTTAAGAGTATTAGCCCTGGCGTTCGAAAACCCGGAGGTATCAACTCATAAATTAATAAGAAAAGATGTGAATCTACTAATGCGGCCGATCAACTAGACCAAAAATTATACAAAGTGGTCAATCTCAAGGGCCAACAAAAGTATCCTTACATTAATATATTTTTATGTTTGATAGTTTACATAATAGGGTACATGAACATTTTTTTTCGATTTTATTTGAAAGTAGGTAATAATACGATAATTTAGATATATTTCTTTTTTTTAATAAATGAATATTAAAGCCGTAAAAAGTTAAAGAAATTTGAATTGATTAAATTCCCGTCAAAACGCACATTCTGACAGTGTGACGTCAATGTTCATAAGTTGTCAAATCGTAATAAGTGATAATCAATACGAACAGATAAAACTTATTACAATCAATAGTAAAACATATTATCAGTATTGTGTTGTGCCATAATGTAAAAATACCTGTGCAAGAACTCCGAATAAATTATTTATAAGCGTTTCACAAAATTTAGTGTTACCAACCTTACCTCTCAATGGCCAAAAGTTCCCGTTTCCACCACAAATTTCTCACCAACAAAGCAAAAAAAATAATAATTTCTTTAAGATATTCACTTCGTAATTATTGCTTAAATTAAAACTATGTTTTTCAGCACATATTAAGAGCAAACATTCAAATTATTTAACAAGGGTCTGCATACAACATAAACGTCAAGGACAATGTGTGATCACTGACGTCACAACGAATGGGAAGCCTCTCGAAATTACGTGGTTTATATTTGAATATTTTTGATTTTATTTATTAATTTAAGAGAATAATAATTAGAAACAGCGTACAAATTTGGTGTTTTCGCGTGTGTTATTGACTATAGTCTCGATTAGAGAGCTCTAATTAATAATTTTATATTATTCTCATGTACCCTAGTTAGTAATTTATTATTTCCGCCAAACTGTCAGACGTGCTGTCACTCGTGCTTACTGTTATAACAACGACATAACCAAAACATAATCTTCATTTGACAGATTAAAACCGGGTATGGAATAGATCATGATAGGCAATTATTCAATCACCAACCTTAAATTAAGTATTGCCAAGTCAGCACAGTTGACATTCACCACCCAGTACACACAGTATACATACAGTATTTCCCTAGAATTTTCTAAATTAATCAGGGAAATTTAAATAGAAGATTAAAGTTAAGAACACGATTACAATAATTCACTGAAAAATATTTATTAACGTACATAAGTAAATTTATATATTTTTTGCAATAAACTGTTAAACAAAAGAGAAATACTAAAACAACATAACCTTGCACTTTGATGCACTGACAGCAATCCAGAGAGATCTTTCCCATCTCTCCGCAGCTATCAGAACTAATGTTGTCAACTCAACAAGTTTGTGCCTTTTCTAGAAAAAAAGTCGTGTATTGACATTAAAAATCGCATTATCCCGAGGTGACGCTTAGTAATAATAAGATAAATAAGATTGAGCAAAGAGAGATAACATCTTGGTTAGATTTTTCAAAATTTGTTTGCAGTGTTGTATTTCAAATGTAACGAGATCGTTTATGGATTACTGTTAAGTGTGAAATTCGTCCTCAACAATGCCCCTCTCCTTTTTAAATTTTTTCTTGCGATCGTCTTCAAATATTTCTAGTATTTTCTAATTTTTTTGTCGTTGTTGCCATTATTGTTTGAAAGAATTTTGAATTAATTTGTTTTTTTTTTGTCTTTTTTTTTGTTTAACTCCTAAAATTATTTTTTCCCTCCGTAAAAAACGTCATTTGCTTTTCTTTGTAGTTTGCTGTCATGAAATTTACGATCGTTTTTTGTTTTTTTTCCTTTTCCTCCTGAAATTAATCAAATTCTTTTTGCATTTCTTTCTCTTTTCACGAATAATTACATCATATTTTCATTTCGAAAGTACAAAGTGGTCAAGAACTGTTTGAGTTGGCAATACAATTACGAGCGTTTGCATCTCTGCAACCGGATTTTGTTTCTTGACTTAACCTCAACAACGACAATATTGTAGGTTATATCCGACATTTTAATTTGTATTTCAAGTGCTTCTGTCACATGACGGTTGTCAATGTCAAACCGTCAACAACCGAAAGTTATTCAAGTTGTACCATTTAAAAATAAAATTCAGCATTGCCAGCTGAAACAGTTTAGCTTGACCACTTTGTATTACGGTAGTGATTTGTTTTTGTTTGTCGAATGCCTTGAATGTTGGTTATTATTTTTCTTAATATTAAATTTGCATTTCTTTTCACACGTACGTGTGATCATCATTTGTTTTTCTTACTTTTTCAGGAATTTTTGCTTTTTTGTCGTTTTTTAAACTGCTTATAATTTTTTAGAAATCAAATATTTATCTATAATTTTTTTGTGATTTTGAATGTTTATTATTAATTACTCCTACTTTTTTTGAGAAATTTTGAACATGATTTTTTAAATTTATTTTTTTTTTTCAAAATTCAAAATATGTTCATTAAAAAATAAACATGTTTATGCGTATGATTTTGAAGCTGAAATTGTAGTCGTAACAAATTGCTAAATAATCGTACGGTTGACTCGGCATACTTACCATTACCATTAAAAAATGAAAATTAACAAAAAATGTTTAGTTTCTTTCTACAAAATTCAACTAAGAAATTGAAAAATTTCCTAGATTTTAATGAGTTTTTGCATTTTTCTCTTTTATTTGAAGTTATCTCTAGATTTGACTCTGAGATGTCTTATCTCTGAGATGAGAAGAACAATGACATACATAGTTGACTTTGATCATAAAACATTCAACCCCCTATATCAACTCAAAACCTTATGTTATACTTTGATTATTTTATCAAGTCGTAGTTTCACAATTTCGCGTTTCGCGAAAACGGTAGCCACCAAAAAATTTAAAATTCTTGTTTATGGACACATCACCGATGCGCTCGTTCCTCTGAATCCCAGTTAAAGAAAAGAGTATTTACGGTTTTGGAAATGATAGAAAAAAATAGATGACGGATGAATACTATTGGTTATAATTTCCAGATTTATAATTAAATATAATCAGTCCACGTAGAATCGAAAATTTTTATAAATTGAATGGATGCGTTTTTATGACCTAAATTAGGATTTTTTTGTAAAAGTATCGCTGTATCTTCTAAAACTGCAATTTGGGGACCACTCAGAGTGTTTCGTTTCTTGCAGTTTTAATCAACTCGATACTTGATTACCAAATTCCTGAATATTCCAAGGTTGTTTAAATCCATAACCATTAAAATCAATCACTATTGAGGTAAAATAAGGCTCTGAGTCTCAGTAATATTAGATATAGTCGGAAAATGATTTGTTTTGCATGTTAACAGTTCCCGCTGTAAAAAAAATCTCTCTTTTTTTGGGTAGATATTCACTTTTGATCTGAATGTATCTACATTAATTAATACCTTCAAGTCTCTTCATAAGGCAAAGAGATCACAATTCGGAGTTTCATAGTGAATTTTATTTTGTGACATGAATTGTTCCACAAATGCGTTCGACAATATGTGTGAAGTTTAATCAGCTGTATCTTAGCCAATATATTTTATTTCGAACGCACTCCTAATGTCGCGAAAGGGCGGTCTGTACCTTTAGTAAGTGCTCAGTAGCAGCGTTGCCGGTTGTATCTATCAGGTTAGTTGTGGAGTTGGTAGTTTTTTGATTTTGAGATTTGAGGCAGATAATAATTTAAGATCAATACTCCTCATACAGGGTGAGTTGAGAGGAGCGTACCAAAAGCACGGGATGTATCTTCCATTTATCCATAAAAGACGAAAAAAAATTAGTTGTAATCCCTCTGTAATTTGTTTTTCAAGATACTACGTTTGAAAATTATAAATATATGGTAGGTTTATAAATAAATATATACTCATTGTAATCCGCTATTAATTTGTTTTTGAGATACTAGGCTTGAAAAGTATAAATATGCGATTGGTTTATAAAGGTATTCAAATTATAATTACTTAAAATATGCAAATATGTTGTTTCTTGTGGTTTTGTAATTGAAATGCTAAACCTACGTTTGAAGAATCATCAGTGCGATTGGTTCTACTTGTATTATCATTGGACTTTTGTTTCTATCAGGGCTGCGGAGTCGGTACCTAAAAATTCGACTCCGATTCCCATTTGATTCCAGCGCCGACTTCGACTCCGACTCTTCATAAATGAATACAGAAAATTCACGCGTTATTTTACCGGTGTTCATTTTTATTAACTGGCATTATGCTAAGAATGTTTTTAATTCATGACCTAATTCCTGAAAACGGGTCCTGCCTGAATAATTTTATGTATTTTTTAACATACTAATCATATTCATCACGTATTTTCTTTTATCGAAACACAATTCTTATTACATATTGACATTTTTATTTCTATCAAAATACAAGTATACTCATCCCCAACTAAAATGCACCACCTACTCGCAAACCTCAACCTTAAGATCTTGGGCTGAAGAGTCATATCAAGTTGTAGCACTTAAGCACGTAACGTGGGAAAACGTCTTTAAATACGGTCCATTTTCCAATTACAAAAACAATCACAGGAGTCGGAGCCGGAGTCGGTAAATTTTATCGATCCAACTCCGGCAACGCAATAATTGCTTCTGACTCCCCAACTCCGACTCTGACTTCGACTACGACTTCGACTCCACAGCCCTGGTTTGTATGGGTGGTTGCAAAGGTGCACAAAGTAGAAGTAGACAGCTAATTATGAACAAATAGGAAATACAAAAGCACTCGGATCAAGATGCAAGTAAAAGTGCCAGAAGCTACAGGGCTATAAAATAATTAAAAGAAAATGTTATGTGGGGTATTTTTTATGAGGTTCTAACTTGGAACAAATATGCTTCAGATTACTTACAACTTTTGCTTTTTTTGTTTTATACGTATTTACGAACCATTCTCGATATTTGGTGCGTTGCTCCTGATCGCCGTGTATTTAAGTGCTAAAATTAAGATTCAAATTGCCGTGGTCATTGGTCAAAATAATAGTGAGGGGCTTAGAATGAAAAGGGTATAAGTGCAATTATTCGTATATCGAAGTTATTTATATCTAAAGTTAAGTGAGTAATATAAAGGCGCGAAGAAATAGTATTTCTAATCGCTAATAGGTTGCGCTAAAAGCCGGAAATCACGTCAATCTCTCAAACAGATATTAACTTCAGATAGTCAAAAATGCACATGAAACAAATTTGTTCAAAAATGCACTTATACTTCTTTTATTCTAGGCCCCTCAATTGTGATTCAAGCATGTTTTCTGTTTTACATTATCATATAAAATGATACCAGACAAAAGTACCATAAATCAAGTTTTAATGTAGTATAAAATAGTAAAACAAATTATCTTAATGGTTTAGGTGCAGTGGAGTTAGAAAGCTTAAGTTTAAGTTTTTCAATTAATTTTCAATTTAGCTGCTTGTTTTTGTTGGTTAGACGCTCAACAAACTTCATTTTGTAACAGCAATTCAGTTCAAGTATAGTTCAGATTTTGGCACAAAATTTAATTTAGAATGGTATGTAGTCTGATCTACAAAGCTTTCCTAATCAAAAATAGTTTCGAAACGCATAGATATGTTATGCGGACATATTCAAGTCGTAGATTTTTAGGAGCAGTATCTGATACCGTTTGCAAAATTTCTGATCTCTTGTTATATAAGATTCATTAATTTTGGAACATCTTTAGTACTTAATACCCATTATAATTTGAATGTTTTTCCACAATTTTTTTTAATTTAAATTATAAGCTTTGTTTTGCTTAGTACCTGTTTACTATGGATCTCGTTGTTGGCCATGACTCAAAAATAAAATAAAATAACCACACGTCGGCTGTTAAATTAGGTGAGGTTTAACTGTGTCTGTTTGGACATTTCGATTATTGGCAATTAAATTTTGGCGCAGAAATTGAATTAAAATGGCCACAAAGCTTTAATGCTTGAAGATTACTTTCGAAACGACGGAAATAGATGACGGTTGGACATGTGCAGCAGTCTATAGACTTGTTCGAGCAGCATTTCTTACTGATTTGAAACTGTCAGAACCAGTTGCCCACCGAAATAATAATCGATTTTAGCAGCGCTATCAACCCTACAACTTGACTGAATCCATGCTTCTGACGGTTTCAAACTAATCAGAGACTGCTTGCTGCCCGAACAGGCGTTATCTAGGAAAAAGTCTTGTTTTCAAAGCCCACTAACGGTAAAATTCAGTTTATCACTAGATAAGTGAAGTGAATCGGTAAGTATTAAGTCATGGCAGTTGATATCAAAAACTTGTTTTTGATCAATTAGTCACAGTAGAAATGATTGGAGCTATCATGTTTTGTCACATTCTTATTGTAACTCCAAATGCAAGTGACATTTATTATAACATCCAAACTTCAAGATCAGTACACAATATGTCCGTGGTAAATACATATATTCAAATTAACTCGTCTGAAAGGTCCAAGGTGGTCGGTATTCACTTCAGGTACCCTTCAGTGTTGCGGAGAAAATTCGACACTGCTTTCTCTTCAACGGCGAGGAAGTTTGGAAGTAACAAAGCCATTGAACACATGTCAATATGATGGATCAGTTTTCTTGTCCGCTAGTGTCCTTCTGTGAAAATCAAGACTCAACTGTGAAAGTTTAGTTTAGCTTGTGTTTAAATACCAGTCCAATAAGTAATTAGAGTAAATCTTTTATTGGTGTAAGATGTTTGTATTCAAGTGTGAATCTAACTAAAGTCAGAGACGTTAGAAAAACTATTCAATAAAAGTTCAATAAGATCCAGTATTAACTAGAATTGGCATTACTATCAGAATAGGGTACAATAGCAAGCGTAGGAGAAGGGATACTATTTTCCGTAGTTAGTATCCAACTCTAATTCATAGTTCCGAGTTTAGGTTAAGATGTTAAAAAATCAAACTCCACTAAAGATTTAAAAAAAATCATAACCGCTCACGGCTGCTTTTCAATTAATAGATCTAATAACTAATAGGATCTTAAAAAATGTATGTCGCAGAAGCTATTACAAAAAAGTTGCTATTGATCACATAATGACATTTCAGTGATGGCTACAGTTTTCTGTTTTCGAAAAAAGACATGGACTGGTTTCTGTGCTCGCGACTGCACATGACAATAATACGAAACGCTATGTAAGAGAAACTACATAAGGCAACCAAATATTGAAGTTATTTTTATTATTACACTCTACTAAATTACTAAATTAAACAAATAAAAAATCGAAAATAATTCAAATATGAATCACGTGATTTCGAATGGCTTCTCAATGATTGTGACGTCATTGCTCAGTAAATATTTCACTTGACGTTTATATTGTATGTAGATTCTTATCAATGTTTGAATGTTTGCTTTTCATAAGTGCCGAAAAATGGAGTATAAAAAACTTAATTCAAACAACAATCACCGTTTGAGAATATCGTATAAATCTGGGCGAATCAGATTCACGATTCAGGTGTATTTGGAACATAACTTGGACTAAGTGCATTTTGTCCAAGTTGGTTTCCACGGTAAAATACCTATATACTTGAATCTAATACACTTTGATGCTGCGTGCGCACTGCTTGAATCGTATATAAACAATTCATCAAAGTCCACTTGAATCGTATTCAATTCATGAAAGTCGATTTTGAGAGCAAAAGTTACATCCAAGTTGACTTGGACGGCGACTTTGATAAAAAAGAAACTCTGTTATGATTTGTGATTAAATTTCGCCAAGTAAAAATAACATAAAGAATGGATCTCACAAAAATAAAATAAATTGTGAAAAGAACCAAGTTTTTGGTTTTTAAGTATTACAACTATTAACAATTTATTACATTGTGCGGTTGTTTATCGTAAATGGTTCTTGAATATATTTTTATCCTCCATAATAATTGTTACTTTGAGTTGAAAATTGGATAATGCTCCCAGGGGTTTCAGTTCCGGATCCAATGTGTCCTTTTTTCTTTTTACTTTTTTTCTGGATTTCAAGCTGTGCTCAAGCATGTATCTGAATTCCAAATGGGAATTACCAGGAAATTATCCTTAGAAGTAGGTGCTTCGCATTGTACGGACGAAGAGGTATGCATAAACTGCTACATTACTTATACCACTTTTTATCAGACAGATTAGGCTAGGAAAATAATCTACCTGGATACACTATGTATTGTACAAAACAGCATTTGTGGTCGAAAATCAATTTCACTAAGACTTTTTGTTATTTGCTTGTGTCAGTTGTCCCGTACGTTATTTATAATTTACTCAGCATTTTAATAAAGGTACAGTCGCGGGCAGTAAATTTTGGTCGTCATTGATCATCAAGATCGGTGCTTAGCTTGTATTTTACTAAAATTAAGGAGATTGGCGTCTTAATTTTGAATATTGCGATTAATTTTTTGAAAGTATAAATTATTTTCGACACTTTTGGTAGATGATTGGTTATTTATTTGAATATTTTCAATTTTTGGAATTGAAACTGTTTGGATTGACAGACAACTAAAATTTAATGCGCGTGGCTGTACAGTCGTATGCACCGTAAGTGCTACAATCTGATATTTCTGTAAGGCTTGCAGCACGAAACCTTAAGGATCAGGTTTGCCTGCAGAAGGTGCATGCGACTACACGTTTACATTATGATAAAGCAAAATATAATGATAATACGTTTTACTACTTTATAAATTAAATTTTATATGTTCGTAATTGTATTCAACCTATTCCGATTTGAACACTAATGAATATTGACTTCATAGATCCAAGCATGCGTTTCCAACTTTCGGTAATTAAAAAAAAAACTCTTCTGAAATATCTCGACATTAATAAAGAAAAAAATTTAAAAGGTGCAAATTTTGATAACTTTGTGGACAACGTAACATTTCTTTTCAGATATTAGTAAACAATTTTTGTTTCATATTTATAGTAGATTGAAATACCTTGTGTTATTTCTAGTTCATTATTTGGAACTTTTCTGATATGCATGAAACATTTTTAAAAGAGTTAGTTACGAAGGGACTAAATTTGCTCTTCTGAGAAACATATTTTTATTTAAATTTTTGGTAATTTTCTTTATATTGAAATAAGTTTTAAATTCCAACCTAGGACTATTAAACAAAAATAGAACACATACCATTCATAATACATATTCTTATATTACGTAGATGTTTTTGAATACTTGATTGTAAAAGAAATAAGAACGAATCTTCTTTAAATTTGGTTTTATGTCGTTTTTTATTGGCTTCACATATCCGATGATTCAAAAGTCTGTTGCATTACTTTTATTTGCTAGTAAACATGTTCATTAACAGGTGTTGAAGGCACGTGTTACCGTCCGTTCTTAATTACTCGCATGAGTTATAGTAATTGACATTCATAAAAAGGTGCTGAGGATATGTGCCGGGCATGCATATGCCAGGGAACATACGTAAAATGTATGGAAATGCAAAAAAAAAAAAACAGTAACACTTGCAAATGTTATTCGTTGCTGATTGAATCAGCCTTAGAAAAGTATTGTGTGCAATACTCTTTCTGGTAGATTTTATTTATTTTTTCCTACAACTGATAAATAGGTTTGACTGGCATTAGGCAGTGTCAGTGTGTAATAAAATATGTCATATTTAGAACAATCTAAAACAATTAGTTATTCAATTCTGAATAAGATACGCAAAGTGACCTAATTTTTTTCAAACAAAAATATTTTTTTACGTTCCACAGTAATCATAATCCATTTGAATGAATGAATAACTGTCGATCAAATCCTTTACTTCGCTTACGTAATTAGTATTGTACGTAGACCAAAAGACGTCTCATGGGTACTTACGTTTATAATCACATTTTGTTTTATGGCTTCAAATAAAGATATTAACTCTGCTTTTATCAGATTATCCCTCAAGATAACGGTTTTATCAGATCTGCATTAAAGCTGGTAAAGTAGGCTAATATTTCTCTAGCTTAGATGCTTTGCATAAGTAAATATTGAGGAATTTGTAGGGTTTAGTCTTTCTAGTAATGATTTACGATTCTCCTCCAACATTCCTTTGTATTATACAATTTTGATAAACTTTCAGAGATTTGCTCCGAGATAAATTCTTCAATTTTATGTTTAGATTTTTCGAGTTCCATCCTTTCAAAAATTTGATGTGATGTTTTATAATTTTGTGTTTTGATTACAAATTAAAATTAAAAAAAAAAAAAACACGAAAGTGGAGTTTAGTTGTTGAGTTGTTTATTCTTCAGTACCTGGGACGTAGAATATATATACAGGGCGCTGCACTGATGAACGCAATATAGGAAATCCCAAGTTTATTCAAAGGTGTCAAATATTGGTTTCCCTAATTATTTTACAGCAAAATTTCATTTAGATTTTATAAAGTACTTTTCAAGATGAATCTGTCTGTGTAGTTTGAGAATTCTTTATTTGCTCAGTTCCAAGATATTTAAAAAAGATCAGTATAGAAAATTTAATTTATACCAAACTATTAGCACGACCTTGACCAGTGAATGTTAAAATAAATTACTGGAAACGACTAGATTTATTATTCATCTGTCCAGTTTTCACATTTGATGTGATCAAGGTCATGGTGATAGTTAATGGTATAAATTGAATTGAGTTACTGATACTTCGCCTTAATCATTTTTGAAGGTGTTTTGACGAACATTTAGTAGTAATAATCATGTTCGTATGAGGTTCTTTGAACGCATATTATCTTACCTCATAATTTTTTTCTTTCCTTCTAACTCATCGTGTATCTGTTTGTACTCTTTTTGTGCAATTTTCTCAAATACACACCTCACGTAAACCGCTGTGTGGCAATTGTCAAGATTCAAGACAAAAGACATAATGAATTGGAGCATTTGGAATACGTACAAACTACACCAGAGTGGATATACGTGACACGCCATCTGACCTTAGTTTTTGGTCATTAACACATTTTATACTTTTTATTTCATCTTTTGTGTTACCAATTACAAATATTGTTGTGTATCTTAAAAAAGTTTACACACGGTTTATGGAACCTAATCAATTTACACGATTACAAATATTGTTGTGTATCTTAAAACAGTTTACACACGGTATATAGAACCTAATCAATTTACACGTACAGTACATTTAATAATTTAATAGAGTCAAAGTTATTTGATACATTTTCGGATTCTTTCTTCAAGTTTTTCTAGGTCTTTATTTTTATTAAGAAAGAGAACACATATCAAGAGAACATTTCCTGCATCAATTCAAGTCTGATCATTTAAATGTTTTACTACCGTAACACGCGCTGTCTTACAGAACAGAAAGTTATTTTTCTGCATTTGATACCTTTAAAGAACAACTGACGTAACACAGTGAATTGATGGAGGTTATCAAACATAATTCCATAAGGCTCGCGTGCAGCTGTTAAGTTGCCAAGATTCTGTCTGCTCTAATCACTCATTAACACGGAGCCTATCCTTTCGAACGAGCAATAAATTGAACGAATTACTGCAGTAATTCAGTATCAATCGTAATCTTGCATTTCAAACTCTGAAACGTGAACACACATAAATTAAAATGCACTCGCGAATAAGTGTCATACGTAGTATTACTTAAGATATAAAATGTACCTATTTTACAGCAACTGACCTTTGATTACAAGTAAGGCTATTTGAAGCAGAAAGAAACTGTAAATGTGGCATGTATATGTATGAATGCTTGCCTATAAAATTCTGATTTATCTTACATACCAAAATGTTTTGAACTTTTGAAAATGTCGCAATATAAATTGTTTAAAATGCTGAAGCGAAATGCAAAACATTTCTTGTTGACTATGTTGATCGGTCATTAAAAGAAAATACTTTTTTTGGAATGGTATTGAACTTTAAATATTTATTAGATGTTAAAGAAATCTCTCATAGAACGGATAATTGAATCTAACTCACTATTCCTTATAGTAGAAAGTAAAAATTGGAAATTTCAACAATTCAATTTGTGAGTACGTTTTAGTATGAGCTGTGCCGGTAATTAAACTTGGCAATTTTGAGAATTACAGAACGACAGGGAATCCCATGTTAATTTAAATGTGTTCAAATATTGGCTTCCCTAATTACTTTACGTAAATTACTGGTAAAGTTTTTTCTGCCAGTCTTTCTCAAAAACCAGACTAGATTTATTAATCATCTGTCCAGTTTTCACAATTATTGATCAAGCCCATGTTGATAGTTAGATACAAATTGAAGTCAGTCACTGAATCTTTCAAAAATATGTTGAAACTGAGCAAATAAAGAAATCTATTTTAAAAAATCTAAACGGAATTTTACTGCAAAATAATTAGGAAAGTCAATATTCGAATACCTTTAAATTAATCTGGGATTTCCTATGTTGCGTTTATCAATGCAGCACCCTGTATAATTGTTTTTATAGAATATAATAATTACCCGACAATTACAGGAGAAAAAGATTTTAATAATCAAGAATGTTTCGCTACACCTCCTTATTATTGTGGTGATGTTTGAATGTGACCAGTTGTGACAAATCGCGTTCTAAAAAATATTAAGTAACACTTTTGAAATGGACGATCTGTATAGCTCACAGGATAAAGCGGGTCACATCGGGGAGCAGAGTGTGTATGTATAAAATACAGGGAAGTGCAAAAGTATGGAACCGGTTTAATATTTCGAAAACTGTTTGACGTATCTGTTTGAAACTTGGTATGTGATTTAGAGTCTATAAGACCTACTTTACCAATTTGTTTCAATTGTTTATCTGCTCTTGTTTCTGAGATACAATGCCTACTTGATTTTTTTTTAATGACAACCTGCTGATTTTTTTTCCTTTATTTAATAGCTCGTTTAATTCTCTAAACGATTACATAAAAATATTTATCTATTACATAAGAAAATTTTCGAGAAAATAACGTTTGATGAAAAACTTAAGAAAAAATGGTCTATTGTTTGATATTCGACAAAAATATTAGTTTTAACAAAAAAACTAGAAGGCTACAAGATTGTGGGTTGTTTTTAAGATAGAATATTTCGAACACTGACATATATATTTGAAATTTGGTGTGTGATTCAGAGTCAATAGGACCTACATTACCAAATTATTTCAATTGTGTACCTGCTCTTGTTTCTGAGATCCAACGCCTACTTGATTTTTTTTAAATAACAACCTGATGATTTTTTTCCTTTATTTAATAGCTCGTTTAATTCTCTAAATCACCACATAAAAATATTTGTCTATTTCATAAGAAAATTTTCGGGAAAAAAGCGTTTGAATGAAAAAGGAAAAATGGTTTATTGTCTCATATTCGACAAAAATTCTAGTTTTAACAAAAAAAAACTGGAAGACCACAAGATTATGGGCTGTTTTTAAGATTGCACTAAAGAAAATTTTAATAAAATTGCCTTAAAAACATGAAAACAAATACCAAATATCAGCGTAAACCATTTTTTCTAACTTTTTCATTCAACATTATTTTCTCGAAAATTTTCTTATGCAATAGTAAATATTTTTAAGTGGTCGTTTACAGAATTAAACGAACTATTAAATAGAGGAAAAAAATCAGCAAGTCGTTATTAAAAAAAAATCAACTAGGCATTTGATCTAAAGAAACATGAACAGATAAACAATTGAAACAAATTGGTATTATAGGTCCTATTGACTCTGAATCACACACCAAATTTCAAATAGATACGTCAAAGAGTTTTCGGAATATTAAGCCGGTTCCATACTTTTTCCCTTACCTGTATATGAAACCATTGTATACAACATTTTGCAGTGCGATACGTTGCGGTCGGCCCATCACGGCATAGTATGCGTTGACCTTAAAATGTAACTTGTATATTTTAGATTATTTAACGATGTATACGTGTAGTTAACGCGGAAATAGGAAGCAAAAAAAAACTCCGCTTTCCACGGAAATAGCTCGGTCATTATCACTGGTCGATATTTTGTACCCATTATCATCGCTTGTGGTATGCGCTAATTAATCTGTCTGCAGTGCATGTAGATAAGGCAGTGTTAAAAATTCGTCTATTCTATCTATTTACGCAAAACATTTTTTTGCTGTAGTCATTTAGTTCTTACGGAATTTAAATGGCTTAAAAGCAATTTTGAATATTTATTAATAAAAAGTTCACAGGAGAGAGAAAAGCATCAGCTCAGAATATATCCAATGGTTTCGAAAAAAATTGACACAACGATTTATTCAATTAACTTACCGACGGGCCTATTATGTATCAAAAGCGTTAAATTTAAAGGGCTTTTAATTTTGTTGCTACGGAAACAACCAATCATAGACTGTATTTTAAATTTTAAAGGACCTCTAAATTTTAACAGTCTGCTAATAAGTTACAGAATACGCCCCCTTATACCTGAATATGAAATGATGTCTATTAGTTAGTGATAGTTCTTTTTTTGACAAAGTGAAGTGTATTATTCCTCAATGTGGAATTCCAGGACCTTTACTGGATTTAATTAATACTGTTACAGCCGTGACGCGCAAACAGATCTATTTTTAGCACCAGTCACGCCACCTGGCGTCACAGAACGTTACCGAAGCTACGGGGTCATTCCAATAAGTTCGAGCAAAAGAGGGCTATACTATAAAAGCCGTACGATCCGCCAGAAGTTTAGTTATTAAGTTAGCCAGCGATGGGTTCGTACCTCGAATAAATAGAAAGTACATTTTATAAAAGTGTTATTTGATAGACAGGCTCATTACTACTGTGTTGTTAATTGTGTAAAGCGACGGCTTGTGATTAAAGTGTTCTGAACTTTAACGACTATAATTTGTGAACCCCCAAATTCGTAACAATACACTAAAAAGTTGATAAAATAACTGTTGTCAACACAACGTAAAGTGTACTAGATTAATTTCTATTACTAAAAAGAATAAACTTATCTTTATTTTACTTCATTGAATGTAACCAGAGTTCAAAACGTGTTTCACTTATCAACACAGTCTGTCACAAATAATTCAAGAATGCATTACTCCCACTCAACGCCGTGCACTTAGATCTTGACGGGGTGTGTAGCAACCGCTGATCACGATACCCCTCTAGCCATGTTATACCAATGAAAATTGAATTAAATTTCAGAGACCGTGCTTACCAGTTACTGATTTTATAACCCGCCTCCATTACTTTGATACGCTGTTCATTTAACAAAATTCCATTTAAAATGATGTATTTGTACAAAAATTATTTTCAGTTTTGTGTATTGTGTTGATTAAATTGTAGATAAAAACATTATTTTATACAAATTAAATGAGTCAGTCTTTGCGTCTCTGCAACTAACTTTGATATATCCTTATTTATTAAACAGAGTACATATGATAGGGGAGTTTTTTAACTCAACCTGTGTAAAACTGATTTGGAAGTGTTCAACTTTAAAAAATACAAACAGAAATAATGCGCATAAACAGTGAAATAGACAGATTATAAAGTTGTAATGAAGGTAAATTATTTCTTACGTGAAAATTATTCATTGACGACTAAAGCTGCGATATCGATATATGAATCTATTATCGAATGCCGATAGGGAAAATAAAAATTATCGGTACATCGATATTACCGAAATTATTGATAAACTGATATATCGACGTATTCGAAAAATTGGTGTATTCGATGTATCAATGTATTCCATAAGCAAAAGTAGGTGTGAAAATAACAACTTTGGTAAAAATTTAGGAACTAAGAAAAATACGAAAGGTGAAATAGAAATTGCAACGTTAAGAAACGTGTATGAAGAATTTAGATACAGGGTAGAAAAGTGCGTAGAGGTGAGTGGGGATTACATTCAATAATTTTCGTATTAAGAAATGTATAATTTATAAGGCCAATTTAATTGCGGTTTCAATTTTTAATAAAGTAAACACTGAAAACAGAAAATTCGTTGTCACACTGTATTGTTGTAAAATAATTATTTTGATCAATAAATTATTTCGTTTCAAATGTTTTACTTAATTATTATAGATAAACAATATTAAAAAATAAATACAATTCTTAATTTGATTTTTATTCTAATTGTATTACTTACTTATTTGAACCAGTTTACATTTATTAATGGTAATTGTAGGTACAGAACTGATGCAGTTGTTATAAACAATGATTTTAAACCTACAAAAGAGGTCCATCATATTAAAATTTATGCGTTATTGAAAACAAGGATCGTTATAAGTGTAACCAATAAAAAAAGCAATATATAGGGTGTATCAAGGTTTCGATAAGTGCTATAATGATATTTTTTGTACATTTTATCAAAAAATTTTGTTAACGGAACTTGTGCAAATTCGTATTCTGCATAATCTAATTTTATTTTGAACTATACAGAGTGTTTCTTATGTTTATTATTGACGGAACCCTACATATTTTATTACATATTTGAATAGCATTTGAAAAGCTGATGAAAATCATGTAATAATATCTTAACTTATCTTGAATTATTTTGTATTTCTTAAAAGAAAAAAACCACCAATTCTGAATGTCGGATCGCCATTAACAAAAATAGAACTGATTTCAAGAGCTATTATAAAATTATTCAGTTACTTTAAATGGACTGCCCCGTATATTATCGCACGAATGGAGAGCCCCGTTTACTATACCACACTTAAAACATTTAATTTTAACATTATTAATTAATTAATCGACATACGAAAATTTGATGTACGAGTTACCATTCGATTCAGGAATGTATTGGATAATATGTTTTTGTGGTATTGACTAACAATGATTTTGTCTTTTTGTATAAATTACTTTCGGAATGAATTGTTCTAAAAGTGAAAGAGTTAATAAGTTTTACATTTCGAAAAAGGGGCATTATTGACAGTTTCCTTAAATAAAATTAATTATAAATAAAATCATTTAAATATTTTGTTTATTAACAAAATTATTAGCTGTCGTACATATATTAAGACTCGATACGTCTGTGGTTGAATAAGCGTTGCGCAAAAGAAAACGATTGCTAATGGTTAATTACGAAGCCAATAATTTTTATCATCGGAGTTTAATTAAATGAGGTGTGTTCTCAGAACGCAATTTTGGCCGCCGGTTAAAAACCACCTTTGATACGTACATACGTATTTGTTAGTCAGCGTTCTTAGTTTTTAATTAGCGATTACTAACGTATGGGTACTCAGAAGCTGAAATATCATCAAAGAACCGGAAGCAAAAATTTTCCTGCTGAAATGTTTCATGTTCGACAATGTTTGCAATTAACGTAAGCGAAAGCAAATTACTTTAAAATATGTTTTCATAATTAAAAATGGTGCAAAATTTGTTTCAATTTATTGCTTCAAAAACTGAAGAGACGTAAGTAACGGCTACTGAATGTAAAAAAAAATTGACTTACTTGGGATATGATTTTAAGGTTTTAGAATCACGTTCCGAGTCAAATGGGAAAGTTTGTACAAACAGTAGACGAAGATTAAATCAAATATGCTAGTAACAACAAATTATACCAACTTTTCGAGATTGTTAGCATAGCATAGCATCGTATTCAGGATGTCAAATTAATTTGTCTGACAATCGTAATCTCCCAATGCCCATTAAACTCTTGGACAAAATTAACTCACCACTATATTAAACGTACTTAACTTTAGTATAGAAATTAAAATCAAATCAAAACTATGCTAAAACTAAATTAAATTAGTATTATAACATGACGTCGGAAGTAGAAGAAATCCAACACACGCGATTCCAACCGGAAGCCAGGAATTCAACCATTATAACATGTCAATACCAAACATTTTTGATTTCAAACCTTTGTTTTTTAACTTCAATTTTTTTGCTTCAAAATGATCAAATTGTAAAAATGGGAAAAATCGTAAAAACTGAAATTTGAGTATTCCACGCGATGTTAATACCGCGTATGCCCAACTCTGCTCCAAATTACTGCTTCCATACGCCTTGGCATGCTGAGGCAAACCCCGAGGAACATTCTCCCATTCTTCAAGCGTTACATTTACCAATTGGTCAGAAGTCATAGGTGTACGACTTCGGATCTTTACTTTTAGGGTCTTCAATAAATGTTCAATGGCATTTAAATCCAGACTGTTCGCTGGCCATTCCATAAACATGATATTAACAGCATTCAAGTATTGAAGAACCTGTTTAGCTACGTGAGGTCGAGCATTATCTTGCATAAACAGGAAATCCAGTCCAATAAAGGGAGCAAATGGCACTACATTATCAACTACGATTTGTTCCAGATAATAATCTGCATTCGTAGACCTCACACATATAGAGACTAACTCTGTGGTATCGTTGAAGCAAACATTACCGAGCCGCCACCAAAAGGATTTTTTTCGAAGACACTGCAACTCGACAATATTTCTCCATGTCTTCGCCAGATACTTTCACGTCCATCAGTAGATTTTACGCTCACCCTGGTTTCATTGGTGAATAAAACCTTCTTCCAATCGGCAATAGTCCAATATTGGTGATTTCGGCCAAATTGCAGTTTTCGAACTTTATATTCCGCAGTTAGGAATTACTTTTTTGCCGGCCTTTTGCTAGTCAATTCAGCTTCCTTTAAACGTATTCTGACAGTTCTAGACGACGTTACAACACTGCTAACAGTTCTAAGCTCATTTTGTATCTCAGTACTAGTGCTTTTCCTGTTTCTCAGAGTGCCTAATAAACCGATCATCCTTTGGAATTGTAGACCATTTTCGACCTTGTTCTCGTCTTCGTGAGTGAGATACAGTCTTGTTAAAGCAGTTTACCACGCGACTAACACAACAATGATGTCTTCCTAGCCGATTAGCAATCTGACGCTTTGAGTATCCCTCACCTAAAAGAGTTACCGCTTGTACACTACTGTCGAAAAGTTTTAAGACGAAAAGCAGTAAATCTGTTGGAATTTGAGCCTTATTGAAATAGCCCGTCTGAATTTAGAACCTTCTGTATTCGAGCCTCCCCGTTTCTCTCTCCCTCTCTAGACTAGGGGATGAGCAGGGTCATAAAATTCATTCACGAGAGGAGGTAATCTGTTAAGCATTGAATAAGGAAATTTCAGGTAATGAGACCTTCGTAATTTGTAATGTATTATGACAGTAATTATGAATAAAATTAATTCAGGTATATAGTTATATTTTCTGAAGTCATGTTTAGTTTGTTAATTGTTTTCAGTTTAATGTTAATAAAAATAATACCTACTCGGGTTTTGTTATATTCTGTTTTTCTTTTATGATTCAATTTAGATTTTTATATTTAAATTGTTAACAAAATTGAAATATATTAAATCAAAATGTTTTAAACTGCCATAAGTTTGGAATGCATTTAAATTTAAATTTAAGTTTGAACGTGTTATTGTTGTTGAATAATAAATAAACGAAGTGATCAGAAAAGGAAAATACTTTTTATGTTTCATGTGTTGCAATTAAAAATTTCCAACGCTAATTTAGATCAAACTATTATACAGAGTCAAACAAAACGCGTTAAATAAACCAAAATTATTTTATTATCCTATTTTTTCTGTATAAATCGAATGAGGAACAAAGTATTTTTAATGACACATTAATTTTTAATTGGACCTATGGCCGTTTTCATAATCAGACTTTAAGGAAGCGTTAAGTCAATTTAAGAATGGGGAAACAAATATATTTTTTAGGTTAAAATAACTTTAAAATTAAAGTCCTATTATGAAATCGGACCTTACTATTATATTAATTAATTTATGAAAACGTATGATAAAGAATATTCTTAAAAGTGATGCAAATTTCTGTTCATGAAACCGGGAATTTAAATACAAATTGAGGAATTTAAGCATCTAATAAGAAAATGAAAATTAATACTAAGTAGGATATTGTCCCTAATATTTAATCCTGTATAAGTATCTTGCGCAGGAATGATTTTATACCTATACATCTACATCAACATTCAAACAAAACAAATGTTGGTATTCTGGAAAATTTCCGGTAATACCGTGTATTATCCCAATTTAGTGTGTAGGTACACAGAAAAAAATCAATAGTAAAAAGTAACATAAATTGTTAGAATGAAGACGGAAACAAATTGTAGCAAATATTCGCACAATTGTCGAACTATTTACTACAATTGTGCTAATATTTACTACAATTGTGTTAATATTTGTTACAATTTCTTTCTGTCTTTATTCTGACTACAATTTGTGTTACTTTTTACTATTGATTTTTCTCTGTGTATAAGAAGCTGCGAACTAATTATCTTTTAGTATTGAACAATTTCTTGTGTCGGAAAGTTTTGTTTAATTTCGTGGTGAAATGGAACGCAGAACACATACTACCGAAAGAGATAATCATTCCATTGTATGTATATTGTCATAGGACCAACGATACCTGTTATTATTACTGGAAACCGTAACCAATATTTGTTTATTAGGCTGGCCGCCGGCCGTACCACAAAAGCAGGTCGGCCGGCTAAATGTTGTTAAGGTTCATAATTGCAAAGCACGGATATTCGTATGGCCAGGGGTATTTCATTTCGTCTTAAAACTTTTCGACACCACCGTACCACTTCTTCCACTGATACATTTCTGGCTCGATTCATTTTTGTACTATAGGATATTCATAAATGATGGATTAATAACAAAAATCATGATAAGTAAAGTTAACTTACGTTGAAAAAAAAGACTTCGAATCGAATTACGAGAAGTTCCCAAGTTAAGAATCACATAAAATGAAAATTGCAAATTCTAAATACAACAAACCTAGGACAACCGTGACAAAAAAGACAGCATATTCTGAATCAATCTAAAATAAACCACAAAGTCCACAAGGACATTATAATTTTCATCTTTTTTTAATTTTATATTAAAAGAAAATACGAACATAAGGAATTCTGAGGTCAAACATACACTCGTGAACAGTGATTTTGATGGTTTCTTCTTCCCATAATACTCAAACGCGAACTTTAACGCGCAATTAATTTTACTTATTAGGAAAAGGCTCTCCTTGAAGCCACTTCAGGATGACACGAAACTCGAGCACCGCCGGACTTATATCTATCGAAGCGCTCGTCTTTCCGTATGCAGTCTCAAAGTTTCATCGCGATAGCAAAACGCACGCCTTCCACGTATGAATACCGTTATTATGTCGATGCCGAGATAAAAACGTTTCTCAGAAAGAAGAAGATGCCTTCCTGCGAGAGCCAGACAGGACTTCTCGAAACTAATAACTCCTGTTTTTGATTGTGGAAGAAAGCTAAAAGCAGTTTACCGTTGCTAATTAATAAATTTCTATAGCTTTTTTTGATTACTGGAAAACGTTTCTTAAGTTGCAAGGAACGTCATGTAGCTGAGGACAGGGTGAACAACATAACATGTGTTGCAACCAGAGCACTCGGCTGTGTGTTGGTATGTGCAGGAAAACGTAAGGTCAGTGTGCGAGAGCGATAGCTGAATGTAGGGAGGCAAAACATCAATACGCGAGAGAGAACGGTATTTAATCCTTCAGCATAAGTTAACATTTGTATTTCTGACAGTTGCGTGCATGTTCCGAATGCGCCGTTTGATTACCTGTTAAACTTGTATCGGGGCTGAGGACAAACACAGAAGAGTTTCTACTTTGTCACTTTCTGGGCATAATTTAATTGGTCATCGCCAACGATAAAAGTCACATTAAGGTTATATTGGTTTGTATGTAACAGAGTGAGATTCTGGTGGTCTTAACAGTTTCATATCTTTCACTTAAATACTTAAAATATACAGTAACACGTTAACACTTTCTTTCTAATCTTGATTTGGACGCCACAATGCGATCATGAATTACACACGTCGGCATAAATCTAGGGTTAGAATTTTTATTGCTGTTTTAAAAAAAGGGTAACATACCATTAACAAATCTGTAAATAGTTTTCTCTATCACGCACAGTTTTTGAAAAAAAAAAATTTTAATCTTGTATAAAATCTGAAAAAAAATCTAAATTTATAAGATTTTCTTTTGCTATTGTGTTTGATGAAACATTAATCTTTGTGGTGTTGTGATAAAATACCATTCGCAACAAACGAAGAAAATAGATGGCGTTGGAAATAGTCCCTATTTTACCAACATTTTTAACATTTAAATCAAATTAAACAATTAACATCTGATCGCTATAGTTTTTTTTTTTTTTTTTTTAACTATTAAGTGATAAAATTGCGTGAATTTCATCCTGTACAAACTGCATTAACAATCCTGACAGTTTTTGTTACATATGTGGTCTTTATACAGGGCGGAACAAAAGTATCAAATAACAGCCGTAACTTTTATTTGGAAAGTTATGAAAAAATGTATAATAGAAAAATCCTTGATGTATTTCTACGCATGCTTCGACGAACATAGTTTCTCCGTGTTCTCTTTTGTTTTGTTGCTATGGCAACCAACTTTGTTTTTTTTTTTTTTAAATAAGAAACATCCGAAAATTTAAAGAATCTGTTGGATAAAATTAAGTCGCTGAAAGATTAGTGGCGATTCAAAAATTTCTAGAATGCTTCTGCATCAATAATCTGGCTCTACAAAAATATCGAGTTTCCTTTGTCAATATGCTGGGTTTATGATTTACGTTGGACAAAATAGGGAATGGCCCAAGAGACCATTTTGGATTGTAACAGGAACTTAAAATACATTTTCTACTTTATCATTTGAACTTTTTCCCAGAAAATCTTGGTGCGGTGAGTGAGGAGCAAAGTGAAATGTTCCATCAAGATGGAAAAGAAACAAATAGTTATTTACGAACCAAGTGCGGGAACACATTTTTCCCGCGTGAGCACAGTATTGAAGCGCTCCCTCTTACGTCGGTCACGCTTCATATGCGCGAACGCAGGATAATGATTCCCGCAAGAGTTTCGTATTATATTTTTTGAAACGAATATAAAAATTTAATTGCAAATGTTGACGTTGCGACAAATGGAAGAATTTCTTGAGGATTTCTCCCTTTTATGGGTCTGTTAATGAAGGAAAGTTATTGTAAAATGGTATTTTATAAACTAGATTTTATTATTATCAACACTGATTTATTTAAGAATGCTCCGAAGAGCCAGTATTTTTGACGTTGTTTCCTGGTCTACTACTACTACTAGCAGTGTTTCCCATTTGACTATTTCGTGCGTAAAACATTACCTAGAGGACGATAAGTTCAAAAAAACAATATCCAGGTCGTTGGAATATGAATTTGATAGAATTTAAAGCGTGGTATGGGTCCCGCTCATATATTTAAATATTAAAAAAAAACTGTTTTTTGGCGCATCTAAAAGTTACTCATAAACAACAACTGCAGATATTAAGAACGTTGTAATATGCTAAACTAATAAATAAAAGCTGAAATTCTTCAAATATTGCTGACATTAACTATTTATTATTTTGTCTTATGGTTTGAAATTCTTACGTGATAGAAACATTTTGATGGTGTTCCAGGGATGTATAAACACAAACTGAACAAATTTACACAAAATAATTCAAACCCTAGATAAAAAGTGTAACGTTGCCGGCCTGTGTTATTTAGATCGCAGATGACTTTCTAAATGAAAATTACAAATTTGGTTTCCTTTCCTTAACTAACCTACCTACATTGAAATCCGAATTGCCGCATTGTGGCTCAATGTGGTTAGCAGCTTGTGAGTGACGAACCGTTACTCGTACTCTACATTGTACTCACTATTTCGGTTAAGAATATAAAGATAGGTCGTTCCCCAACAAACTAATTTTTGTCACTTGTTTTTAAATGGTTTAACTTGAAGGCTACGTCCGTCGTCCATAATTGAATTGGCTTCCGATTAGACTGACTTCTTCTACTGCCGACGTTCTTTTCTTCATTGCAAAAGAACTTCCTCAAGGCCATTAGTCTGGACAACTAACGAAATGCAGCAGCATAGTATCGCCATTTTTGCACAGCCTTGACCTACGCCTACTTTCTACTTCGTTACTTCGTTAGTTCAAATAATGTTGAAAGAAGGTGAAAATTTCGATTTAAAATCATTCCGATTACTGTCAAAAATTTCGATTCGTTAAAAAAAAATTACAGAATAGGTCTGATTTATATTAATATCAGTTTATCTGTATATTCATACCTATATGGATACATCGATAAATTAATATGTCGTTAGATATATCGATATCGAATACATTTGCTTTACATAACCCCAAAAGTAATAGTCCATGGGTATTAAATCAGGTGAGTAAACTGCCAACGTATTGGTCCAAAACATCCATCTTCCAGAGAAATGGTGATCCAGCCATCCTGTCGAAAATAAATGTTCTTCAAATTCACATTATCTAGTGACGATAAAACAAAGTTTTCTAACATTTGCAGATAATTGAAGTGATTCAAATTTTCTTCGAAAAAGTAGGGGTTAATAATTTTGTCTCATCCACACATTTATTTTCTTGGATTTTTTATTATTTGTTTTAATTCTAAAATTTAAATTTTCTTCTGACCAATAGGTATCTCCAATTTTAAGATGAAAGTATCCCATTTGTAAAAAAGGTGGCTTCATCCAATAATAAGATTTTATGATAAGAAAAAGTCCATAACATTTTCTCCAATCTACAAGCAAAATTCTAATTTAATCTAAATGCATTGTCTTGAGGATCCAAAGTATAAATGAATAAATTTAGGTTTGTATGGAAGTATTTTATTTTCCTTGTAAATTTTTTGTTTTTTGTTTTTGTTTTGTTTTGTAACACAAAGGTCTGCAACTCTTTTACGCAACGTTACCGTATCATCCTCATTGTATTTCTTTCTTATTTTCTTCATTCCTTCCTCATTGTATTGCTTTCTTATTTTCTTCCTTCCTTCCTCATTGTATTGATTTCTTAATTTTTTTTCCTTCTAGCTACAAGATCTCTTTTATCAAAGTTCTAGATAATGTTTTTTAGAGTATTAATTGTAATAGCAGGATACATTACATTAAATTAATCGATGGTAAGTTCTTTCTCCGATTCCGTCACATTTTATCAAGTAATTCCGTTCCATAATTTTGACTAAAGGTATTAATTTATCAACAAGCACTTAAGGAATAAGTTTATTTAAATCATTTTGACAAGTCTGAGTAATGCGATAATTCTGAATGTAAATTGAACTTAGACAAATTTTTGAGAATAAGTAATCATGTGAATCGTGAATTTTTCTATCATTTTTGTAGGTTTTAACGCAAGCAATTTTTTTTTTATAGAGAATAACCTTTTTTCTTAAACGTAAAATAAAAAAGTTTTTCCCCTATTCGTAATTCTGTAAAAATATAAAAAGTTTTAATATTTCGTACGTGTTGCACGCTACATTTTAATTATTGATATTCACTGGACTCTGTACTATTTATTAGTAATTGTGCGGTTGTTATTACGGTTTTGTAGTGACAGACTATGCGGATCTGCTCGTGTTTTTATTGGAACTGATCTAGAAATCATTATAAGTCACTAAAAAGAATCCTTGATATGCATTGCGTTGGTCACAACAAAAATTACTTTCTTAAATCAATCTTACAGGATTCTTTAGGGATTAAAATGACCTTTTGTCTTTTACATTCTAGATTCAAAACAATTCAGACTTCACAGTTTTTGATTTGCCCTTTCTTTGTGCGTTTTTTTACCAAATTCTTCGTTTGTTGGCGTTTTTCGTAGAAGAAGCCCTCTGATATAAACTGTAGGGAGATACTGCAAGTCGTGTTGTTTGTTTTCTGTTCTCTGTGGCTGGTTTATGAACCTGAAAAATCCTAATATTACAACTGGACCCTCAACAGCCCAGGCAGTGATTGCCTTTAAGATGTTCAGTTTTCTAGGTGCTTCTGTATAATAGCAATTAAAAACAGTTGTGACCAATTTTCTGAGCTAAAATTGCGTCAAAATGATAGATAGCAACCAGTTCGTTACCACAATTACCATCCCGTACGAAAGGGTCAAATCACTGTATTGCATTGCGACGAATTTTGAAATGCAATTACTTGCAAGTCAGTTTTGATTGCAGTGGACCTCCTGAGCACATCCACAACCCTTTCGGCTCTGTTTGGGGCTTTTATAGCAAGGGAGTGAAATTATCGACAACAGTTTAGGCACGTCATCTTGCTGAATAGACCACAAATAGGGTCGACTGAAATCGAAACTGACTTGCAACTAATTTGATAATGTAACGCTCGCTTAGGAGTAGCGGCGATGCTTTTTGAAAAGTGAGGTGTAGCCCAGTAGTATTGGGTGCCCTTTTAGTTATTTGGACCGAAAATTCGTCAAGAAATTAATTTGGGAAACTTGCCTGGCGCTGGAAGCGTGGCGGGGGAGCCGGTGAAGCCGCAAGAAAAAATCTCAACTTGTTTTCCACCACTTTATTAGGCACACTTCCGCTCACAGGCATCTTCCTGAGTTGGTACCACCCCGCCTAATGATCGATCCACCCGGGTCAATCCGGCCATTGATCTTGTCTACTCAGCAAAGTGCTCCGCGCAATAATTATATTATAGCTTATGTACAGGTGTCCCCTGTAACAGCACCCTTCGTGACAATACCACTTAAATAAACAGGCTACAAAACATGAACCTTTTTTGTTTTCAGCGGTTTCTTTAACTGTACGAGATCTTAAAGACTGATTTAGATTATCCATTTTTTTGTAAGATTTGGTTCAATTTCTACAATAAATTACTTTTTATAAGTGAGGAAACACTAACAGACAGAAAAATTCTGTCACTTTGGGATTTGAACCCGAGTCTCTCAGTATCGCGCTGAACGTACTAACCGCTGAACTGAAGCAACTCCGACCGGGCGTTCAGACGAATTAATCTAACGAAAGTTAGAATTGGGTGGAAATATGTGTGCCAATGGGGCGGGCGTAAACTCGAATTCAGGTGTTTGTAAAATAAGTGCAAAATCTTTAACTACAGTATGGCGACAGTACAAACAATACTAAAAAATACAAAAAAAAATTTCACAGTTTAAACAGCCTACTACTAACTACCCTACGATCGCTTTTTGACCTAACATTACATTAGACATTGACATTGCATTGACAAATTGAAGCCAGTTTGCTACATAATAAGTCATCCCTTGCAAGGCGGCCATGCTTGCTGTCACAGCTTGGTCAGAGCATAATGAAAGTTTTAAAAAATTCCTATAACAAAGAAAATTCCTTTATCCGTCCCTTATTCGGCGCTCATGAAATAACAAAGAAAACTTATAGAACTTGCTTCTCCGATCGTAGACAGTAAACATCGAATAACTAATACGCAAGACACACTCACCGATACCATGTGTGGGGAGGAACACATTTAAACAAACGTTCACTATCAGACATTTAGAAATGTTTATAATAATTGTTCGATGTGGCGTCCATCATTAGCGACACACAAACGAGCTCAGCCAAAAAGTGATTCTTGTGTTCGTGTGCGTGTCAGGATTAGTGCAAATACTGTCGACGGCACTCCTCTGAAATACTGTTCTCTCACCGTTCGTGAATTGCGATATTTTAATAAGTAATAGTACTTACTCTGTAGATCGTAATCATATTTAGCTTTAACTCGTTCAATCACTTTTCACAAATTAAACTGTTGATTCCAAAGAATACGAAGCAATAAATTGTATGTCATAATCATAAAAAAGAAGCAAATTCTTTCGCTCAGCTGTAATGCGACTTATTGCGACATTAAAAACAACGCTTTTATGGCCCTCTCGACTCCGGTAAAGGTCACTGCTTGATTGCACTTCTGTTTTTGTTCCATTAAAATTTCCTTTTCTCGACCTACATCAAAGACATAGACGTACGATTATTTCTTGTCCGATTTTCAACTGAGGTTTTCCGAAATGTGTAAAGCTTTTTTTAAGGACATGTAAGTTCAATCGTTCACATTTGTAGTGATGTATTGTAGGTTTAAATTTCTGTACTTATTTCACAAATACCCGGTATAAAGGAAAGGATATGTTAGTGCTGAATTAAATAATTTAATATAGAGGAGGAAACACTAAGGGTCAGTTTTGCCAAAGGGGTTTAAACTGACGTTCAACTGAACCAGGTTCAAAATGAACAAAATCGCATCAAATTTTATTTATGAGTGCATTTATTGCCATATGTCCTCAACATCCTATGCGAATTTGTTTACTTTCAACCTGGTTCAGTTTAATGTCAGTTTTAACCTTCTTGGTACAGCTGGCCGTGACTGTCACTTTGGGGATTTGAATCCGAGCTGTTCTGTGTATCACTGAATAAATATTTGGAACAGGAATATTTTGAGCTGGAGATAAGGTCTACAGATAGAACACGTTCTACTTTTTTCAGAGAATTTTTCATCAATTTATTTTGTGTAATTTAAATTGTTCCACAAATTGAACCAAGACATAAAATGGCCTATACATTTTGAACGCTTGTTTCACCGTTGTGTATTTAATGGACGTGCTATGTGAGTATTTTTTTTGTAGACCAGTTGAAAATTGCATTTGTAAACAAAAACGAATTAACAGAGCACTAAACGAACTCCGAAAACAAACGAATTAAATTAACTTTTAACGGACGGCACTTGAGTATTCGCCAGTAAAGCTCGCATTACGTTACATTCACCCAATTAAAATAATGGCCTTATGTAATTAAAATAAACAAACGGCGTCAGTTCTTTCTGGAAAGTCACGTTCTGTTCTATGCCAGAAATGATGCCCTGTACGGATGGTCACTTCATTATTTTGAGGGACCCAGAGTAAACAAGTAATTCCCCTCTACATGTTCACATACGGGCGGGTAAAATATTCATTGAAATTATAACGGCGTTCGTGATACGTATATTTCATCGTTGTGGCTGTCAATTAATTGACGTTATTAACACTGTACCGAATCTAGTGCTCATCGAATTCTATTTACGGAGTCACTCGGTGTAATGCGGCGGTGATTGATGATTATTTATTCGAAAGTAAAATTGATTTTAATTAGGATCGTGTAGGTTTTTACAGATATTTTAAATCGTTTGGAAACAAAAGTAGACTATTAATAGAATAAGTAGTTAGTCCTCGAGGATCATTGTTTAAGTAAAAAGTTGCATTTGCACTTATAGATATTAAATTTGTATAATTGTAAAAAATACATTAATGATAATGAGATAACACGATACAAAAGTACAATGAAAATTAAGAAAAAGTTACTTAAGTCGCCATCTAGTGGTGTTACTTTGAACTGCAGAGAAAAGGAACCTTTAATATTTTAATAATGATAATCAGGGAAAAGAATACGGGCCACTTGTTCCGCGAATAATACGAAAATGTAATACTCGGACTGTATTAGCCCCGTCTACAATAATTTCTGCGAAAAGAAAACGCTCGCATTACACTCCTTCTTCTCCTACTCAATAACAATAGACTAGGAAAGAAAACGTCACATAAGACGGAGCTGAGTCGTTTACTATCTTTGTCTAATAAATGAGACGTGTGTTGTAAATTACTGTCGCTGTAACGCCGGAGTTGACCTTAACATAACCTAACATCTAAGATTGTTAAGACAACCAGATTAAACAAGATATTGCAGTTTTGTAAGTTGATAATCTTGTACATTGTATTAGAGAATTCTTGACAAACTCATTGCATGCTTTCCTACAGATTTTTTTTTTAATTTTGTTGCGTTAGGTTATGTTTAGTAATGATTTGTTGGTCCGCAGCTGAATTAAGCTCAGACAAGCATTTTGTACATTTTTTTAATTACAAATAAATTAACTAATTACGTACAATAAACACAACTAAAATAATTTTATTGAAGCTTTTAATCTTAAGTTTTAGTAATAAGCAAAAGTTTACACAATAGCTCTCTGTGAAGCGAGTATTTTTAGTTTGTTTGGCGTAACCCATGCATTTTTCAAGTCCAATAGACTCCGTTTAAAATTTCGCGCCAGCTTTAAGAGCCCACTTTCCTAATCTATTCGATGCATCGGTGCCGCGGATAGGTGTCGGGAAGTATATTCGGCGTAAAAAGGGTCCAATACTAAGTAGTCTGAATTCTTTTCCTTGATGATAATTTCAGAAATAAAAGTACAGCCTTCTTGTATGTTCTTAAGTTATGTCGCATTGAGAAAAATGAATAAGAATATGCACTATTGACAATAATTGTAACGCAATGTTAAAATATCTTTCAGTTGAGGATTCCTTGATGATAAGATATATCGCTAAGATGTGATTACCAAAAGGCGGCGAGTTTACGTTGTCCATCCCGGCATGACGATTAAGCGACTCCATAAATTAGGGTGCTTTTCTACGCTAGTTGCTTGTGTTTTATCGTTTCAGAAAATTGTAAATTGTCTCGATAATGGTGTCCAGACCATAAGCTGGCATTATTAGTTCCCGTAGGGCATGAAATTGATTACAAAAAAGGCAGAGCAGACTAGGTGATAAGGTTGGTCGAACAATAATATTTTTATTATTATTATACAGTATGCGAATTACGTTGTTATTATTATTTCTCAAAGTATGTTTCTAATTTTTTACTTTATTTATATTTTTTTATTTTATAACTTTCTTTCAGTTTGAAATGGAGAATATTTGCTTCCTGTGTCGTAACTGCAACATTGTTCAAATGAAATTCTTACTGAAAAGAAAATTTATAGATTAAATGTATGTTCCGGTGCATGAGTAACGAACGCAAAAGATCGTGCACGAGTAAAAATAATGAGGCGTGTAACAGCTCTGTTTACTATTGCAAAAAGACAATCTATTTATAATGATTATTCGCAACGAAGGCAAGCCCTTGAACGAGGAGCCGGTGAAATGTGTAACTCAGGTTTAGTAGTCGCTGTAATAGATCAGTATGCTACACCTACCACCCACACTCGTAAATTATGATTGCGAACTGTGGTATCTTGAATAATAAGCGACGATTAGAAACTAAATGACCTTAGCCGACTGCGGAATTGTTCACGAGATAAAGGCGCGAAGCAAGAAGAAAAATTACAGGTCCCTGCAAATTCAAAATGCGCACGTCAAGGTGACAATCCATCTTCTTAAGCTACTATTATAATTACTAGTTTTCGACAAACTACGTTTAAGCTCTTAATGATGTCTTTTCAAAAAAAATTGTTGCAAATCGTTTTTGATTGCAGGGAATCCCTCGAGCAGCCTCTGTACACCAGTTTCAGCCCTATTTGGGCTTCATCAGCAGAAGCGTAGCTCGAGAGTTCCATTGCAAACCAAAACGATACACACTATCGTTCAAATCAAACGCTAAATTTGAATCAGTATTTATTTATATATTTTTTGTCACAGGATAGCAACGTTATATGACTCCCTCGCTGAATTATGTAAATGAATCACTGAAGTATTCTTCCTATATCATAATTCCATAGAGCGATTACTTTAAACTAAAATAATAAAAAAATTTTAGAAAAATTTTGTGCAAATCGTTTTTGATTGCAGTGAGAACCTCGAGCAGCCTCTGGACAGCTGTTTCAGCCTTGCTTGGGGCTTCTTCAGCAGAAACGTAGCTCGACATTCCCACTGCAGACCAAAAACGACTTGCCCAATTTATTCGCAAATGCGATGTAAGAATGATGAACATATAAAATAGCGACATCTTACTATCGCTTTTTGACCTAACATTGCAGTAGGATAGACAAATTGAAGCGGGATTTGCTCCTAATGAGTCCCCCATGCAAGGCGGCCATGCTTGCTGTCAAAGCATAATGAAAGATTTTAGAAAAATTTTGTGCAAATCGTTTTTGATTGCAGTGAGAACCTCGAGCAGCCTCTGGACAGCTGTTAAAGCCCTGCTTGGGGCTTCTTCAGCAGAAACGTAGCATAATAAAGGAGACTATGATTTAAGAGATAATTGAAATTAACCTTAACCTTAATTTTTATATCCGTAGATACGTATTTCGGCAGCTAAGCTGCCATCTTCAGTACGCTAACAACTTAAAAGCACTAAAAAATGTCTAAAAATAACCTAATCACACCGATAAAATCATAAAAATGTTAAACCTAACAATAATCTAATCATCCTAAAAAATATATATGTCTAAATGTAAGTAAATATAAATTAATATGTTAAAATCTAAAATAAACTATATATGTTATGTATAAATCGGGGAAAAAAAAGAAAAATATTATATGGACACCTAAAATTAACTGTCAGATACCTTACAAATAAGAACTAACCAAACAACACGGAAATGCGAAAATAAATAGTCCAAAGACCGCGAAAAAACTTATTCTAACGAATAAATAAGAATATAATTCCCTGTTATTTGATACCTAAAGACCTAAAAATCCTGAAAAATAAAATAAAATATATATATTAGGTATAAATCGTCAAAAAACAACCTACAGATGAGAACAAATCACACCCACACATCGCAAGTTAAGAGCACTTTAGGAACATTTTATCTCGGAGAGTCCTCTCCTTATGAAATATCCAGTGCAAGTGTGCTTAGCTGTCTCTAACACCCCTTTATATATGATTTAGGTAGCGACATCTAGCAGATGATTTTGACATACAAGTACGACATCTAGCGGCCAATTTTTGACTTAAGATATATATATCTAAATACGAACCATCAAATAACAACCTACAAATTAGAGTAAATCAAATAATACGGAATTAGGTATTGGTCCGTTGTCTGAATTCATTTAAATTGTTTTTATTTTTCCGAATAAAAATACTTTCGTAAGCATTTAATTCCCTATTATTTGAAACTTCCTTAATGAGTTTTAAATTATCCTTAATAATATTATGTCCTGTATTGTAAATATGTTGTGCAACACTTGATTTCTCAAACCTATTATACCTGTAGTGACTTAAATGTTCTTAAAAGCGTGTTAATATATTTCTTTTTGTTTGTCCAATATATTTACTAGTACATTCGTTACACTTAATTTTATAAATTCCAGATTTCTGTTCAACATCAACTTTATCTTTCGGGTTCCCCAATAAATTCTTTATGGTATTGTTAGTTGAAAAACCTAATCGTAAGTTTTGGGTTTTAAAAATATGTTTTAAAACTTTGATCAGTATTTTCCAAGAATTTGGTTACGTTATGTGGATGACATTTTTGCTATTTTTGATACCAAGAAGTGTGATTTGGAGGATTTTATAGGAAAATTAAATTCAAAATTTGAAGGAAAGAAAACGGTGCGATTCCCTTTTTAGACACTCGTATAATTAGAAACTGCAAAAATGAATTAGAAATCGACATTTATCGTAAAGATACAAATACAAGCCGGTTTATAATTAATGAATCTCAACATTCTGTACAACACAAACTCGCGGCTCTAAATTTTTTAGTAAATAGATTACTCACTTTTCCAGTTACTAAACCCCGATATGATAAAGAACTTAATTATATTAAAAATGTTGCGGTTCATAACGGCTATACCCCTCAAATAGTAGATAATGTTATTAGGAAGATTAGCTATAGGAAACAGGTCCAAAATTCTAGTACTTTAACGGCAACTTCATCTCTACGAAAATTTGTTAAAATGCCTTTCGATCCGTTTTGCACCAAAGGTTTAAAACATATTTTTAAAACCCAAAACTTACTATTAGGTTTTTCAACTAACAATACCATAAAGAATTTATTGGGAAACCCGAAAGATAAAGTTGATGTTGAACAGAAATCTGGAATTTATGAAATTAAGTGTAACGAATGTACTAGTAAATGTATTGGACAAACAAAAAGAAATATATTGACACGCTTTAAAGAACACTTAAGTCACTACAGGTATAATAGGTTTGAGAAATCAAGTGTTGCACAACATATTTACAATACAGGACATAATATTATTAAGGATAATTTAAAACTCATTAAGGAAGTTTCAAATAATAGGGAATTAAATGCTTACGAAAGTATTTTTATTCGGAAAAGTAAAAACAATTTAATGAATTCAGACAACGGACCAATACCTAATTCCGTATTATTTGATTTACTCTAATTTGTAGGTTGTTATTTGATAGTTCGTATATAGATATATATATATCTTAAGTCAAAAATTGACCGCTAGATGTCGTACTTGTATGTCAGAAATTATCCGCTAGATGTCGCTACCTAAATCATATATAAAGGGGTGTTAGAGACAGCTAAGCGCACTTGCACTGGATATTTCATAAGGAGAGGACTCTCCGAGATAAAATTTTCCTAAAGTGCTCTTAATTTGCGGTGTGTGGGTGTGATTTGCTCTCATCTGTAGGTTGTTTTTTGACGATTTATACCTAATACATATATTTTATTTTATTTTTCAGGATTTTTAGGTATCAAATAACAGGGAATGATATTCTTATTTATTCGTTAGAATAAGAAGGTTTTTCGGGGTCTTATTTATTTCTACTATTTATTTCCGCATCTCCGTGTTGTTTGGTTAGCTCTTATTTGTAAGGTATCTGACAGTTAATTTTAGGTGTTCACATAATTTTTTTTTCCGATTTATACATAACATATATAGTTTATTTTAGATTTTCACATATTAATTTATGTTTACTTACATTTAGATATATATATTTTTTAGGATGATTAGATTGTTGTTAGGTTTAACATTTTTATGATTTTGTCAGTGTGATTAGGTTGTTTTTAGACATTTTTTAGTGCTTTTAAGTTGTTAGCGTACTGAAGATGGCAGCTTAGCTGCCGAAATACGTATCTACGGTTACAAAAATTATTGTGGGCGGAGATTAATTTCAATTAAGCGATTACTTTAATCATTATGTATTCTTCTGGCCGTCAATAACAAAACGTACCGGTTCAACCATTATGTAAAACTTCAACTGCACCTGATATCGCTAATGAACACTGCTCTTTGTATAAGTGTACTCCCTTAGGCTGATCTTCGTTTTACTCAGAAAAACACCATTTGGTAATCAATATAAAATCAATCAAGTTTCAGCAGTAATTAGAGTCAGGCTTCCCCGATGGTAACCGTGAATCAAATAGTTTACGTTTCGTCACCGGCATCACAATGCCGGCGCTAACAAATATCACAGAAACCCGGAAAACGCTCGAAGCTACCCGTTCTGGAAGGCCAACTTATAATATAGCTATCATTAGCATTCCCCGGCTAGGATGGCCTTTAGCCCGCTGTAGGTGGTGCAATGGGAACCAAGGGAAAAGGCACGAGGTTCCCTCCTCACAGTTTACTGGGGGAAAACGCACCCAGTAGGTTTCAGGAATCGAATCACTAAATTTGATAATCAAGCTGGCATTCCCCGGCTAGGATATCATTTAGCCCGCTGTAGGTGGTGCAGTGGGAACCAAGGGAAAACGTAAGAGGCTCCCTCCTCACAGTCCACGGGGGAAAAGGCATCCGTGGATTTGAAGAATCTAATCACTAAATTTGATAATCAAGCTGGCGTTCCCCGGCCAGGATAAACCTTTAGCCCGCTGTAGGTGATGCAATGGGAACCAAGGGAAAACGCATGAGGTTCCCTCCTCACAATCTACGAGCAAAAGAGCACCCGTGGGTTTCAGGAATGCCACTCAACGTCCCGCCCGGACAAAACGGACTAGCAAAGAATTAACTGGTATTATTCAACGACTGCACTGACTTTTTAACCATCTGATTGATAAATTGTTACCAACTGTTCATTCACCGATATTATCATTGTAAAATCGTTAAATTGTACGTAAATAATTAACTCCGCACCAACCTGGATTTTAATTCCTCAATCGGCGCGTCTTACAAGGTCACACCACCACATTACACTAATTTTCGATCCTTTATTTTTATTTTCCTTTCTCTTGCCACTTACATAACTGACAGTTCTTAACGAGTTTGGACTAAAATATACTTTAACGAAGAAAAACTTTATGTTTCTTCGTTAAAGTTTATTTTTTTTTTGTTTACATTGAATATTTTGGGCGTTGGCGTTTTTCAATAAAAATAATTGTTCAGTACTTTCTTTGTGTAATTAGAATGTCTTAAAGTGATTCACCCCTAAAGTAAATTTAGTGCAAACTCCAAACAAGGTTAATCGCAATTGCGATGTAATCGTAATGAATAGTTTAAACAGCAACATCCTATGCAAGGCGGCCATGCTTGCTATCAAAGCATAATGAAAGTTTTAAAAAATGATCGTTTTTAGAAAAAAATTGTGCAAATCGTTTTTGATTGCAGTGAATCCCTCGAGCAGCCTCTGTACAACCGTTTCAGCCCTATTTGGAGCTTCATCAGCAGAAGCGTAACTCGAGAGTTCCACTGCAAACCAAAAATATTTGACCAAGGTTAATGTAATAATATTAATGAATAGTTTAAACAGCAACATCCTACAATCACTTTTTCACCTGACATTGCGATTAACCTTGGTCGACTCGTTTTGGTTTGTAGTGGAACTCTCGAGCTACGCTTCTGCTCCACTTTACTGTTCAATTGTATTTGCAGTGGCATTTTAACTGATACAGGGATGTATACTGTAACTTATTAACGGGGCGTTAAAATTTAGAGGTCCTTTAAAATGTAAAATACAGATTAATGATTGGTTGTTACCGTAGCAACAAATAGGTCCTACAAAGGCAATAATTGTTATCGTAACTTCCACATTTATTTGAAAATAAAAGACATAATATAGGAATATGACCAAACATGTACAAAATAACAATCAACTGCTCAGATTACTCACTTAGTTCTTGTGCAAGAAGTAGTGCAAATATCGAGGAAGAAACCTCAGGACTACTCAAGATACTATACAATTTATATTGTTTCAAAAACTGTACATAAAATTTCTTGAACAACTTTTTAATTGTAAATAATTTTAACATTATATCTTTTTTCATGTGTTTATTTAAAAAGATAATAAAAGTACTTTGGTCTATGTAACCTGCATGTACTATGAAATACGGTAATTCAACGACAAATTTGTATAACTTGGCGGTTGAACTTAGCAAATATTTGACCAGACCATTTTTATTTAGACACTATAGTTCTCTTCCCTCTGATCAAAAATGTGAGAGAAAGCGACTGCTTTTCACTGCATGTAAGAGTGAATAAAAGAAATGCTCTAAGCGATCCGAGCGTAAACGTGAACTTACCCACTTGAAAATTTGTATAAAGATACATTTATGATTCCTTTGTAAAAATCCCGCTATATCTTCTCATACTGCAATTTAATTATGAAGCAGGATACTGCAGGATACACAAAATGCATGAACCTGTACCTCTTTCACAATCTTGCAGGAAATCATTGCCTGATTATAAAGCGTCTCAAAATTAATCAAGTTTTATGAGATTATTTATTAATGGTAACCGCGCGAACCTGTAATTATTTTTTAAATTGAATTTCCTTTTCGTAGTTTTATAGCATGTGATCGGGTGCCCCTAATTAAAAAGGGGACGTAATTAGCGCGTCGACTTCCTCCAGTTGTCGGTGCTCGTAAAATTTCAATTTTCAGACTAGGTCAAACAATAAAGAATTCTTGTACGCAACAACAGCCCAAGCGATGGTTTTTACTGCAATGATGGGTGTTTTATGACGTTAATTAACCTCATTTTCTTGAACGTTGTTTGCTCGACGCTCTCCGAAGGATCTAGCAGAGCATTTTGGTTTTTTGAATTGGTTATGTGTACCTATAATTATAATAGCAGTTTCATTACTATGTTGATATCTAGATGTAGATTCAAAAGTGGTAAGAAAACATAAAGCTTCGGGAGATCAAAATATGTATGTGTTTGTTAAAGTACAGTTTAGATAAAAAAAATTGATGCAATTTGATTAATTTTTGTACATACAGTAATGTTCGCTTATAACGAACCACAAGGGACCGACTAAAATGGTTCGCTATAACCGATGTTCGTTATACGCGATGCATAAAAAATCAGAGTTTGATAATTTTTATTTTATTTTAAACAACGAAATATTGCAGATTTAAATAACAACAAACGAAAATATATAATAGAACTTTTAATAACAATAAAAACGATAAAAGAAAAACTATGAAGATGCATACATTTATGTATGTATGTACATATTAATGAAAAAAATCATAAATTGTTGCTTGTCTTTTTTGGGTAAGGTTGATCTCATTGATATACAATTCCACTTCGGCTAATTTATTGAGAACACTCTGCGGAGTAATCCGTGATTGAAGAAAGCAACGAACTGCCTCAATATTTCGAACAGCATCAAATGTAGACGGAACTGATGGTGTCAATTCGTTAATCTCGATTTCTTCGTCTTTATCTTCTTCTTCAAGCTCCTTATCAATTTGGTTACGTTCTAACGACAAAGAAGATGCAATTGCATCATCATCCAAAAATTCTACATTTACAACGTTGTCATCGATGTGAACGTATTCATTAAAATCATGTTCATCAAGAATAACTTCAGCCTGAACTTCATTGTCATTATTTTTGTCTTGATTTTTTACCAACCATTCGATTAACGGTAAGTCATCATCGGAATCAAAATCATCCGCACGCGTTAGGAATCCACCATGCCGAAAACAGTTGACAATTGTTTGTTTCGTGACCCTCTGCCATGCCATATGAAGGAAATTGATTGCATCTAACAGATTTACAGTAAAACTTTCTTCACCTTTATCGATAGAATTGATCTTTTTGGAGAGAAGAAGCCGGCGGTATTGACTTTTTAAACTGTGAATGATTCCCTGATCCATAGGCTGTAATTTGGAACTTGTATTCGGCGGCATGAATACCAATTTAATGTTGGCCAAATCTTTTACATCGGGATGAGCAGGACAATTGTCCACCAGTAATAAGACTTCGTTTCTTACGATGCAATTCATCATCCCATTCCCGTAATTCTTCAGTAAAAATTTCGGAAGTCATCCAGGCTTTTCCGTTGCATTTGTAATTTACTGGCAGCTGCCGCACATGTTTAAAACATCTTGGATTTTTGGGCTTCCCAATAACTAATAATTTTCTTTTTTCTGTCCCCAGTAAATTTGCTACCACCAAAACGCTAATTCTGTCTTTGGATATCTTTCCACCTGCACAAGTTTCCCCTTTGAATCTTAATGCGTTGCCAGGTAAAAGCTTATAAAATAAGCCTGTTTCATCACCATTAAAGATGTTCTCGTCGCTATAGTTTTCTCTAATTATTGGCCACTTATTTTGAAGCCAGTCCTGAACAACATCCATGTTGACTGAGGCTGCTTCTCCAACAATTTTTCCTTTACTGATATTATGCCTTTTTTTAAATCGTTCGATCCAGCTTCTACTAAATTTACTTTCAGCATTTTGCGACAATTTATTACCAAAATCTTCAGCTTTTGATTGCAATACAGCCCCGCTAATTATCACATTTTTTGCCCGTTGCTGCGAAAACCATTTCAACAGACTCTGATCCACTCCGATATTAGTGGGTTTTTTAATTTTTTTCACATTTGAATTTAATTTTTCAAAATTCTCTAAGATTTCTTGCTTTTTCTTCCAAATTGTCCCAATGGTTGACTTACTTAGTCCCATTTCAGTACAAATTTCACTTTGTTTTGCGCCCCGTTGCAACCGTTTCACTATTTCATATTTGTTTTCTAAAGTAAATGATTTACGGTTTTTTTTTTGAAACTGTACCACTCATGTTCGTTGTTACTTATTTTGAGAACTGGATAATGAACTGATCGGACGTAAAACTGATCGGCCACTATGAGTAACGTGACAATTGCGTTTTAAATAGTCTACTCGGGGAAGTCCCTAGCTTTCTGTGTTTTCTGGACTTAAGTTCGTTATAGACAGAGGCGGAAAATAGTTAGTATTACCTCCCACTTACATCCCACTACTTCACCATAAGGAAGTGGCGGAGAGCCGGCAAACCATCGGCAAACGCTGTGACGTCGTGTGACGTCGATGGTGGGAGGTGTTTTGTGACGTTTCACTATTTTTCGCCTCTGTCTAGTTCGTTATAACTGACAACTTTTGAAAAATTATATGAAAAATATGGTTCGTTTTATCCGAAAGTTCGTTATAAGCGGGTTCGTTATCTGCGAAATAAATAACACAGAGTCTTACCGAATTGCAGTTCGTGCTTTTCTGTCTGGTTCGTTATATCCGGAAGTTCGCTATAAGCGGGTTCGTAGTAAGCGAACATTACTGTATAATCTTAAATTGGAGTAGAATACTTCTTTTAGTTACTAAAGAAAAACTGCATTTTGGTTTTTATAACTTGTGTCCATTTTTTGCGAGCTCAAGCAGCCCTTAATCATTTTACCTCGTATTTAGTGGCAGTATGTTCTACACGTGGGTAGGGATTACGCACATATAATTTATTATTTTTGCGTTTGTTGTTTCTTTTGTGAAATTTTATTCATTTTATTAATTTATAACTGTTTATTTATTCATTAATTTATATGTTTTGAAGTTTATGTAATAATAGTCACAGTAACACATCGAGTACGTTAAATTTAAACAGATAAAATAGCGACATCTTACGATCGCTTTTTGACCTGAAAGCTTCATGATTCATAGCAACAGACCTTTAAATTTATCATACTCGATACAGAATAGCCCGCCCCTATTATCTTTTAAACGAAAAGATCTCAAATTCTTATTGATGTATGTACGTACAAATGATGATTATTTATAAAATCCAGATAAACATAAAAATCATTGATTTTTATGATTAGATTGGTAAAAGATCGTACCGACTTACTAAACATCATTTCTGTGTGGTATCTTCCTGTTGCGTTGCCTAAAATTCTTTGCACTTTACTTAAAACATAGAATACTTATAGTAAATGAATTTCCTTGCAGTTTCTCAAAAATGGAAGGAACAAATCTTATCACTACCGTTGTATTTCAATTAATTGAAGACCTTTAGAGCACCTGTTGTTTGCGGTCAGTTCCAGCGCAACATACTTTTCATTTTTTTGCTTGAATTGCGCATTGTTTATGAATAGGCCATAAATTTAATTGCGTTATTTTTTCACGAAGGTTACTTTATTCTCACAACAAGCAGCGGTGTGCACGCGGCAATAAATAAGACGTGTAGATTCACCTTTAATGTTGTCAAAATTAATTGGATGCGTTTAATTAGCGGTTTCGTGCTCCGCCGATTCCTGGCATAGTCCGTGCCTGTTCCCGGCGAACGAGACAATCTCTGCACCGTATAATAAAACTATATATCAAGCATTGACATTTCAATTTAATAAATAATAATAGACGGTGCTGAACGTCGAGGTTGCGTTCACCGATGATTTGTAATGTAAGGTTTAAGTTTCTGTCGTTATCCTTCGAGAATATTTCATCGGTTCTTAAAGAAACGTTCTAAAATTATTTTTGGTAAGTTTTTTTTGCAGACCAAGACTAATAAAAGAACTCGTATGATGTAGGGAGTTAGGTGTTTAATTAAAGCGTTATTATTAAAGCTATTTGTTCTGTCATAAAATACATTTGTAAACAGCTTCTACATTTTATTGGTATGTAGTTCAGAGCTTTATTCATATTACTTATTAAAATTTGAGGAAAAATATATCGGAAGTTGAAATTTCATTTAGTTATTTGACACTTCTGTTTATTTTTATGCATATCTATAACAAAATTTTTATTGACTTTCCATTTAATAATAATGATTTATTTATTGATGAGAAATACAGAGAAATGTTCGAACTTATTGTAAAGCAAAAGATAACTGGTCAAAAGGTTTCGGATCAGTGATTGTATAAAAAAAATTCTACTGCTTTGCCTCCAAAACCTTAGGAATTAAATTAAGCACTAAATCAAATAATTGATAACACTGAATGGTGGAATATGTCCGTGCAACCCAAAATAAAGTAATAAGCAAAGCAGAGAAGAAGATGAAAATAACAATAATACCGAAAACATAAAAGTTGAAAATAATAGGAAAGAAATAAATAATTTACGTCAATTCAGTAAAAACAAATTTTAGAATGTACTCAGCATTTGAGAGTAAGGAACGAACAAGCAGAAGCAGAACACAGCGTATCGAATTGTGGGTTGAATAAATCAGTTCGAAACAGACGTTTAAAAGTTATTATGGAACTAAATTTAAGAGAAAAAAGGATATTATTATAGAATTTAACAATATTATAAGAGAATGAACGTTCAAACATTGATGTTCAATGAAACGGAGGTGTTAGCAAATGTTGTCCTAAACCCGTTCAAATTACCTGTGTTAGCAAATCTTTATTTCTTATTTAATCGTCAGTTTCTTCAATACGTTCATAAATGTTCGCATTTTTTCTTCGGTACAGCTATTTATTGTAACCATAGGTTTCTTCTATTTTCTTATTTTTTTTTCAAACCTCGCCATTGAAGGGGAAGTAGTGTCGAATTTTCTCCCCAACACTAAAGGGTACCTGATGTGAGTAATAACTCTCAAGAAATATCTCGAGCGGGTCCGAACCCACGACCTTACGATTGCAAGGCCGGTCTCTTATCACTGGACCTTTCAGGCGTTCTGCTTACTAATTTCTCATCAAGATTTCTTTTTTCTCTTTAGCTTTCGCTGTTTGTTATACTCGTACCCTTTTGTTTCCTTTTCTTGTTCTTTTCGTCTCACTAACTCAGTCAACTATTTTTGTATGATCATTGATCGATCCTTTCAGTTCAATTTTTTTCACTATTGTGTTCACTTTCTTAAAAATTTTGAAATTAAAATTTCTAGCCTTTCAATTACGGCTAATTTATTGTGTTACTAATAAGATCCCTTGTGTTATAATCGTTTATTAAAGAGAGAGAAAATATAAAAATAAAATAAAATATTCACATATAACACTCTTGTCTGGTCACTTACGCCCGGTTTCTAGAAACTTTTCTTGTTAGATGAAGTAAGTATTGCTATAGTTACCCATGTTAAAACTACAGGAATTTTTAACTTATGTATCTAACGATAAAAGTTGCTAGAAATCGAGCATTAATAAGGTATGTAAAGTCGAAAAAAAACTCTAGCATGCTTTGAAATGACAACGATTGACAAAGGTATGTCTTAGCCCACACACTTTTATTTACAACTGTCACTTGGTGCAGAAAATAACCTCAATTTTATATCATTGGAAACGCAATATTACCAATTAATGTACACCATGATGATGGAAGTCTAATATGAAAGTTAGTAATTAGCAAAAGCTTGTTTAGTTCCGTAAAGAAGAGATTGCCGAATAGAATATTTAACGTGAAAACTGAAGATGAATAATTTGATCGTTACGTTCAAGAACTGTCAGTGAAAAAGTGGACAATAAAGTTAAGATGCACTTTAATTTTCCATGGACTACTGCGAATTTTTTTTCAACTGTACGTACTTTACTTTAAATCCGGGTGATCAATTGAATTCATAATTAGAGGAGGCTGTGATTATTGCTATTTTATGACCTGTGGTTGGATAAAATGAGAAATAAATAATAAGTTGACAGTTGTCATATTTGAGGTTATGCTCGTGCTTTATCCAATCTTTATTTTGTTATTTTATTTTGTATGGTATGGTATGGTATGGTAAACCCTTTTTTTTTAGAATATGAGGAGGATTTCCACAAGACAAATCCGTTTATTATCAATCATTTAGAAAGGTAAACGTCACAATTCTGACTTCACATTTTTAACTTCAAACTGTAAACCTGTGTTGCCAACTTCTTGTAAAATATCACAGCCTGCTCTAATTATAAATTCCGTTGATCGTATGGTACTTTAAATATTTCATTAATCTATAACATGTCCCAGAAACTATGGAACAAATGGGAAATTTTTTTTATTGCTGATTTTGTTAATAAAAGCTTATTTAAAACTCATAAAAAATAAAATAAGAATCACTCGAAATTATGCCCTTCTATCTCAATATATAAATTTATCCGTCTATTAAAGTCGCTGAAAGCTTTTAAATCAGTTCTCAGATAATATATTTCTTTCTTTAAGGATAAACTAAGGTCCAAATGGTCCAATTACTTTTCTGTTCAAAATTCTACGACGGACTTTTTTTTTTGGCAACATTGATTTTTGCCTTCAATTCTGAAATTTGTCTACTCAATTAAAGGACAGCTTTGCGAGCGAATTACACTATTTGTATTGAATTTTCGCCTTGTGCCTTGAAGCAAAATCGGATGTCACAATGAGAGACATCAATCTGTTTTTACTATTTTGTGCACTTCTGACTTTTAGAATTCCATTTCAAAAATATACACTCAGTTCGGCTAAAGTCTGGATCCACTGAAATATCGCGAGGAGGGTTTTATGGATTTGAATGAAATAAAAAGTAAGTAAGATAAATCGGTATAGCGCTCCGCTCAGGTTTAGCCGGTATTGATATGAAGACAGAAAATTTGTATGGAAGATTCTATTTATTTTTGTAGATATCGAATTATTATCGAATTTCTTGAATTGGAGTCTTCATAAACTGAATTTTTCATTTGTAATGTTTGATTAAACATGTCGCTTCACTTTAATTCGATTAATTATCTCGCACATGAAACAATTGCAAATACGTACAATACTGTGTGAGTCGTAAACAAATCGTTTTATGGTTTCAGTTCAAGGCTAAATGTTCGTGTTTTGTGCTTTTTTTTCGAATTCCTGTTATTGTTGTGACGCGTTCAGCTATTCCAGGGACCACCAACAAGATTACATGTGAATTTTTAATCCATTTTATCTGAAAAATTACCAAAGTTAGACCTCCCATGTCCACAGTCATTTGCTTTGTTTTTTCAAGGACTATCTGTGGTTAACGGGTCGGACACTTCTTCTGAATCACTTTGTATAATATGATATTTTATTTCGGTACCTAAAAATACTGAAATCCCGAAATCTCGGTATTTTAAATAAACAAATAAAATAAAAATAAAATATAATACCAGTATTGCAAAAAGGCGCCGGTATTCCGTGCCCTAATTCCGAAGAAATTCGCCTTGAGAAATACAATGATACCAGGTTTGGTACGTTTATGATTAACAGCCGCAGATATTCAGTAACAAACACGCAGATGTTCAAGCTGCGACTTATACCCTAATTTAATGAAATGAATGTTGTAGACATCTTCGGTAATTTTTCTTATGCTACTGCAATAATTTCAGTTCGTGGATTGTCTACAAATGCCCAGTTTCCCACAAATTGCTCACGTATCCATTAAAATTCAATCTTAAAGCGATTGAATTTGAATAGATATGTGAGCAATTTGTGTATATTGTATAAATTGTTGCATGAAGCACTTCTTCGTGAGAATGACGCCATCCACACCGTAACCTATCATCAACAGTTCTACATAATTTCTCTTTTGGTTAATTGTACCACTTTGTAAATAATATGTTTCGAAAACCGGCTAATGTCATAATGAAGGGTCAGTCAGTATACTGGTTTCTTGGTACTTTGATTTAGGCATTTGATCGTATTTTGGCATCGAATATCTTTCATTAATCATAAAGTTACCAAATCTGATATCATTGAATTTCTTAACGCCAGTTTTATCTACAGTCGGGGACGAAATTGTGGGTACGCCATTTATATTGCTGGTTACTTCCCGCGAACGTTTGTCCCTTTATACCTGCAGCATTCATAAATCGACAACAGCGTCTTAAAACTGTGCAAATAACATTTATTGGACATTATTTCATAAATGAATAATCCCTTAATGGTGGGGTTTGTTTTCTTTATTTTATAGATGTATGTATAGTTGGACAAAATTAGGGGTACAACGATGCAGCTTTAGTTTTATCAGAACTATTCTAGCGTGCTCACAATATTAGTGGATTAATCTGAAAAACGGCATTTTTATTGAGTTAATAATTAATAGTGAAATGTCCTAAGAAAGTTCGTTTTTAAACTAAAAATTTCTCATGGCTGCCAGAAAAGAAATCGCTTTGGAAATTCGAAAATGTATTGTCGAAGACCGAAAAGTGGGTATAAGTTACGGACAAATAGCAAAAGAGTATAAAGTATCAAAAAACGCTGTTGTTCGTATTTGTAAAAAAATTGAACCCACTAATAGTACTGAAAATATCGCGGGTCGAGGGCGAAAAAGAAAATCCACACCAAGAGACGATGTCCGAATTGTGCGGGAAGTGAGAAAAAATTCTAGTGCAAGTGCTTGCCAAGTGAGGGAAAGTGTCAATATAAACGTTTCTACTAAAACAATTAAAAGAAGGGTTAAGGAGGCCGGCCTTCAAAGTTTTTTAAAGAGAAAGAAACCATTCATTAGTGAACGAAATAAGAAAAAACAATTAGCATTTGCAAAACAACATGTAATTAAACCCTCAGCCTATTGGGAAAAAGTGGTGTGGTTGGATGAAAGTAAATTTGAACTTTCTTGGTCAAAACGAAGAGGTAGAGTACGGAGGCGAGCAGGAGAAGCCTTAAGTTCTAAAATAGTAGAAGCTACAGTTAAACGTGGAGGCGGCAATGTTCTGGTATGGGGTTGTTTCAGTAAAAGCGGTGTAGGTAATTTAGCTAGAATAGAAGGTACGATGACAGGAATATCATACGTACAAATTTTGGAAGAAAATTTGTATCCTTCGCTCGAAAAGATGGACCTTGATGACTTTATTTTCTAACAGGATAACGATCCCAAGCATACTTCGCGAGTTACTAAGAATTATTTCCAAGAAAATGACCTTGAAGTCGTTCATTGGCCGCCTCAAAGTCCGGATCTAAACCCAATTGAACACTTGTGGGCTTATTTAGACGGCAAAATTTCACGAGAAGGAGTAACAAATGCCACATCTTACTTTGATGAACTGATCGCTGCTTGGGAAGAAATTCCCAGAAATAATAACAAATTTAATTGACAGCGTACCACGGCAACTTACAGCAGCCATTGCAGCCAAGGGAAGTCATACTAAATATTAATTCTGGTGAAATTTATGTAATACAAATTTAAAAAAGAAATTGTACCCATAATTTTGTCCACCTCAGAAATTATTAAGTTATTATAATAGTACTTGTTTTTTCGTTTATCTTTTCACTTTTTTTGCTAGAATATTATATTTAGTTGTCAATAAACTGTTCAATTGATTATTTTTGTTTATACTTTAATTCTGTGTATAATTCTTTTTCAAATACGATAGAACTCTCTTCCGTACCCACAATTTTGTCCCCGACTGTATATGCGCAAGAAAAGAGGATGTTCCTTTTTAATTTTCTGACTTCCTACCATTTCTGGCTAAAACGTCAGATAGGTACCCCATTTTCATATCTGCTTCTGTCTGTTAAGTCGTTTATCTTATTGTTGAAATTTAAACCCCTCTGAGACTTCTCCTTATATTATTAAATTACGTTTTGAGAAATTACAAACAATTCGCTTAATTCAGGAAAAAAAAATCAAAAAGCTATGAAAATTTAGTTAAATCACAGTCCGACTACTTAAATTCAGAAGACAACGATGCCGAAAGCAAATATGCAGTTATTAATTGTCCAATAAATATTGGCTCATAGCGGTACGTGACACGATTTAAATTCCTCGTCAATTGTAGAATCATAAAAAGCATAAATAACAGCTACCAAGGACGGAGGAGGAGTAGAGACGAACCGTTTGCGGATATTTGTTCACCGCAAAATAAAGAAAGACGCATTTAGCGTTGCACATTTTGAATGGCAGGTCCTTAAACAAGACACGCGGAATTTCCGAAGGAAGCTCTCCCACTCGCATGTTAATTAGAAGTTGATTTATCGCTGGAACGCTACTGAAATTGATCGCTGATTTTTTTTTTTTATTAATGACATTAATGATCTACACTTTGCCTGGTTTAAAATTCCACGTTACCAAAAATTCTGATCAACATTTCGGGTATGCAAATAAACGAAACCATGTTAACTATTTAGTGCTGCACGGTTTGTGTCGCATTGTTTATAAGTTGATGGCTAAATGCCTTTTTAATATTTATTAAATACATATTTCGCAATTTGAATATTTAAATCGACTAATAAACGTTGTTGATCTTGCAGTAGAACAGGAATGGCACGTAAGATTTGTACATAATTTGTGATTCGACAGAAAACGCAAGATATTAGCATATTTTTAATAAATTTAATTTCCTTAAAGACTATCTCAATATACATTTCTTTTTTTAACTGTGGCCACAGGGTTTTACGTGGTAAGAATTTTGTGTCATGTTAAATTTAACTAAACTAATTTCAGTTTATAAAGATCAGTTATATAATTCATTACAAATAACACGTTGCCAGAATAACAGGTGCATTTTTAATTTAATTATTTTAATATTAAAAGTGGAAACTTTTAATAAGCAAATATCAAGAGTAGGTCAGCATTAGAAATAAAATTAATGGCTGCCGTGTAAAATGTCTCTGTAATGCATTGATTTTTTACTTTGTCATATTCGATTCATATTTGCTCGTTTCAAATTCAATTTTTTCTATTAAATTAATTAATTTAATGACACATCTTATATTCTGGTAATATGTATTTTGTAATAAGTTATGTAATTAATTATTGGAAACCAAAATGTGCTTAAAATTTTTAGCAAAACATAAGTTAACACGAGGCAAAATTTTTAGCACATAAATCTCTTTGGCCAAGTTAAGAAAAGAGCAATGAATGTACGTACAGCTTTTTTTGTTCTCTTGTCTGTAAAGTTTCAAAAAAAAAAAAAACACAAAAGTGTCTAAACTGGCAGGTATGCGGTGCATTTCCTGTTATTACACGAGGATAAAAGAAGATGCAATACTTTTAATGCAACCAGTGCAAGTGAGTCGAAAACTTTATTAGATTTTATACAGAAGATATTTGAAGCAATGACTCAAAGTACAGAGAAAATGAAAGATGTGGTTTCAACGAAAAATAAAAGTAAATTCAACATAACATAATGAAAAAAAGGTGTACAATGTTCTTTAACCGCAAATTATGAAGCCAACGAAAAGTCTTGAAAAAAATTTGTATAATTGTTTACCGAGAAAGAGTTATTGAATGAAATACGGTAAAGGCGAAGATAGTTATACAATAGGGATACTTCCCTTGGATTAGTTAACGCAAAGCTACGTTCTTTACACTTGCTTTGCTTTAGTATTTTTCTAAATGTGTAATTAATGGAATTCCGTTATACGAAAATTTGGAATAAATGTATGTTTGCAATCGAGGGGTCTAGAATAAAAGGAGTATAAGTGCATTTTTGAACAAATCTATTTTTTGTGCATTATTTACTGCCTGAAATTAATCAGGGCTATTCTGTAATGCGGGTTTTCCACCAAACCGACTAGTCGAGTTTCTGTTGTGTTCGGGTTTTTCGAGACACTGAAAACAGAAGACAAAACTGAAATACGACTGCAACTCGCTATTTCCACCAAACAGTGGCAGTTGGGAAACGCACAGAACTTCTTTGATCTTACCACTTGTGACCGGGACTCGCAAACATAACAGCAACTGTCGCTAAAAACTCAAGTTGTTAAAAAGTTGTAGATTTGTTTTTTTCGACACAAGTTTCTGTTATGTTTTAGCTTTGTCCGTTTAGTAGAAAACTGGCATAACATTGATGTGCATATCAATTGATATGGTTTTCAAAAACTGAAGAGAACTTGATCCGATTTCATAAAAATTCAAGTCAATTGCCTACAGCCAATGAAAAGGATGCATTTTAACTCGATATCACACTTGATACGAATTGTAAGTTGTTACGAAATTGTTTACAGAAAACCGATTTTACAAGGTCACTTGAAGCATCAATAATTGTTACGTATCAAGTCCATATCAGTGTTACAGAATAGACCTCAATATCTGTTTGCTATAAAAAGATTGAAGCTATTTTCGGCTTTTAGCGCGAGCTATTAGCGATTAGAAATACTATTTCTTCGCGACTTCCTATTACTCACTTAACTTTAGATGCAAATATCTCGATATACGAATAATTGTACCCTTTTTATTCTAAGCCTCTCAACTGTTATTCCTATTAAATTCTGCTGTTCCACAAAATACTTTTTCTGTAGCGTAAAAATGAAAATTTCATTTTAATAAGGCAAACTAATTAAACGTAATTTGTACTTTCAATTATTTTTGCTTCAGTGTAGACTGCTACGCTGCACATGACCAAATGCATATAATTGAATGAGCAAGTATTTGGAGGAGAGCTGCACTTAAAACCATAATGGATTAATTGAAAAGTAATTTGCTTTTTTTTTTAATGGCGTTTTAACTAAAGTTTAATTCGCGTAAAAAATGCTATCCTTATCAAACCTATAGTTTTTATAAGTCAGACAAATTATAGCAGTTTGAAAAATTATATAGAATAATATCGGAAGGCTTTTTTTTGAAAATTTCAAATAAAGACAAACAAACGTTGTAATATGTGATATAAATAAAGCAACCAACTGGGAATATGGAGCAAACAAGCTTAAACTTCATGTTCTATGACAAACAAACGAAAAAATGAATTGGGCAGAGCAGTTGAAAAAGACGATAGTAAATGGATGCAGCACGGGAAGAAAAAATAGTAAAATATTTTGATTAAATAAAATAACAAGGAAGGTGTAAATGCTTATTAGAATAGAAGTTGATTACAATGATTACAGAAAAAAGAAATTGTTTTAAAAACTATATGCTAATTGAGACGTATATGTGTTGGAGAGAAAATTACGAATAAATACGTAACTTTTATTACTTTTTTGCAATGAACAAATTTAATACACTTAATACTAGAGTGATTTTTTTTAAAGTAAGGTGTAAACTTGATGCTTGATTCACTTTATTGCCTACTATAAAGTGTCCCCCATAAAAATTGCTCAATTTTTTATTGCTGCATTTATTTATTGCTGACAATGGGCATTGTAAACTATAAAGCGGCCTTTGTAGCATTGCCCTGATTTCCTCACAGTATGAGAAAAATCTTTGCAACATGGCAAAATAATTTAATTTCAATATTTGCATCTAAATGCATTTAAATAATTTCATTAAAGTGAAAACAGACATTTTTTTACTTACGCAACTAAAAATCAAATACTCCTAATACCTATTAATATTAAAGAAAAAATTGAATAAAAGAAAAAAACAAATATAGAGACAGGATGTAAGTGTAAAATAAAGTCAGATCGAATAAGGGGGAAAAAAATTAAACAAAAGTCGATCAATTGATAGATAAAAAAATTAAATTATGTCAAATAAAAAAAAAACAAGACAAGATAAGAAAAAACTAAAGAAATCAAATCGATTAAAAGAAAAAAACAGAGGTCGCTCAATTGATTACATTAAATTTCAATAAAACAAAGCCAAATAAGTAATTTAAAAAAACGATCGGTGATGAAAATAAAAAATATATGAAGAGAAAAAATCTATAAAACTAATATACCTAAATCAAATCGAATCAAAAGCATTGATTAATTTTTAATCGAAAGTTTGAACAAAAGAGATTCAAACTGATAATTCAAATAAAATCGAGAAAATGAAAAAGATGATCAGTTTATAATAAAACAAATGAAGTCAGTTTGTCACAATTTAGTGTTTTAAAAATATTAGAATAAAATAAAAATTATAGAAATTGGAAAGAGGATGGATGGATTTTTTTATTTTCTTATTAGGTGTCAATGCGTGGAAGAGTTTGTGAACTGATTACGGTGCCTTTCATAGTTCGTAACAAATGGGAAACAATTTTATTATTGATTTTTATGAAAATATTTTACTGAAGTTAGTTCGTGCATCAATCAAAATAAAAAACAACATAATCACATCCAATCAATCAATCAATCATTTAAAATATGGTTGAAAATTTTGAAAAAAAAGGAATATCTCGAAAATAAAAAATTGCGATAATTCGGAAGATATTAATGCACTCCTAGAATCAATGCACGCAGGTAAAATTAAGTGTACTCAACAGTGTACAATGTCTAAATACAATATTTTGCTAAAATTATGACCAAAAATATTTTTTTTTATTTTATTTTATGTAGTTTTAAAATTAGGATGCTATTTTTAAATCCTTCAAAAACAAATATCATCTCTTTCTTTCATCTGTTTACTAAGACATATACCACGAATATGAAATTATAATTATATAAATATTACTTTAGAAAAGACGCTTTTTACAAAAAATAAAAATTTAGTCTTAAAAACATGTTTTATTAAATTGAGTTTTGAACAATTAAAAAAGAAATATTTCATATGTAAATATGCTCTTTTCGTATCAAAATGTTCTTTAGATCTTATTAATGCATACCTCTGGTCTTTAAGAAATATAGTAAATTTTGAACAATAATTCGTAAAATATTATTATGCAAAAATATCAGTCGGTTTGTATAATAGTGTTTGCCGTGAACTTGACGTCATGTGTGGTCATGTCAAAACATCAATCAGTTCGTTGATATTTCTTGTTAAAGATGCCGTTAAAGTTAACTCAACGAGAAAAAATCGAAATAATTTTAATTGTAGAGGATAATTATAAATCTTTTAGAGATGCCGCTCAAATTTTTAATCGAAAGTATCCCAGCAAGGTTATTTCACATGTGACGGTAATTTGAAAATAATTTTAGAAAATCACATGAGCATTGGATTACCAATGATGAAGCCTAATTTGAAGTGAAATAAACTGCAATTGAAACTCCAAAAACCTCAATTTACAAAATATCCGAGAATCTAAATTTATCCTCTAATTCAGTCCAAAGGCTGCTCAAGAAAAATAAATTCAAACCTTATAAACCCAAAATTATTCATATACTTAAGGACAGTGACAATGACCTCCGCATGTATTTTTCTTTCTGACTACAAAGGAAAATTGAGGAAGATATGCAATTTTTCTGTTTTAAGAATTTTGATTTTCTTTGTTTACCGCCAAATTTTAAATTATAGATTAGATGTGGTTGTGTTGTTTTTTGTTTTCATAGAAGCACACAATGATCTTAGTAATTTTTTCACAAACATCAATAATAAATTTTTTTCCCATATGTTATGAACTTTATGAAAGGCACTGTATGTATGTATACCTGTATTTTTATATTTACCTGTACGCTAATTTAATTGAATTAATTTAATCTCATTTTGGGCTTTTGGAAGAATACCAGTATACCAGTTCACTATCGTCACTGACTCCGGTTCCTTTGACTGCGTAGCTTTCGTTTTACTTTACTTCCATATAGTATTTTGGGTAATCGATAAACATTATTATTATCATTAGATATTACTGTTAAGGTAAATAATAAAGAAAAGCGGTTCCAGTACTGAATCCTGCGGAACACCATGTACGGTTACTTCAAGCGCCGGTACATGTTATTAATAGGTTAGGTATAAACAAAATAAGATGCTGTGCCTCTTGTCCTATAATATATTAGGAGTATTTAGTTTTTTGTCTTATTACAGGCTGTCAATACAGCATTACTTCAGGAAACCAGTCCCTCCATTATATCTCCCTCCTCTCATTTGTAATACTGCCCTTTGTTGCAAACAACCCTCCAGTGAAACCTAATTGTGATGTTTTAATATAATATAATATTTTTATCGATTGGTGCTCGTTGATCGGGTTAAGGACGAAGTAATAGTGATTATTTGTCCATTCAGTTAACAATTGCAGTTTATTTGTATTCTTCTTCAAAGCCAATAAATTATACAATATAAAACATTATTTAAATAAAAAAAAAATTACCAATCAATTAGTATACAGGTGTCTCAAAACCTCTGTCTTCAAATGAAACTGTAAGTTCGTCATTACATAAGAGATTAATTCTCAAAATCTGAAATTTTTTGCCCAAAAATGAAAGCTGATCTATCACAAGCGAGCGCAGTCCCTTTGTTTTGAAACCTAGATAAAAGCAATAAACCGCAATAAAACGTTTTTTTTTGCGGTTAGAAGAACTCGGTCTAGGTCTTATTGTATACGAATATGAATCCGACTTGCGGACATCGGCATGTTTATTTGTATTTTCAACATGCGATAAGTAAGAACGTTTGTTTCTTTGTAATAGACAATAACAATTATGTTAAAAACGAGTACCTAATTTTCGTTAGATTTTTGCTAAAGTAATTAAACATCTTCGTACTTTAGTTTTGTAACTGCGTTGAAAATGCCTGAAATTATTTTTTAATTATCGCACTAATAGCTGCAAAATAAGTATTGTAAGAGCAGAAAATATTCCTATTGTAAGAGCAGAATCTATTCCTATTGTAAGAGCAGAAACTTTTCCTATTGTAAAACCAGAAAGCAAGGATTGGAGTATGAGTACGATGAAAAATTTAAATAAATTAGACTGCCTGTGCACACAATAATCTATGGGTTCAAAATAAGTGATTGAATAACTTCGCTAGCTCTCAATCGAACTATTTTATTAATTGTTTACCTTCCAACATAAAACACATGTTTTTATAAGGATAATATTGAACCTGAATTTCTGCGTCGGCTTAAACCAATAAGACATAGAAAAACTGTCGCCTAGTGCAGACCTTTATTTCGTCTTTTCGTCGTAGTTTTAATAAAGATATAATTTTATTTTTGCTGTACAAATACAATAACTTTAGTAATCAACATTGTAAATTGGCAATTTACAAATTAATATCATGTAAGAATTTCCTCTTTTTCGATCGCCTTTAGATTGAATTTTTTAAATCTAACTGTTAAAGTATGGTTAGCACAAAACTAATCATCAATTAATGTAACACACACAAAATAATTTAAACTATTAAGAACTTACCTATAGGTATATCTGCTTTTAAAATTAAAAACACGATACTTGACCTGCCTTAAGTACAATACCTGTGCATCAGGTCATGGTCTGCGTTTTTATGACTTTTTATGGCTTCGAACGTCGGAGAATAGTTGAAAACCAAGCTCCTCCGGAACATTTAAGCTGCATTCAGCGACCCTCAAACAATTTCCATGAAAAAGTAAAATTTTTTTTATCTGCGTTAATATTGATATCAGACCAATAGTTGTATAACAAATTTTGCTTCTTTTCCTGACCACTATTTGTGGTTTCAATTAAAGACATAGGTTTAGAGCCACACTGTATTTAGAACACAAATTTTAATTTCAAAAGTATATTTTTATCACTGTTTAAAATTTATTTATCTCTTGATTTATGATCAATTTATTTCAGAAAAATTTTGTGCAAATCGTTTTTGATTGCAGTGAGAACCTCGAGCAGCCTCTGGACAGCTGTTTCAGCCCTGCTTGGGGCTTCTTCAGCAGAAACGTAGCTCGACATTCCCACTGCAGACCAAAAACGACTTGCCCAATTTATTCGCAAATGCGATGTAAGAATGATGAACATATAAAATAGCGACATCTTACTATCGCTTTTTGACCTAACATTGCAGTAGGATAGACAAATTGAAGCTGGATTTGCTCCTAATGAGTCCCCCATGCAAGGCGGCCATGCTTGCTGTCAAAGCATAATGAAAGATTTTAGAAAAATTTTGTGCAAATCGTTTTTGATTGCAGTGAGAACCTCGAGCAGCAATCATCATTCTTACATCGCATTTGCGAATAAATTGGGCAAGTCGTTTTTGGTCTGCAGTGGGAATGTCGAGCTACGTTTCTGCTGAAGAAGCCCCAAGCAGGGCTGAAACAGCTGTCCAGAGGCTGCTCGAGGTTCTCACTGCAATCAAAAACGATTTGCACAAAATTTTTCTAAAATCTTTCATTATGCTTTGACAGCAAGCATGGCCGCCTTGCATGGGGGACTCATTAGGAGCAAATCCCGTTTCAATTTGTCTATCCTACTGCAATGTTAGGTCAAAAAGCGATAGTAAGATGTCGCTATTTTATATGATCAATTTATTCTAATCAAAATTTTTTCTAGCGTACGTACCGCCATTATGTGAAATTGTTGCTATTTCAATGACTTTCCTGTCATAATATTTCATATGTTTGGAGATGTTTACAGTTACATTTACTTTTATTTAGTAGTCTGCTGTATAAAATAGAACGAAATCGGTGCCTTTTACAAAAAAGAATTCCTTCTTTTTTGACGTGGCCATCAAATGATTGAGCATTTCCTTTCGATTTAATTTACCAGGGTATTTTTTGACAATTATCATAATCGTACCTAATCCCTTTCCAGACAGATAACAATTAACGATAACTCGGATAATAATTATTGTATACGGGACCACCTTTCAAGAACACTAAACAAACAATGCCCGGAAGTTGTCTCCAAAAAATTGCACATTGTTCGTGGGGGCCTTGAAACGACACCGTTCGATCACTTTTTTCCATTCCTCGTGGCAATCTTCGCGCAGTTCGTTTCGTCCAGGTGTTGAATAAATATAGCCGAGGGCGCGCTAACACGCGCATAATAACTTTCGTAATTAGAGAGCCGATCCGGCGGTAATTTCGTATTTAAATTTTATGCACATGCGTCGGGATTAATACCTACCTGAATAAATGTCATTAATAAAAGTCGGCGGAACATGAAAGACGAGGGGCGTGGTCGTTCTGAATTGATTCTCACATGTAATTTCGAATTTAGATCATACTTATAATAAACTCGTTATCTAATATCTATGTTGATTTTGGATGTAGCTTTGGAGTATTTATTTAATCGTTTCTCGCCGCGAAGTAAAGGTTCTTTCCATTCATCGAAGTGTTACCTTTTTCTTTTTATTACGAAACAGATTTATTTGTTTAATCTGGAATCATTATTTTCTGTTATCTCCTTGTTATACATACGCAATAAGATGTTAGCCATTCACATTCCAGCGTCACATTATGAATAGTAGTGTGTATGTAATGTTCTATTATAAAATATCAAGTATTTAAAATAAAAGCAAATACAATGATAATCACAAAAAAAGTCACTGAGAGAGCAGTTTTTTGTGAGGAGAAATAATTTTAGTTATGTTTACAAAGGAAGTAGCCTTATTAGACGCAAACAGGGGCATTATGAAACTTACAATGATTAAGTAGGAACCTTTTTCATATTGGTGCAAAGTGGTATATTAAGGATGACAGCTCATAGATGTAAATAATATTTACAAGTGTGAATTGTCACATAATAACATAATATAATTATCAGATTTGGTTTAGATTTACGAATTAGATCTGAAACTTCTTGAAATATTTGATACAGTAAAAGACTGATACCAAAAATAATCGATGAAAGAACAGAAAAAATATACATTTGTTGAATATGCAACGAATGTTTAGAGGTTATTTGATTAAGAAAGGAAGAAAATAGACCTTATATGATACTAGGAAGGATTCGAACCCTTCATTTTAATTTCTACAGATTGAGCCAGACAACTAAGCTTGCGGTGCATATCTTCGTATGCGTTCGGCTGTGGCACCAGTAAGAAGCGATAAGGGAACGGAACGCGTGTTGGCTGAATAATTCACCCCACTCTCTCCAGACACATACGGCTTCGCTCGAACTTACTTATATCTACTCAGCTTGAGGATTGGGTCTGTACGTTTACTTTAAAGATTGGTATTCAGATATTATTTGTTGCCGCAAAGCTATGGTCCAAAATATTTAAATTTGTTAATCAGTGAAGACTTTCTAATTTTAACTGAAAAGGAATTTGAACTAAGATAGTAATCAATCCATGTAACTCCATCTTTCTATCTATTGTATCTGTTGTATAATCATTGTAGACATTTCGAATTATATTTCTTCAAAAATATTTAGATTTATAAGGTGTTATTATCACTGAAAGGATTGGAAAAAGTGGTACGGGTTATTTTTGCAACGAAGCGGCAACAACTTGGTGGCTCAACGTATTTGCCGGCTTCGCGCGACTAGCAATATTGAACAATCGGCGAGTCAAAGAAGTAGTACAATCATGGAAGCGGCGTTACTCACAGTATTGTACTGGTTAAATAGATGTCCGCTCAGAGATGCGCGCAAGAAACCTCGATATCAGTAGCGGTCGAGCGCCGCGCGATTGTAAATACATTTTTACATAATAATTTATTATATTTTACATATTCAAAAGCAGTGAAGAGTTATTGTTATCTATAGGAATTTGCAATTGTGAATATTCTGAGGATATCTAACTGCGCGAAAGCCCGAGTAGTCATATATGATGAGATATGAGCACGGGTAACAATGTAACGCAGGTTCCATGCTGGGGCTACCGCTGTCTAAAACCGGTTGATTCTAGTTCACTTTCTTACATCCTCCGTTTGGTTATTATCTTATTTTTCCATTAATCATTATCAACCATTAAAATTGTGCGTGAATTTCTTCTCCGAATTTTTTCCTTTAATGTATTAATTTACATTCGTCCGCTAATCAGTATTAATGATACAATTACACATAAAAAAAACTGATATCATTTTTATAATATGTGGCTTTAAATAGCGTTCTTTATTTTCTACTGAAATTTTTCCTTGATGCTATTTTGCGTCCATATGTTATTCTAATCTAATAAAATAATGAGATAAATTCACAACAGGAAATCTACTTAGAACCCTTCAAAGAGACTGCTTGCTATGCTCGGTTCGTACCTACCTAATTTTAATAAATCAGAAGCAATTACAGTATGTTAATATGATGCAACGCTTGTGTATACGTAACTTTTGAAAAATACGGTCTATTTAATGTTTAATAACCATCAAAGTAAAAGCTCCAGTTTTCAGCTTTTATGACTGGAAAAAATGAGAATTACTTCTTGTTACAGTTGTTCAACAAACAAAAAAGTTTTCAAATTACTTTTTTTACCGAAAATATCTGTGGCTGCATATTTCGACAACCCTTTAGTAACGTAACAGCAGGTCAAAAATAAATATGACGCGATATATAAATAATTTAAAAGCCTATTAAAAATTGTGGAGAAATTGGTAGCTAATTTTCTCCATAAGCCGTACGAGCTTACTAAATTACTTGTCTTTTTGTCATTATTCCTTATTGCCACTCCAATTTTCCATCTTTATTTATAGGTATCTTCGTAACTAAACTGAGGATCCTCGCGTTCTATTTGCTTATGATTCAAATTCGATCATTTGTAAATATTGCAAAGAGGCAGACCCAAGACTGATCCTTACGGCACATCCACGTTTACATTTAGCAAATGACTGGATTCGTGAGACTGGTACACGGATTGTTTTCTGTTTGTTAAGTAGGATCGAAGCAGCTTATGGCAGACTCCTCGAGTCCCATAATGTTCAAGTTTGTGCAACATTATGTTGTGAGGCACACAAACGAAAACCTCGGACAAATCGCAGAACAGCACTGAGGTATTTGACTTTGATTCCATATTTTCCATTATAAATACAACTAAGAAGCGAATGGTATCAACGGTGTTCAAGCTTGGATGAAACCCAAATTGGCAATTGCTGTATAAGATGTCACGTTCAATGTATCTTTGTAACATAAAAACTGAGCTGTCACAACGAATCAGTGCTTTTATTCGGACTGTAATAAATTACTAAAGGAACGTTAAAGATGCAAGATAAAAATTTCTAAAAACGAACATTATATAAAATGAAGATTCAGAATCTCAATGCTATTTGAATTTACATGGAACGGTCCAGTTTTTCGAATTTTATAAACAAATCCGATACAAGGCTGCGGAAACGAACCAGTAAAATGAGATTATCAACAATTATTTTCACAGTGTTTGGTTCTGTTCTTCTTACTTAATACTTCTTATGAATCATTTTGAATGATGAAGCTGAAACTTTAAGGTAACTATTCTTCGTTAGATTCTGTTTCTTTGCCTATATCTTCTTTTAAATTCTCAGAAAACGTCGTCAATGTAAACACCAAGAAAATAGATCTTATATTTTATTTGAAATTTTAATTTAGGTTGAAGATTACTACGGCTGGAACTTGAAAACGTTCCCAGTAGATATGGGCTGGACAGGTAACGTTTAAACAATAATTTCAGATCGCATTACCTGTAGAAACCGTGCGAATACGTCCTGCTCCCCGACGCGACGTGTTAAATTAAATTTAAAAGCTTGTTAAAGTTGTTCCCTGATTTAGGCAACTTTTGTAACGCTTGTTGGGTAAACGCGAGGTGGACGTTCTTAGATAAACATTTGGGTACCACAGCTGAGGAAAATGCAAAAATGAATGAACAGATTTCTACTTAATCGTTTAACCATGTGTTGTTCTTGCTATAACCATTTAACCCCCTAAAAAGCCCCTTCAGGACAACGTTAGTGGGTGTGTGCGTTTGTACAAGCGGAAAAAATCAAACCATTCAGTGTGAGCAATATGATTTTTGAAAAAACATTGCAATAGGCCTGTAATTGCCACAATATTTTGGAAAACTTTTTCAGAATTAGAACCACCTTCGCAATCTTCATTGACTCGGGAAAAATACCAGTCGTAAATGATAAATTGATGACGTTTGTCAAAGGACCTGAAATAATTCGTTTAACTCCGTCGATTTCAATTTCCTGAAAATTCTCCTTTTATTTATCAAGAATTGTGAATATTACAGAAGAAGTATACTTTTTGAAGTTGAAATAGATGCACATAGCAGGTCTCTATTAAAAAAAAAAAACTTAAAATCAAATTATTTATATCCTCAAACAGGTTCACTAATATTCATTAAGAGTGCTTTAAACTTGAAATTATACCTGCGTTTTTTTAAATTTATGTTCCTTCTCAGCAACGATATATTTTTATAAAAAAGAAGAAAAAAAAACATCAACGCATTACGTTGTGTAGTTGGTTGCCTACAAATTGCAGTAAAACAATGCGTTGACATATCTTTTTTATAAAAGTATAATCTGTTACTATGTATACGAATAAAAAAAAGTTAAGGTATAATGAATTACCCGTGAACTGGGAGAACTTATCTATGAAACGACTTTTTAATTAAAATATGCTTAGTAGATGAGTTCTTCAGTATTCGTCCGAATGTGATTGATTCTTCTACTATCCACTATTCGATTCATCTTTCATACAATAAATAATAACGTATTCTAACAAGCACATTGAGTATACTTAACTATTTGTTTCAGGTATGTACTTCTACTTCAATAACCTATGTTATTATTATAAGAACAAATTTGGTGAGAGGGTAAGTAGATTTTATTCATTCCCAAATTAACAAAAAAGAAACTTCTCATTCTGTGTCGTAATCTTTAAAATTTTGAATGCCAATCTAATTATAGGAAAGTAACAAATCCTGATACAGTTTTGATCATGTAATCCTTATTTGCATCAGTCTAGATTAATTTTAATCGGCGATTATTTCCCATGGAATCAGTTATTATAATAATCGTTTTTATGGAGTTAACTTGAGTTTAAATTTTAGCTGAAAGTGATGCAAATGGCCCTAGTCTGGTTTTCTAAACACAAGTTAACTTTGAACTATCAGTTTACTTATTGCCATAAGCACAACTGTTGTTATAATTTTACGGCAGGAATAAACCGAAGCTCAAGCTACCTAACTAATAGTTATGACTGAGAAACCAGGTCATAGAGAAATGAATTGTGGACTAAGTAGTGTACAAAGAATATTAACCGTCGGGAATCGAAGTAATAATTCAAAATTATCGGGTATTCAATCAAAATTAGCACATTTAAAAACCATTTCTCAGTGCTAAGCTTTCGCTTAAATGTATTAGTACCAAAAGCCTATACACTCAGGTAGGTTTATCAATTGTCACTCTGCGTACACCATAAATCAGAAAATTAACATTTTACAGAACTTCTTTAGTCAACAAAATCATATTTTCTAGTTCTAATTCTAGTAGTAATTCCACAAACAATAGCTTTGTTTCTGGGACAATTTACAAAAGATTGCCCCACATTCCAAATTTTACTTCTCAGATCATGAAATGTATCAATCTCAATATAAAAGTAGCTAATTAAAACGTTTTACTCATTAATTTGCTTTTAGTGATCTAAAAGATAAAACTTCCATTAACTTACTGTCTAGTGTAGTTTATTTCGTACCTTGTTCTGATTGCAATCAAGTCTACATTGGTTACACTCAACTTGGCTAAAATTTAGAATTTACAAACATAAATCTGATTGTAAAAATTGTAAAAGTTTCGAATATTGATGCTTTGGCTCAACATTCACAAATTAATCATCATAGTTTTGAATTTAACAGTGTCGTTCGCGACACTTTCTAGAAATGTATCATAAAAAGGCATTTTAATTCAATGAATTTCACGTCTAACGTTCAGTATTTAAATTCTTATAAATATTTGATGTTTTTCGAATTCTAACATGAATGATAAGATTTCAGATTTGCCGCTTTCGAGTTATTTCACACATGTGCATTAACAAATTTTCACTGCTTTACTTGGCGTCGCCATTTTCAGTATTCAATTTTAAAATGTTTTGTCAATTTTAAACAATCTTACATGGTTCTAATATAACTATTGTGTCATGTAAAGATTATTGTTGTTATGCAATTTTTAATATGTGGTAATTTAACGAATAGTTTAAACAGCGATATCCTACGATCGCTTTTTGACCTAACATTGCAGTAGGATTGACAAATTGAAGCTAGTTTGTTGCATAATAAGTCATCCTATGCAAGGCGGCTATTCTTGCTGTCAAAACGTAATGAAAATTAAAAACAAAATTGTTGCAAATCGTTTTTGATTGCAGTGTTATCCCTTGAGAAGCCTCTGTACAGCTGTTTCAGCCCTATTTGAGACTTCTTCGGCAGACGTTTTGATCGTTTTGGTCTGCAGCGGAACTCTTGAGCTACACGTCTGCTGAAAAAGCTCCCAAATAGGGCGGAAACAGCTATACAGAAGTTGCTCAAGGGATTTATTGCTACTGCTCAAAAACGATTTGCAACATTGTTTTTTTTTTGTTAATTTAACGTTACAAAAATTATTTCGTAAGTTCCAAACATTACTTAACCTTTAAATAATTACTTAACCTTAAAGTAATTTACTGTAAAATATTCACAGAACGTTCTGATGAAGTTAATAAATTTTAGAGAAAGGTCAGCACTGAAACAAGGTTTTTAAATTTGCTAATTTTGATCTAATGCCCTATAATTTTAAATTATTAGGGACTAAGGAACTTGAAACCAGAAGGCGTTTAAAAACTCGAAAATTCGTATGTGTGAAACATGTTTGATTAAAACCTCCAGATTTTAAATTTATTTTAAGATGTTCAAAAGTATTAATTTTCTTTGAAGCTGCTACTTATCTTTTTAATAGAGCGCTTTCATGTAACAGGTTCAGAACTACTTTCATTTCTTAATAATTTTATAAAGGTTTTCTAAATTTCTCGACTTATATCGATATAAGTTTCCCACTTCCAGCACAAGCAGGTCGTTAAAATCTAAGACGTATCCGGAAAGATAAGATTATCGAATTTTTTATTGGTGAAAATTATCTGCTTGCGGTGAACACAATATTTATTTTAAGCCCTCATTTTTAAATGATATCAAAACGAATTTTCACATTTTCATTTCTGGTGTTTGTACATAAAAGGTGTCCCAGAACTCGCGCCCCAGAGAGTAAGGGGACGTACCCAAAGCAATAGGGTCTGCAAATTCGGAAACAAAAATTATCTAAGTTAAAACCGTATTCGAATGAGGACAAAAAGTGGTGGCTAATGACGAGAGCCCTCGCGTAGGTTAAACGTATGGACTGAAACGATAGAAGATTGTTATCTGTAAAACTTTTTAAAATGTTTTGGTCCACTGTACTGTCACTGTGACAGTATTTCTTTAAAAGTCAAATGTAGTTTCGTACAGTAACCTGCATTTTATGAAGTCGCACTTTATAATGCAATTTAAACGAGAAACTACGACTTCATAAAATGTGGGCTAGTATACGTAATTGAGGTTGAGGGACAACAAATTGGGTGCAAGAAGGCATTAAAAATTAAAAAGAACAGAAAGTTAAAGCAAGTGCTCAAAATGTACACAATTCATTTTTAAACACAATCGTGCTTTTCTCAAAATGGTTGATTTATAATCTCTGACCATTTGAGGTGTAACCGCCACAAAAGTATCTTGAATTCGGTTTCTGAGCTGCTCCTCGGTCGCGGGAAAAAGAAAGAGTGTTGGCGATCGTCTTTCTTAATCACAACCCGTTGAATTGAAGAACGCGAAACACCCAGTTCGCGTGCAACTTCTCTTATGCTTCTTGTGCCATCTTCCTCAAACGCATTCAATACGGCTTCTTCGTTTTCGACAGTTCGAACTCTTCTAGGAGCACCACCAATTTCGTTACGAATCGGAATAACTTGACCAGTCTCGTGTTCTTGCGACGGTCCTAAGCATCACTTATGGTCTAGGGGATAATCGGGAAAGCGCTGGGAAAAACTTGTGCTGCCTCCCTAGCGTTGCGACCGCACTCCCCATAATCCCGATAAATAATACGACATAATCAGCAGTGGAAAACAAGAAGTAAAGCTTAAATCTTTCAAGTGACAGGTACAAAAGATGACAGCAATGTCATAATGAAGTGGACCACTTTTTTCACATTTTTTTGATATCAAGAATACGTTTCTAATGGCCAGTTGCACCAAACACTTAAGCCAAGCTTATATTTAAGAATTGCCTGTAATGTGACATTTAAGATTACACAACATTTTATTCGTCACATTCTAAGTGTTGCTTAAAGTTAAGCTAGCCTTAAGAGCTTTGTGCAACTGGTCCTAAGTATGTCTTAGCAATTCAACGAAAACCTACGGAATACCTATTGCCATCATATTCCGCTGTTATGATTGGCTATTGCTTTTTATTTTTAAGTCGCTTATCCTTGGCGACAGATAATCTTAATTCTCGACTGTGTGTTTCGAATTGCGTTCGATATTTGCCCTTGCTCTCTGGGGAACGAGTTCTGGGACACAGTGTATATATGAAATATCAGCAAAGCAGAAAATTTAAGATTCATAGTATTTGAATCTGAAGTGCTGAAAGTGGACGACGACAACTTTTCAATATTTTCCGTGCGCATCCTTGACGCTTTTTATTGCGCGCTCACGTCTTTTAGCCAATTCCAGTATTGCGAAGTGCGTTGAATATTCATTACGAATAATCGATGCCAGTAAAATGTTTATTGCAATAGACAATGCGGCGTACTTCAAAGCAGACACATGTTCGCACTCTATGTTTTACATTATCAGATAATTAGGCGAGCGTTTAAATTCCTAATTTTGCTGTGCCTCGTACGCGATGGCCTTCTAGTACAACATACAATCTGTAATATCGTTCTTCGAAAACAACAGTACTTGTTGTTAGTGAATAGCAGAAATTCTTTTTATTCACATTTGTTTTGGTTTTGTTTCAAAATTTAAAGCTTTTTGATATACAGTGCCTCGCCGTGGGTAAGAGGCGCCCTTGTGCAAAATTGTTTTTCAGTGCTCTCATAAGATGGACACTTTCAATCCAGACGCAAAAAGTAAAAACAAATAAATATTAATAATTTTTCCGGTATGGTATGAACTTTTTGGCGGTCACTGCATATACCGGGTGACCATTTTCTATCCGGAACATTGGAGGTTAGATTGACTATACCTTTAAAAATGATTTTTTTTTTCATTTTAAATATAATTTTAATTAAAAATGTTAATGTCAAGGGTCATACTAACCCCCTATGTTCCTAACTGAACATGATCATCAAGTACATACAGTGACTGCCAAAAAGTTCGCACCATATAGGAAATATCATTAATATTTATTTATTTTTTAATTTTTTGGATCAATAATTTGTGTAAGTTTGAACCATACATAAGCAGTACAATTTTAATGTGGTTGAAACGGAACCTTTGTAAAGTAGAAAATTAAAAAAAGAATGTTATAATTTGGAATTTGGTCAACATTTTAATAGAATTCGATAAGTTTTACGTGTCGTTTGATATTTACACAAAAGTTTCTGCAATATAATGTATCGAAATATAGATTTTTGATTTTCTTAAGTGTTATTCAAGATGTGAAACTATAAATAAATATGACTGTTTAACTCTTCGGAGTAATTAGCTTATTCAGCTGTAAAATGAAATATTTAAGAGAATCAAATTTTCTCTTTGGTTCTTAAGTGTTGCATGCACGAGAAAATTTGAGACGATTTCTCACATATTTGGTGCAATATAAAAAAAATAAAAAAAAAAAAATGTAAAATAGGGGATACCTACAATTTGTAGAAAATTTTCACGCAGTTGTTTTAAAATTTCACAAATTTTTAGAAAATTTTCAAATTTAGCAAAAACGTGAAAAATCGTCTTAAATGTTCCTGTGCATACGACAATAAAGAACCAGAAATTAAATTTAGTTCTGTTCAAAGAAATCCGGAAATTTGATTTTTTCACTCTATCGATTGTAGTACCAAAAATCACAGTTTAATTGGAAAAAAATGTTATAATTATTCTTAAGAGCAAATTCAAAGAAATTGCAATTTTTCTAGCGTTGACTGTTGACTGTTCCATAAGCAGTGTTAGATAACAAAGAAACAAGAAAATCGCAAAGTAAAAAAAAACATCCTGGTGTAAATTTTAATTTTGGTTCATGGTTTATTCTCTTCGAGGAAGCTATCGTCATCTTTCTCGCCATTTATTTTTTACCGTGTATACTGATGAATTTATTTCGTAAACAGAACATGCTAAAAAATCTTACTTTTTTGAAATCTAATAGAATGCAAAACAGGCTGGCGTAATTTTTTGAATTTATATGTATTTTTGCAACAAAATATATTACTCCTATATTATATTAAGGTACAGTTTTATTCTGTAATTTCTGAAGAAATTTTTATTTCGTAATACCTTGATAAAAATATTTCTTCAGTTATTCAATGAATTTATTGCGACTCAAGTATTTTCGAGATAATATTACCTTTTTTAAACTACAATTGACGTTTCCTTTCACTTAAATATTAAGGGAATATCATAAATATTAAGGGTGATGGATAATATACATCAGGTCACGTTGTCCTTCAGTACTGACATATTAAAGTTTGTGTCCTTTGTCATGTCAAAGATAGAATACATTTTTTTGGGGATGATTTAATACGTTGATTTATTTGTCTCTGTACTAAGCAATCATCAAATTAAATGTGAACTTGAAATTATTTTTTTCTTGGTTGTGGCGCCCTTCTTGATCAGGCGCCCTTGAGTGGGGCACAACCTGCACACCCGCACGGCGCGACCCTGGTGATATACTAGTTCCGACCCTGTTACACTTTTTTGGTCATTTCCACTTGCCACGCTCATTACGTAATCACAAGACTATTTAGATTTAATACACTCCACATACTAGTAATTGACAACTGTAAACTACAAACCAATTCGATCAATATTTGCTTATCATAAATTTCAACTTGAAATATTAAAATAACTAAATTAATGATACATGATACACCTGTCAGTCTGGGAATGTGTAATTGGTAATAAATTATGTAATTGATTAGTACAAACTGAAATTTGCTTAAAGCTTTAAGCAGAACATAAGTTAACAGACAGATTTTTTTTACCATGTAAAACCCCATGGCCACAGTTAAGAAAAACACTGTATAGTACATTTAACACAAAACATATTAAAAGTTTTACGGTAGACATTTTGTAAATATTACATTATTTTTTTTTACTCTCGTGTAATTTGAACTCTACTGTTTAATAATTTTGCATTGCAAATATTTACACTAAAAGAATTGGAACTACATTGGATTTAGACTCTATTTTCTCACTCTGTACGACGATACACATTATGAGTAGGTACAGTTTTGTTTTGTTTTGCAAGTTAAATCCTTGTATAACGTTTGCGAATTTTATATCCCTGGATTAGCCAGCCGGGCTCCCTTCAATAAAAGATAAAAAATCATATCTTACCTATCGTATCCTGTTTTATGTCAATTACATCATCGATATAAAGAATCTGCAATATATGTATAATACATCGTATATCCGTCACCTTATCCTTATCATCAATTATCTAACATGTTCAACTTTCCTTACAATTACAACCCGAAAGCACCCGAAAGTTTGCAAGATGAAATGTACAATGTGACCCATTTTTTTGGTTTTACAAGGTTTCTCAGTTATTTATAGCAATAGAAGAAAACCGTTTTCGCGGCAGTTACTTTATATTTTTGTAAACCTCATCAAACAAGCAATTTATTTTTGTCATAGCCAACTGCGATTTCCATTTAAAATTACAAACTTACAATCTGTTTCGCAGAACGGTGCAGGTTCTACAGAAGACAATAAGGTTGGTGAAATCTACGTTAATTTCTGAAGAAAATGGTTTTTGAATTTTCAAAATATCTTGTCAAACAACTGAGATATTGTAAAAAATATTTTTTCGAAAAAATTCGTTTTCCGAACGAATCGAGATTGATAACTTTTGTTTTCTCCACTGAGTTTTTCTCGAAGAAGTATGTAGCTTGGGTCGCGAAAACGATTTTCTTTTATTCCTATAAATAACCTAGAAACATTGTAAAACCATCAAAAATGGTCCACTCTGTACTCTCAGTTATTGGATTTTAATTTTTTTGGCTCCGCCCTCTCTTCGATTGCCCTGCACCTGTGAACCAGTGCACCAGTGAATAACCCTCTTAGTTAAATCTATTGGCCGACAGTATATTATCTTTTTGTAAAAGGCAGGTAATCTGAATGATATTTGATAAAAAAAAACAAAGAGGGGCGATAAACAATTGTTAATATACCAATGAGTAAATTTGTATATCTATTGAGATAAAACACAAACAAATTCACAAGTCTAATCAGTTATGTTATTAATAAATGAAGAGGTTTAAGAATTTATAATAATAGGTTCGTACCAATAGCAGTTTCTGACTATAAAGTTGCTTTTCTTAACTAGGAGGAGTTATTTAAGATTTGTTGTTTTCGTCTCTGTTTTAAAATTATAAGCAAATCTATTGCCTGAATATGTTATTCAAAGAATTTATAAACTCCGTGAGGCACTGTTTTTAAGCCAGAGTTTAATAATGAGTTACAATCTTAAAGACAATAATTGTTGTCGTCGTTTTTTTTTTTTTTTAAAAAAACTTGACCAAACAAGTTAATTTTTAATTTAGTTTGGAAATATCTAATTAATTTTATTCATAATTTAGTTTATAAGTGTCAATCTACCTTCAACAGTTACTCATCGTAGTTAAAAAAAGTAAACGAATTAGTTGTCAACTTGAATAATGAAAGACTTCCATACAATTCCATCAAGTATAAAGCTTTGATCAGTGCATGCTTTTGTTGGATCCGATTTAGTTCAAAATTGCCATAACTTGCAATTTGCCTCTTAATTTTGATGCATTAGTAGAAACAGCTATTAATTGGACATTCTCGTCATATTCATCCTCTTCCTCATCAATTAGATTAATTGCAACCTACAAAGACACATCATCCAACTAGTTATCATCTTACGTGTATTCACAACTCAGAATTCTCAAGGAATTAAAGAAAATAAACTGACCGAATATCTTCTCTAGGGTAAACATGATACAATTTTTTTATCTGTTCTGTTATTTAAAGTCTGACTAAAAGAAAGAAATTTAAAAAGTTCTGAAAAGTTGCAATTTAGGAGCTACGTTTTGAGCACCAAGTCGAGAATTTGAGAAAGTATTTGAAAAAAGTTGTGAAGAAAAGTGAAAAAGAAGAAACAATTGAGTCCGTAAGATGAAGAACAGTACGTGCAAGTCTAAGTTTGTTTTACGTAAAGAAAAATTAAATAAAAAAAAATACATGAACTGACAAATTTTATCTTACGTTTAGACGGCGTAGGAAACTTCTCCGTACGTACTGACACCGCATAAGAGGCCTAAGGAAATAATTAAATAGTTTTTTTTCCCAACATTCAAACATTTGTACTTGTACTGTTCTTAATCTCAGCGATTCAATTACGTTGGTTTTGAACCTTCTCGTACAAATTTTTCTAAAATTAAATAAAATAGATAAAAAACATCTCTCACTTTTATTTTTCGTACAGTAATAATATTTTATTACTAAATTTATTATTATTTGTTTGACAATAATAAATCATTAATTTATTTAATAGTAATAAATTTATTATCATTTATAATAAATATTTTATTAGGTAAATGGACTTCTATTACATAACATTTCCCTGCCAGAATTTATATTGCTTGAAAAGGTTCAGACTTTTTCCAAAAAAGCAATTTAACGCCTGAACGGTCCAGTGGTAAGGGACCGACCTTGCAATCATAAGGTGGTGGGTTCGCACCCGCTCGAAATATTTCTCGGGAGTCGTATCCTTCAGTGTTGGAGAGAAAATTGCTTCCCCTTCAACGGCGAGGAGGTTTTGAAAGTTACAAAAATACACTCCCGCTCCTGAGGTCCTGACAAGTCTATGACATAGGACCCCGTTGGGCAAAACACCACAGATAGAAAACATTTCTAAGTTAATTTTTGGTGCCATCATTACAATGGAACCACACGACATTAGTGATAAATAATGACAGTACAGCGCGTGTGGTGGAGCACATTTTGCTGATCAAGCTTTATGAATTTTGCAATTTTAATGTACTCATATAATAAGAAGTAATTATTACAATTATGTAGACGTGTTAAATTATCGAGATGAAACCATTTAACGTGTTATTATGTGTTCCAAGTAGGAAATTAACTCCGTGAATCCAAATTCAACGGCTTTCGCTTTAAGAAACCTTAGAGAAGCCCTGATAAGTTTTCGAAGACTTGGAAATAAAAAAAAGAATGAATTTTGAATGCCTACATTATTCTTCAAAAATGAAAAACAAAAAATTTGACAAGTCTTAAAACGTAAAAATTAGAATTCTAATCATAAAAACATACACGAAGATTGTGGAGGAAAGGGAAATGTTTTAAACAAGTCAAAATACGTAAAATAAGCTATTATATGCTTAAGCCCAGTTTTCATTCCTTGCAAATATATTTAAAGTAGTCTTCATTAAGCAGCTATTGCTTAATCAATACCAACTTGATAATCCTTGCAAAGCAAAAGATTCCTTTAAATTCGTGCTGGTATTTTGGATTTTTTTAAAACAATGTTGTCTGTTCGTTGTTTGTACTCGTAATAAATTTTGTTTAGTTTTCCATATTACAATTACTCAATGGCTGCCTTAATGCCCAAGATTTATTGTAAGCTCGAAAATGTCTCCGAATGTTTATTTAAAAGAAATGTCAGGAAACTTTATGAAGATGAAGCAAAAACCTTTAATAATTTTATATGAAAGAATAGTTTTTAAGAAGACACTGTAAAATCGTAAAGGACACTCAACGTTTCTCTATCAAATGTACTTTCAAGTAAATCGTGCCAAAAGTTTTCATCATGGTATAATTTGTTAACATAACATTTGTAGTCGCATACTTAATATTCCAATTTATTATAAAAAATATAATTTAAGCCAATACGAATTTGTTTTCTATGATTTTTAGCCCTTTAAAAAGAGGTACACCTCAAGATATTAAATGACACTTCTTAACCTGTGTTTGTTTTAATAGTTCTTTTTAAAAATACTTGTAGTAGATTATATGAATGGTAAGTCGCAATTTATTTCATTCTCGTTTTAGGTTTGAGCCTTTACATTGAGGGTTTTTTTTTGCATGCAGATCAATAAATATGTAGACTCTTGGTTATTATCGGCATTTGCCGGGACCTTAAATTTTTATATTTACATAAGGAATAAATGTCTAAAAATTGTTTCACTTAAAATTTGGCTGCAACTTTTGTTGTTATCATGTATTTAAGTTGCTCATCATTTAGTAAATTTTAATTACACTTCAAATCCAGATGGCGTGGGCCATTTGTACTCAAATTTTTGGCAAATATCAAAAACAGTTTGGCAGTATGTTTAGTCCTTGTGAACTATAATTTCACTGAAAAAGTTATTAATAATAATAATAGTAATTAATAACTATTATTCTCACACAATGCATAAACTAGAAATTAAAAATGGTTGTTAATCTTCTGCACTTGCTGAAAGTGGAACACAAATTTCGCAATTACAAAAACATATTTTCGAAAACTTTTCACTTAAAGATGGAGCAAAAGCCCTTAATTTAGAGTTTCCTCTATGCAGGGTGGGGTGTTTGAAGAAAGGCAAATAGTGCCCCTCCCCCCATAAACAGCAAAAATTCGAATTAAAATTCCCTATACTGTTCTGTTGTAAAGTATAATAAATTTTTATGTATAAAATTGCTAATCTATGAAAAGTAACTCGATGATCTAAGAAGGATAATGATATTTGTCTAAAACTAAAATTATGATACAGGTTAAAAATTATTTCAAAGGAAGAGAATCTAATTTATTTTAAAATTAATTATTATTGGTTTTCCTTGATCATTATAATTGAAATTATCAGAAATCTTTTTTTGCTCAAAAAAATTAGTATATTTTTGGCGTTTTTCCCCATTGTGGGCCGTGTGTGCGCACAGCTCTCTAAAAGTCGTCTCTGCGCACGCACGGACATACGTTTTGACGGCTAGTGTGAAAGCAGCCTAATAAATCCCGGCTAAGTAATGTACTGAAACCGGTTATTTCAACGTTGCGTCGTTTTATTCTAGTCTGCGCGTAATATGAGTTCATTCGTAAATACTTCAATTGCTTTGATTATAACTGCAACGGGCATACTTCATAATTAGCCTGATTAGGACAGTTGCATTATTTGCGGCAGTCCTGCTAATTCGAGGAAAAACGCCCGCCAATTGTGATGAACGAATTCTTCTGGAGCCTCCGCGACGGTTATTCAGACCGCCTGACGACGGCGAAAACGACGACAACGACGACAACGACGACGCTCACCAACGACCACACACATCCTTTTCGCGAATGTGTGAATGAGCAGTAAACACATGACGCAACCGGCGTTATGCAAAAATGTTCGCAGATACCAAGAACATGGCCACTTACTCACTCACGCGGTGCACGCTTACTATTAAACGATTACGTTATTGTAATTACGTAGTCGCATAAATATATTAATAATAACAAACAACCATGATGCCCTCAAATTATTATCACTGATAATTGTTATCTAACGTTTATATTTAGTGAATGTCGTGATAAATAAACGAGTTCTTTTTATTTTTGTTGTTTTTGAGTCAAGGTGAAAGGACTTTCTTGTGCATCTGCCAGGTTTAATTGAATCCAAGTTCCATTCCGTACCTACTTTTACAACCGAAGTTATAATTACATATGTGTGAATCAGGTTAACATCAGAAATAATCGGTAACAATAAATGTAAGTTAGAAAAAAATGCGATTACCTACATATATACATTTGCAAAATAAATTATTTAAAGATTTTTTTAATTAAAAAAGTAATTTTAAACCAATCATGATTTATTTTAACATGTGTGATAGTTACAATGTCTAAAAACCTACTCCACTTGTCTTACGTTGAAATTAAAAAAAAATATATTCTGAAAGTTTAAGTTTATGTGAATTTACAGGCGAATTTAATTGTGCAAGCAGTAAAAGAACAATTGCTCAACAAATATAATTGGCACGTACATATTTTTTTTTGAAATAAGAACAAGCACAAGGGAGTGTCAAATGTAATGGCCGGCTTATGATAAAAGGAATGTTATTGCTGCTTATTTTATAATTTAACGTTCGTGCACCACAAAGATATTATACTCTCTCTGTAGTTAATCACATCACTTGAAAACTAACTTGGCCTTCTTCCCAACTGTACTTTTAATAAATCTATTTATTCCACATAACTTTTCAAATTTGTTGCCTGGTTTTGACGTTTATGTTTTCAAAGAAAACATAAACGGCCACATTCGTGGCCGTCAAAATCATACTAACCTCGTCGCCATTCATATTTTCACTCGAATCGATTATCTTGGCATCCAGTGTACAAACCTACTTTTTTTGAATTATCTTTTATTTATGCCCGATTTCTTCACCTCCGGATAAAATTATCTGCCAGGTATTATCCTTAGAAACCATTGTATCGATAATAGTTTCCGAGGATACTACCTGGCAGATAAATTTATCCCTAGGTGAAGAAATCGGGCCTTAGTGATTGAAGCTACTGAGCTCTATTGATTCGTTTCTGGAATCTTAAGAGTGCCAAATACATTTTGGATCCCTAAAGTTTTCTTTTTTTCAAGTCTGCTACTTAATACACTTCATATTTTTCTTCTTTCCACATTTTCTTTGTTACTGCTTTTATGACCCTTCAACAAGTTCAGGTTATCTTTATGTTACGTATGATTTATGTTCACATTCATGTTTTCATTCTTATTTAACTTTCGCAGTTATTATACGTCTGCAGTCATGTAGATTATTGATTCTGCTGTGGTTTTCTTCTCATGTTCATCTTAAGGGAATTTATTTTCTCATCCTTGTGTTGCATCAGTACATGTTCTGGTTGTAGCAGTTCTGTGGTTCTTGTTGTGTATATACAGGAGGATTCAGAATAAGTGTCCGACCTGTTAGGAGGTTATCCACTAAGTGCGAAATTGCAAGAAATAAATCTATCAGAGGCATTTCAAAAATCAACCTCCTTTGAATCCAAAATGGAAATCATGATTTATTTCTTACGTACACAAGTTTGAAATTCGAATGAACGAATTGCGTATTATACAGGGTGATTCACGGAACCCGTTTGTTAAAAGTTTACGGACTTCCCCTTTGAATTTCTATTTCCTATTTTACAATTATAAGCTAGCGATAATGATCTATTAAAATATAATATTTCCAACTTTCGGACACTTCCGCTTATACCGGAAGTTGCTGTCAACTTTCTTATTTTAAATGAAATACTCCATTTTTTATTGCATTTTTTAATTCCTCAGGAAATTCTAAAATTATTTTATTCTATACAAGAAAAATTAGCCGTTTCAGAGTTATTTCCATTTTTTTTTTCATTTTTATTCAAACTTGTATTACCTTGCTAGTGGCACTGCCATCTTTGTGCAATAAAAGCCATGATGTTAATTTTTGGCATGTAGTAGACTACATTAACATGCTTTGAGATTATGCCCGGTTTGAACTTAATTGTCTACAGGGTGGTTAATTCGTACTGATTTCAACCGTCGCAAAGTCAAGTTTTTAAATAAAACACCCAGTATATTTTTATACCACGTGACTGAGGATGTCCTGTATTAGCATTCCCTATACCTAACTCATATAACTCACTCGCTATTGATGATTTTTATTTTAGAACGTCAATTTTTTCAATTTTTTGATATTTTTAAATAGTAGGCTAGGAAAACTAGAGAAATTGTAATTTTTGAAATCATCCGTCCAGTAGAAATAAAAAAGAACTAAAAAGAGGCTTGTCAAAATACGCTATGGAATGGCGTGAAATTATACAGGGTGTTCTATTTGAAAAAAATGGAGTTTTTGCTATTTATATTTATTCATATTGAAAAGATCATAGCAAGCCTTGGAACATCCCTTCACGACTTAGCTTGATCTCGAATGATTGGCCACGGCCTTGGCATTGACTGAAGAAAAAAATCGGTTGCGTTATCTTTAGTGGTCTAGAAGTTACGATTTTTTGAAAGGAACCTTACATCCGGGAGTTTCCAAGAAAAAATTGACTCACATCAAGAAGATAATTGATACGTAAAAATGACTTAAATACATTTAACACAAAATTTAGTGTAGAATCTAAAAATTAAGTCAAAATGGGGTAAAAGTAAAATATTAAAGGAGACTGTGGTTTAAGAGATAATTGAAATTAACCTCCGCCCATAATAAGTTTTATATCTGTAGATACGTATCTTCGGATATAAAACTTATTGTGGGCGGAGGTTAATTTCAATTATCAAAATGGGATGTTTAAATTAAAAAAAAACGTAAGTTTAATATTTTTATAATACTTGGACACTCTATATACAAACGAAAATAATTTTAGAATATGCAATGGAAGCGCTTCTATTATACAAAAAAAAGTGAGTCGGTACCTGGAATAGCAATAAAGTTATGGAACTTTTACGGAGCTCTGGGACACCTGTATGTATCATGTAATTTTGTTTATATCAGAATTGGTTGCGATTATATAACGTTTTTTTTTGTTGGATAGATTCCTGATGTCTGTTTCCATTCTAACGTTACCCTTGCAAGGATAATCTTTTTTCATTATAATTAATACAACACACAAAATCATTTTTAACAACTTCCTTTTGAATCATGTGATGTATATTATGCTGAAATAATAGTTAGCAAACCCATGCGAAATTCGGCACCAATATACCTAATGCAGTTATCTAATTAAAGCGTCCCATAAACACGCTTCTGCTAACTGAACGTGTCCGATAACAATTTTTTTAATCTTCAAATACCTAACAAAACTAAATATGGGCGGAGCAGGTTAATGCTCTTACCCTCGTTTTGCGTTGTTATTCATTCTGTATATTTAAGTCTTGACATCATTCATAAGACCTTCGTAATCCTTCTAGATGCAGCGTCATAAGTGTGACGTTTGAAATTACAGATATGGAGGCGCCCACGTATAAGTCGTGCGGTTAGGAAGTTGCTGTTGTTCTTGGTATGGGACGTTCTCTGCAGTTTCCTTTTAATACAATCGTAATGCATGCGTGATGGCTTCATTAGCACGCGCCCATTGTTTCTAGAATGATCTTCACGACCGACATTGTGCTGAAATTTTTTTTAAAAAAAAAAGAAAGAAAAAATGTCAGGGTCACCTCACTTGAAATTTTATGGTAATTTAGTGAAAACTAGTTTTAAATTACAGATTTTGTTTAAAAAAGTTATGACGTGCTCTGAGTAATAATGTCGTATCTTGCCTAAGCAGAACACATTTTTTATTTTTTGTATTTCTAAAAATTAGTCAGCTTATTGCGAGTAGGACAAGACGATTATTAAAATTGATCACTGATCGTGTCAAATGACCTAATACTGCACTAAGTTATTCTAATGGTAATCTCAAATGGCCACCTGAACAAACAGTTTATTTACATTTTTATACACTTTAAAATTCTATTTGCTATTTAAATAAAAAGGTTTAATTTAGTTACAATGTTGAAGTAAATTGTTAAAACGAATCCGAACACGAAAAATTACATAGAAATTCCAGATTCTCCTGTACTGTAAGTATCTGCATACAGGGTGTTGCATTGATTAACGCAACATAGGAAATCCCATATTATTAATTTAAACGCGTTCAAACATTGGCTTCCCTAATTATTTTATAGCAAAATTCCCGTTAAGATTTTTGTTTTTAAAGTACTCTTCAGGATGAATCTGTCTCTCCAGTTTGAGAACTTTTCGTTTACTTAGTTTCAAAATATTTTTAAAGATTCAATAACCTAATTCAGTTTAGTTCAGATGTAGCAAATCTCATTCTTAAATTTGCTCGCTGGATGTTTACGAATTGTACGTTACGTTCATTTTATTGTTTTTTTTTTTTTTTGTATTATGACTGATAGCTTTTGTAAGTTTTTATCAAATAATAATTTCTTTCACATTCTTAGTATTGCTTTTTTACTAAAGAGGTCCACTGAATCAGCACTGTAGTCATGATTTCAAATCGGATATTCTTGGTTGCTCCGGTGCCGGTGTACCTCAAGCAAGCACTCTTGGTCCGTTATTGTTTATCATATCGCTTATTAAATACAACAACGTCATAACACAAAAATGAGTAAAATTGAGTTATAATTATAACAGAAACGTACTTTATGTTACCTTTTAACTGCAAAATTGTCTTACTTATAGTTTAAAAACTCTCCTCTAGATGTTTATTTCGTAATACGGTTTTTTTGAGATATGACGTTGTTGTATTTAATGAGCGATATGTCTAAATGATATAAGCTAGGCACGGTTCACGAAACCGAAAAAACTTAATATGTTGACTGTTGACGGCTGTAACCTAATAATTGCCGTTGAAAATATGAATTACATGGTCTCTAAAATTTGAGCTTCTGCAGCAAATATCACAAATTGATGCTCAGAAAATGGTTTTCTTATAAGTAATAACAAATCTGAATGTACCCTATTTCGTACAGACAGATTTAACTGGATATCCTGTCGACTGGCGAATATTTTTTTAAACAATAAAACTTAATTTTGCAGAAACCAAATTATTCGTTCCAGAAATATTTTCTATTCTCGGAACTGGTTACTTAAATTACAAAAAGTTAGTTATTTTGAAAAAGTCCATAAAAGATACTTTTTTCGTCAATGAGTTACTTTGAATTATTTTTTTATACTTAATTTTAATTTTTTTAGATTAGTTACACAGTTAATTTTTGTTTACTATTTCTTAATCTGTACTGTTTTCAACTGACATTTCTGCTGATAGGTTGTGTACAATTTAATTTACGATCACAGGTAATTAACAGCGGTCGAACATATAAGCACGAAAAAGACAAAAAAGTACTTTAAAGACAACAAATTTTATTCAAGAAGGCATATTTTTTTTTAAAAAAATATTAAAAATTTACAAAAAGAGCAAATAATTATAGGTTTTTCTAAATTTTAAACAATATATTAGTTTAACTAATTTTGTTAAGGCCCTTATGTTTAAAGTTTTCTGAGTACAATGAAGATTAAATAGTTAATTGTCTTTGAGATAGTTCTTTTTTTGTATTCTCTTGACGGTCTTGGCATTTTATGAACTGTAATTAATTGTTAAGTTCTAGTCTTTGTTTAGTCTTTAATAACATGTTTATTTATATTTTGTTATGACGAACAATATCACTATATTCTGTTCACGTTAAGAACATAGAAAGAGTATCGTACACTCTCCCTCCCCTCGTTGACGCTAGCGTGTTGCCAAGACCGTTTAATTCCTAGCAACGCTAACATGGCGGGTGATTGGAGGGAGAGTGTGCAATGTCACTACTGTGTTCTTAGCATGAACAGAGTATAGTTTCATCTCGACCGATTTCGATTTGTACTATTTCCAAGAGACCTAAACCGAGATGACATGAATCACGTACGTGAACCACGACAACAAATACTAATAAAATAAGAAAAATTATTTCATGAGTAAACCAAACTTATGTAGAGCCTGATAACAAAACATAAAAAGAAATGTTGAAAATAATATTAAGAATTTAGAAAAAAAAAAATTAAATTTGTATAAATTATTACAAGGTATCAGATAACCATACTAAATAAATTAGATATCTTGCAGAAATAATTTTATAAGTTTGAAAAGTATTTGCCTTAACTCACTAAAACACCGTCAAAGTCGACTGTTTATTAGTTCATCAGCAAATGCTTAAAATGACATGAAACATGTCATCTTAGGTATTTGCTGCATTTTTAAGTCGACTTTGACGGCGTTTTAGTGACTTATATTTTTAATAGTTACTGATTAATGGACCATTACATTAAATAATTCTGTAACTGTAAGATCAATTTTATTAAACGAAAGAACAAATAGAAAATAAGCAAAATATTGAAAAAAAAAGCAAAAAACCATCCTAACAGATATCACAATCCGTGAACTTTGAAGGCGTGGACAACACTAAATAAAATCTGTTCAAATTGAATTTTTTTGTGGTTTACTTGTGCTTGTAATGAGTGTCTAAAAAATCTGGTCAAGTAAGCTGTGAAAAAATCACAAGCAAGGTCTTTACATCTTAGATAATTTCGTATTTTTAGCAAAGACCCCAATGGTAATTTGTTAAATGTAATATTTCAGTAACAAGCTAAATATAATAATAACTTTAAAAAAGGTTGCCAAAAATTAACATGTTCTATTTTATAAAAGAATAATTAATAAAAAGACTATTTGCAGTTCGACCCCTGCATTTTTGTTATTAACTTAGTTAAGAAACTGGCTTTTTTTAAAACACCTGACTTTGTTTGTTTGTGTTGTGTACCTCTTGTATCTGAACCTGTATGTACAGGATGAATAATAAAACAATTACTTACCTTGTTAATTAGTTTATAAGTTAGTTATTAAGTTATTTTTAATAGACTTGTTACCCATTAGCTGTGGTATTATATAAAAAAAATTCTGAAAAAATGTAAAACTCAAAAATGATTAGATTTAGAAATAAAGTATTTGAAAGTAAACATAGTAAACTAGAATTAGAAAAATATAGTCTACATCTAAAGCTTGTCAAGAACCTGACCAACATAGAATATGCCTTTTGGAATGCACGAAGTTATTGCACACAAAATGAAGAAACTGCACTTGGTTCATAAGAAGAAACTCCAAGAAACTTTTACCACAAGAAGCTGCAACCCAGGATTCGATAAAGAAAAATTTAGTTGCCAATGAGTCTTCAACTTCACTCACTGACAAGGAAATTACGCTATTGAATAAGGGTTTGAAATTTAACCTACCGTATAAAAGACCACCGACTGTCGATATCATAGCGAGTATAGAAAGTTCCATCCCATCGTTAGATGAAGTCAATAAGACGTTTGTAAGAAAGGCATACAAAATTCAATTACAAAATAATATATGTACATCAGAATATAGTTCGAAAGACACCTACGAACAATACCGTACCATTAAAAGTCTCAACCAAAAGAACTGTTTCTTTTTGAAGGCAGACAAGGGTAATAAACTCGTGGTTTTGGATAAAGACGACTACTATCAGAGGATACAAAAACTACTGAATAGTGGCCCGTACGTTAAACTAAACCGCAATCCTTTGCCTAAACTAATCAGGGAAGTAAAGGACGCTATTAAAAACTGTCCCTTTCTCATAAACAAATGGAACAAACAAAAAGTTACAGTTTCTAATCCGATTCTCCCTAAGTTTTACGTCCTACCAAAAATCAGTAAGACCAATAATATCTGGTACCTATTTCCTACCTATTTCCTATCCAAGGGGTTAAACACCGAATTCATCAAACTCTCCAATTCTTCAACTTCTTCAACTCTTTTTCTGTGAAAACTCTGTAGATTTCATACAACGTGTTAAAGATCTAATACTAAGCGAGGACGAAATACTGATATCTTTTGATGTCCAATCCTTATTTCCCAGTATCCCGATTCCCACCACGCTAAACTACCTGCAAAATCTCCTAGTTTCTAACAACATAGATCAACAGAAGACAGATGAATTTCTGGAACTTACAAAATTGTGTATGTCGCAAAATTGTTTTCAAATTAATGGGGAATTTTTTAAACAAACCGAATGGACTTCAATGGGAAACTGCTTATCACCATATCTGGGTAACCTTTTTATGTGTAATTTAGAAACGTCACTCAAAGAAAATTGTACTTATTTTTACTTAGAAACAAACACGTCTAATTATATTAAAATTCCGTTTGACAAAAGCTGCTCTAAAGGTTTAAATAACATTTTTTAAAACACAAGGGTACACAATTGCATATACTAATAACAACAGTCTAAAACGTTTACTAACAAACCCCAAGGACAAAACTGAACCAAATGAGAAATCAGGGATCTACGAAATATCTTGTCAAGGGTGCACTAAAAATATATTGGGCAAACAAAAAGAAACATACTAACACGTTTTAAGGAACACTTAGCTCACTTAAAGTACAATAGAATTGAAAAATCTAGTGTTGCCCATCATATTTTTGACACCAGTCATAAAATAGATTTAAGTAATCTTAGGTTAGTAAAAGCAACGTCAAGCAACAGGGAATTAGACGGTTTTGAAACCATTTTTATACACAAAACCAGTAATGATTTAATGAACGCCGATCACGGGCCTTTGGCAGGTTCTGTGTTGCTTGACTTTGTTGACGCAACCCAGTGAGGCGCTCGCTACTGGAAGCGCACGCTTCATTGGAGCGGAACGCACTTAGTATATAAGGTAGCGATAGGTATGACACCGTCACTTCTTCTGTGATTTAGTAGGATAGAAGTCGCAACTACTGAAGATGGCAGCATAGCTGCCGAAATACAAATTTATTAATTACTTACCTATGACATCCAAATACCAAAAACTCGTGTTGTTTTGTGCGAACCAATTCAATTTCGTACGAATCGATTCGATTCTATGCGATTTGATATTATTTATAGTGAACAATTTGGTTGATCGATTTGAATTGATATTTTTACAGGGTGGAAAATCGATTCAGTAGTTCTTAAATTGCACAGGTCCAGAAGGGACATTTCGAAAAACTTATGGTTTGCAAGAACACAGTTGCTCACAAAAGTTATGTAAAAATAAACTTATTTCCAAGAACCGATTATTGTAAATTTTGCTGGTTTTAGTGATAGTTTTGAAATTGTGGAAAGAGTGAGTGTTATTATTCGTTCATTTTGACAACATAAAATCAGAATTGATTCTTTTTATAATTCATACGTATATTCATTGTAGTATATGTATTAAATCATGAAACAGATACATACATACAATCGAAACTCAAAGGTACTTGTTATACGTAGATAGATACATAATCCACTAGAATAATTTGTATTGTCTATTCTTTAGTTCTTTAGGTAACAGTTCTCGTGGAATTTTCAATGCTAGGTCAAGTTCGATCGATCGAAAGCAGCCCGCATGATCGAATTGTACCACCGTCGGAATAACAATCAATCTTTACCCGCTCTCTCGTCTGACTGACTTACTTTAACTTCATTAAGATTTAGATTATCGAAAGTTTAATAATAATGAACTACGAGAGCGTATCTGTGGCTCGTAGGCAAACAAATTTCGAGTCCGCGCCGCGATAAGATATACGTTTTTATACGGAAGCACGTTTTCGCTCACAAAAAAAGGATCTTTGCACATATTAACAATATCGCGGGCTGATGTCATGTCTATTTTTAGAGACGCGTGAATTTTTTTTGTTAATCGGCATAGAAATCTGATATAATCGAGCGGAATTTGTGTTTTGGGTGCCACTTCTTAATTATTGTTGAAAATGGCTTTGAGGCTCGTTGCAACTTTTTTTTTTATTAAGAAAGCTCACTTTCTTATTTCAGAAATAAGAAGAATAAATTATAGTGTTCTCTCGTTGATTTTCTTGTAGGTGTCCATACTACAGGTATATTTTCAAAAAAACAACAAGCAAAACTAGAATTGGTTATTGCATATTCACTTTCTTGCAAGCAACCCTCAAACTAAATTAAAAAATTTATGTTAACTAATTTGTTGTTAAAACTGCTTATTTAAGTAATTTATAAACACCGTAAGCTAGCCAAATTAATTTTTGCAGTGTTAGTCCAAACAGTACAATCTGCTTTTAACTACCAACCGTCTTACATCTATCAATGTTTCTAAACCCTCCCAAACAAGTTAATAGCCAATTACATGTAGGAACCCTAAAAATAATAAGAATCATCATCATAAAACGTTAGAGATAATTCTTTGCTAAATAACTGAATTTGGTAATAATTAAAAAAATATAATTGATGAATTTTATTTTGAAATTTGAATCATTGTTAGCTCACTAACTTACAATCCGTAAATCCTTTACACGTAAAAGTTTATTGATTTTATAAAGATGTTTAAAGTGATTAGTTAATTTAACGTTCTCAAACTAAGTTTTGAGGCAGGTGGCTAAACACATTTTCGAATTCTTTTACCATCAGGAATATCATCGTTGACACTGCAAAACCATCTAACAGTAAAAATGGTCGTATAAAATAAAAATCCAAAAACAAGTAACTAACCTTTACAAGTAATAAAACTTTTCTTTAAATACTAATGCTTGTACAGTGTCAAGCAACCTAAAATTCAATAAATCAATATTAGTTACATTATTTCAAAAGTGATGAAGTTTTCCTCTTTCGTGAAAAGTGAGGATTTTGCAAATGTCGGCGACGATATGCTGTTTAAGTTTCAAACTTTTTTTGAGGGAAGTTGTATTAAAACCATAAACGACATAAAAATGAGCTTATAGGATTTGACTAGAATAAACTTATACAACTCGACAACAAAATAAAAAAAAATACTTTAGTAAAGCAATCTCGAAACTTGAAAACAGTAGTTTTTATTTCAACTGATTAAATTAGATGACTTTTTTAATTAAATTTCTATACGGCAAAACTGCAATTCATTGATCTCATAAATTATTATGCATCAAACATAAACCAACAATGGATCGATAATGTCGACTTTCTATTCAAGATGGGTATCTGAAATTAACTACTAATATGATATTAATTTATTTCTGTCGTGTTCGAAAGTTGGAAGTTATTAATTATTTGAATAGTAAAAGTTGTAATTCTGTTATTGTTTTCAAAATATTCATGAATTGAAATATTCAAGAAATAAATACACAAGTTTCATTTTTATGAAATTATAGGATGAAATTTTCAAGTTCGTATAAAATTTCTCTGTGAGATTTGGTTACTTGTGGGTCACCTGTAAATGTTTCACATCTGATTTATTATTTGTATCACAAAATGAACGACTGCGATTGTAACTAATAATAGAACAGAAATTTATCTGTGACCCAGTTTAGTATCATTCACGATACGACTTCGGTCTTTCAAACACATCTTTCCGACCGGCAAAGGGAACAAATACCGGAAAGTCTACAAAAAAGCATGTTCTCAAGTTTTTAGTGTCGCCGGAGAATATGTGAGGAACATCGACGTCGAATTAAGCACACATGTTCGCCGCTTTCGAATAATAAAATAAATTAATTCGTTCCCGTCAGAAAGCTCCTTGCTGGAAACTGTAGAGTCTCGGCGCTAATTAATTATTTACTCAATTAATTTTTATTGGCCCCCTCGTTAATTGAAACCCGCATGGCACACATAAATTTAAATATCTTGCGCCGAAACGGTTCGCAGGAGCAAAGACGGACGTTTTTAATTTCCAGACCCTGTTATTTATGTCGTAGAATTTTTGTGGCAACTCTTATTTAGTTAAAATTTTAATGTTAATTGTTATTTATTGCGAAAGTAAATAAATGGAAGATTTGCATCAGTGAGTAGTAGGCGTCTGAGGAGTCGCCATTACGTATAAGAAAACGGTCTGCATTCCGCCATAATGATGCGTACACTGCGTACGTTCTGTCATATTGACAGTACAAGTTATGTTTTCGTTCCTGCAGTATAACCAAATTCGCGTAGTTTTGCATATTTTAAGACAAAAATATGGCGTTCTGTACTATTCGTGGTTCTTGGGGCAGGAAAGGGGCAGACAACAATCGGGAATACCATTTCATAAGTTAGTGACACCATAGACATGACCATACTCGGGTAAGATTTTCATCCTTATTTTAGATTAAGCTTTAAAAGCATAACATTGTGGGTACGGAAGAGAGTTCTATGGTATTTGAAGAAGATATATACACAGAATTAAAATATAAACAAAAATAATCAACTGAACAGTTTATTGACAACTAAATATAATATTCTAGCGAAAAAAGTGAAAAGATAAACGAAAAAACAAGCACTTTATTATAATAACTTAATAATTTCTGAAATAATAGGTGTACAAAATTTTGGGTACAATTTCTTTTTAAATTTGTATTACATAAATATCACCAGAATTAATATTTAGTATGACCTCCCTTGGCTGCAATGACTGCTGTAAGTCACCGTGGTATGCTGTCAATTAAATTTATTATTTTTGCTGGAATTTCTTCCCAAGCAGCGATAAATTTGTTAAAGTAAAATGTGGCATTTGTTACTCCTTCTCCTGAAATTTTGCCGTCTAAATAAGCCCACAAGTGTTCAATTGGGTTTAGATCCGGACTTTGAGGCGGCCACTGAAGGACTTCAATGTTATTTTCTTGGAAATAATTCTTAGCAACTGGCGAAGTATGCTTGGGATCTTTATCCTGTTGAAAGTCGTCAAGGTCCATCTTTTCGAGCGAAGGATATAAATTTTCTTCCAAAATTTGTACGTATGATATTCCTGTCATCGTACCTTCTATTCTAACTAAATTGCCTACACCGCGTTTACTAAAACAACCCCATACAAGAACATTGCCGCCTCCATGTCTAACTGTAGCTTCTACCATTTTAGAACTTAAGGCTTCTCCTGCTCGCCTCCGTACTCTACCTCTTCGTTTTGACCCAAAAAGTTCAAATTTACTTTCATCCAACCACACCACTTTTTCCCAATAGGCTGTGGGTTTATTTACATGTTGTTTTGCAAATGCTAGTCGTTTTTTCTTATTTCGTTCACTAATGAATGGTTTCTTTCTCTTTAAACAACTTTGAAGGCCAGCCTCCTTAATCCTTCTTTTAATTGTTTTAGTAGAAACGTTTATATTGACACTTTCCCTCACTTGGCGAGCACTTGCACTAGGATTTTTTCTCACTTTCCGCACAATTCGGGCATCGTCTCTTCGTGTGGTTTTTCTTTTTCGCCCTCGACCCGCGATATTTTCAGTATTATTAGTGGCTTCAATTTTTTTACAAATACGAACAACAACGTTTTTTTTTACTTTATACTTTTTTTGCTAATTGTCCATAACTTATACCCACTTTTCGGTCTTCGACAATACGTTTTCAAATTTCCAAAGCGATTTCTTTTCTGGCAGCCCTGAGAAATTTAGGACATTTCACTTTAATTATTAACTGAATAAAAACTCCGTTTTTCAGATTAATCCACTAATATTGTGAGCACGCTAAAATAGTTCTGATAAAACTAAAGCTGCATCGTTGTTTTTATCCAACTAAAAACATCTATAAAATAAACAAAACAAACCCCACCATTAAGGGATTATTCATTTATGAAATAATGCCCAATAAATGTTATTTGCACAGTTTTAAGACGCTGTTGTCGATTTATGAATGCTGCAGGTATAAAGGGATAAACGTTTGCGGGAAGTAACCAGCAATATAAATGTCGTACCCACAATTTCGTCCCGGACTGTAGTTATGACTTAATGTGAGGACGTGATCTTTCCGCTTTTTCCTAAAAATTACTTTGCGGTTTACGCGGGGCTGGGTGTTTGTCCATATTCTGTAAAATTCTCTCAACTTTTCAAGAACTATGATAAACTTATTTACGCTTTAGTTTTCCAGTCCAGTTTACCTTTTCGGCGTTTCAGTTCTCTTATGCCTTATTTCTTCAAATACGGATAAATTTATCTGCCAGATAGTATCCTGGGAAACTGTTATCTGCACAATGGTTTCCAAGGGTAATAAAACCAGCAAAAAATGCTAATGCCCGATTTCTTCACCTCCGGATAAATTTATCTGCCAGGTATTATCCTTGGAAACCATTGTATCGATAATAGTTTCCCAGGATATTACCTGGCAAATAAATTTATCCGTAGGTGAAGAAATCGGGCCTAAGATGTATTCTTAAACTTATTAAAAGAAAAATAGTAAAACCACTCCTTCAGGTCTATCCTATTAAAACTTTTCATCTTCTTAACGAATGACTCACTAATAATAATTGGTAACCACCCATATATTACATCTGTTATGGTCGTTAGCACATAAATTGCGCTTTGCCGTGTTACGTTCTTATCGCGGTTTTCAACGATAGGAATGTTTGGAAAAGTTTGCCAAATAATTTAAACAATCGGATAAGATAATAGCGTTGGCTAAGCGTAATCGCGGTTTGTTATTCTTGTAAAATCGCTTCTTGTAGTTTTAAAATAAACCGTCGCATACGTTTTATTTTCATATTTTTCTTTGCAATGCAAACGTTTTCTAGGACTGTCCCTTCATTTCAAAACGCTGAAATAACGTGGATAGAAATCCAACTTATAAAGAAAAATTAAATTATTTACGTTTATAGTCAAGCAAGACTTATTTTAACTAATTAATTATTCTATGCACTGACGAAACACGCTTGTAAACAAGTTTTAGTTAAATGGCAAACTTTGAACCGAATCGTATAATGCATCATTCAAATATAATTTAAGTGCATAGTTGGTTCAACGATCAAAAAAAAAATAGAAAATTATTCAGCTTGCTTGAAAAATATTGATATTTATCATCCCTTAATAATTTCATATTCATTTTTTTGCAAATAAACTTCAAATAAATCAGGAATGTTTCAAGTCTTTCAGAAATCGGTATCCAAATTATTTACGTTCAATAAATTGTATTGTATTTTAACGAATGTAAAGTTAAAAGTAACTCTAAACGTAACTGTTAAATGAGAGATTTCAATTTTTTAAAGTGCCTGTTAAAGAAAGTTTTAACGAAATTGTTATATAATTTTCATAATACAGGAATTTAATAAGTCATTCTATAACACATTTGGAGAGTAAATAAACCAGCCGCCTTGTTGATTAGTATTAGGGGTTAACATTTACGCACGTTTGGGCCCGGTTTTTCAATCACAGGTTAACCCTATCTCTCGGTTTATTTCCATGGTAACAGGTACGAAGACAATTGTTTCCATGGCAATAAACTGAAGGTTAAAGTTAACTTGTGATTGAAAAACCGGCCCTTAGAGATGCTTTGCACTTTTCAGTGTTTAGCGGATCTTACTGTACAATACGTACAATATAACTTAATTAACATGCTTTGTAACGTCTTCTTTGATAATAACATGACAACAATTTAAGTCGCGATATCGCGCGACCAATTCTTGACCTGCAATTGGTTTTGTTTTTCGAGGTTAAGATAACATTTGTTGCATATGTATAGCTGTATGGGGCCACGAAAGATTGTTGCTTATATCCGTTTAACGGAGAGATATTTTTAAATCCAGCTTGACTGAAAACAATTGAAGAAAATTGGTTTGTTTGTTTTCTAGTCGTCATGATCGTAACATCATCTTAGAATGTCATATTGAATTGTAGTCTTTGGCATAAGTTGAGTAGGGAAGGCTCAGCGGTTAGCCTAGCCGTCTTATAAAATCGTGTCACACGTCGGCGCGGGTTCGAATCTCAACAGGGTCATAGCTGTTTGTGTTGCCTTCAGTTCAGACCCAGCTCATATAAACTGTGCGACTACCTGGAATAGATGTTATTGATAAGCACATGGCAGACAGAAAAAAGTGTAAAACTTTACTATTGCAACGAAGCGGTGCGATGTTATAAATAGATTGTGTACACGCCTCATATTTGCCGGCGCAGCGCGTCTAGCTGATAGTGAACAGTCGGTAAGCCAAAGTAATAATGCATTCGTTAGGACGGTATGATTCACAATAATGTCGCGGTTGACTGCGATGCTCGGACACGATGCGCATGAGAGTATGTGCTGCAGAGACGTGTCATGTTTCTATTTAATTCAAATCAACTAAATTGTTGTTTCTAAATTCAAGAAAGAGCTGTTATTAGCTTCCGAAATTACATTCGCGTTGTTATTGTTGTTCGCGATATTAGACTGATTAATTAAAAATCACGTATAAGCGGGCGGAACATTATCGCTTCGATTTAGACCCCCGCGTCGAGTCGGACTGCCGCTGTCTCAAACTGGTTTCAAGCAGTTCACTTTTTTAGATCCTCCCTTTGCTGATAAGGCCAAAATGGAGGGTACTACGCACAACTTAAGATGAAGACGAAGAAGGAGAACAGGAACAAGAAGAATTCTTGAATAAGGATCTCTGTTGACGTCTGATCAAAAATAGAATTAAAAAAATTTGTTGCAAATCGTTTTTGATTGCAGTGAAAACTTCGAGCAGCCTCTGTACAGCTGTTTCAGCCCTGTTTGGGGCTTCATCAAATCCGCTTCAACTTGTCTATCCTACTGCAATGTCAGGTCAAAAAGCGATCATAGGATGTCGCTGTTTTATCTGTTCATCAAAAATAGAATGTTCAGTTCTCATACTGAACTCCTATTCTCAATAGATTAGGAAAGTGGGCGGTCCTAAAGCTGGCGCGAAATTTGAAACGGAGTCTATTGAACTGTAAAAATGCATGGGTTATGCCGAACAAACCGAAAATACTCGCTTCACAGAGAGCTGTTTTGTAAACTTTTGCTTATCACTAAAACTTAGGATGAAAAGCTTCAATAAAATTATTTTAGTTGTGTTTATTGTACGTAATTAGTTAATTTATTTGTTATTAAAAAAATGTAGAAAATGTTTGCCTGAGCTTAGTTCAGCTGCAGGTCAACAAACCATTAATAAATATAACCTAACAAAACAAAATTAAAAAAATGTCTGTGGGAAAGCAATGAAAGCATGCGTTGAGTTTGTCAAGAATTTTCCAATACAATATACAAGATACCAACTTATAAAACTGTAATATTTTGTTTAGTTTCGTTGTCTTAACATTCTTAAATGTTAGGTTATGTTCAGATCAACTCCGACGTTACAGCGACAGTAATTTACGACACACGTCTGATGTATTAAATGAAGATAGTAAACGACTCAGCTCCGCCTTCTGGGACGTTTACTTTCCTAGTCTATTACTTAGAGTTTCAAGGGTAGGATTATGATCTAAGAATATTCCCACTAATAGAATACTATCAATATTAAAAGTAATCAAAAGTTGTCAAAATGTTTTGAAATGTTTCATTGAAATAAAAATTTTTCTGAAACTTTTCATGGTTACATCCCTAAGCAGCGGATGGGTGATGATACGACTTTATATACTTTCATGTTCAATTAAAACGATACTCCTGCATGCAAACCGTATCCTCAAGAAGGTTTAGCGGCAAGCATTTAAAACAGCACATCATAAATTACCCTCTCAATTCTATGAGACCAAAACAGTACGTTGCCGTTACCCCCTCTCAGATAAGATAAGATGTAGTACTCAACTTCATACTAAATTGCAGAACGTTGTTTTAAAAACTTGTTTCGCGTTTGCTTCCGAACAGTTATTATACAGGGTGATCCGACCCGTTAACCACAAATATTACTCGAAAAGACAAAAGAAAATAACTGTAATACTCGAAAAAACAAAGAAAAGAACTGTAAACATAAGTAAGTTAAATTATGTAGTTTTTGAGATCAAATGTATTTAAAATTCACATATAAACCTGTTGGTGGTCACTGGAATAGCTGAATGCGTCACAACAGCAATAGACTCGAGAAAAAAAAACACAAAACACGAACATTTGTCAGTAGAATTGTGTTCGTCTCAACATTTGAATTAATTCACAGAAATTTAGTGAAATTTGTGCATTTTATGATTACTTGTCATGGCCAAATACAGCAATGAAGAATTGAATATTGTGCTCTAAATGCCTACTGCGACCCTTTAGGATTATTTTAATTGAACGTATGTAGTACTACAGTGTTTTATGTAATTGCAATTACTTCATGTGCAAAATAATTAATTGAATTAAAGTGAAGATAATCGTATGTTTAATGAAGCGTTACAATTGAAAAATTCAGTTTATGAAGACTCCATTAACACGGTTGCGAAAATTGCGTTTTTCCTGGACAAAAGAAAGGAAAACAATGCAAATTACTGCCCAGCGTACGTGATTCATTAAGCCGACGTTCACACAAAACTTTCAAACGCTCTTGAGTGGTAGCATACTTGGCAGGCAGACTTGTTCGTGCAAAGAAGAAGAAAAATCTTGCCCTCCAAGTCAAAACATGCATCCAGAAGTAACTGAAGTTTTAATAAATTAAATAATGAGTTAAATTTGGCTGAATAAGCTACCTCAAAGACGCTTTGTGTATCGCGGCCATCAATCATGTGAATAGGCGCATAACAAGGCCACATCAAATATCTGTTACAAAAACCGTAAGTTACATCACATAACATTTACTTTTGACACAGTGATGCAGTTTTTCTAACATAAACAGTTAGTCAACTTGATTTAAAAACACAATACACATCAATTCCACTAGTCGTCGGTGCTATTCAAACGGTTACCATTTGGAACTCAAAAGAGGTTGATTTTCGAAATATCTCTGATAAATTTTTTTTTTTTGCAATTTTGTACTTGCATGACGTTAGTAAATACGCCTTTAATCGGTCAGACAGTTATTATGAATCAGGCTGTATGTACAGGGATTTTTTAAAATATTTTTCACCCTATCTAGAGGGTCTATTTCTCTAATTTCTAAAATATAAATGTGTTGATATATGGAAGAGGCGTTTATGAGATATTTGAGGTTAGAAAATCAATGAATTAATGTTTAAAATATTAAGGCGGCCTGGAATTTGTTTTTTTTTAAATTATTATTCCATTGTATAGGGTTTCCAGTAACCGAATTTCTATAGTTTTTTTGCTAACAAAAACAGCGGAACTTTTGTAAACACCTTCCCAGGCCGTCTTAATATTTTAAACGTTATTAGGCTGATATTTATATCACGAACGACCCCTCCAAATGTCAATATATTATACATTTTAGAAATCAGGAAAATATGATATTTCATTTTAGCAAACAGGGCGTTCTATTAAAAAAAAGAAAACAAAAATTGTATTTTTTTCTCCAATTTGCGATGCGCTTTTGCTTCTTCTAATAACTCTAAAAGATAATAGGTGTAAAACCCTACACCTTGTGTATCTAAAATTTTTCTCTAGGTCCTAAAATAAACTCTCTAGATAGGATGCAAAATATTAAAAAAATCCTGTACGAAAGCACTGGTGACGTTTTGATTTTCAAAATGAAAATTTTGAACATTTGATAAGTACAAATCATCTGTTCATTCGAAGCTCTGAAACAGAGTTGCATAATTTTGTATCCGTTTGGTCATGGTCTCGGTGATGTTAAAACGCGAGCTGTGTACTCTTATCGACGTCGGCATGGCGTTATACTGCTTGAGAACGAATGCTACCGCCCCGTGGCCATCACCGCGACCACTCCAGTGTGTGGAGTCCTTAAAATGAACTTGATAATATCTATTTGTCACTGTTCGAATTATGACTACAATGTTATTTGTATCGCATTACCAATACGACTTAGTCAAATTCAAGTCGCCCGAATATGATTATTCTTCTTCTTGTTATGTTAACACGACAATAACAAACGATTTCACAGTGATTGACGGCTGCCTGAAACCATTTTTTAAATTAGCGACGGTGTTGGGCGCCGATCACTTTTTTTTAAATCAAAGATTAAAAAGCGGTTTTTGTAACGCCGCTAATAACAGCACGGGCTGGAACAATGGAATAGATTACACGCTGACAGGAAAAGGCCGGAGATCTCAAGGTTCGAAAATAAATTGCAGCTGTAGGAAATGGGCCGTGTGTGCCACATGACCCATAAAAAATTTAAATATTAGTTTTTTTTTTTTTGCGCACGTCAGATCCACCAAGCATACATATATCCTCTGCATTTCAACATCGCGCTGATCCGCTTGGCTCTCGATTTTTTTTTTATTTTTGGCCCGCAACGTTTCCGACTTTTTCTATTCGGAGCCGCCAAGGTCGTGCAATTATTTTAACGACTGTCAGGCCTGTCAGTTAGCGGCTACGAGTATTAATTAATTTAAAAGGAGCTCTGCTTCGAGTAAGTTTCAGTTCGCTGGCGGCTTATGAAAGTGTTTTGTAAGTGAATGCTTGTTTAATTGCAAGGTTCGGCGGCGTTAATGTTCGCTTGATTGAGATTTGTGCTGTTTTTCGGTCCAATTACATTCCCGGGTGTGTTTCGAATAATGAAAGTTCGTTGCACAAATCAAAATTATCGGAACTCTGGAAGAACAGAAACTATAAGCTTAACGTGAGACTCAAAATTCACGTCGCACATAATTTTAAATAATGCTCCTAAAATATATTGTGGAATTGATAGTGTTTATTACAATGACAAACGACACATTTGGCGGAATGATGGGTAATCATGAAATGGCCTTCAACCCTTTTGCTATGGGTGACTTGTATAGTATTTTATATCGCCGGTAATCTCTCAAATTTAATTCAGTTTTCATTGGCATGACATGGGTAGAGGAATATCGCGATCAACAATTGCTACACAACCCGTCAGGATCTAAGTGCAAGGCTCTGAATCGCGTTGAGTGGGAGACAGTAACGCGTTCTTGAATTATTTGTGAGACAATCAGTAACATTGATATGCATATGCATATCAATTGATAGGGTCTTCAATACTTGAACAGAATTTGTTACGATTTCGTAACATTTCACGTCGATTACCGACCGAAAATTGAAGAGAGATGCATATTAACTGGAGATCATACTTGAAACGGATTGCAAGTTGTTACGAAACTAATTTACAGAATACCAATTTTGCAAGGTCACTTGAAACATAGCAATATCAAGTCCATATCAAAGTTACAGAATAGAAACCATGGTGCTGATAAAGAAGCATAATAATGCTGAAAAGAGAGAAAGAAAAAGAGAAGAAAGTTTATTTCTGTATTAATTTTACTTTAAAGTGGCTCCTATTGGCATTATAATCCGTCTAATTACAAAAAATGGATTCCCATCGACTTCTTTTCAACTACGGTTCGTGTATTGAATAAAACTCATTCACTATTTTTAAAACTATAGCTTCATATTGTGTAACCCCCGCATATTTTTATATTATTTTATTTATTTAATTTATTATATTTTATATTTAAAATACTGTAATTCTTTTGTATGAATTTAGTGTTTAAAGTAGGCTACTAATATTTATTAGATTTGTAAAGTTGCACGGACCGCAGGCATCGTGTGCGGCAATAGAAAGCTAGTACAGCGAAGCCAGACAATGGCGAAAATTCAAACATTAGGTTTCTCAGCACGGATTTTCCTGACACTTTTCCAGCACTTCTGGCATACACTTCTCTACGTTCCTACGAAATTTCAGGAAAATCCGGCACTTGGGGAAATTGTTATTTCACGGTTTTCAACGATCAGACGGAACCACCGCGAGTTCTTATACTATTCGAATCATGTCCTTCTCTTCTGTCGGTATAGCTTAAATACATGCGAATCAAACATTGGGAGCACCTTCAAATCGACTGTACCTGTACGGGGCCACGCCTCTTCGCAGAGCGGTGCGTGTTCGGCTCCGCAACCCCAGAAGCGGAGTTCCTGACGCAACTAGGCGGAATCCCTACAGACTCGAGGCGAGATACACGCGGACCCGAAGCTGAAGGCCCATCGTGATTGTAACATCAGAAGCGGAGTCCCGACAGACAGAAATTCGGATCTTTCACGAGAAAATTCGTATATAAGCTAAATCGATTCCTTTCTTCGGCAGTTCTGAACTGAACTAAAGGAAAGAGTAGGCAAATTGAGGCTTTTCCCAACTAACCTTAACCTCTTCTATCAGATTGCAGTACCAGCTACACGTCGCTCCGGCACTGCTACTGGAACTCTGTCGCTAACGGCCAGGACTTTTCCCTACCGTTCTAGCCGCACACTTTCGGAGACTTCACTGGAAACCTTAAATCACTTATCTTCCCTCCGGTTCGGCAATGTACTCGTAACCAGAAATTTTCACAATCAAACCAAAAAAATCTTAAATTCATGCTTCTGCACAACTTTTCAAACTTTTCTTTATAAATATTATTGTGAATCAAGCACTGGGAGCACCTTCAAATCGACTGTACTTGTACGGGGCCACGCCTCGTCGCAGAGCGGTGCAAGTTCGGCTCCACAACCCCAGAAGCGGAGTTCCTGACGCGACTAGGCGGAATCCCTACAGACTCGAGGCGAGATACACGCGGACCCGAAGCTGAAGGCCCATCGTGATTGTAAGATCAGAAACGGAGTCCCGACAGAGAGAAACTCGGATCTTTCACGAGAAAATTCGTATATAAGCTAAATCGATTCCTTTCTTCGGCAGTTCTGAACTAAACTAAAGGAAAGAGAAAGCAAATTGAGGCTTTTCCCAACTAACCTTAACCTCTTCTATCAGATTGCAGTACCAGCTACACGTCGCTCCGGCACTGCTACTGGAACTCTGTCGCTAACGGCCAGGACTTTTCCCTACCGTTCTAGCCGCACTCTTTCGGAGACTTCACTGGAAACCTTAAATCACTTCTCTTCCCTCCGGTTCGGCAATGTACTCGTAACCAGAAATTTTCACAATCAAACCAAAAAAATCTTAAATTCATGCTTCTGCACAACTTTTCAAACTTTTCTTTATAAATATTATTGTGAATCAAACACTGGGAGCACCTTCAAATCAACTGTACCTGTACGGGCCCACGCCTCTTTGCAGAGCGATGCGATTTCGGCTTTGCAATCCCAGAAGCGGTGTTCCTGACGCGACTAGGCGGACTCCCTACAGACTCGAGGCGAAATACATGCGGACCCGAAGTTGAAGGCCCATCGTGATTGTAACATCAGAAGCGGAATCCCGACAGAGAGAAACTCGGATTTTTCACGAGAAAATTCGTATATAAGCTGGATCGATTCCTTTCTTCTGCAATTCTAAACTGAACTAAACGAAAGAGTAAGCAAATTGAGGCTGTCCCCAACTAACCTTAACCTCTTCTATCAGATTCCAGTACCAACTGCGCATAGCTCCGGCACTTCTACTGGAACTCTGTCGCTGACGGCCAGGACTTCTCCCTGCCGTTCTAGCCGCACACTTTCGGAGACTTCACTGGACACCCTAAATCAATTAATTATCTTCGCTCCGGTTCGACAGTCTATTCGTAATCAGAAATTTTCACAATCAAACCGTTGCTACCTTTCTTACATTTATGCTTCTACACACCTTTTCTTTCTAAATATTATTGTAAATACATATTTTCTTGTCTTTTTGTAAATAACTTAACTTGGAATAAACCGTGTTCACTTCAACGAATTTAAAAAACCTGCTCCCCTATTACTCCTTTGTTGCCCGGCCAACGAGCAAACCGAGAATTCATCAACGCTGACAGCCACACATATCAACACCAAACGACAGCGAAGGACGACCAACACCGCCAGTAACAATTGATCTATATATTCAGATTTTGGATCGGGTGATGATATCGTTGGTTTCGAATTGCAGTACATTCAAGAGAATAGGAAGCCAGAACAACGAACAACAGCGAGTGGAACAAGTATATTACCAATAGTATTCGAATGTGTCTGGAAACAGTTGCAAAGCAGTAAAACATCTTATTTTAATGATAAAGCACCAACCCTTTAATCATAAGTTGGGTAGTGAGAAAAGGGCCCTTCTTAAATATTAGTGTTACCAACCTGTCCACGATGGGCGAAACCTTTATCAAATTCTCCAAAGAGTTCATGCAAGAGAAGCAGGAAGTGATAGAATTTTTAGAAAGTCGGGTAACAACCCCAACCGTAAGACACGAAAAATTCCTGATCAATCAAAAAGTTACCTCGGCAATTACAAGCTCGATCTTATCAAGGACAAAAGCAAAAATCAAAAGGAAGAACTTAAGATCACTTCAGCCGCCAAAAATGTCAAAACCATTTCAGCCTATTGTAAACAACAGATTTTTTGTTCTGTCTAAAGATGAAAACATATACGATGTTGCCTCCGAAATTATCGCCAGATTATTATCATCATATTATCCACCACTGGAAGAAACAAAAAAAAAACGAGCAAAGCACATCCTGTAACCCAAACAATCCGCAGAAAATGGCCAAGAAATGTCTAAATAACAATCCTCCAAATTGTCCTCAGAAACAAAAATCAGAACACAAACCACGAACAGACCAAAAACCAAAAATTCCACCAGTAGCGCTAAAAGATAAAAACATGTGGACAAAGTTAACAAACAGAATTGAAGAAAAAAGTTGAATTATACTCACGCGAAAAACATAACCGATGATATAAAATTCCAAACGAAAACAACAGATAGTAAATGGCACAGGAACAGGAGTCTAGTTCCAATTACTAGACAAAAAGCAGTTAACCTGGTGCCAAGAGGCGTACCAGAAAAAAATGCCAACTGAGGGAGTCAAAGAAGACCTTATTAAACAAAGGTTTCAATGCCCAAAAACGTTTTCTGAAGTTACCAATGCCATTGGTCCTCTGACTAGTTCGAAAAGTAATAATAACAGTGGAAACCCCGAAAGCACAAGTTGGTACGAGCCAGTGTCAACTGCTAGTTCTTCGCACACCCTCAAGGTACATCCCACATTCTCCCTAGATATGTCAAATGCGGAAAATGACACCACACTTCGGAGTATGGCAAACCAAAAGATAAACCGTCCAGATGTGCAAATTGCCAAGGGCTCTACCCACCCAGCTAAAGGAGATGCTCAAGACTCCTAAAACTCTACTCAGAATCACGCAACTAAATCTAGTCGAACATCTCATATTCAACAGCCAAGATGGCCGAAAAAAAAACCGCTATGAAGACCAAATAATTGGTAACCCTAAGAACATATAAAAACACTCATTCAAATTAAAGAGAAAGTAATCGATTATAAGCTATAAGCTATTCTGCGACACCAAGGAACGCCAACACGGATTATAAAACCAGAAAGAATCATCACAAGTAGCAAGAAGGAAAACGGAATTTAATGTGATGCATACCTACAATGAAAACCAAAAATAATGTTTCTAACTTTGATAAATATGTCAATTTTTTATTTTAAGAAGTTACGAGTAGTTTATTAATATGGACATAGAATTTTTGCAAAAAGGGCGGAAGTTTTGTATTTCTATCTTTGAAATACGTCTTTTACCTTTTATAATCTGTAAAATGGAAAGAGAAGCGTAGATATTCGAATATTTTTTTATGTGGAGTGTCGCCTCTTGGTTTTTGTCTTTGTTCTGGTGAGGTAATGTTTATGTTTCAGTGTTAAGTTGTTTTAGCTCTGTGTTTCCTGATTTCTCCATTTAACACATTAACGTTGTTTAAATATGAGTCGATTATCTTTGTTGGCAAGTTTTTTAGCTTGAAAGATCTATAATTCCAACTCGTACCGAATTTATAATTTTTCACGAAGAAGTCGTTAATAGTGAAAGGTTCTCACTGCTCAGTATCCGATTAAACCAGCAATTTATTAACTACTAGTTAAGTATCAAACCACACAGTTAAACTGCGTTGTACATCTTAATTCATAGTTAAACTACGTTTTACCTCTTAACAAACAAAAAGAGAATAAAATTCTAGTTAACGTTAAACATAGTTTAAACCTTCAGTAAGCAACTCAGCCTTAAGAGTTGTTTCTGACATCGAATGTAATGCATGAATGTTTCAAATTACTTCCTTAAACAATTCTTATTTGTTAAGATGTTTTACTACTACCATTAAGAACTAATTGTCACACTTTCAAAGTTTATAATAATAATTAGTTTATTTACCCTTAAAACAGGCGTAATTTTAGCAATTGTTTATTTCGAGCGCCAAAAGGTTTAATCTGTAAGTTGCTCACTGAAAGTTTAAACTGTGTTTAACGTTAACTAGAGTTTTATTATTTTTTGGTTATTCATTGTGTATGTAAAACGTAGTTCAACTGTGAATTAAGATGTAAAACGAAGTTTAATTATGAAAGAAAACTGTGGTTTGATAATTTACCAGCAGTTAATAAATTGCCGATTTAATCGGACACAGCAACTCAGCCTGAGTGTTTAACCCAGCGAATTCTAAACTGGAAGGCGCGGGCAGGTACAAAAGGAGACACAGAAGAATTTTAGAGAAATACAATTTTCATGACAAAATATAAATTAATAACAAAATATGTTCTTATAAATAAACTTCTGTATTATTTTTTGAAATAATGTGGAGGCGCCAAGGTTACTTTAATTAAAGGGAAGCGTAGTGACATAAAGTTTGGAACTCGCTGGTTTAATGTGAACTATAATAGATATGAACAGATAAAATAGCGACATCTTACTATCGCTTTCTGACCATAGATTGCAGTAGGATAGACAAATTGAAGCGGGATTTGCTCCTAATAAGTCCCCCATGCAAGGCGGTCATGCTTGCTGTCAAAGCTTAATGAAAGTTTTTAGAAAAATTTTGTGCAAATCGTTCTTGATTGCAGTGAAAACCTGTCTCTGTTGAAGAAACCCCAAGCAGGGCTGAAACAGCTGCACAGAGGCTGCTCGAGGTTTTCACTGCAATCAAGAACGATTTGCACACATTTTTTATAATAGATATGTTTAAAAACATAAATAATTTAGGTTTTAGCAAGGTTTTAATTTCAAGGTTACTGTGTAATTTTTAAATGTTAATGTTATTTCGTTTTAATCCATTATTACATTTTTAATGTTATTCCCGAGAGTTAAAACCATTAAAAACTAAGCATCTTTTTCATTCTGGTATCAGTGAATCGCTTATTTTTAACGGATTTTATTTATTTATTTTGATTGTAAATTTGATATCACTTTTGTTACAAAGTGAGGGATAGACTAGCTTCACTCTTAGTTTTTAATAAATTTGTATTTAAATTTGTTATCGTATTAAATAGTCCTAACGTAAAAATCTTATTTTTATTAATTGCAGAAGCGATTAAAAAAAACAATCGGGTTAGCGAAACGTCAAGGTAAATAAAAATTATATTTGCAGCATGTTTCTAGAGGCTTTTATCATTTCTGTAATAATTTTAACTTTAATACTTTATTGTAAAATAAATAATTTGCGAAATCTCTTACTAAACAAATTCTACAATTATTGATAAAAAATTGGTTTCCAGAAAATATTAAGGTTAACCACAAACGATTAATCACTCAGCTTTTCTTTCCTTTTAAAGTTAAAATTCAAACACAAGTGAAGTTGTGTAAACGTATAAGGAGTTAAGACTGAACATTCTCAAAATTAAAATAATGGGTAATTAGATACGTGCATCAAAGTCATACAGAGAAATGTCTCCAAAAGAAAAAAAAAATGATAAATCTTGTATATAAAAAAGATAAACGTTACACACTAGGAAAAAAATTTAAGTGAGTGTATTCTCTTTTTTTAAAGCGTCGTCTTAATTAAATGAGCTGCTTTGAACGTCAAAGTGAAACAAGTTACGACAAAACTGATGATACTTTGTTCTTTTCCTGCGACGACTACTTCTGTCACCGTTAACACTTAATAACTCATTCCCTTTTGCCAGAGTTGAGAGTTGTTAAATATAGACAGCCAACGCGTATTAAGAAAAAAACAGAGGCCCCTGCAAGTATTAACCAATTAAAGAAAGAAAACAGAAAATGTTAAAATAAAATTTTATTCATATTTGAGATCTGAAAACAGAAGTTTAGTATTATTTATTGTCCTTTTTCAATTGTTACCTATTCCTGATTTAACTGTCTTTTCGTTAACTATTAACTTCCATTTAGTTTTAAGTTGCTGCTAGTCGTCTCTTTCGTTTTTCCTTCTTTCCAGCTAATAAATTTTTGTATATTTCAAGCATGTAGTAATAAAAGAAGAGAGAGACTTAACCGTTAAAACTGGTAGCTATAAATACACCAAAAGTAAAAAAAAACATTTTATAAATTGTCACAGAAACGCTGCTAGGCCTGAGGAAAAATATTACTTAAGCCGTAAACTGTAGGAGGACGATAATGATATCTAGGCTCCTGTAAAGTGATGTCCCGACCCCTGTGAATCAGGTACTTGGGTAATGTCACCCCGTATTCCTTCCCCCTTTCGATGCCACTGGTCACAATGTTTACTATATTTTTTATAACCAAGGTCATGTTTGAAGGTTTGTGGTTGTAATTTTCAGATATAAATTGATTTAAGAAGTAAGAATAATAAAATACAGTAAACAATCACAAGTGTTAATATATGCAATTTAATAACGCCTAATTAAATTGGTAACCATACATACGATAAAAAAAAGAAGTTGAAATAAAAAATATTTCCGTCAGTTTTATATTTTGCACTTTAAAGTTAAATTAAACGAATCTGACGTAATTTGGAGGCTTTACTGCGAACAGAGAATTTGAACAGGTTATGGGCCCAGACTGGAATAAAGTGCAAGATTAAGAAAACTGGTCTTGTGGGCTTCATAATAAATTGATTGAGCATGACAGCGGAATTAGAAAAATATCGTATTCGAAATTTCGAATCGAGACATTACTTGATGAATTGGATTTGTTGAATTTTGTGAAGAAGCCATTTACGGAAATGGTGGAAATAGTCGCAACGGATACAGCTCAGCAAAAGGCCAAAAAGGAAGAAAAGCTGAATAACTTGCGGAAGCTTGATCGTAAGTGCATGTCCCAAATTATTCAAAGAATATCCGATAGCCATTTGGAATATGCCAAAGACAAAGAGACAGCCTATCATCTTTGGTCTTCTCTTGCGGCTGCATTTGAGCGAAAAGCTATGGCAAATCAATTATTATTACGCAAAACACTACTGACAATGAAATTTCACATTAAAAATGACACCTTAGGTGATCACTTTTTGAAGTTTGATAAATTAATTCGAGAATTGCGTGCAACTGGAGCTAATTTGGAGGAAATCGATGTTGTCTGTAACTTGCTATTAACAATGCCTACAGAATTTGAAGTAGTTGTTACGGCTCTTGAAACGTTGTCAGTAGATCATCTAACACTGAGTTTTGTCAAAAATAGACTGTTGGATGAGGAAATGAAACGTAAGAATTTAGGCGAACAAAATCAGATTAATTTGCAATCTTCCTCTGTATTTTCTTCGCAAACATCATAAAATATCAGGATCCACAAAAGGTGGAAATAAAAGCAAATTTCCATTCAAATGTTACAGATGTGGAAAAAATGGACATATGAGTTCACAACGTAAAGTTAATTTGACAAAAACTAAGAATGTAGGAAACAGTAATGTAGCACCGACAGCAGAAACGACCCCTCAAAATGTTTGCTTTTCAGCTTTTGTTGGAGAGAGCACGAACACATATAATCTGGTTTTTAGATTCTGGTGCAACTGAAAATTTGGTCAGCAAGAATGTTCGACTGGAAAATACAAAAATTTTACAACATCCGTTAAAAATAAGAGTTGCTAAAACCGGAGTATTTCTGGAAACCAAAATAATGGGAGAAATAAATGTTACAAGCATTATTAATGGAAAAACAACATTTATTACAATAAAAGATGTTCTACTAGTACCTGAATTACAGTATAATTTACTCTCGGTTAGGAAATTAGAGATGAATGGTCTTCGAGTGATTTTTGAAGACGGAAAAGGAATTATTAAAGATGCAAATAAAGTCGTTGCTATAGCACAAAGGAATGACGGACAACTTTATGCTTTGAAGTTTTTTCAAGAAACGGCTCTACTCAGTTCAAGCATAACAGGCAATGCGGAATTATGGCATTATAGGTTGGGGCATTTAAACTACGACGGAATCAAAAGGCTCAAGTCACAAGTTGATGGAATGAGTACAGGTATTGCAAAACAATTGCCAAAAGTATGTACTGATTGCATTGAAGGTAAGCAGACACAATTACCCTACAAAAGATCACAAATACGTTCGAAAAGACCTCTTGAGCTAATTCATAGCGATTTAATTGGTCCTATTAGTCCCACCTCATACGATAACAAAAAATACGTGCTAACCTTCATAGATGATTTTACGCATTTTACTTCTACTTTTACGTTAAACGATAAAACAGAAGTTTTACGATATTTTAAACTTTTTTCTCAAACTGCTACAGCTCAATTTAATTAAAAAATATCAAGATTTCGATATGATAATGGGCGGGAATATATTTCTAATGAAATAAGGGAATATTTTGAGAACGAAGGAATAAAATTTCAATTTACAATTAGATACACACCGCAGCAAAATGGGATAGCTGAGCGCATGAACAGATCTATTCTTTAAAGAGCTCGTTCTATGATTCTAGGCTGCAAGCTGGGAAAGAGTTTCTACTAATCCCCAAGGAACTCAGAAAAAGTAAATTTGATTCGAAGTCTAAGTTATGTTATCTTGTAGGATATTGTCCCAATGGATACAAACTTTGGTGTCCGGAAGAAAAGAAAATTCTTTTCAGAAAGAATGTAATTTTTCTGGAGGAAAAATTTAGTAAAGAAGAATTGTCTACAGAGACAAAGCAGAAAGAAAAATATGCAACAGATGATAAACTGGAAGGAATGAACAAAGAAGGTGAAGAATTTTTCACGAAAGAAAACAAAGAAAGTGTTCGACGTAGTGGCAGAAATCGAAAAAGACCAGAATATTTGGAAGATTATGCTATATTGGCTCTGAATGCTGAAACGTTCGTAAATGATGTACCGGAAAGCTTTGAAGACATAGAAATGAGAAGCGACAAAATAGAGTGGAAAAGAGCGGTAAAAGAAGAATTAAAGGCTCTCGAAGAAAATAACACTTGGACTTTAACTACATTACCACCTGGAAAGAAATTTATAAATAATAAATGGGTTTTTAAATTAAAACGAGATGAAACGGGGAATGTAGAAAAATTTAAAGCAAGATTAGTGATAAAAGGTTGTAGCCAGCGGAAAAGATATGATTTTGAAGAAACTTATGCTCCTGTTGCACGTCTGACCACACTTAGAACATTACTGTCGCTAGCTGCCAAAGAAAATTTGCAATTACAGTAAATGGATGTGAAAAATGCTTTTCTTCACGGAACTTTGAAAGAAGAAATTTACATGACGGTACCTAAAGGAGTCGAATATATAGAAGGACAAGTGTGCAAGTTAAATAGAACGTTATATGGGTTAAAACAAGCACCAAGAGCTTGGAATGAAGTATTTGATACTTACACAAAGGAAATTGGATTGCTTCAATCGGACATTGATAAATGTTTATACATTTATAAGTCTGAAAATACGAAACTTTACCTGTTAGTGTACGTCGATGACATATTGCTAATAGGAAATGATAAAGATAAAATCGAAGAAGTTAAAACGCAACTAAAGAGAAAATTTCCAATGAAAGATTTAGGGGAACCAAAATCATTTTTGGGAATTAACATCTGCAGAAAAGAAAATGAGATATTTCTCAGTCAGCCTATTTATCTCCAAAATTTGCTGAAAAGGTTTAACATGGAAGAATGTAAACCAAGCTCTACACCTATAGAAACTAAGCCTGAAGCAGGAAGGACATCAGAAGATGAAAATGAAAATTTGGATCAACCCTATCGAGAGTTGATAGGTTGTCTTGTGTATGCCATGGTAACAACCCGACCAGATATTAGCGCAGCTATCAATTATTACAGCAGATTTCAAAATAATTGGACGCAAGTTGAATGGAAAGGTTTGAAGAGAATTTTAAGGTATATTAAGGGAACATTGGACCTAGGACTTGTTTATCGACAAAAGCAAGAAGATAGCTTGGTGGGTTACGCCGATGCAAATTGGGGAAGTGAAGAAGATAGAAAATCTACATCCGGATATTTATTGAAAGTTTTTGGAAACACAGTTTGTTGGTCTACGAAACGACAAACGAGTGTTGCTTTATCTTCTACCGAAGCAGAGTATATTGCTTTGGCAGTGGCCGCTACTGAACTATTGTGGATAAAAAATCTACTCGACGAACTCGGAAATTATGTCCATCTGCCAGTAAAGATGTTTGAAGACAATCAAGCTTGCATTCACGTACTTCAGCGTTGGGAACACAAGCGTCTCAAACATATTGAAATCAAATATAATTTCATTCGAGATCTCTACGCTAAGAAGATCTTAAACGTCCAATATGTCAAGACTGAAGATCAAATAGTGGACATCCTGACGAAAGGTTTGCCAAGATGTCAATTTGAAAAACTACGCCTGCAGTTGGAACTCGACAGACATTTTTGAATAATTTTTATTGTTTCTGTAAACATTAATTTTATGTATGGTTATTAAATTGAGGAGGGGTGTTAATATATGCAATTTAATAACGCCTAATTAAATTAGTAACCATACATACGCATGTTGATAAAAAAAAAGTTGAAATAAAAAATATTTCCGTCAGTTTTATATTTTGCACTTTAAAGTTAAATTAAACGAATCTGAAGTAATTTGGAGGCTTTACTGCGAACAGAGAATTTGAACAACAAGAAACGAATAAGCTAATGTACGGCGTTGTATGGAAGTTATTATTGACATCGCAGCAAAAAATTGATAACATAATTGATACGAGCGATTTGATAGTGTTTCATTCCGGAAATGATATCCATAACACTGGTCAACAAAAAATATATTTATTTGGTTCAGACCATCATTCTTTTATTTGTCATCCATAAAAAAAATTAAAAAGTTGTATTCACTCCGTCAAAGTTTCCTTTGTAGTCTCGAGAAAATATTAGCGATTCCACAATTGTAAGGCGGCTTGTTCACGACAAGAATATTTGGCCGTCCGACGTCCCGTCAAATTTACCGGATTAGTAGTAATACATTAGATTATATTCACCTTTGTCCACGTGTTCTGAAAATTTACCGTGCCGGCTCGTGGACAAACCAGTATATAATCTAATGTATTACTACCAATCCGGTAAATCTGCCGGAACGACGGACGGCGAAAATTCTTGTCGTGGACAAGCCGCCTAACGGTCGCGTAAACTATTATGTACTAAGGTATTTATATTTTAAAGCAAACCCGGGGATAAAAGCACGAATAGAGGGAGTAAGTAGTATCTCCTTAGTAAAAATGTTGAGTTGAGAGTTGTTAAATATAGACAGCCATCGCGTATTAAGTAAAAACCCAAAGGCCCATGCAAATATTAACCAATTAAAGAAAGAAAACAGAAAATGTAAAAATAAAATTTTATTCATATTTGAGATCTGAAAACAGAAGTAAAAAATGGATAGATTAAGAAACTATTGTGAACTAACTCATAATAGAAAAGTTTCGTGTGTCGTAAGTAGAAAACGGAATCTTGTACATGAGACAGGTGGAAAGGAGCCGTAGGAAATAGCGATCATGCGTTTTCGCGTTCTGTTTTAGGCTTTGATGTGAATACTCAGTCTTCAATTCATCATAGTGATGGGCGATATCGTGACATCATCAAGATACTGATATCACCATATCGCCCGTCACTAACTACGATGAACTGAAGGCTGAGCCTTCACATCAAGGCAGAACGCGAACGTACGTGATCGCCAACTCCGACGGCTCCCTTCTACCTATTTCACGTACGAGGTATAGTTCTCTAATCATAAGCTGTTTGAGATTAAACGTCAGCTGATATTTCGTACAACGGGGATATACTCCGTCATATTTCTCTAAAAAGCGTTTATTTTTAAGCGGAGAGATGGAAGAAACGGATTTTTTGCGCTGTGTGTAGAACCTTGTCAGCACGGGAAAGAATTCGCGCCACTTGTTCCGCGAACAGTACGAAAATTTAGTACTGGGTTATACCAACCTCGTCTATAATAATTTCTGGGAAATGCAAATGCCTGCATTAGACTCATTTCCTTCCCTTGCCACTCAATAACAATGCAATGCATTGGAGCTGCAGAAAGGTGGCTGAAGTAAATAGTACATTCGATGTAAAAGGCGTCCAACACAAAGTGACTTTTTCTCTACTTATCAGTAAGCGCTTGCGCCGCAAATTAATTAAACGTGGATAACAGTTTAGGCACGTCATCTTGCGGCCTACTTTTCGACCTAAAATGGTGTCAGGCTGACAGATAGCAACCTTTGCTGAAGAGGTCCCAAATAGGGCCGAAAGAGGTGCACAGGGGAAGCGCAAGAGGTCCATTGCAATCGAATCTGAGTTGCAACTGTTTTTTTTAATAAGACAGGCTTTTTGTGATTTTTAAGTCTAAAGAAGAGAAGCAAATTCTAAGTTCTAAAAGTTTAAAATTCCAGACTTCTGAGTATATGAGATGATAAATAACTTTGAAACCATTGAATCGATTTGTAAGTTAATATTTTCCAGGAAATTTTGGAAAACTTATTCTTTGACCTTAACTTTGGAATTCTAATCTTTAATTTCTGATTTATATTTTCTTATCAAGCTAAATTTTCCTTCCCATATAAATATACCTACATCTGAAAAAAAAATGCAGTATACACTATAGTGTACCATCATTTTTATTAGTAATTTCAGATTTTATAGTTGACTGGCCTAATTTGATACTATTGTTCACAGTAATTTCTCACTAAGTTACTAGATTAGAAAGAATGAAACTAAAAAAAAACAAAAAAAGAAAGAATTTGACAGATTGTTTCAGAACGCTATCAAGTAATAGGTGCTTTCTTTTGCTCACAAAAACGTGGTCCAAACGCCTTTAGTTTCAAAGACAGACGTTTTTTTTTTTTGCAAAATGATTAATCCTCACTTTCCTCTTCGAATCAAACCATTTTTATGTTTCGTTTCGACTGAATTGCAGTTATGTGCAAGCGAACTGTCAATCAGTAATTCAAATCTGAGGTGTTTTGTAAAAAAAACTACAGAATTCAAATTCAATCTATTCGAAACCAGATTCAAACTTTTAAGTAAAAGAGAGCAGCTATTATAAACGCCAATCAAATCTAGGGACCCTAGTGTATAATATTCAAATGTAATACGATGAGTAGTCAAGGATACCCCAGTTATTTTTGTGGTGATGCTACCAATGTCAACGGCGCTGGGATATGAATTTGACTAGAGACCCTCTAGTTAGAATCTGGCAGAATCGGCCATCTTTCAGCAAGAAAATTCCCGTCAGTGTTAAGTTGACAATATTACCTAACCTTACTTGTTTATTTTTAATGTCAAATTCAAGTGTTGGTGCCAAACTGCACTTCCGTTCTTTCTTATGATTGGCTGAAGTAAATTTTGCTGAAATATGGCGGAACCAATTAAAAATGCATGCCATTCTACCAGACTCTTACTAGAGGGTCTCTAAATATGATAAGTGCGCAGTACGAGTCAAAATCGACAGCGCCGTTGAATACGAATTCTATTCAGAGGACTATTTAATGAATCAAATCCTTCAATTCCGTTTTATCCAAATTAAATAAACATTTTAAGTTGTTGAAAATTATCACTTACACTACTAGTACAATATTCGCTATAATTTGTACGAATACAATTACCGCTGCATTTTTTTTGTAACCATGGAAATGATTAAAATTAAGTTTTTTCGTTGGTTAACGAACATGAAATGACAGATGAATTAAATATTCATAGAAAATAAATGCACACAGTTGCGGTGAAAAAGAAGGATAGTAATTCACATAATTATATAAAAAGGACGAGTATGCAACAATTTTCGCACGCCGAGAGCGAAACCGCAGTAACATTTGCATTCGATGCGCAAACCAAACAAACGTCCTTATCCTGTTTTGCAAGGCTTTAGTAAATATAACGGGGCAATAAAATCTGCGGATTTACGATTATTTCCACACGTTTTCTTGAACGACGCCTCGCGAAGTGCACGTAACGTCTCCTCTAAGGCTGCCCCCACACTGAGGAAGCGAAAATGACTTTCTACAAAACATTTTTGACTAAGTTTCTTAGAAATTGTTTTTGTTTCAATACTTTAAATAAGACCAACCACACACTAATACATCAAACCGAAAAACAGCTTAAAACACACCGAAACAGTTGCACGTTTTTACCGATAGCTTTTTGATATACGTACGTTTCGTTTGTTACATCAAAAAAAGAGACCTTTTTTTGTAATCAATACGATAAAGCGAATAAAACGTGCTCTTTAATTTATGTATTAGAGTTAAAATGTTTTTAGGGAACGTTTTTGTCTGTTTTGTAATGCAAGTAAAACGTCTTTTCGAAAATATTCAACGTTTCATCAGTTGTGAGGGCAGCCTTAATGTGTTACTAGCCAAGGCAGATTATTATTATATTACGTTAAGAGTTTACGAAGCAGAATCTAAAAGAACTTACAATCGAAATGTCTGTTCTTTCAATTGATGCGCATAATTTCATTTAACGTACCTAGTTAAAGTTAATTGCCGTATAAGTTGTTCAAGAAAGACAGGAAGATCTTCAAAATGTTTATGAAAGAGTGTTTTCTCATGTGTCCTATATTCAGATGTACGGTTGCGACTAAAAAATTTAGACCTTTTTCTGAAAATAGCGATTTTTCGTAAATTTTGTGTGTTCTATTTCTTCCTTCCTTGAAATTTTGATTTTGTAACTAAAAAATGAGAACCAGCTTTTATAGTTCCTAATTGTAACTGTTACTTTAAACAACACATTAACACAAATGTAATCATATTATACAGGGTCTCCCAAGTTGAGTGGCCTATTAAAGGTTTTCGAGGAAAGCAACATACAAACATTCTGAAAGTTAACACACTGCCCTAGAAGGAAGCGATTTTTCAGACTAAAATATTTTCACTTTTATGTCACTTCCGGTTATACGGGAAGTCGCCATAACTTTCTTATTTTAAATGGAATACTATATTTTTTATTGCAAATCCCGATTCTACACATTATTCTAAGCAAAAATTGTTAAGGGTTTCCTATACTTAAATGTAACGGTTTTTGAGATATCTTCAAATTTCTGAAAAGAATTATTTGGGGGCCTTTCATTTAAGGGGATGTATATGTACGACACTTTCAATTTTCAAGATTCAAGTTGCCTGTTGTTTGAAAGAATAATGATCAGCCTTCAAATCATATCCTAGTTATCATTGAAAACTTCACAGGGTGATCAAAATATGGTATCGAAGCTTGTTCTGTTCAACTGCCCAAAACTCAGTTTTCGTAAATGGAACAGCTTGTATATTTTTGCAACATTTTTGCAGAATTAAATTCTATATCGATTATTAGTATCATTCCCTATACCTATTTCCATTATTGCTTATTCTTAATTCATTTTTGTACCATAATATTATAATAATGATAATAAATAACTGCTTCTTGTTCTTCGGATAAGTCTATTTTTCAAGTATTTAACATATCTTCAAGTACTTATAAACTTTGACAGGAGAACGTTAGTAATGAAAGCCCAATTCAACTGGTAAAATATTTGCTTGTCCCAGTATTTCTTGGCCATAATTGTACCATCATAATCAGAAAAACCGACTACAATCAAAATAGTCGTGTTGGAAGCTTGCTTTAAAATGAACTTTGGTCATTTTGGTAGGTTTTCATGATTACGAATTTGCAACTTAGCATCGGTGGTACCCTTAGGGCCAGTTGTACCAAGGGAACTCAAGGGGACGTTCAACTGAACCAGGTTCAAAGTGAACAAAATCAAATCACTTTGAACCTGGTTCAGTTGAACGTCTTCTTGAACCGCATTGGTACAACTGACCTTTAGGAACATTTTAAGAAGCTGCAATTTCGACAATGTTCGGTAGAGCTGAGTGCAACGTTATGCAAGTATTATATCATAAGGCATTGTTTGCATGGGCGTAACTAAGGTGGGACAAATGGGGCAATTGCCCACCTCTAGCTCATGGAACGGTAAGAAACTATTTCGATTCTCTGACTGTAGATACCTTGTCAAATAAAAAAAAAGTTAGGTTGTTGACTAGAAGACGAAATAAAAGCTAAAACAAATGGATACAATTGAAGAAGATAAGAAAAATCAGGTGATGGTGGAAAAGACACGGAAAGGAAAGTGCAAAAGTAAGGAGGTAAGAAAAGAAAGTCGAGACAAGACAAAAGAAGATCAAAAATTAATACAGGGAATCGGGAATCGCGTAGTATCGCGCCGAATGTTCTAACCACTGAGTAAAACACTCAGCGCGATACTGAGAGACCTATGTTCAAATTCCAAAGGTGACAGAATTTTTCTGTCTTCCAGTTAGTGTTTCCTTCCTTATATTAATTTACTTAATTAAGCACTAACATATCCTTTTTAAATTTAAAATTTGAAAGAACAACAATCGAAAATAACAGTTTTAAAAATGCAGAAGAAAAACGATGGTAGCAAGAAGAAATCGAGAAGGAAAAAGATGTTCGAAAGAAAATATGCAATCCAAGAGCAAAGACAATAGAAATGCTCTTGTAACACTTGTTCTGAAAACAATTCTTAAAAGTGGAAGAGGTTTAAACAAGATACTAAAAATGATGTTGCAGTGGCATTTTCTTCAAGAAACGAAATTCTAGAAATTCTTCCGTTTGTATTCAATTTGGCTAACTCGTTCTTAGAGTTAAACAAGTTATTGGATTACTTGGGCTTCTTTTTAATTAATTTTTAACATTTTCTAATTATTTTTTTTATTTCTTTAAAATTTTTAATGTTTATTTTTTGTTTCGCTTTTTAATAATTTTTTACATTTTAATTTTTTATAAAAATCTTTTCTTCGGTAAGGTTCAATTTATTTGGGTTGGGTTGACCTCGAACTTTTTTTTACATTTTATTTTCCGTTATTTCTCCTAATTTTTTAATAAAGTTTAACATTTCGTATTTTAATCTTCTAGTTTTCTCGAATTTTCTTAAATACTTTAATATTTTTGTTTAGAGTTTTAATAATTTCTTGGCATTTCTATCTCTTGTAAAATACTTTTCTTGGATTGGATTTACTCACATTCAATTTAGCAGTAGGACTGGCTGAACCTTGAAACGTTTTTAATTTTATGTTTAAAAGAATTGGGATTTCTTTGGAATTAGTTCAGTAGGGTTTGGTTGGCTTAGCTTCGGTTTAGTTAGGTTGGGTCCGGTTAATTTCGATTTAGTTCGGTTGACCTTGAAATATTGTTTTAATTTCTAAAGATATTGTGTTTAAATTTTCTGATTTTAAATTTTTGTATTTGTTTATTTTTAATTTATCAGATTTCTTGTTTCAATCTCCTACAGTTTAATTTTCGATTCTTGGTAATTTCTTACGTTTTTTATTTATTGGAAAATTCTTGGGTTGGCTTCACTTAGGTTCAGTTGGTTTGATTTAATTTTACCCTCCCCTAAACAAGATCCTGGCTACGTCTATGATTGTTTATGACCTTAGTGTGACTCATTCGCAGTACGGTCTCTAAATTTGATTGATTTGATAGGATTCGGAAACAAACTGTCATTTTTGTTAGTAATATCAGATTTTATGGTTGGCTAACCTGATCAGATATTATTATTCACAGTAATTTTTCACTAAGTTACTAGATTAGATAGCATAAAACATGGGATTGCTATTTCATAAACGATACAGAGCTGGAAAAACAGTCGAATTTGACAGATTATTTCCGAACCTTATCAAGTAAGATAAACGTCAATCAAATCTAGGGACCCTTACACTCGTATTCATAAACCAAACTTAGGCTACGCGTTCGTTTACAATTCGCTATATTTCATAAACGGTATGTATTTCCCATATTGTTGGAGAGTAATTCACAAAATATTCCTAAACCCTCACTGATTATGCGCCAAAAATGCGGGAAATATATTCAGTTTATGAAATATAGCGAATTTTAAGCGGACGCATAGCGTAAGTTTGGTTTATGAATACCGGTCTTCTTCGCAGTACTGTTTAAGTGTGTACTCAGCTTTAACAATGTATTTAAATATTGCAACTCAAATCTTATCCTGTTTGGCGTATTACATAAAATACGAACAACTTCTGAAATGTTTGAAATTTATACTTACGCATCGATCATCATAGAAATCCAAGGATAATTTCTTCGGTTTTATAACATACTTGCAGGAGTTTTTTTTTCTCCCTGCGGCGGTTGTTTACTGATTCCTTGGATAAGTGCATATCTATTATATTAATAAACTCGGTTTCTTTTCCATATTTTACGAAGCGTGCGCAATAAATTATCTACCGTAATTACGCTTAATTAAGTTTCGCCGTTTTTCAAGCAACCTTCGGGGCCTCCGGCGAACGTGTCTTCTTCGTTAAGCAAACAAAACTTTGCTTTTTCTTTTACCGAGCAAAAACCTGTTGTATGGTTCCACTGGTGGGTGCCATGGTCAAAGTGCATTATTTTTGACCGGACCCCGTTCACTCCAGTAATCTAATTGTTTTTGCAGAGCCAACTGTGAAGCAATTAACGAAAAAAAAAAGAATGTTGGCCTTGAATGCAAATCTAGATGAGACCCGCGAGAGACTGCCTTTTTTATGGTCGGTGTGTTTTTGCTGTTTTTATTGTCGGTGGCAAGGCTTTTAGAGCAATTAATTTTATGGCAATCATCGTTAATTAATTGCGTTTGGCCTCCCGGCTAATAATTTCCGAGATGAAGTTGCCGCCGAAAATTCGCATCTGCGTAAATAAGTTTTTGTTTATTTTCGCTTCTAAATGTGAAAAAAAATTAAACGCGTATTTTTGCTGCGGGCTTGTTGATGCTGCGATATTTTAAGTAGATGGGACGTTAGGCGAATTTATTTATTACGGAGCTTTCGGGTTTCGTGTCCACCTACGCCTTCTATTTTTTACTATTTCTGTATTTCACTACTAAATCCCTACGATATCTCTTGTATGATTTCAAAAATTGCCCATCTGTTGAATGTATTAACACTAGTCAAACTAAAACACTAAAAGAATCCATTTCACAGATTGCGGTGGAAATTAATTAATAAATTAGATAAATTAAACTTTTACCCTAAAATTATGTTAGAAAACTTGCTATAGGAATATAATGCGACATTTTATAAAAAGACATGACCTACTGCAAAACGTTATACAGTACATCAATTATCATCTGGTTATGAGCTTCGCAAAATTACGACACGGATAGAGAGTAGCAAGAAAAGTGCGCAGCTATGCGCGGAAACCCTAGCTCGAGCGGAGATGTAGGTCATGGATCAATCTTCTGCGATAATTGTTTAAGGAACGTTATTATAAAGCCATTTAAGTGAAGGTTGGATTTAACCTTCGGTTAGGCATATACGTTTATACCTTGTTCAACCAAGGGTTGAGTTCAACCTTCGGTCTACTGGCTTTATAATACCGGATCTAAGGGCGTTAGAGATAAATTGTCAACCGGGGTTCCTTGTCAATCCAAAGGGCTTATCTCTATGAATGAACCGCCTCGCTTATGTGTCTTTTCTTTTACTAATACGCAAGAAGATAATGGGCCGCATAAATTCACCAAAGAAACTAAAATACTGGCAATCTATTGCTCTCAAAACAAGTAAAGTATGGCTAAAATTTAGTTATTTATGTTATTTATGTTGAGGGGCGGTAAAACTTGAGGGACCAACAAAAGCCAAGGGGCGTTAAAAGCCTGGAAGAGAGACAAAAAAACGAGATATTAACGATGGCTGAATTTTAATAAATTGCGCAGTTGCCTTGACTCCTTAATAATGCACCAGCGTCACAAGTACGGTTTCTAAAGCTGTCAAAGCCGTATTCGAGTTATGTCCACTCGGACAAATAATTCTCCAAACTTAAAGTAATCAAACGAAACTAAAACACAACCGCACTCTTTGACAGTTTGCCCAAGTAATGTAGGAGGATGCTGTAAATTAAAAAAATATTTCCAGGAAGAATACGCATATCTACGAGTTAGGAACTTGAGATCCCTAGAGTAAAGAAGTAATAGATAGTTTAAGCTTCACAGAACAGAGTATGAGAGAGATCTATCATGTGTGAAAGTAACGATGTTGCAAAAGCAACTGTAATCCAAAATCGTATTTTTACTCAAATTAGTATTCACTAGATCAGAGGTATTCAAACTACGGACCGCAGATCAGACCCGGCAAAGATTTTTAAAAAATACTTTAAAACGAACACGTTTGATATTCAAAAATGAATACCGAAAATTGAAAAAAATTCAAAAAACGTATTTGATACAAAACCGTTTTCTATATCGAACATGTAATATAAAAACTTTTTTGAAAACGGGTTTTTTTAAAATAATAAAAACGAAAAAAATATATCCATCAAATTTTGAATTCAAGGAAAATTCGGCTTTTTCAAAATCCATTTGACTGCAACGTTGTCGACGTTTGAAATCAGTTTTAAATGGAAATTATTGATCTTCAAGCTAACGATCAAATCAAGGATAAATACATCTAGAATAAATATAAGGAAGGAAATTTGGTTTGTTTTATTACAAATTTTTGGATACAAAGAGCTTCCAAATTTAAAGCAATTTGCTTGTAAATTTATTTTTGTGTTTGGGACTACCTATATGTGTGAACAAACTCAAAGTGCAGGGCAAAGTTACCGGATGATCATTTGCAATCATTGCTTACAATTGGTGTTTCAGATTTTATCCTTTAAAGAAATTCTTCAGCAAGAAATACAGTTCCATCATTCCCATTAAAAGTTGCATGAATTATTTTCTAATTATGTACAGTTTAGCCATGTTTGTTTAGTATTGGTGTGTCTGTAATTAACTGTAAAAATAAAATTTGATGCTGTGTCAGTCATAATGAGATTTTTTTATTAACATATTCATGTGGACCGCTGCAAATGGATTTAAATCCAATCTGGCATTTGCGGCAAAAAGTTGGACACCCCTGCACTCGATCAAACGAGAATGATGACGTCAGAATTTATAACCGATTGATCTGTATTAGTTTATCATTAATTACTTTGTGTTCGTTATTTCATTAGTGAACTTAAATTTTGTAAGATGAACTAATCTATGAATTATACTGGGTGTCTCATAACGTATGGAGGATGTTAAAAGGGTAGCTAGAGGAAAGTGTAATAGAGACGATAGTGGGGATACTTGGAAAATAACAAGAAATCTGAGGCTCGCTCAGAATTGTTTTACGGTACTTAAAGGACTTGACATTGGACGATATGTTTAACTTATTTAGTCCGCCATTCGTGCTTAGCTTTATCCGTACCGATGTAAAGTCGTAAAATGAATGGATACATTTTCATTCAAGGTAATTGGCGTTTTATGATTTTAGGTTCAAATTTTAAGTGTAATTTTCTCGAGAAGTGTTAACTTTTGGACATGTTAGCTACCTAGTGCAAACAAACGTGTTTTAGGAATTGTATAAATTGTGTGATTCTGCTTATACGGGGATTTCTCCTTTTTGTATACATACTCGCTATGTATACTTTTATGAAAGAAAAAACTTATTGTGTAGAAGGCTACGAGCAACAGGTATTATAAACAAATCACAAAAGATAAAGGGCATTGTTCCTCATAATATGAATGTGATTTTTCAATGAGCAGACAAAATATCTTCAGGAATAAGTAATTTGGATATCAAAATTTTTAATATTACAACAGTTACAATAAATGTTCAAAATGACCACCTTCCACCTGCAAACCTATCCTAAGTGATTTCGAAAAGCAGGCACAGCATTTCTGAGCATTTCTAGATTCAACTCATTACATTTGGTCCGTATTCTTTCTTTTAATTCATTTTGATTTTGCATCAAAACATTGTTATAAATTTTTAACTTCAGTTAGCCCCAAAGAAAGAAACCGTTAGGCGATACTGACAAGCGCGTTGTTTACAATATGGGGCCGTGTTTCCGTATCCATCGTTCTGGGAATTTCACATTTAAGAAATTTCTTATAGTATTTGTGGAATGCAGAAGGGCTCCGTCTATTTGAAACCATGGCTCATCGATGGCTAAAGTTTCTATTGGCGGAATGATACTATTTCTTAACAGTTCTAAAAATTTGTTTGAGTTTAGGTTTCCATCCATAAAATTCGAACCGATAAGTCTAGTATTACCTATTCCTATACAGTTATTTACCTTTTGCTTGTATTCAAAATGAGTTAAATTTTGAATGTGCCGATTTGTGTGGGACTAATATCTAAGGAGTAAGAAGGAATGAGGTTGACAGGATAAAATGGATAAATGAGAAATTGTGATGATACACGCTGGAAATTTTGAGAATTGACTTCTCCGTTTAATGTGAAAGGTGTTTCATGGTGAAAACAGTCTTTTCTAAAATATTTTCGTCTTCGCTTTATCTTCTTCAGATTGCTGTTGGTGATTGGAAAATTTGTACTTAAATTCTAAAGTTTTTAATACGGAATTTTTAAAAACTTTAAAATGCCCAGCTACTTTTTGCAGTGATTGGTTTCTTCTGAACAAAACGTAAAGTATTCAATTTTATATTTTCAGTCGAAATATGTTTGGTTTTAGTTTTATTTTTGTGGAAACTTATTATGTAACATAAAACATTTTAAATACTGATTGATCAACAAGTATGGCAACATTATTATGTAACCTTTTAATTTAAGTTTTTTAATAATGTTTTGAACAGTTCGAATACAAGGAATCGGCCTTTCTGAATATTTTGTAGAAAATAAATCTCTCACATTTCCCAAGCTACTACCATTCTGATACCATGTTAAGATTTCTATTTTTTCGTCTTTGCTATAAATATTAAATTGAAACAACAGTTTTTATGAAACTCGACAGAATTTTCACAGCTGACTATTCACCCAAAAATTAAAATTTAAAATTGAATAAATCAAGTTGATTCTTGTTCGATGAAAATTGTAAGCACAAAGTTTTTTTTTTATTATTAAAAAAAAACTTGGTATTTAAAATTGAAGTTAATGCTAGGTTGATTTTTTTTTATAGTAATTGAATAAAAACAATGAATGCGTTGATCTGCTTCTTCTTTTTTAATAAAAGTATACATAGCCCATACGTACACAAAAAAAATTGTATTTTTGCTACACAGAACGATTCCTATGCGAATTTAAATAAAGCGCAAATTTAAAAACACTCGAGACATTTAATCTGATACAATAATTTTGAGTAATTTTACTCGACAAAATCAAATCAACGTTCTACACAGTACCTCTTAACGACGACCACTCTTAACCTGGAACTTGTTCAGTGAAAAGTCATTTTCATTCTTACCTGTAAAGCATTTGCGCACGTGTTTTATATACTATCTAATGTGTGTGGGATTTTATCAATCTGTCAATAATATTATCTACGTTACCGTCAGTAAAGATCGTATCAAATTATCAATAATTTAAAATCTTAATATTCTCAACTGTTCAAGGTCGCTCACCCAATTTAAAAAAGAAAGTAAACATTTGCACCACCCAGTGATGGAAGAAATTACTTTCAGTGATGTCTGGTGAAAAAAATTTAAATCACTATTATCACCATCTTGCAACATTTCTACGATTTTGTGAATTTGTTGATTAAGTGTTGGAACATAACATGTCAACCTTGATTTAAAATTTTAATTACTGATAATTAAATTACCTTTATGAAGATATTTTGAAGAATCGGTGTTACTCAAGTGGAAAATGTCCCTGATTGAATCTAGCAGAACATCACTTTTATAACATGTAGTGCAAATATACTACAGACGAATTTCGATAACTCGAGTCTCTGATAGCTTGAATCAAATTGGTTGTAATTAGAGTCGAGAATCAACAGAGAATTATTTAATACTTCCAAGTCTCTCGAACTCTAATTTTTTGGTTGCAAGTTATGGTTTGAGTTATCAAAGTTCTGTATTACTATTTATTTTAAGAAAAAAAAATTTAAATTATGTTAAAATATAAGAGTAATATGCTATACTTATATTCTGATGGTACTTTCGATTGTGACCTCCGTACGTTCTGTTAAGAAACAGCACGGAAAAATTTACAATCGATGGATCAGGTCTTTTTTGCTGGTTTCTTTTATTGTATTCGTTTTGTTACATTTAACCTTATTTATTGCTATGTTAAAAACTGACGGTCTTTTAAAATAAACCAAACTGAAAGTTGTTTGTAAGTTCCGTCAATCGGCGCCCGTTTTTAGATTCAGTGTCGTCTAGATTTCATCGATTTATTTCGCCTCCGTCTAAACGGTTCCATTCCGGAAGAATTCTTTGTTTACGGAGCCCTCTAAAAATATGCATCATTTCGCTCATGTGCCGTCGATTAATTTCGATTTAGAACTCGAAATGTGTCGTCTTCTGGATTTATTGTGCGATTTGTCCAGTGGTACGTCCACGATAATGTGAAGGCTATTTTCAAAACGATTGAACTTGGAAGCTAATGGCTTTGGTTGTTTTCTTGAAGTTGCTTTCGAATTCGCAATTTATCTTCCTATCGGTTTTCCGAAGGGATAAATACGTGACAGTGTTTATGTTACTTGTCAGCAATTGCAGTGTATCTCTTTCAAATGCTGTGTGTATTTTCTTAGATAGTTGAATTGTGAAAATAAACAAATCGATATTGTTGTGTGAAAGCGTTGTTTAGATGTGAGGGTTATTTTGCGTATTTTATTTATTTAAATAATTTTGGCTTCTGTATTGTAATCCACAATGCGAATCCTTTGTATTCTTGTATTTATATTTAAAAATGTGGCTTTTTAAATATAAAATAATTAATTTAAAATATAATATAATATAAATATAATAAATAAAATATATAAAATATAGGAAATTAGGTCGTTAGTGTGAAAAAACCTGTGCACTAAACAACGTAACGTAGTTCAGATAAGATTTGGTAACCGGGGAAGTACCAGCGTGTGGGAGGACGCAGACGCTGAGACAGCAGATAGCGTCAGCTAGCAGTGTTGCCAGCTTGGGTGGTTTAGCGCAAATGAGGCGATTTTAAGGTTAACTTACGCTTAAATTTTTGTAAAAATCGCATACCGCAGTTTGGGCGATATTTAAAAATAAAAATAGGGCTTTCTAATTGCAACTCGCCGCTATAAAAAAAAGAAAACTCTTTTGTGTCTTATTTATTTGTTGCTTGTTTCATCTGGAAAAAGCATGTAATAATAAGAGACTGGTAGTAACTACAAACATCAGATATTTTTTATATTATGTGGTTAGTTATTCTGGCGGAGTCAGCGCTTTTGAAAATATTTTGTAAAATTTGAATTACTATTTGATATGTCTATAAATTACGTTTTCTAAAAAAAGATATCTCTATCATTCTGTGTTGAATTTATTATACACCGCCAAAAATTGTATTCTAACGTTTCAATTGGAATGTTGGCGTTTTAGGGCGATTTTACACTGAAGAGTTTGCGCCTTGCTTTTTAAAAATGTGGCAACACTATCAGCTAGTGCAAATTGAGACTTAACAACTCAGGGGGGATCACATTAATATCTAATTTGATTGTTTTCGAAGTTTAGATTATTGTTCTAATTAACCAACTATTTTTATATTACTTTATATAATCGCTAAATCCAAAATTTTTTGTTTTCGCTTTTTTTGCACAGTTTCAAAATTCCATCTATCTCTAGACATAAGGATTGACCTTAAAACCTGCTAAATCCGCTTCAAAATCGTTTCGGAAAGTTGATCTTAGAATCAAAACCTGCTATATCCGTATGAAATCTGTTATTTGTTCCTATCAAAATGGTTCAATTTATAGTGCAATTAATGAATACCATAATCCTTTCAGTGAAATGCGCCTTAAAAATGAGGAATTTGAGAGATATTTCGTGGACTTTGAATGGATAATTCATAATCTGCTAAATCCTAACTAAAATTGCAAATTCCTGAAGATGTAAGGGGCATACAGAAATGACCTCTACACCAAAATAGATTGCCACTTTAGGACATTTATTGACGCCGCTTTGATTCAGAAACATCGGATACCCTCGTGAGAATTTATATTTCTCGTAATTGAAAAAAAACCCTGTACTTATATTTTTCATGTTCTTTTGGTCTTCTGAAAAATGAATTTAGCGGGTTTTAATTCTAAAGGACTCATATGGTTTTCTAACATTATGTAATTTGAAACAAGTTTACAAAGTCAGTTGAAGAACTGTAGGTAGAAGTGGAAAGAATTGCTTATCAGAAAAGATTTTTAGTATTACAGAATTGATTTTAAAAAATGTCGTTGGACACAATGAAAGCTAAATAAGGAATGAATGGTATTTATTGTTGAATGATAAAATTTCCGAACAAAATTCTTGGAAATGTAGATATGAATAAATAGAAGATGTAAAGAAAATTAGAAGATGTAATGGATTGTCTATGATGTTATTGATTATTCAAAAATTGAAAGTTCAAGTATTTGCCTTATCACTATAGTAATTAGGACTACTTTAGTGATAAGGCTTGAACTTTAAATACTAGAATATGTAAACCAGTAATTAGAAATTATAAACAAATCTTTGGGCTCTGAAACATATTTCAAAAATTAAAGCAAAGTAGAAATGTGAACCTGAAAAACAGTTGGAAGAAGTTTTTCGGAGATTTAGGGGTATAAGCGTTGGCTTTGGAAATCCCCTTCCTGGTGGCTATAAACGAAAAAAGTGAGAAACTTAAAGAAGGGAAGAAGGAGAAATCTTTGAAGAAGGATTTGCTTGAGCAATTAAGATAAGAAAGACATGGTAGAAGTGCAAGGATGAAACAAATAATGAAAAAGTGTCTTAACAAAATTACAGACTATGAAGAGATTACGATCGTAAAGAAGTAGGTACAAGGCAGAAGGATAAGACAAAAATGTAGACAACAGAGACCAGTTTGGCCTGGATTAAAGATTTTTTAGGGTAGGGCTGAGCAACAACTTTTAGGTAGGGTTGTCATCTGTAAAACTTAAAAACCAGGACAAGGCCACTTAAAAATCCGGACAAAATCTGGACGGCGAAGATACATTTTTTAGGGTAGGGCTGAGCAACTACTTTTAGGTAGGGTTGTCATCTGTAAAATTTAAAAACCAGGACAAGGCCACTTAAAAATCCGGACGGCGACGATATATATTTTAAAAAATTACTTGTAAAAAAAATATGCATTCAGTTTAAATTCCAGTTGGTCACAAACTCTGCGTCAAGCTCATATTTTGTAAATTGTGTTTTATTTTTGCAAACCGGTTATTTTAATTTTCTTAATCGACACTTTTTTTTCGTTGAGACATCATAATTAATTTTTTTTTAAATGGCAACCCTAACTTTTTCGTCCAGTTTTTGGTAGACCTTCTTGTCAGTGTCAGATTAAATGATGATGGCCTCTCTGTTGTAAATTTCGATTGTCCAGGCAGATTCTGTCTTGAATGTCTAATCTTTGTGCTAGCGAAAATCCAGATCATTTATGAAAACCAGCCCGGACGTCCCCGGACTGTCGTAAAATCTGGCCATACCCGAGGAAATCGGGACGTAGGGCAACCCTATTTTAGGGGAAGATACTTTTATGAAAAATAAATAAATACGTCCCATATCTGTGCACGTCGCACACGTAAAATAGCTTGCCTACCCCTTTTTTTACAGTTCGAACTTCGACTTGGGTTAATTGCGAAAAATTGCAATTTGAAAATATCTCCATTCTTTATTATTACATGCGATTAGAACAAGATACTCTGAGAGTGCTCTAAAACAGTGAATTGAAAACGCTATAAGATTTCTTAAAATGTTTTGCAACAAATCAGAGATGGTGTTTTATATCAATCGATTTTTCAACCTTTTGAGATTACACAAAAATTTTTAATGGTCAAGAAAATGTCAGCAATTCTTCGAATCAATATCATTTTATTTGATTTAAAATGAGCAGAAACAAAATTTTTTACTGTTGCTTTTTCGAACATTTTCCTTTTCTAAATTAAATTTCCAGAAATATTGGTCGTGTCTGATGTCTTCTTTTGTTAAACTGAAAGAAGCACAGGGAAAAAGCTCCACAGTCAACCTTTTGAAATTTACAAAAATATTAACAATGTAAAGCATCGATTCAACCTCACCATCGTTAGATTAGGGTACCAGCAAAAATGTCAGTTAACAAATTAAAGATGGCACTACTGGAAATGGAAGTGCAAAAAGTAAATGGAAAATGCAAAAGTTTAGAATACTTATCTGCACATGTGCCTTAGAAATCTTGAAGGTTCATGATTCTGAATTCAGCAGCACTTTATTAGATTCTAGTGTATTTAAAACATTTTATGACGGTGGTGGCGTCTCAATTAGGTGCAGTAAAATAAATCACAGACTTTCAAATTTTTAAATCCGCTGCTACTTTCGTTGGGGATATTGAATCAATTAAGGAACGCAATGAAACACTATGATGGATAGGTTTTATTTTAACATTATCACTGTTTACAACAAGAACGTTACAATACTTTGCTAGGAGTGCGACTAATTTATACCTTGAAAGCTGTCACTCATAGCTTCCGAATTCTAAGAAGGAAGCAGATCCTCACTTTGGTATAATATTCTATAGAGAATGATGAGTGAATGATGATGCTTAAAATAAAATATTTCCTTCAATTTTACGTGTTGCAACTTTTCAAAGTTAGGTTTTTCTCAGTTTTTCTACAGCAGTCTTGCTTTAAAACATAGATGATGACATTGTCAACGTAAGTCTGACGTTAATTCTACTGAAGTAAACGAAAGCTTGCTCAGGGTAATGAATGATTTAGGACGATTCGTACTCTAATGTAAATACAAGTAATTAATGCAAGGTCTTCCTAGATACTTGCTTTCAACTCCCAACAAACTTACTTTGTCTCATTCTCTAAATTTCTACTGGTTTTATATAGATATACAGACCAATTTCTTTCTTTTATTAGTGCAAATACAATTATCAAATATTTATGCTCTGTCTCTGTACTTTCCAGTTCTTCTCTCTATACTGTGACTTTTAAATAAACCAGCCTGCTCTTTCGAAATTCCATCTGTATCCAATTTCTGAACTTTTCTCCAGATTTTCTTCATAATATATTAAACTACTCTTACCAAAAGACATAAATGAGTATAATAAAAAAATATTGGATCTTTATTCTGGAGCAATGAACACTGAAACTCCATGAAAAATAATTTATAGAAGTTGATAAATGTAAAACACCATTAATGTTAAGTATCTGTGTTGGAGCAAGTTAGGACATTTGTGCATGTAGATCAATCGGGTAATACGCGTGTGCATAAACACCTAGAGGTAACGTGTTCAAAACGTGGTCTTAATAAAGTTGATGTAATATGCCATAATAATTATAAAACTGTTGTTTTCATAAATAAAAGCTTACACACTACGACAATCTGGGCTGTGCTATAGGATCTGGGTAGAAAAGAACAACGAGAAGTATGTTTGGTATGTTGAGCAGAGATGTTTTTAGACAATAGATAATCCTAAAGGGGCGTTTACATTACGCACATGTTTTCAATTCGTTTCAAAAACTATCTATAAATGTCGATTTGTTGCATACAAATCACGATGAATGTTTAGCACAAGGCTTAGATAATTACTATAAAAGGACATCGTTTACACTGTGTGACTTGTTTGCTACGTATTTAGTATTTAATAATGAAAATTGTCGCACATGTTCATGTTCAAAATGTACATTGTGAAGACACGAGGCAAAAAAGTAACTTGTATATTTATCTCGTATTCTCAATTCTCTCTACGCACGTCACATTTCAAGGATAAGACAATACAATTACATAACATCAAATTTCAATTACTCTGTGATTTAATTAAACCCATTAAATGTGACACGTTTAAAGTAAGGGGGCGTAACTCGTAATTAATGGTCAGTCCGGTCCTGCACTTGAGGTACCGCTTCCGAGTGTCAAGTTGAAAGCCAACTCATGGCTCACATTAACATTAATTACGCAAATTGCAGTCTGTTCGTTCTTGCACACGAAGGCGAGAGGAACAATAAAACCTGACCATCGATCACATCGGCTTCAGCCTTCATTTAGATATTTTTTATATGTTATATAATGGCTTCTACAAACTTGTCGAGGAAGAGGAATTGGAAACGTCGTCCTCGTAAGCCATTATCACTTTTTCCAAGTTTGATGAGAGGTATAGGAAGCCATTAAAAGCCAATTGATTCGATGTAAAATGTTTCTGAACTTATACGTGTAAGTGCAGAAAATTTCCACCAGTGCTTATTAATTTGGAGTCCGAGATTTTGATTTTGATTTGTTTTTGTTTATGGTTTTTACTTTTATGAAAATGCAAATACAGATTAATTATAACTCGTGAATCACTTTCCTAACTATATGATACATTAAAGAGGCTATAATGTTTTACTGACTTAAATCAAATCTTGGATGAAGTGGATAGAACTGATTTGGAGAATATTTAAGGAGCAAGAAATAAGGAAAAATCGATACAAAATTATGAAAACAAAGAACAAAGACTAGGGAAATGGCAATTATTCAAAAGATGTAAGGCAAGACCGCACACTGAGTCTCCTATTTTTCTCAGTGGTTTTAGATGAAGGAATTAAAAAAGCAAACAGGCAAGTAAAATACTAAGTATAAAACAAGGCTTTGTTGAAAACTGAATGAAAAAATAAGCGAGAGGTCTGGTGCAACAGGAGGACTATTTAATACAATTTTTAAAAGAGAAATTTCTAAAAAGATTAAATCCGAAATATTTAAGTGAAATAACCTCCAATTTGAATCTTTTGTTCCGAGACACAAACAGACTTACTAAAATTAAATTTCATCTTCTGTTATAAAACTACTTACCACACTTTCGATATCTCAAACATTTCAACGTCACTTTTCGATTGCTCCTTTACACCTGGTCCATATGAATATCACCACACATCACTTTGAGGTTTCTGAACAGTGTAAAATTATTTAAAAATTCAAGAAATTACTTGCAAGTCACTTTTGATTGCAGTAGATTTGAGGGTTTGAGCGATGGGTCGGACTGTTTACCCCACGTTGTTCTGTAATTGTCTGTGATGTTATTGTTGATATTTTGTTCTATTTGGGGGCCCCATATAGTGGAATGGTATTTTAGGCAACAAACTGGTAGCTAATTGCCATTCTGATACTACTACATTCAGAACTGTTTTAAAATTATCCGCAGCGATTTGCTTTATTTCCACTACATGATGGGTTTGGATTTTACATAATGCAGGACAAGGACAAAGAAGTGTTATCTGGGCCAGGCATACCAACGCGCTACGGTACTGGTTCTGGACTTGGTAGGCAGACAAGTACTGGTTCGCAGACTTATCACCCTGAAGCTGCTTTTCTTGTTTTGGAGATATGGAGAATTAGATATTCGGGTATTGCTGTCATTGGCTGTCGTCGTTCACTTGACGAAAACTATTGGTTATTGTTGATCATGTGGTGAACGAAAACCAATAACAGCAATCCCCAAATACTTACTCTTCCATGCAAGATAAGTAGCTTTAACACAAAGACGAAACAGTAAGATTTAAAATACTAAAATAAGAATTCTTGCAAATATAGGGGGTGAATCAGGAAAAGATAAAATAAGGGCCACAATCTTTGGAGAAAACTGCAAGCTAGACTAATCCAGCACATAATCAAATACGAAGTGTGATCACTACTGATCAGTTAAGGAATAGATTCTGTAACTGACTTGCAGTCAAAAAGGTTGAAAGGAGTATTACTGGGCTGCAGTCCAAAAGGTTGAAAGGAGTATTACTGGGCTGCAGTCAAAAAGGTTGAAAGGAGCATTAGAGTTACAGGATCTATAATCAAATAACGATAATTAAGATGATTTGGACACTTAATGAGGATGAGAGAAGAAAGAATAATGAAAAGGATATATGAACGAATCCAGACAGGAAACAGGAAGGAAGACCGAGTCAGAAAAAGTTGAGAAGCAAGACGAGGAAGAGAAACGAAATAACTGTCAAACAGAAGTTGATGCCAAGAAATATGGATGGGAAAATCTTTACGACAGTGGTCAAATATCCGAAAGGGCAAAAGACGTTAAGATCAAATTGAATTAATTAACTGAGAAAACACAGATTTTTCTATTTATTGCTAGATTATTTTAATTTCTTCTTTTCTTTAAACAGAAAGTTATAATTTGTTGCTAAATTTCTCTGCTTCCAAAAGGACATTCGCTAATTGCTCATTTTTCAATTCCACTCATTTGTAACCTTGTAATTTAAAAATTTTTGTACGTCATAGTAATCACATACCTATCTTTATTTAAATTCTGATGTAACATTTACAATTTTTTTTGCGTAAATCTTGTAACTGCAGCTAAATAAACGACCTTGTGAAAATATCATGATTACATGAAAATTCTTAAGAATTAGCAACACATTCGCATTTGAATTCAAACGGAAGAATTCTATCCCTCTTTAATTCAAAACATCGATTAACATGAAAACAAGCGGAAAATTAAAGAAATGTTAAAGTGCTCCACGTATTTTAGTTTTGGCACGCAAACGGACAGTTCAGATCATAAATTAAAGCTCTCGTCAGTTTACGATGAACCTTTTTAGTTTCTGCCATTAGTCCACGCACGCGTATTTCCGGTTGTGCAATAATTCCGGTCCATCCCCCGTAGGCTGCGTGCTATTCATAGGTTTAAAGATCGATCGACGGACTGCTAGAAACATCTCGGCCAAATCATTTAAAGTATGCCATTTAGTTCAGACATGCTTACAACAAAATAACGTTAATTTTTTCGGGCCTGCCTGAACTAAATACGTCGCTTTGTGCGTGAGTTATGGTTTCTGTTTGTTGTTTAAATTAGCCGTCACACGAGGAATTTTTATACGGAGCAAATAAATTATGTGAAATTATTGTTGAAACGAATGGCTTGTTTAATGGCAATCACAAATGATGGGGAATTTCTATTAGTTGATAAAGACGTTATATATTGCTGTTTTTTACGCACCGAAATTAACAATAAATCTGGCGGAAGTTTATTAAATTTCATACTCAAGATTTCTTAATAGTACTCTATCATAAAAAATAATAAATATTACAAGATTCACGTTGGAATTTTTTATTTTGAGGGGTTTCCTCAGCTTGGAAATTATGTTACAGAAATAATTCAATTTAAAAACTTTTAATTGAAAATTGCAAAAATATTTGTTCACAGTCGTCGCTACTCCAAATGCAAATTACGTGCTCAAAATAGATTTTTTATTTTTGTTTCATTTTTTAGCTATAACTATATTTTTTAAATATTTCTTTCAGAAATATTCTTTGATTTTTAATTATAACATTAAACCATCTGCTGTGAAAGAGTCTCTTAAATGTTCCTTTTATTTCCGGCTTGCTGCACCGGCGCGGCGTACACTGAGTGTATCTCCATCTCGTTTTATTACATAGAGCTGAACCGAGATGGAAATGCACACAATACACACCGCTACAGCCAGTGGAAAACGCAATACAGAAACATTTATGCCGCAACCGAGATTCGAACTTGAATCTTCTTGACTGACTGTTCAATAAAAAATACTTAAATTACTTAGAAGTAATTTTTAGTAGAGTTGCGTTCGAAAACTACCTAAATTACTATTTTGCTTTTGTATAATCGCATCTTTCTCATTCACAACGTTTAACTTATTTTACATCTCGTTCACTTGTTTCATGAAATGGTGTATTTACACTATTTCCATGACAGCGGACACATTTTTTACAACTTACCTAAGAATGGGATGTGAAAAAGATCACACGTTCAAAATTCATCGAAGGTATAATGTTCGAAGGCAACCTCATCCTTGTGTTATTACTAGCTTATTATTTATTCTGAATCTTGAACCTTATAAAATATACGAGATCATGGAATAACGTAATGATCCCTTAAAGACTCTATCTACTTTGAAGGAAAATTGCAGATAAGCATATGCCCTGAGATTTGCCATTGTTTCCATGAGTGTAAAGAGGTATCAAGAGACCGAAGAATAAAAATGAAGAATGGGTTGGAATTAGAAAAAGCAGTGGAACAATGGAAAGAAATTACAGATTTATTTTGCTGTTCTATTTCAAACGATCTGTATAAACTTAATTTGGTAATGGATTTTTTTAATATAAGATTTTGTCTCATCCCTCTTATTTTCTTTCTCACTGAGTTGAAGAAGGCAATTCCCGGTCGAGTTGGGATTAGAAAAGCCAGTGGAACAACGAAAAGAAATTATAGATTTTCTTGCTGTTCTATTTGAAACATTCTGTATAAACTTTTGATAATGGATCCCGCTTATTTTCCTGATTTCGTAACCAGCGAAGTCTTTCTTTTCTGTGAGATGAAGAAGGTAATTCGCGGTCGGCCATTTAACGACACAGGTGATATCTTGCGAGAAATGGAATTGTATTTTTCGAGATAATTGCAGGACTTCAGTAATGGATTGTGTAAGTTGTAAAATGTTGACAGACAGGTGTGACTCTGGAGAGTGAAAATGTGGCGAAGTTGTCTTCTTCTTTCTTCACTGACTTTTGGCGTTTACCGTCCCGGTCACTTGTATCACACAGTTTTGATCGAGCAGGTAAACATCTAGTTGATTAGCTATACTGATCTAAAAAAAATTGTAAGGAAATTGAAACATCAAACAACATTCGTATTGAGAAATATTTATTCATAAATTAATAGATACTACTCCAACTGCTTTATTCGTCGTGTACAGCACAACAATGTACCAGTCTGTCATAAAAGTTTCTACGAACATTATTTAACGTTCTGTGAATAGTAATATCTGAATTTTTTTCCACCAATCATCTCATCTTGTTCAAATTGCGGTAAGGAAATTCAATTGGGAAGCAGGAAGCAGTGCATAATAAAAGTGGATACCCGGTATGTACTACGCCGTCAAAAAAATCTGGGACACGTAAAATGTCCTATTGTAAATATGACGAGTTATTGTTGCTATGATGTATTCGTCCGTATGTTTATTTCTGAATTTTTACGTTACCATAGAAACAAATTTAAAGTTGCATTCAAACTAATAAAATAACTGTAAAAATGCCTGTAACGGTAGTCTTGTCCCAGATTCTTTTGGCGGGCATAGTACATATCTACCGATCCCGTCACGTTAAGTAGGAACACCAGAGTGCTCACGAGGCAGTCAATGTGAGCATAATACCCAGTTTTACAATGACGGTTTAACTTTGAGCCGAAGCTTAAATCCTTCACAACAATTGTTGAAATAATCGTTGCTAAGGGTTTAAGCCTCAGCTCAAAGTTGAGCCCCATTTGTAAAACTGGACCTAAGTGCAATGCCGATGTATGCCAATTTAAATTCTGTGTCTACTTGGAGTGGTTTTATCTGTTTAGGAACTTCAATAGCTAACACTGCGGAAAAAAAGCAAGAGTGGTTTCTTAGGACGCTTTTAAACGTCTTTAAAATTTATAGCTTTTTTGACAGAACAATGCATTCTGTATTATAATTAGCTTATTGCTCGATGAATATGCGAGAGATTTTAAACGCACGTTCTTGTCTTGATGATACATCGACGATATGAACATTATGTTTCTAAAAAGTAGTTTCAAAAAATAACAATTTGTTTATAAATATGTAAATATAATAAGTACTCTAATTTTATAAGTTTGCAGAGAATATGAAACAAATAAAAAAAAAAAATTAAAACGAGCTAAAAGGATAATTTATTAACTTACTTGACGTTTCGCAAATAAGTTAATAAATTACCCTTTTAGCTCGTTTTGAAAAGTTTTTTTTTTTATTTGTTTCATATTCTTTTCAATTCTCACGAGCAAGAACTACCCAAAAATTTATAAGTTTGGTTAAATTAATAATTTTGGTTTGTAAGCATTCGTTTACTCGTTCTAAGGCAATCGGATTGTTCAAACCCTGACGGTTTTCGGCCAGTCTTATTGCAGAATCAGAATATTGAAAACTCTTCATCTGAATAAGAGTTTTTCTTTCACAGCAAAACTTTTACTATTTATTACTCTTAGTACTACTGGTACAACAGACATCGCTTTAAAAAAAAAATGCATTGATTTGTATTTTTGCCGTCCCCGTGTATTTAATTCAAGCTGCAAACTCGATAAAACAGATTAGATATGCGAAATGCGTGCGAAAATCACGCTTTCTATTCCTCCTGCGCTGGGAAATTCTTTGATGTTTGCCGTCTAAATAAACGAGGCGAAAACGTTTTTAGCATTTTTCAACGCCTAACAGTTGCAAAACATCTGATTTCGTATTACAGAACGAAAAGTCTTTCTATATGAAATGTCATTTGGTCATCAATCAGTATTTGAAGACTACACATACAAGGTTAGTTCAAAGTATGGAGACCGTCATTTATTGCCGTTAATATTCATTTTTGGAAATTATGTCCGGTATGAATAATTTTTTCTTCAATTGTTTTTGAGTTGCACTATCTGTGTATTTTTTTTTAATGGAAACTTGTTAATTTTTTTCTCTCTCTCCAATAGCATTCTTGTTTTTTTTTCAGAATTCAGGGGTTTCCAAAAAAAAAAACAACGGTTTAAGTATTCATTTCCCCCCATGCCATCCTTAGCTCCAGGTCAGGTCCATCTAAGTAAGCGATAAACTAATTCGAGCGAGTAACTTTATCAGTGGTTATTGTTTACGTCAAATTCAATTGTGCAATTTACTGCAGCGCATTGTATGGGATTAATAAACATGCACCGGAAGTAAATACTTGAACCGTTGTTTTTTTTTCTCAGAAACTCCTGAATTCTGAAAATAACACAAGACTGCTATTATAAAAAGAAAAAAAAAATATTCTATCGAATGGTAGATTAAAATTACGCAGTTTCCATTTAAAAAAATTACACAGATAGGCGTAACTCGAAAACAATTTTGAACAAAGAAAAATCAAGTACACTGTAGATAAAAATTTCCCGAAAACTTATATCTAATAATTTCCTAGAATGAATATTAACGCCAATAAATGGCCGTCTCCATACTTTTAACTAAGCCTGTATAGGTGATTCTTAGGTAGATCAGACAAAATGAAATCAGCAAAAAAAGAAAAAATCGATGTTACATATTACACGTTTGGTTTCCGCCAGTACCAATCTTTACTGTGCATTGTGTCCACTGAACGTTGTTGAAAACCTTACAATTTTCGTTATACACTGTGTAAAACGTTTTGTGTGACGTGTCAGTTTCGATTATGAGCAAGACAAAGAAGTAAATTTATTATTTTGACGAACGTATTAATGACAGACATAGAATGTGTGCCGCATTTTGAGGTTGCAAACATCAAACACGTATCTCTAACATATTTCCTCATTTATCTTGTGCAACATTCACAAGCAGTTTTACACATTGTACCCTTTGTGTAAACACTAGACTTATAAACTGTGACATTTTATATTTAATTGCTCGAAAAAGGCGAAAGCAAATCCTTTCCAGTAGCTCTCTCTGTCTACAGACTTGTGGCATTTCGATGCCGCAACAATGCCAACCATTCGACCTTATCTCGCGTCGCATTTTTGCAAGAAAAAATGTAGCCCAACGCAAATAAGGACTTTTTACTGATGCGCCTATATGGGTAGTGTTTAGCATGCCGCGGTCACGACTGTGGAAATAATGCGGTTAAATGAGCATTTATTTCAGAACACGCACATAAACGTATATCATCAACGAACGAACGCCTACACCAAAGACTTGTAACAGTTACATACATATACTTAAATACTTGACATTGCTAACGATTTTTTTTATTACGAGCTAATTATTTTAGTCGCCTTTGCTGCAGAAATGTCACTTGCCCACCCACATGACAAGCAAACCGAACAAAACAATAAGTAACAAATTCTTATAAAATTTCGTTTTAAAGCAATCCGAAAACGAAACGATTTTTTTTTACTTGGTTTGAATTGCTCGTCTCTTATACTGGGTTATTATAAGTAAGTGTCCGACCCGTCAACCACAGGTATTACATTATTAAAAAAAAAAAAGTTTGTGTGCATAGGGGGTCTAACATTCGTAGTTTTTGAGATAAAATGCATTGAAGATTCAAATATAAATTGGTTGATGGGCATTAGTACAGTTGTATTGCGTCACAAGAGCAATAAACTCGCGTGGAATAGAACGAAACACTATGTTTACCTTGAAATGAAAGTGTAAAACGTTTTTGTGCATGACTTTTTGTGGAAAAAATGTATCACACGCAATTCATTTATTCGAATTTCGGACTTGTGTGTGTACACGTAAGAGATGAATCATGATTTTCATTTCGGATTCAAGGAGGTTGATTTTTGAAATGTCTTTGAAATACTTATTTCGTGCAATTTCGCACTTGCATGGCCTTAGTCAATACGCTCCTAATGGTCAGGACATTTATTCGGAATCAACCTGTATAGTTGGATTGGCATTGTATGTCACAAGACATCCCGTAAGTGTGCATACATAAATGATTAATCATAATACCGAATGTCAACACATATCAATCCTCCGCAGGATTCGGACTTATTATTACATTTAATAATAACAACAATATATTTTATTATTTTCACTTTAACAATGGTCTTTATAAATTGCTGTAGTACACTGTTAATTGAAATAACGAACAATTTGATGGCTACATACACTGAAGGAGCGTTTAATTTTTATAGCGATTGCGCAAGCCGTCACAGTTTAATTAACGCAAACTTTATAAACAACCGTTCGGTATTATTTATTTTTACGATCTCGTCTTGGATTGTAAAGTTTTATTGAGGCCTTGTATTATTAAGTCCGGCTAACTTTGTATCTAACCTAATTAATTCGCTTACATAAAGTATAACAAAATATCGTCAGAGTTTTTTTTTAATGAAATTTGAAAGGCAGGTTACAAATTTGTTGGTTACAATGATTCACGTGTTGCAAAAGTGCAGTACTTCGAATGGTAAACGATGTAACGTTTAAGGTTTAACCATAATTGAGTAAATACGTACATGATCACAGACATGTACACAGATTCATATTAGTATGTTCAATAATGCTGTTCAAGTAAGGAAGAAAATTAATTCAGCATTTTAAATTTATATTGTTTTTTAGATGTAGAAATCATTTCAAAATCTTTTGCAATCTAGAATGTTTACAAATTTTCTCCCTTCAACTCATAACTAATTTTGGCTATTTGATTAAATTGTCAGCTTGCCATATTTCTCGAGCAAAGAAAGCTTATGTTACGCCTTTGGTTTAATTTTATCTTATACAGAGTGAGTCACTAGCCGTGCCTTCTTTGACAGCTCACGAACTAGAATTTTGTTTTCTTTCACAGAGAGCTCTTGCCTGTTGAGTTTTATAACAAAATTATTTTAACACATACAGGATGTTTCATAAATTGATAGCATCACGTGTTAATTTTTTTTTAAATAGAACACCTATATATTTTCTTACAGAAAGACGTAGCATTTGATCTTCTACAGTCTCTACTCAGTGGTATACGAAATATTTACATTTATTTAACCAATTAGGAGTAAATTACTATTTTATTGAAAACGGTCTGATTTCCTGATTTTTCTTTAATATATACCATCGTATTTTTTATCATCAAACACTAAAAATCGGTAGTATTATAAATTAAGGTATAAGGTATAATCTATGTAACAGTCCTTTTAATTTTAATTGTCAAATTGCCGTTATTATTTTTTTTAATACGACGCCCACTTTTTCCTTTCATGAACGGATAGTACAGATACTCTAGATTATCCAACCCTCGTCCGTCAGCCCATCACTTTAATCGACCGTACAAATCTATTCGTCTTAACTGGCTCTTTAAAAAAATGCCGCGTTATCCGATTCAGGCAATTCCTAGAAGTAAAAATCTCATTTTTTTTAATAAATAATTAAAATCTACTTAACATTGAATCGTATTCTCATCCTATGATTAGAGTCATCTTTAACGTAAATTATGATTAAGATAGACAAGAGACGATATAGCTTTATGGGAGTTTAATGTGTAAAAAGGGTGACAAATGTATTTCTCATGGAAACGTTCATTCATCACTGTCCTGTTGATGAAATCGGCGTGAAGCTATAACGTTTCTTGGTTATTTTAATCACAACTTTAGTTATAGATGAGTTTAATCATGAGATGGGAAAATGGGTTAATGTATTTACACTTAAACCTTAAAAACGCTTTCTATTATCCGACTGTTTCGATGATCCGGCCTAGGTCGGAACCTCATTAAGTCAGATAATTGGGATTCTACTGTATTTATGTTCCTGTCCAAAACTGTTATAGGTTTTCATTATTTAATTCTCACAGTTTTTTAATTGTTATGATTTTTTTACGTTTTTACTCTAATATCGATAATAAAGAATTATTTATTGCATCGTATTTTAATTTCCTTAACACGGTTCTGAAGATACATGAATAATAGGATCAATGTTACATTTGATTACAGACTTTTCTTCCCTTACAACAGTCCTACTTAACAGTCTTTTTTTATTGTATGTGGCTTAAATTGAAACAACTTGAGATTGCTAGGAAATAATTACCATACCTTAACAATACTTTCTTTTATTACTTTATTCTTTTATTACTTTGGAAAAAAAATTAATTAATTTAAAATTAAATTAATAACCAAGCAAATAAATAAAAATCGCTGACATTGTTTTGTTTGAGACTTTAAGTCTTATTAAAAAGAAACTTTCAATTAAGGTAACTAAAGCTTAGAAAGTATAATTGAAGTTGATTCTTGTCCGATGAAAATTGTAAGTACAAAGTTCTTTTGATCTTGAACCTGACGAAGCTATAAATCTATAGTGAAACGTTGAGTGCGTTCCCATCATATTTCTGTCAAGTTCAAGTTTAAAAAACTTTGTACTTATAAAGTGTAATGGATCCATGTTAAAATATTTTTAATTATGGTTAATTATAACAAAGTAAGAATTTGTAATATTTAAAAATACGTTAATTATAATAAAGTCTGAAGTCAAATGTAAACAGTGATAACTGATGCTATCCATGTATCTTCAGAATCACTCCGAGCAAAAAAAGTACTTGAGAAATAAGAAGGAATTTCTTGTTTTTTTATTCATATTATTTTGGTTGACATTTTAATCCTCATTTCCTAATATAATTTCATATTTAGCTACAACTTTTAACTCTCAATAACTTATTCTTATAATATTTTCCTGTATATTATACAATAAGGGTACTTTACTTTTAAGCGCTCGTTATTTCTCGGTGTCCACGTTGTATACCTTTCAAGATAAATTTAAAATTTGATTTTAAGGGATGCAGAAGCATCCTACGCCAATAAATTTTTATAAAGATCAATAATAGAAAAATCCTATACTTAAAAAAAAAAACACCGCATATGTATATATTTATTTTTTATTAATAAAACCCTGAAAACTCTTAGAAGAACACAAAACACAATCTGTTCGTGAAAAGAGAGAGGGGCGGTTGCATTAAAAAAATTCAATCATTTGAAAAAAAAAACAAAATTAAAAGAATTGTTTCCTAGGTAGTTCCAACGCGCGAATTTATTGACATAGTACGAATACTTCTTAAGAAAATGTGCTTTAAATGCACTTGTATTTAATAGAAATTAAAGGTTTCGCCTATTAATGATTTTTTTTTACGCCCAGTGTACAAACGAATGTGATCACTAGTGTTGCTTAACATCCGAACTTGAATGAATCTGTCCTTGTTGCACACTTAATTATATTTTTCAAGTGACCTCATTTTAAATACCATTTTAATTTCAGGTCAACGAACGAAGTTGCAATGAGCCTGGGCTCTATACAGATACAAAATCAGTTCATATCTTCTAATTTACAAATTGTAATTGGCACCTTCTTACCTTAAAAAAATTCAGGTATTAAGTTCTATTTTCCTATGTTAGTTAAGTGAGTAGGATGTACTTCATCATATGCGTCTGCTTTAATAAAATAAAAAGTAGAAATGTTAATTTCTTTAATTTCTTTTAATTTCTTCTCGAATAAACTACGATTTATATTCTATCACACTACTGCTGTTTACAAGCTCTTCTTTTCCTTATAACTTCTTAAAGTGTCTGATGAGATTCTTTATTTCTTTTTTAGTGTCTTATTCATTTCTTCCATTGTATCATGTTTTCATGGTTCTTATTTCTCTCTTCTGCAAATTTAGATCCCGTGACGAAATTTTTTTGGTATGCTTCCTTTTTATTTGCCAGTCCGTCTCCTTTACACAGTTTACAAAATCAAACAAATTGTTTAAAATTAATTGTATCTAAAGCTGTAAAGGTACAGATTTCGTTATGAACTAAAACGGTGATTATTCTTAAGCTAACTTCGTAAAGGCAAAATAAAGACGTGTCACTATTATCAAAAGTTCCTAAATATGCAGATCGATATTCGGAGTTTTCCGAGTCGCCCTAAGCTCTACATTTTTTTTAATAAATAATAATTGCATTAATTACTTTAGTTTTATTATCCATCTCTTAGTTTATAATAAATTAATTCCAGTAATTTGTAATACAAACAATATACTATAATTTTTAGTGTGTGTTGATGACGGTTCAGTTTTTTATCACAATTTGTACAACAACCAGATATTGTTCAAAAGGAGGTACTCCGAAAAATTCCATACAATAACGAGTTTTTATGTAAATTTTATTTACTTTAGCTGGTTCATGTTAATTAATTTAATTAATCTGTTTCAGGTACGTACAGACTCACTTTTGCAATACCAAGTGACTACGGGGACAAGCTTTTCAAGGTAATTGTATTGTATTGTATTAGGATCGAAGGACTCTTAAGTAGCCTCACAGAACTGTGACCAAAATTTGATCTATTGTTCAGACCCTGCGAATAATTAATTTCCTAGAAACCCTATCCTTTCAGAGAAGAGCAGAAGGTTCCTAGGAGGTTTAGCTTTTACTTCGTCAGGTGTCAGACTCACGCTGTTTAAGTAGCTAAGTCGAACTCTGGCTAGTGCTACGCATTTGCAGAATATGTGCTTAACCGTTACAGTTTCTGATTTACATAATCTGCCCTTTGTTAATTTCTTGAGGGATTGCTTGCATTCACATAAGGTAAAGGACTCAGTGTAATGTAACTTGATTGCCTTTATAATTGCTTGACTATCAGACAATATAAATATATCTTTTTGCTCCTTATGTTCCTTCACAGGCATTCCTGACCACATAGATTTATTGCAAGTGTTGCAGCTTGCATGATTGTTGGGATGATGCCTAAGGCTATTGAAGCCCTGTCCCCTTTATAGTCTTTGATCCATCCGTATACCAGATGGAGACTAGTTACCTAACTGTGCAATTTGGCTTTTGACTGTATGGCAGCTACTAATGTCTACTTCATAAGGTCTATTAAAGTTAAACACTTTCGGCATCATGTCTGAGGGTTTTTCTAATATTTCTGACTGCCAAAAATTCAGTATTCTTAGATGTCCTGTCCGGTGACCTGGTTTGAATCTTCTTTATTTTTTCAATACAATACAAATTGTTTTAGGAATCAGTGATAATTATAAGTAATTTTCGACGAACTTATTTAAGACACACGGGCAAGAAAAATGATTTTTTCTGACTATAACATCCACACATTGATATGCTGTTCTCAGGAAAGTTTCTTCTGTGTCTATTAACTTTTCCTCAGGTTACGGTTTTTCAATCTTCTTACTGCAATCCTATTTCATACGTCTTACATGATTTCATCCTTTCTGTTTTTTCAATTCCGCAATTGTAAGCTTTGGCTGTAGTTACAGTGGATTAGACTCTGATGACTAACTGGTTAAATGAATTTAAATCGATTTTCCGACTACGCACGTGTCACCACTTAGTCGTCAGAGTACGCATTCACTGTAACCACGGCCTTAGAGATCAAGTCATGATGACTGCTTTTCACTAAGATCTCTTTCGTATATACTCATCTCCTTATTACACCAGCAGTCCTAAAACTTTGTATTTTCGTAACAGCAGTTTCTCATTCAAGAATTTTACTGAAATGCTTCTAGTTTTTTGTTGAAATCATTATTTATTCTGAAACTTCTACTCCACATGCTACATAACTCTCTGAGATAGACGTTTTCCGTTTTTCCCGTGATTTTTATTTTACAGCCGCATCAGGTAATATTTCTTTCTTTCTCCCCCTCCTCCTCCTTTCATTCGAAATAACAGTGTTACATTTTTTGTTATTTTTTTGATTTTTTGTAATATCGACATTTCACCATTATTCTTAATTATTTGTTATTTGCTGGCATTTTGACATTTGGCATTTTTGGTCTTATTTATTGTACAGGATCTTCATAAGATCACAGTTCGCACAAAATCAAATTTCGCTGGCAGTTAGGCAGTAAATAACAAATGGTTGGCAGACCTGCGGCAGCACTAAATTTTTAATTCGGCAAAAAATGCCTAAAGGCAATAAATCACAAAGATGTCGAGTAATTCGACTAAAAGTATAAGTCAACTAGTACCAACTATCAACTATTTAGTCAGTCATACATCTCGAAATATGAAGGCTTAAAAAGTTGGCACATTTAGTAAAAGACAAAATAGCAAAGCATATATTACCAAACTTCTTCAATATTATCAATTTACTTAACATATTTATTTTTGCATTAATTAATAGGGGTAATATTATTTAGATTCATATAACAAGACCACTAAATTGACGAAATAAAAAATGTCCCGTTTTTTAAGTTTGCCGACGAGTTTGCAAATTTCATGTAGTGAATTCACCACAAGAATAAATTACATTGAACTTGTCGGTGTTTGTTCTTTTAATTATACGGTTCTTGGTGTGTACTTTAAATATTATTTGTCCCGGAGTTGCGCTGGATTAAAACAAATCAAAATCACCGAGTTGACCGCAGAGAATTGTTATTTGCTTATTAGTTCCGTGGAAAATTTTGCATTTCTTATCATAATTTTCAATTTAGTAATGTCAGATTATTTTTTGGCATTTGAATTGTTTAATTAAACATTTTTTTTATATCAGCACGTAGATAAAGGAGGGCCTGGGTGAGTCTGGCTCACCCTGGAATTTCCAGGTCACGCTCTTGTGTCGTTCACCGTCTACCCTGGACCAACAATAAACTGTTGATCATCGAATAAGTAATGAAAAATTAGATTTTTTTACGTTAATAGAGTGTAATTCCCTAGTCTTTTTAAAATTAAATTAGATTAAATATTCATTCTTGCGCGACTGAAATTTCCAGCTATGTGCCCTTACATTGTCACATTTTTTGTGTAAGAATAAATGATATTGAAATTTAAATTAAATCAAAAATTATCTCTTCTATCCTCTCCAAAACCGTATTTGCATTCTGCAGCCTAAGAAATTCTAGATCTAATTTTTTTTTTAGAAAACAAATCTACAAGAAATAGGGTAGGTAAGCTAAAATGGATCTTCAAATCAAATCCTTGTATGTAATTTGAAATTATGAACGATAACCAATTATTTACCTTTATTCTCTCTTAAAGTTAACTAAATTTGTAGTTGTAGTTACGAGCACAACATACGTATGTACAATATGTAAACAACTGTTGATAAATTTCGATAATTTTTATGACTTGTCCAGAAATCGTGTTGTCGAGTTGAAGTCATCCTCGTCGATCGGATAAACAAATGAGCCGGCCACTCTTGACCTAAATACGCCCGGATTGTAGTTAACATTTATCGATGGTATTCTTGCGATTTTGTAATGCGCTACTCAGGTTTCGACAATCCACACACGATCAAATATTTGTTTGGTCGAAACGAAACGCGCGCTGCGCCCACACGAACTTGCTTAACGACTTTTTGTTTAGGCTGTTTATTTATGTTTATTTGTTTGTTTATATACTTATCTGACGGAACGTTCGTTCTTTAATTTTCAAAATACAACTTTACCAGTCAGTTATAAGTAGGGAGCGGATGAACTTAGGTTTTATTGAACTGAAGTTGGTTCTTGTCCAATGAAAATTGTAAGTACAAAGTTTTTTTTAATCTCGAACCGGATAGAAATATGATGGGAACACACTCAACGTTTCGCTATAGATTTATAGCTTCGTCAGGAGTGAAAAAACGTTGAGTGTGTTCCCGTCATATTTCTGTCCGGTTCGAGATTAAAAAAACTTTGTTTTATTTAACGGTACCCAAACAATAACCTTTGATTAATTAAAATTGCTTTCACGGAATCTTGTATTTATTTTTTATATTAACCTATTCACACTATTCAACATCTAGTAAATAACGTACTCAAGGCCAACTGTCTGCTTCCAATACCAAGAACCTTATGCTGGCCGCTGTATAGTTATAAGTTTCGCATTCAATTTTCAGTTTACTTTAAAAAAGCGATAATATTGAGCTTTTAACTTTCAATTGTAGACTTCAATCTGCAATCATTAGATTTCATTTAAGAAATTTTAAATTCTAAAAAAAAAATCATTGAAGTTGATAAGTATCAAAACTAGGTTTGCAAATAGATTAAAAGAAGTAAAAATAATGTAAGTGAATAAAAAGTATGTAACTAAAAAATATTTATTCAGTTTCTTACGTTTTTTATGATTTTATACAAGACTACAAATTTAATATAAAAATTCTTTCAGTAAAAGGATAATGTGATAAATTTTTAGGCAACTTTCGATTACGTGGCATTTTTGAGAAAAGAAGCGATCAAACGAGTAGTCTGAAATACTCCGTAAATAGAGCATGGATACCGGTCTTCGGTAATAGCGAAAAGCGAAATACCAAACACTTTTTTAAATCGTTTATAAACCTGATAATGAAATATGAAATACCGAAATGTCGATTTCTGTATTAACAAAATTAATCACTTATTAAATATCATAACTTTGTAATGTTTTTAAGTTATTTACAATTACTTTTGAGAATTTTCGTATTTATTTTCTAATAATTATTAAAGGTCGGGTCTTTAGGCCCTAAAAAAGTAAAAAATGCATGTACTTGATTTGGGTAACTGAATTATAACACTAGACATTTATTTTCTCGCGGTAGCTTCTTAGAAAGGTACAACAGAGGTAAAAAAAAAACATTAAAATTGGAGTCATTATCCAGAATTTTGTACAAAATTAAAATGAAAGTAATTATTATCATTTTTTTACAAAATTTTGGCTAAAGACTTCAATTTTAATATTTTATTTCACTTTATTATTGGACCTTTTTAAGAACCTACTACGAGAAAATAAATATCTTCTATCATAATTAAATCAATCAAATCAAATATACGCATTTAATAATTATCAAACGAAACGAAAAAAAAACATGTCAGGTCAAAAAGCGATAGTAAGATGTAGCTATTTTATATGAAAAAGAAAAACATTGAATTTGACTAACTTCATTTATTCTTATTATATTAATATTTCACAGAATTATTTAGAATTTATAAAATATTCAGTTTTAATTCTTGTGTTCAAAATATTTCGGACACCCAGTATTTCGGACACCCAGTTATTTATTAAAAACAATAATTGTGTATGTGAGCTGAAAATATTTAATATTGTTTATGCAATTGAGGTTTGTTTCTAGCAATTACAATGTTTTTCGATTTTTTTTGTGATATGCGTTGTCACTCTTCCAAGTCTAAATGTCGTGCTTTAAAAGGTAGAGAAACTTGACTTTTTCAGTGGAATGACAAACATTGTACTGGCACCGGATGTATACTAAACAATATTTGTTTTCTAGACAAAAATTTTAAAGCTAAAGATAAGTAAACTCAATTATTGTAAAGATAAGGTAACTCAATTATTTCCTCTCCTAACAATTTTACAGCAAAATAGTTAAGATAAAAGTTATAAAGAAATAAAAATTGATCCTTATATTTATTTTTTTGTCCAACATCTTTTGGTACTGACAGAAGCAAAAGGCTGAAATTAATAAAAAAAAGTATCAAAAAGTCGCATTAGCCGTAGGATTTGATCTGCAATTTTAATTTATGTTACTTTTTGACGATTTCATATGTATATCTGGGGAAGTGCGGTAATACCCAAAACTTCATTCAGTGTATTATACAAGTTAAGGAATTGTTTCTGTGTATTATTTTGCGAACGTAGTGTGTTATAAAATAAATCGTTTGACTGCCACTATACACATGTTAACCACTAATTTACCATTTATCACGCATATTTTCATGGAATTTAAAACAAACATTGAGGCCAAGGTCTAGTAAATGCAGCGAGACGAATGAACAACACAGTCAAGCGTACAATCTTTGCAGAGAAAAATTTGCACATTTCACTAACTTGGTTTTGGTCCGGTTACCAATCTTTTGTTACTTATACACAGGTAAAGTTAGTTTCACTATTGCACTAAAACTGCAACTACGATGTCTTGCGGACGTCATAACTGATTAATCGCAAGCAATTAACTTCTGATGACTAAGAAAACATTACTAGTAACTATCGATGATAAGCAATACGTTTAAGATAAATTCGAAAGAAACGTGGGAAGAATAATTGTATATATAAATTATTATACCTACCAATACATTTCTAATTACCGCTCCGGTGAATCACCCTGTACAGTCAAGCTATTACAAAAAAAAATAACGACATTCAGCGAAAATAATTTGCTTGCCGTTGTTTAGTGACGCCTCCAAATTTCTAGTAATTTACTTTGCCTAAACAAGGCAAGTCAGGTATTTATACATATTAAAATAAGAAATTTCGCTGACACATATAAAATCTAAGCAACACAAGCGAAATAAACAGCACGATTTTCGTTCGGTGTTTATTAGAAAATGCGGTGATAAATCTCGCATTTTATGTCGAAACTGACAAACAAACCAACACCTTGACCGTACTCAAAGCTCGCTTTCTACAAACATTCCGCCTGTACGCGACGTCGACCGACGCGTTGGCGGATCGGCGTCTCCCATTCTCGCACCTGTCAGAAGGTATGCATAATAAAAGACAAAAATGATGAACCTTGAGTACTTACAAGATGCAATACAAAATTATTTTAGTGTTTGTGTACATACGTATATCTACTTACTGATGTTTCATACTTATACAGAATAAGTTGTTTTCTTTGTTAAACAGCCTGACATACAGGATCTCCAAATAAAACGCTATATGTTCTGTATCGTTTACTTTGATGCTCTTTATTGATTTAAAAGTTTTTCTTAGATTTTTTGAAGACTAATTTTTCTGTAGCAAAAACCGCTTTGATAAATGAAGCTTCTATGAGTTGATATTCTCAAGGATGTTATACATATTATCATACTAACCTGGATAGCTATCACTATGAAACAAACTGAAGCAGATAATTGGAAAACAATTTGGTTTCTGTTTATTTATATAGTAAAAAGCATTGACAGAAAGATACAGTGCTTACGGCTGTACAAATATACCTAGCATTGACAATCCTCGAGAAATTTTTAGGTAAATCTTAGATTATTATTAGTGTATATGTGTTATAAACAGTGAGTGGCCAAGATCAGGTTTTCCGTGCGAGATATTTTGTTTCCATAGGCGTCGGACTGTGAAGGTAAGTATTCACGGGTTCGCATTGCAAGCATCGTAAGCAGAATTGGACTTCTTCGGAAATGTGCGACTAAGTTAACGCAGTGTCATATGAATTTAAAGAAAGTAATATTTTTTTCTCAAAGCAATGCGTGGGCCAAATTTAATAAATGCCCGTAAAAAAGTTCACGCCACTGGTAGGAGTATTGCATGTATCTGAACCTTTACGCAATCGGTTTGACCTGACCGTTGCCTCCAATCATACAGACAATTGTTTCACTATTAGTATGAATCTACAATTTTTTGCATTGATAAAACATAGGCAAATAGCGTAGAAAAGCACTCTTGATTTACGGAGCCGATTAATTGTCATGGTGGCATGGATAATTTACGTTTGCTAGCTTGGTTACAAAGAGTCACTCAAAATCATTGAAGTGACGTTCTGTGTAGATATCTGCAACTTTCATATACATACATATTATTTAAAATTCGTGTCACTATAAATAATAGTGTTTCACATGGCTTCTTGCCAACCTTGCATATGGCGGGTTACCTCACTAGTATTTATGGATAACGAATTACAATCGTCAATCAAAATACATAGTCTTATTATTCAAATCGTTCGAATAAAGTTGTATGCGACGATAAAATGACGCATAACGATTTGTAAAATTTTATACGAGAATCGCATACGACTTTAATCGAGTGATTTGAGGATAGGTCCTTTGGTAATTGCATATTTTTAGGCGGTTTTTCTTTTGTAAGATGAAGTAAAAATTATGCCTAAATAGTGGTTACTGAGTGGGTATGTTTGTTTGCCCATTTAAATTAAGTTACGTGTTTCTCAGTTTTATATGAAGACTGTATGATAAATAAAATACCGTATGTCCGGGATTAACATGGGTAAACAGAAATTAATTAATATTATCTTCCTAAATAAATTCATACGCATTTGAAGGTTGCAGTCGGAGAGACTTGGGTATTTGAAGTATTTTGATATTAAATGTATGACACTTTAATTGTTAATTACTTGAAAGTAATAAAAAAAGGAAATAATTTTTATTTTGAACGGTTAACAGTCTGATCAGAAACGAGAAATAAACCATGTGTGTGTAGCCAGGCAGTTAGCGGCGAAGTTGCTACGATTTTTCGTTTTTTGTCATTGACAGATTACACGTTCAAATCCGAAGCAGAGAATATTTTTTTAAATTTCTTTATAGTAATATTTTTCTAATTAAATAGAGCATGTGAAAAAAGAAAGAATAAATTTGTTCTGGTGCATCTTTAAAAAAAAATTTAAGCTTTAAAAAAATTATGAAAAAATAGTCGTGGTCTGGGTTTGACACCGCAACCTGACAGTTACGTAATTCGATCAAACTCGACACTCCCACTTGATCACTAGAATCATTTATAACTTTGATTAAAACACATTGTTAAAGCCAAATAAAAAAATTGCTTTTTTTTCTTAATTTACAACAAATTAACAGCTCCAGCAAATTTGGCATTAAAAAGTTAAATTTTACGGTCTTTCTGACTATGTCCTATGTGCTCATAAAAATTCTCTATGTCCTAATGTGAGACGGACATACAGTATAAATATGCAACAATATTTCCAGTAGTAATAAAAATGCAATGAAATGTTATCATTTAATAGAATCAAGAATACATACTACCATAGTACCATTCAATGACTAAGGTTTAGTAAAACTCTGGATAAAACAGTTATTTAATCAATCAATCAAAACTTTTCCGTAACTTTTTATACATATACATTGTTTTTGTTGAGTTAATGTGATACTATCTATTTTTAATCTTCTGCATAGTTATGTTACCATTATCCTAACTGCATGTAGTACATATCTTTTTGGAAACAAAAACGTTTATCTTATAGAGAGCCTACAGAAACAAATTTACAAAAACGTAAAGAGGATTTCTAAGAAAGTACACTGATAAAAATCTGGAATTAATTCTAACACTTTTTGGACGCCAGGGAACACTTTTTCGGTGTTCCATCGCGTCCATCCGTGCGGAGTTACGAAAAACGGAGTTAGGATGTTTACCATTTAAACGTATGTAATAGAGCAGAGTTAAGCTTATCCTTGTTGGAATAAACACTCACTTTTAGATACAATTTAGTCGGAAAAAGATAACAATAACGCCAAATTCGATGAAGATTAACAACTTTTCAGATAAAACTTTATCCATGTTTAACACCGAATGGACAGATTACAAATTAATCCCAAAAATTTTTAAGTGTGTAATAAAACCTAAACATCGTGTACTTTATTGCATTTTGTATAAAGCTTAATTTTTTTGGAAACTAATTTTCCTGTATCAAAAACAGTTTGCATAAGTGAGGCATCAATTAGTTGATGATTTATGAGATGTATTTGCTAAAACTATTGTGTACATACTTCTATTGGCCGGGATATCTAACAATAAGAAACAAAGAGTAGTAAGTGATGAGGATAAATGTTTCCAAATTCTTTTTTGACTTACCAACTTCTCTTACTAAGATAAGGTTGATAGGGTATCATTTGTATGTGGTTACATGGACATGATAATTATCAAAATGACATTTTGATTATCCGCAGCTTTCTATATTTATCCACAAAATATCTTTAGTCAAATAAAAAAAGTTAACGTCACAGCCACCTTTTGGACCAATAAAAGAAACTGGAACGACTTTTTAGTATCTAACGTAGTGGACAGAAGTTTCGGACTTGTTCGAGACCATCAGAATCAATTCCGCATCGAAATAATAATCGGGTTTGACAGTTCTGCCAAATGTACAATTGCGGCCCTTGAAAACTGGCACACTAAAAATTGATATAAATGACAAAAAGTTCGAAATTTTCCAACATGCGACTCAAACTTTTATCGATCACTTTGGTGACTGTATTAAATCTGACAATTCCGTGGCCGTGTTGCAACGAAATATTGGTTTTTAAATAACAAATTTTCCACTAAATCTTGATTTCTGTTCCAATTAATAATTGAATGATTTTCAGATACTACAGTTTTAAAGACCAGTTTACAACGCCAAAACCTAATATTTGTCAAAGTGGACCAGTTTTCAAAAGATACAATTGTACAACATGGGTGCTTTCTTTCGGAAATTGCATTTGGAACAAATCTATTCTTTCATTTAATCAGAGAAATGTGACAGAATTTAGAAGGGAATATTTAAAAGTAATTGGCAGATAGCGTTTATCTTCAAATAGCTATGTACCTTTTGTCATTCCACTCCACATAATGATCTTACTTGATGATTGTTATAGATGACTCTCCGCTCGAGCGTCGCCCCCTTTCACTCAAGGGTGTATTCCCTTGTTTCTAGGTGAACGTAACAACATCACCTCGGTCAATTTTATTTTACCGTTTTGTAACGTATTGCGGTCATCAATCTAGATATAGTTATTATTATAACATTATTGACAATTGCATATGTTCACATTTAGGTTATTGTGATGGTGAAAATTGTGCCTGATTAATGTTTACCGTACATGTATGTTTGCTTGTGTCTATTTGTATGTGAAATATAGTCCCGTCTATTCTGTAACATTAATGTGAACTTAGCAAATATTGTTATGAATCAAGTGACCTTGCAAAATCGGTATTCTGTAAACAGTTTTGTAACAACTTGCAATACATATCAAGTGTGATATCAAGTTAATATGCATCTCTTTTCAATTGTCGGTCGGTAATCTAGTTGAATTGTGATGAAATCGTATCAAGTTCTCTTCAATTATAGAAGACCATATCAATGTTACAGAACAGCCCCGTATGACACTTAAATTCACTTGCACAAGGATAAATGGTTAACATGCACAGGCCAACATTCTGTTGCGCACGCGAACTAAATTTCAGATTATAATTCATACCTAATGGTGTCCATTTCTTTCGATTCGGACGGACAACAATAACAAAAAAAGACGCCCACGTTTCGTCAGATGTGTACGTATCTTCACGATCGTGCATGCATGCCGCCCACATTGACGACGACTCGCGAATTTCTCGTGCTCTCTTTTTTCAAGGAGTCTTCGCCGTGCCCACTTTCTATTCGTCGAATACTGCATTGTTAAATAACGTGATACTTTTTTTTGGGCGAAAATATGTGGCACATCGAGATAGCCGGTAAACAAGAGGAACAATAATATATAAAATGATTTATGCGGTTGAGCCGCACCACAGTCCTGGTGAAATTTGTTGTTTGTTATCCTCGCGTGCTTCCGCTATTAATGAGGCACGAAAATGAGAATTATAAATATTATTGATCTAAAACAGGCCGTGAAAGTTTTGTTTGTCGTTTTTTTTTCTTTTATTAATTTAATTCGCGGATGTGCAATTTAGTCTGGTGTGTTGAAAAATTTGCATTATCTACAGGAAATATACTTTTCAATTTGAAATGTCATGGTAAAACGTGCGATTTCGCAAAACGATAAAACACAGTTATCTAAGATGAAGTTTTAATCAAAATATTAACACCTTTTGAGCAGTAAAAATGATTACTGTTAAGGATTATTGGGATTTATTCATAGTTAAAATAATATCTTTGCTTTGCCTACCACGGATGCAAATGTAAACATTTCATTTTCAAATTATCGACAATTTTTGTAAGAGGTGGAACATGTTTGAGTATTTTTAAATTTCTTTATTTTTATAACATTATAATTATCCGTTGTATGTACATTTTGATATTAGGGTGATGATTGATATTAGGGTGACCCTGTACAGTAGGATTAATATAATCAGGACCAGGGGAGCTTGTGGGGTTCAAAATCCGAGCGCATTGACAGATGTGGCGCTCGCTCGATCTTAATGATTAAGGCTAGGCGCAAACCAGAAAACGGAAACGCGCGCGGTGGCGGACTTGTATGTTCTCCTTTATGACCGTACCGCCCCCGCGCTGTTTCCGCTCTGGTTTGCACATCGCTTAATACTCCTAGATAATTAGGTATTTTATTCCGATTAGCGAACACAAGGTGCTATCCGGTACTGACTATTGTTTACAAACTTCGAATCGGTTTTGTGCACCAATTAGATAATTCAATTAAATTATATTATTACTGTAGTGATGGATAATTATTTTTGCCCTAGGAACACACATTTAGTTTTCTGAATGTTAAGTTTTAAGCTATTAAAACCTAACCGTTTAAGTTACTAAAACTGAACCAACTCGTTACTTTTTGTCAGTTTCGTTGATTCTGTATTCGAATTTTTGTCAATTTCTGCTAATTTGTTGTTAGGGTCTATTCTGTAACATTGATGTGGACTTGATACGTATCAATTATTTCTATGTATCAAGTGACCTTGCAAAATAATTGTTATTCTGTAAACAGTTTCGTAACAACTTGCAATCCGTCTCAAGTATTATATCAAGTTAATGTGCATCTCTCTTCAATAAGCGGTCAGCAGTCCACTTGAATTGTTATGAAATCGTATCAAATTCTCTTCAATTATTGAAGATCATATCAACTGACATGCATATCAATGTTACAGAGTATCCCTGGTTGTCACGTAAATTGTGTGCTATCTGCAAATACATAAAATTTTGCCGTTTTGGTAGCAGTCCTTATATCATTAATACAGAGAATGAAAAATAAAGGCCCTCATACATTGTTTTATAGAACATTATAGCGTACTTCCGAAATTTTAGTAGCTCGTTTCCTATCCACCTCAGAACCATTCCTTTAATAGAGGTTATCTAACAGGTAATTTTAATAATAAATACCTACAGCGACACCCATACTCTCACTGTTCAATTCTGTTTTCCATTCAGAAACAATTAGAGCTGTTTCAAATTAACCGTTTTACCTTAAAAGCTGATTATTGCTTAATTAGTCATTTATTTTTATGGTACAACGTGCATTAGTTATACCTAAAGTTTTCAAGAAATTTACTGTAGACCGACAACAGGTTAATAGTTATAATATAATAATAATTATTATATCCAATTAATTTTACATTCAGAACCTTTGGAACAGGCACAGACGCAGATTTCTTGAAGGCTTCTAATACATGGAGCCTTTTAGATAATTTACTATTATGACATTTAATTATGACCTCAGTTTACTTTTTTTCAATTATTGTGCAGAAAATCAACAGAACATGTTTAGTCTTAAAACAGCAGATAGCTTTTATGTAACCGAAACCAGTTTAACACCATTCAAAATTTGATATAAGACGATTCGATAACTTCTTTGTCACTTTGTACAAGATTTTATATCAAATCTTGCATAGTGTCAAACGGGTTTGAAAGTGTGAATACGAAACAAAGCAGAACCTGATTTTCATTTTTTCAAAAACCGTTTCTACGATGTCGAAAGAATCATAATATTTTGTTAATTAAGCGATTGTAAAATTTCATTTCATCATAGTTAAAATTGTGATACCCTGCACAAAATTTCTTCTTGTAAAAGAGAACGCGTTAAGCTCAGCTTTACCGAGATTATACAGGAATAGTGCATTTTAATAAATTTGTGTGCATTAGTCCACCAAAAGCGGACGTTCGAGACATTTCAGAAGTCTCACGTTACACAAAACTGTCCAAAAATTATGAAATAATTCGTAATACTGCTTGAGTATACGTAGTTGTCATGCTATCCAAACTTGAGTTGGACGTACTTCAAAGTTCATGTAAGGAATAAATAAACTAGCAGAAATACTTGTACAAAAAAGTATCAAAGATCAAGTATCAATGATGTTTTTTTTTTTAATTTATTTGTAATTGAATATATTCATGTTAGTGAATTTACCACCAGTACCACGTAATTACTGAAGTCCAGTGAAATTCTGTATAAAAAGATAGCTTTTTCGTCATCAATAAACATTTTTTTTTAATAACTCGTATCTAGATTGTTCTTGTTGAGTTTAACGTGAAAATATTTCTTTCTGGTTAATAAACTATTAATTAATTAATACATTTTCAAGTTATACTCAAATTATCCATAATAATTTTTGCATCTTTTAAATGAAAAAATTACATTTGTCCACTTCTCTTCAAAACACAACACCTATCTATCATATCTATCATATCATATCATATCTATCATCTATCATACACAGATAAAAGTATTTTAGTTAGAGTGTACATTAGACTTAGATTAAATATATGTCCCCCCTACTCGCTATTATTATTGTACAAAATGAATGATTAAAAAAGAGTAAGAAAAAACTGACGTGTAAAATATAGTAAAAAATCAAGAAAGAAATAGTAAAAAAAAAACTTGATTATGAACAATTTTTTAGCGTTCTTAAGAACTTTATCGACGTAAATTTTGAAGTGTGTGATTTTGTTTACTGTGGTAAATTTGTACATGCTTCCATATTTGTCATTCTTAAAAAAATGTGAAACTTGAAGGCAGGAAAGATTAATGAATCGCATTTGCAGAGTCATCCTCCAGTACCCGGCTGAATACACATCGTTTTACAATGACGGTTTAACTTTGAACCGAAGCTTAAATCCTTCACAATTGTTGAAATAATCGTTGCTAAGGGTTTAAGCCTCAGCTCAAAGTTGAGCTGCATTTGTAAAACTGGGCCTAAGAGAATTATTATAAGGAGTGTTCTTTCCTAAATTTGGTCTTTGAAAATCAAAGACGACCAAAATTTATTGCTCGCGAATGTAAGTTTGTAACATAAAGTGCACACAGCAGATCTTAAAAGATAGATAGATAAAAGCCAAATAAGAGTGAATTATAATCCAAAAATCATACAACTCTGGACAAAATTAAGGGATCACCAATAACTTTTCCAATTTACAAGTTATTTTTAATATATCTTTCGCATGTCATAAATAGACATTTATTAAACACAATTCAAATAGTGTGCCACGAACAGTTAACAATAGGAAGACATTCTCTGCTAAGAAACGAAAAGTTAACAAAAAAGCCTCTGTACATTGACACCTTTTTAAGTTATTTAATTTTTCGTAAAGCGTACTTTTTCTTCGGAAAATTAGTGAATCAGTTTGCATTAAGTTAATTAAATATACCTAGTCGCCAGTGCAGACCAGAAGAAGTATCGATAATGATTATTCTTCTTCGTAAAGGATATTCAGACAGAAGTTGCTGGAATTCTAAATACCAACCAATCTGTGGCACAGAGGGCTGCAGAAAGGTTCAGAAGCACTGCTAGTTTTAAAAGAAGACGTGGACAAGATGCTAACTGGAAAACAATACGCAGAGAATATAGCTTTATCGAGCTTCAAAGTTAAGAAAGCGGTTTGTAACATCACGTGAATTAAAAAATGATCTGCGATTAGCCATTGGAACGGTTGATGGTTTCCCAGAAGACCAACTGACCTCTTTCTGTCTTCTTACTGTTTTGGTAGAAATACCTACAAGACCAGTTAACCAATTTCAGTCTTCTTCTTACTGTTTTGGTAGAAATTTTTTCACAACAAACAGTAAGAAGAAAACTGAAAGAGGTCAATTGGTCTTCTAGGAAACCAGCAACCGGTCCTATTCTCACAGCTGCGCACAAAAGCAACCGCCTAAACTTTTGTCAAAATCATCAAGGTTGGGACGAGGGGCAGTGGAACTCCGTTTTGTTTTCGGACGAGTCCAGATTCCTCCTAAACAAGAATGATCGCCGTGTTCCTGTCGATTTGCACCATGCACCATTCGAGAATTTGATAAGTTTGATGAGAGGTCTATAATGGTTTGGGGTGGCATACAATTTAATAGTCATACAGAACTAGTTTTGATACGAAATGGGTCGCTCACAGCAAGAAAATATAGAGAGAGATTATTGCACCCCATGTTTAAACCATTTGCCGAAAATTGTAACATTGTTACAGCTGAGTTGAGAGATGTCAATACCCAATGTTTGGAGTGGCCTGCCAAAAGCCCTGTTCTCAGTTCTATTGAGCATCTTTGGGATCAATTGGGCGACAAAATTAAAAACGCACCTCCACCGCCAGTAATACCTTATGAGCTCTCTAACATGTTTGTTTTCGAATGGGAACAGATACCTCAAAAAGCGTGTATTGCTGCAAGAGGAGGGCATACATGCTATTAATAATATTACTTTTGTTAACTTATTGCAAATTAGGATTTAAGTTCATGAGGAGACCATTAGTATTTTAAAGTTTATTAATTTTAATAGCCCTTAAATCAAATAAACTGTAAGGAAACACTTAGATTTATATGTATGTTTATTTATTCGTTTCATTAAATTTCGTTACCTTGTTTTAAATTTATTTTGAATTTTGCTGGCGATCTCTTAGAGAAGTGTACATGCCATGCTACTTCCATTTTATTGTTGTATATGCTACTTGATTTTTTATTCAAAAATACTGGCATTATGAGTACACAAAATTTCCTTTAGTTTCGATCACCGTTTTGATATTACAATTATCAATTATGTTGTTACTGCTTGAACATAGCACAGTAATTACGTTTAGAGCAATCAGTGGACGAGCAATTACACTAATTTTGAGTACTCTAGTAGCAAGTTAAGAGCAATCAAAAGAAAACGCTATAAGAGAATACTGGCTAGTACAATGTAAGTATAACACCATTTTTTGCTTATTTTTTTACTGTCCTTGTAATTCCTTGTTGATTTAAAATCATTTGTTTTATGATTCTTCAATCCAAACAAAATAGTTGCAGTAAAAATTGTACATAAGAGGAGGATCTTCAATGCTAGGTAAATATACAAGACAGGAAACTATAATCGGCGTCGTCAATAGTTATCACTGTGGCAAACCGAAAGACATCCCTAAATTAAGATTGATGCTGTTTTGATTCCTATAAATTATAACAACATTTACGCGCGCGTTCGCGTTGGCGTGCCTTTTTCTTTTGACGAACGGCGCGCTGTTAATTGCGTAATTCTCGCAATTACCGTAATTACACATCGGAAGGAGGGCTGTGCGCTCAATTGCCTTATTACTTAGGTGCATTTATTTATTTTGAGGCGGACTTACTCGTTTGCACATACTTACATGTTTGCTCATTCGCACCTTTTACTTTTCTAATCATTTCCATGAATAAAGATCGACGCGTCACGTTATGCCGTGCAGAGGCAATTCATCAATTAATTGCCTGAAAATTACACGATCAATTTTCTTTAATTATCCTTGATAGAAGCGATCAATCTTTAGGTGTTATTTTGTATTCACTTCCTGCACCACGTAGTAGCAAAGTTTAATGGGAACTATAGTTAGCTTTTTGTAAAGAAAGAGCTTATTTCGAAATATGAAAGCACAAATTTTTATTTTTTTTTTTGCTTTAATATTATTATTTGACTCTAATATCGTTTTCTGACTGCCTTCTTTTGATTTTATTGTTTTTGGACGGCTGTTTCGCCTCTATTTGGAATTTCTTCGGCCAAAAGTAGCTGCAATCTCACTAAGGCCCAGTTTTACAATGACGGTTTACCTTTGAGCCGAAGCTCAAATTCTTCACACCAATTGTTGAAATAATCGTTGCTAATGGTTTAAACCTCAGCTCAAAGTTGAACCTCATTTGTAAAACTGGACCTTAAAGTGTTTCCAGATAGGACCAACACAAAGGATTGCATAAAATTTTTAAATTATCAAATTTCGCTAATATAACTAAAGCAAGGAAGTAACTACAGAGAAATAACTTTGGTAAGTACTATAACAAAAATATACAAGAAAATATTAGAGGAAAAATTAAGACAAAAATTAAAATTAACGTTAACAGAAACCCAAAGTGGCTTTAAGAGAGGTAGAAGTACCCATGATCATATATTCTCACTGAAAGAAATTATAAATAGATCTTTAAGGAGGGATCAAGCAATCAATTTAGCCTTTATGAATATGGTTAAAGCCTTCGGCAGAGTTCCAAGAGCTAAAATATGGGATATTCTACAAAAAAGAAAAATTAATCATAAGCTAATGTGAGCAATTCTTCTTCTTGCGAATTTTTTTGGCCTATTTGCCGATGTGCAATACAGCCATGGCTAAATGTGAGCAATTAAAAGCTTGCACAAAGAAACAAGCAACTGCGTAATTATAATTGAAGACCATAACTTCAAAAGAGTCTAAGTGCCAAAAACATGTTTAGAAGTTATAAAGAAAACTGAAATACTAAATCTTAAGCGCACATACAAATATCGCCAAATATGATTCATTTATTACAGTTTTTATTTAACCACAGGTACATAGACCATTTTGCATGACATTTGGCTTTGCCCATAGATGCATTTACTGAAAAAATATATATTTTTTTTATTTTTTGTGCACTTAGACCCTTTTGAAGTTATGGTCTTCACATCTTATAGTAATGGTAAGATATATAAAATGATCAGTACTAAAGAAGGAGTAAGACAAGGAGGCGCAAGAGTCCTTTTCTATAATATACATGGACGAGATTATTAAAGAGATTGCGAAGGGAACAAAAGCGATGTACAGTCATGTTCAAAAAAATGTTGTACAGAATTTCTACTCTGTAAACTTGTAAGTACGTGCATTCATGAAGTTCAAAAAAATGTTTACAAGTTTTCTTACTTATACGGTTCCTACATCACCTTCTTGAATACATCTGTACGTAAACCACAGAAAACTAGAAGCAGCGAGCATCTCCGAATGTGTATTTGCCGATGACATTATGATTGTAGCAAAGAAAGAAAATGAATTGCAATTTACTATAAATATATGGAAGGAAACTTTAGCAAAATATGAGATTATAATAAATAAAAATAAAACAATGGTTATGGCAATTTCGCGAAAAAGGTAGGATATAAAATTAAGGTAGACGGAATCCAGTTAGGACAAGTTAACCACTTCCAATATCTAGGTGTCACAATAGAAGAAACAGGAAAATGCGAAGTGGAGGTAAATAACAATACAAAAAGCACATAATATTTTCTATTCAATAAATAATGGTTTTATAAGTAAAAAAGAAATTAAGAAAGAAACAAAAAGGTCTATAAGATGATATACCGCATGTCCGTCTGCCATTAAGATATAGCGATTAACATGGAGGAACAGAAATCGCTTTATATTATCTGCCTGAATAAATTTATATGAGATATAGTCCGAAAAACCATAAAATTTAAAACATTTTAAAACCGAATTTTCTGGGTTTTAGCTGTTAATTTTTTGTAAATTAAAAAAAAAGCAATTAAATTTTTTTATTTGGCTTGAACAACGTGTTTTAATCAAAATTGTCAATGATTGTCGAGGTCAAGCTTGAATTTGTTTTTAAATATGCATCAGAACAAGTTTCTTCTTTCTCTTTTCCCATACTTTATTTAATTGGAAAAATATCACGTTAAAAAATTTAAAAAAAAATATTTTCTAGGTACTTTGGATTTGAACGTGTAACTTCTCAATGACAAAAAAACGATAAAAATCGTAGCAACTTCGCCGCTAACTGCTTGGCCACACACACATGGTTTATTTTTCATTTCTGATCAGACTGTTAAGCGTGTAAAATAAAAATTATTTCCTTTTTTCATTATTTTTAAGTAATTGACAGTTAAATATCATACATTTAATATCAAAATACATCAAATGCCCAAGTCTTTCCGACTGCAACCTTCAAATTCGTATGAATTTATTCAGGAAGATAAATAAATTAATTTCTGTTTTCCCATGTTAACTCCTATGTCCTAATGGCAGACGGACATACGGTATAGACCTATCCTTATGAGGATGTGAATCTTGGGTTTTATCACAACGAGAGAAAAGTAAGATACAAGCTAGCGCCATGAAATGCTTCAGAAGAGCCGTAGCAGTCACCAACGAAGAGGTTAAGAAATGATTTATATATAAGAGAAATACTGGTTATAGAATCTATAGACGAAATTATTGAAAAAAGCAATTAATATGATAGGGACAGCTTCGCAGAACGAATAAGGAAATTCCAGTTAAAATATTTGGGAATAAATATCAACTTGGAAGAATATGAGAGGAAGACCTAGGAAGCAAAGAAAATAACAGAAGGCAGGAAAGTTTGTCGAAGTGTAAAAAGAAATACACCCTACACCGAATACCTCATTTGAGTTGGGTTGGGTTGGGTCATTTGAGTTTCATAATGTAAAACTTTAAAACACTCGAAATTTTATTTTGTCGGTTTGGTGGTAACGTACGCAACTACATTTGTTCAAATCACAAATTACAAATAATAACCTACCTCCAAATTAAACGTATTTGAAATTACTTTTATTTATTGGCATAACAAATTGTACTAAACATAACTATCTATGAAAATATATTATAAGTTCACAGAATACGTAATTATAAGCATAACTTCTGAATTGACATTTGTTAAGTTACTTAATAATGCATATTTTAAGCCTTTTCCATATCTGAGTACCAAAATAGAAAAATAGTATCAAATAAGATATTTTGGCGCACTTGCCCATTTAGAAAACTCGTCTCACGACTCGTTTTTTAAAACTGGACGCGTGCGTTAAATTTATTGTTTTGCTTTTACGGGGAAGACGCATTTAAGATTCGTACTTTTTGCGATTGTGACTACTTCAGCATATTAGTAGTTCCTCCTATGCTTAACCAGACCTACAATCTAATATCGCCGGGGTCAGATAATAACGTTATTTGGTTATTATTTGTATGGGATCATTTATTAGAACAAGGGTGGCGAACCTTTTTATGTTCGCGTGCCAAAAATTTACAAATCATATTTGTCCATTTGTTGACGGGCCAAGCAGTTTTGTACAGGGCGGGCCAATAATGCGTATTCGGTGGATAGCGCCTATATTAATGCAGATTTTGAAAATCTGTTTCCGATATTACTTACCTATGGTATAGATGCATGATTTAAAATTGGTTACAATTATACGGGCTGTTCCGTGTGGTTGTGCCAGACCAAAGTTCTGTTTTTTTTTTAATGGAACGTACTGTATATTATGGTTTGTTTTGATTCATCCTTAAAAGTAGATAAATTTATTATAGGGATGTTATGTACCTAAACCTAATAGTTTTTGAGACATTTGACATTTTAATGTAAGAAAATGTTATTGTTTGATGTTTTACAGATTAGATGTTTATTAAAATTCGGCATTTAAATTTTACAGTGACATTACATAACATCTATGGAACAGAAAACAATTTCCATCTCGAACATATTCCTATTTATTTTATTTTTCAGGCAATTAATTGATTCATAATTTTGATGTTTATTTTACTCGGTTAGTTTAAATGGAACAACCTATATTTTATGACTGAATTTTAGAGTTCTTTGATTAAGCTTTACAATGATACACGGTTCAGTATGTGTTACACAACAATCCTAAACGCAGTAAGATGTCAAATTCGTAGATTCATAAATCAGCATTTATTCCATCTTCCAATGGAATATTTTGCCTATAATTTAGTTGATTTTAATTAAAAAATCTGTATTGAGACTGTTTGTACTTTTTAGTCTGTTAAAAATGACACTCATTTGATTTAGATTAGCAACGAAATGCATACTTAATTTTTTTTTAATTTTATTTTACCAACATTGCCTGATTATTTTAAGTAAGATTAAGTAACGACAATAACAATGCAATGAAAATTTCTGTAAAATTATAACCATAATAATAATAACAATTGATTTAACATTAATAACAATATAGAAAATTTTCAAAATGATAACCATTGTCCTCTTCACATAATTGTTTTCTATGACAATGAGATTGATTTACATTTAAAACACTTGTTATAGTTATTTGTATTATTACTGTTATTTTAATTGGTATCTTTATTGATAATGTTGTTGTTGTTGTTGGGTGTTATCTTATTTAATATAATCAAATAGTGTTGATAAAATTAATATTAAAATTTTAGGAGTTAAGCATTAGTTTCGCAGGCAATGGAACTGAAACTTCGAGAGGGGGGGGGGTATCTTCAGGCGTGGATTCGATCCCCACTGCCAGTGCATGTTCTATGTGAGAGATAGAATTTTTGTCGGTTATTATTTGGTGGAATTTGCTTCGAACTAGTGTTTCTGTATTTCCTTGGTTTATAAGGCAAAGAAGGTAAACATGTAATAAGTCGGTCGCAATCACAGTTGATGATCATAATTACCAATCATTACAACTCTGCGACAAACCAGTTTTCTTATGTTACAGATGAAATAAATATAAATTTTTAACAGACTAAAAAGTACAAACAGTCTCAATACAGATTTTTTAATTTAATTTAAATTAACTAAATTATAGACAAAATATTCCATTTATTATTTATTATTCCATTCCATTAAGATGGAATAAATGCTGATTTATGAATCTACGAATTTTACATCTTACTGTGTGTAGGTTTGTTGTGTAACACATACTGAACCCTATTTCATTGTAAAGCTTAATCAAAGACCTATTAAATTCAGTCATAAAATATAGGGTGTTCCATTTAAACTAACCGAGTAAAATAAACATCGGAGTTATGAATCACCCTGTGTAAAATAGATATAGAAATTGATTTCTGTTCCATAGAGATCACGTAACGTTACTGTAAAATTTAAATAACGAATTTTAAGAAACATCTAATCTGTAAAACATCAAATCATAGCATTTTTTAACATTGAAATGTGAATATCTCAAAAACTTAGATTTTGATACATAATATCCTTATAATAAATTTACCTACTTTTAAGGACGAATCGAAATAACTCATAATATACAGTACGTTCCATTTAAAAAAACACAACTTTGGTCTGGCACAGCCATACGGAACATCCTGTATAATTATAACTGATTTTAAATCATGCAACTATATGACAGGTAAGTTATAGCGAAAACAGATTTTCAAAATTTGCATTAATATAGGCGTTATCCACCGAATACGCACTATTGGCCTCCCTGTATATAGGAGAAAAATAATTAATAAAATATTGATTATTTCAAGTTTTTATTGATACGAGTTTAAAAAGTAACAAATAATTCTCTAAAACATAAGCTTATAAATCGTTCACGTGGCAGTAAAATGTCGTACGTGCCACCTCTGGCACGCATGCCTTAGGTTCGCCATGCCTGTATTAAATTGGATACGTGAAGTTGCTTCCTAAACTGTTGTTAAATTTTTGATATGAAATGTTACTTTTGACCATCAACAAAGTCTTTTTCTTAAGAAATTTGTAATGTTACCTTTTATCAAGTTTAATCTCGTTCCCATTTCCAACTGAAAAATCGAGTTGCTATAAATATCTGTCATTTACGTTTACTCTACACAATTAATTTAATTTTCTTTTCTAAAAAATTCAAATTTATTGCGCGATTTCAAAAGCCTACCGCTACAAGTTAGGTGTCGTTCCCTTTTCGTTTTAGAAAAAGCAAGAGACATAACTATTTCGACGGCGAAGGTCGTAAATCAGAGCAGTTTTCGCGGCGAGTTTTCTAAAACTGAAAGGTTAATTAGCAATTAGTCGGCGAGAGAAATAACATTGTTAAAATTTCCGAGAAGTGGAATTTCATAAATCGTGAAAAAGAGGACAAACCGCGCGAACGCAATTAGGAACGATCCCAGTCGCGGCCCAAATCTAACCACAACAAATCGTGTGCTACGTACTGTATGTTGTATTGTACAAGTGAAAGCTCGCGTTGCATGCATGTGCGCTGTATGCATGAAAATGAGCGCAAAAAAATGCGGATAGTCCAACGGAAAAATTTAACGGTTTTATTATTAACTAATTATACGGTTGCGCCCGTCTAATGAATAATTTTTACAACGTCCTTTCTTCCACTTTCACGAATTAGGCGGATGTTAACCCCTATTAAAATTCTTCGTTTTGCAAATTTTTTTTGGAGGAAATATTTTCACACAAATTATTCGGATGTTAACTCTTCCAATTAAGTTAATTTTGTACACTGAGGCGATTGCTTAAAAAAACTGGTCTGTGTAAAATACCTGGTTAATTGGACTTCTACCGTTTAAAAAAAAAAAAAACAAAAACATGCAAATATTTACGAAGGAAAAATTAATTATTTTGCATTCTAAAACCAAGCGAATATAATGTATGTGACCCACATGTCGCTATCTTCCAAGTTAGAAAAGCTAAAGAAAATTCATCATGTCAACGTCCTTATATATGGTTACCGGGTACTGGATTAAGGCCGAATTACACCTGCCGAATGCTGGGCCGAGTCACTCGCTATGTTACTCGGCCGAGAAACTGTTATTGGAGCAGGTGATTATACGGGGGTTAGAGCGAGTACTGATTATTAGTGTCCGACCGAAACCGAAACCGAAACGGAATTTCGGCCAATGTCTCAGTTTCGGCCGAAACAGAAACCGAAACCGAATCTTATTCGAAAGAAGTTAGAGATACTAAATTAATAGTTTTATCTATTAATAACTGAAATTAAATAAATTTATATTGTATTGTAAGACAGAAACAAAAACAGTTTAAAATTTTCGTGTCTATCATATTTTACAAAAGAGATTTTTTTTTCAGCTATAGCTCATGGACAAAATTCAAATGCGTATCTTATTAAAATTGAATTTAGGTCAGAATCAAAAACTTTGGTATTTTAGGATTTAACGTTCTGTAAAGCAAATTCACTTTGATTTTGATTAATTTGAAATTTTGTGGTAAAGATTGCGTTAATTTTACGGTCTGCCTTCACAAACAAGGGAATTTTGAATCAGCTGTTGAATTGGGACCCGTCACATTTCAAATATGCGGTCAAATATGAGTTAATACAGCTTTAATTCACTGTCAAAATTGACATTCACACTGTTACAACTGAGCATCATTATTATTTGATATCCAAAAATTAATCAAGTTTGAGATTAATATGCATTTAAAGCAGAAAAAAGAAAATAAATGTAGATTCGGTTGTAGCCGAAGGTTCGGCTGTTTTTTGGCCGAAACCGAAACTTTGACCCAAACACGAAATTGTGGTCGAACCCGGCCGAAACCGAAACCGAATATTCGGTCAGACACTATTCATCACACTAGCCGAACACTCGGCTGAATACACTCTCTCTGCCCAACACTCCAGGGGGTGTAATTCTGGCTTTGATGTCTGATTTATTTTTACTTTGAAAGAAACTTCGTTTTAGTTTCAAGTATAGCAATTCAAACAAGAAACGTTTCACTCTCAACCAATCAACAATTTTTTTTAATTAACTGAGAATGTTATGTTCTCCCTCGCTCCCCCCTTCTTTTCGAGTTATAGAAATTCGAAATAAAGAGCGAAAAATCAACGTGAAACGCTAGGCAACTGCAGGGGACAGCAAGCGACTTTGAGTTATAGAACTTTGAGTTAAAGAGCTTTGACTGTATATTAAAACACATGTTACAAAAGGCACTTTTTCATGCACGAGTCCAGAATTCCATCACGAACCACGAAATGGCGAGTGATGGAATGGACGAGATTTGAATAAACTCTGTAAGGAGTACTTTATACAATTTCTTCTATTTCTCGCTTTTTAAGAAGGGAATTTTGCTGTGGTTGGAAACGTTTATTTAACACCGTTTAAGAAGACAGTGAGAAATTCAATTTTTGACATTTATTTCTTACTTGGAATTAGTAATATCAACATTTAAATAAATTAATTACACCTGTGCCATTAAAGCAACTACTCAACTACAAGTTCTATTCCATTCTATTAACGCACTCGTTTGGGGGCTGTAATAGCTCTGTTATCAACGCAAAATAGAAAAAAAAAACAATTTCAAACAAATGTCTGTTTAAAGATCATGCTTGTAATTACATATTTTGTGAGCTTATAAAGTGTTTTAAGTCGTGTTTATAATTTGCGATGTCAACAAATAAAGGTAATTTCTGTAGAACCTGTAATATGGAAATCAGATGTTCATTTGTAATGATTTGAACAAATGTAGCTAAGAATTGTTGCCACCAACTTGACAAAATAAAATTTCCACTTTACGAAACCAAAATGACTAATTTGAATTTCATAATGCAAGCCATTAGAGGACCAAAATAGAAAAATACTTTTCAAAAGTCAACCAAGGATTCCAATCGCCATCAATAAAACAAAATTTTCCTTTTAGAAAATAAGGCATATTTTTAAGTTTTTTTCTTTCTTCGTATCTAAGAACCTAAATAGAAACAAAGAGTGTAAAAGTTTTAGAAACTTGTTTTAGTTTTTAAAAATTGAACGCATGCGTTAAAATCACGTTTTATGAAACTTGTTCTTTAACATACTAGTTTCAATTCACTTTCTTTTGTTTCGCCATTTCTGTAAAAAAATGTCAGACATGTTTTATTAAACTACAAAGCAAGTCTGGATAAGTTCCAAATGGTTTAAAATCTTACGAAAATAAAAACTTTAATTTTCTGTAAAATACAGAAAAAATTTGTAACGAAAAGTTTTGTGAAAACTGTCTTGTCGGGAGTTGCAACTTAATTTATTTTTTGATGGTATAAGTTTTTTTTTTGTAATAAATTCGATTTCTTTCGGTGTCAGATGAAGATCCTTTATCAGGACTTGCGTATATGCCATAATTTTGAATAGAAGAAATTGTGTGTCTGAAGTAAGCTGGTCACCTACAAAATTTTGCTGGTGAAATCGTGGAAAACAAATTGCGAAATATGAGGCGATTCATAGAATTTTCCGTAACTGTCAATATCATTCTGAAAAATGAAGTGATTCGAACACGTTTTTACTTAGTTTTTCCTAGGCGCGTTATTCATTATTATAAATTGCATGGCCAAAAAGCTTCAAGATTTCATTTTGTGCAAGAAGGAACGAAAAGAGAAATTGCTACTTCTGGTAGACTTCGTGTATAATTATCAAAAGAGAATATTAATAAAGTTGAACGGGTCTTCGTTCATTAGTGTGGCAAATGCTGCTGCTGTTAAAGTTGGATTAATAAAATCTACCATTAGTGATGTCAATATGCATAAATTAGGGATTAGGGCCCGGGTAAAATCAAATGTCCCAAAATACACCGGAAATCAAGAGCAATGTTCAAAAGCGGGATTACGAAGAATTTATAAAAAAAATTGCACGAAAATTTCTAATATAAATTGATGATGAAACTTGCTTTCCTGTTAGGACGTTCCTGGAAAATCCACTGCAAAAATGTTCATGATGTTAAATATGAAGAAAAATTTAAATTCAAAACAAAAGTTCCTTAAAAATCTTTATTTGGCAGGCAGTTGATGAGAAGGGAAATGTTTCGGTACCATTTATTTCAAAGGGCTGTATCAACGGGAAAGTATACTTAGAGGACTGTATTAAAGCACGATTAGTTCCTTTTATTAAAAAGCACTATAATGTAAATGACGTTATATTTTGGCCAGACATGGCAACCTCACATTATGTGTCAGATGTGGTCAATTATTTGAAAGAACAAATTGTTGAATTTGTTGAGAAGAAAAGAAAATGCACCTAACGTTCCTCAAGCTCGAGGAATGAAAAGGTTCTATGTAAAAAAAAACAACAATAAAAAATACTCCAAAAACAAGTTGAAGCGTAATTTCAGGGAAATGTGTCATGGATAGTGCGTGGATAAAGTTAATAAAAATACGCTACAATGTAATAAAAAAGCATAGTAGCAGTTAATATCGTTTGCTTAGATTAATTTTTTCTATTTTGTTTATAATTTGTTGAATTAAATTAAAAATTGATTGGATGTCTCATCGTTTGATTTTTGAGATTTTACTTTCCGGAATCCATTATTTCTAATAAAATCTTGACAAAATTTTGTTTAATCTTAATATCTCACATTTACATATTCTTCGACTTCTGACTGTTTACTCAACAAGTAACTTACAAAACAAAGGTAATAAATACATATCACTTTACAAAAAATACATAAATGCTTGGGTAGTAGAATTTGAGATTTTTTCAGTTTCTCTTTAGTGTGAAATGAAATAGGTCACGTGGAACGGTCAAAAATCGTCTTTCCTTTTTGGGCTATGCCCCTCAAATTTCATTGGTTGAACGATTAATCTTATCGAGCGTATCTCTAAAGACGTCAACAAATTTTATTGTTTTTGTTTCTTAATTTACGACTGATTGGCTTACGTTATCAATGCGATTTAATCTGAGTTTTTAATTACTGAACGTACTTAAGTGCAAGAGAACAATTTTAAATTACATTCTGTAAATAAAAAAAACTAAAGCAAAGTGAAGCGTGGATTCAACCAATAAATATTAACGGTGGTAACCTGTCTCTCTCACTTCGTACAAGATTCTTGCCTGGTGTCATATGGACCTAAGAAAAGATACAAATAATTAATCATAAATTTGCGTGAAAGTTTATCAAATCAGTTTGATACCTGTTTATTTGGTTGTTATTAGATAAAACTTACTTACTTCTAGGATATTGAAATTACAAATTGATTGGCTGAATTGGTCTTCTTCTGATCTTTTGTAGCGTTTTCAAAGTCAATGTTGTGGTATTTACATACCACGGTATTGATCTAAGTATTACAATTAGATCACCAGCGAAAAAATCCAATCCACGCTATAATAAAAACATGTCTTTATTTCAGTAAAAAAGCTTAAAAACGCGATGTTACAACAAATGAAAAAAAAGTAAATAAATGAGCGACTGGAAATCACGTTACGAATTTCTTATGCTTTAGGAATTTTTTTCCTTTGGATGTGTTATATTATGTTATGTGTATACTCTTCTACAAACTAACGACTTCAGTTAGTTATCTCTCCTTGATTCGCCATTGAGCAGCAATTGCGTTGTGAATGATGATTTTGTGCTATACAAATGTTGTGTTACATCGTACATAGCCAATTCATTACTGAAAATGTAACAAGGAAGAGATTGTTAGGAACAATCAAGGTCAGTAAGAATTATTTGTTAACTTTGTGACAGAAAATTAAGATGGCCAAAAACAAAACCGGCTTAAATTTATATGTAAGCTAAGCAATTTTTTATAAAGCAAATGCTGTTTCATTATTTCTTTAAAGTTGTGAAAGTATCAATCTGTGCTAGATGTGACGGTAGTTTTGCATAGCACTTGGAAAAAATTCATCGAAGTATTTTAATTTTGAATAAAATTTATCGAAAGAGTGGCCTCGAGTTACTTATAAGATTTCATAGTGACTCGAGGCTTCTCTTTCAATGAATTTTATTCAAAATTTTAATTAGCCACTAATTCTCATGGACGGTCCTGTGAATCATCCATTTTATTATAGGAAGCAGTGATTTAAATTGTAATTCTATGTCTGATGTATTACGGTTTTAATGAAGCAATATATTGCAAGGAACAAATGGCTTCTTTTAGTAAATCAATATTTTATTTAAATGAAATATTTTTAGTGTAGTCGTTCTTGTGCACAATCTTTAATTAACAAATAATTTATTATGTTGCAGCAAATGTAAATAAATTGTGCTGTTTCTTAGATCTCACAGGTCTATTGTCTATTATCCGAACGATGTTTTTCCACTTTCCTCCCTCTTTTGTGTTTTTTCTTTCTATTTCTGTAAATTTCAAGATCTAATATCTTGCATCAATACTTCGGTGCATTTTCTTCACCTTTTATTTTCCTTCCCTGCTTCATCCACCCTATTTTCTTCACCGTTTTCGACTCTAAGTAGCCAAGTCATTGCCCTTATTACTTCCTCTTATCGTGGCTCATTAAATAATGCTTAGGTTTCCTCGTCTTTTCTATACTTTCTGCCTCCCTCCATATATTCTTCTAGTATTTTTCTCTTCCGTAACTCAATTTTCTGCTGATATCTCGTATTCAGTATCAACTTTCCACTACTGTGCTGCTGCGTAGGTCTTATTTGTCTATTTGGTATTTTCCCTTCTTAAAAACGACGATATTTCTTTAGATTTGAGTACATTTTGTAAGAAACTTGCGCAACTGTTACTTTAGCTTCTAGTTCTCAGGTTAATTTCTGCATTTTCTTTACATTTATTACTTATAAGAAAGTAAGATTAACTTCACATATTTTGTGTTTGTTTTTCTAAATTTTATACGCGGTTTTGAGTGCTTTTTTTATTTGCACGTTTTTTTTCCGTTAATCCACCTTCTTTGCTGCCACCACCAATTGCTTAGCGATCCTCTTTAGTTTTTGTTAGCTTCTTACGATCAAAACTGCGTCATCCAAGTAATTTGTGTTTAGCGGAAATCTTAATCGGTTGTCGATTTGGCTTCAGATTACCCAATAACCTTACATAAATTGGCTTCCAATGTGAAGGACTGTCCCAAAGGTATAACATAAATTAGTTTCTAATGAGTAAAAGAGTAAGCACAATAACAAAAACGCAATAATAAATTGGCGATCAACGTTAAGAAGTTGATCATGAACGAAAACCAAGACAATTTAAAAAGAAAAAAAGAAAAAGAAAAAACGGTAGAGAATGGGCAAAGTAAAAACATTGAAAAAAACACGATGACGATGACGATAATACAGAAATCTGAAACAAAGATACAACTCGGACGAAATCCATGAAAAAAAAAACGACGAACGAAAAATAGAACCAGAATAAAAAGAAATTACAGAAAAACTAGAAAAGGGAAATAAAAATAATGGTAACAGTAATGACGCCAGAAATGAAGAGAGTAAAACCGAAGAAAAATTAGCAGAAACAGAAAAGAATAAGAAAAGAAAAGAGGAATATAAGCACAAAAATAGAGGAAACCAATGCAAGAATAGATGAAGAAAAAGGATCCAACATAAAAATAGATGAAGCAGATGGAAAAATCCAAACAGGATTAGATGAAAACAGAAAGGAAACTATTGAAGTATTAGAGAAAAATAAAAGAAAAAATAGAGGAACTACCTAAAGCCAAAGTAAAAGAAAATAAATATGAAATTTTAAATTTTTCTAGGTGGCAAAGTATTAAACAAACATTAAAAAATTTTCCGCTGCTGCTATTTTCAAAATTTGGCAACTCTAACATGCAAGGTGTTTTTTTTTAGTGAAAGATTCTCCCTCTACCAATAATTTTTTTTTACGTAATTGGAGATTTGATGTAAAACTTGTTGCACTTACGAAATAATTAATGTATTTCGTTTTACACGTATTTTAAGTGATTTCCAATACTTATTTAACCAGATTGTGAAAAATGCAACGTTCAAAACGCAATTGGACATACAATACAACACATTTTCGGAAGATTTAATTTCAATTCCTGCTCATTCAAAATTTGAACAAGCGCCAAAGGGACCAAATTTTATAATAAATTGCCGGAAATGATCAGAGCACAAAATTTTCAATTATTTAAAAAATCTGTTAGAAAGATTCTGGTGTGCCAAGGCTATTACAGCACATCCGAATTCTTAAATGAAGAAATATTGTAAGTAGAAATAGATATTTAAGTTGTTGTGTAGGTGTATAGTACTTAAGATGTTCTATCTGTTGTTCATTTTGTTATGAATGGCTAGAGTGCGTATAAAAAATATGAATCATTTAGATGTACAGGCTGTAACGGAATTGCTTGGCTAAACTTTACTAACAGTGCACACACACACACAACAAAAGTTCCAATAAGCATGTGTCCAAAAATGCTTCCTTAAAGCGTTACGCGCGAATTTCAAAATTATGTCACTTACTGGGAAATTATCGAAAAGTTTAAGTAGCGCATCCACCTCTTGACTTTTGATTCACAATAATTGAAGCCAGTTTGCTACATAATAAGTCATCCCATACAAGGTGGCTGTAAAAGCTTAATGAAAATTTTAAAAATAGTTCTTGATTCTAGTGAGTCCCTCGAGCACCCTCTGTAAAGCTGTTTCAACTTCGTCAGCAGAAGCGTCGCTCGAAAGTTTTGGTTTGCAGTGGAACTATCGAGAAGTTTAGTTAACATTGTTACATCGATTTACCTTATCAATTCTTTTTCCAGAATACATAAGATACTGAACGAAAATATTACAAATATTTAGAACGACTTAAGGCGCCCCCTATGTACCCAATAACAAGCAGTATAACGTATTATCTATGCATATGTAGAATATGTTAATGATACTCTATGTTTAATTCTAACACAAACAGTAAACACTGCTATTACTTGCGATAAGTAAACAAAAAGAAATCTATTTGTTTTTCTTGGCGCTGTAATTTTGTGCGCAAGGCATAATAGGCGCAATTTTTCCCGCATAATTGCCCGCTTTCAAGTCTGTTTCTGCCGCAGTAAATAATAATTATAATAAAATAATATTGTTTAACTTAACGCCTTGACCTTCTTTAACAAAAGTAACACTTTTCAACATTATTATTAATTCTTGATTGCCTATTGAAAAGTATTTTTCCCTGAACGTTCGGAAGTATTACAGTGATGGCGATTAAGCAAGGCAACCAACACGGTTCATTTTAACATTTGTTGCTAAAATCCATATTGTATTTACGGGCAACATGCAATTAGTATTGAAACTTTTAAGAAAGTTGAGTGCGGTTTTTTTTTTAATGAGGTACGATAATGTTTATTGAAGGTGTGTTCGCCTTATCAGTTATTGTTCTTGCGCATACAATTGTTTGTTTTGGTCTGCGTTCACAGTTCCAGTTTGTTTGCGAACAAGTAAGTCCTCATCACTTTTACCGCTCCATCCATCAACTTTGCTAAAAATTACAGTGCGTTTCGGTTCTTGCTTTTAATTTTTGCGTCGTTGAGTGAGTTCTTCAGGAAGAGAAGACGTGACAATCCTTGAATGGAATCGCGATGTAAAAGGTGGGAGATACAGTGTGGACTATAATTTTCTGTTCAATTTGCTCATCAGTCGTGAACACTAATCAAAGTTAGCGAAAGTTTTTGAAGTGCATAACTAACAAACGATGTATAGGTAAGTTCTAAGTTAGTGACTTGAACTTTTAATGTTTAGTGGCTTATGAGGATATAAAAAAATCAAAATGAATTTTATTGTGCATATAAACTGAAGCGCTTTGCCCATTATTTGCTTCAGTGACAGAAAATTATTGCCTAATAAATGCAAATACGTTTATTAATTCTCGGAGTTGATTTATTTATTTCATTTCACGGTTACGATGCCTTCGAAAGTATCCGTTCACTACTACAGTGCAGTGGGATATTCCAATAAGGTATGCACTTCTTGTCTGTTTTATTGCGATGCGAAAGGACACTTTTCGGAAGTTTTGTATATACAAATAAATTTTAATTGATTTGCTTTCGGATGGGAGAAAATAGCTATAAAAAAAGAACGTTTCAAAATCCTCTGAATCCAAATGAGTTCGTAAAATGGAGATTTAGTGAATGAAAGGGAATTAAAAATTACATTTGAAACTCCACTGTCTGCTAATAATAATAAAAGGACTTATTGCGACAGGTTGTGCTGTTACTGGAATTATAAAATCGCCTTTGAAGTTTTTTGCGGCATCTCAACCGGGATATAAAAGCCTAATAAAATGGTCATAAAATTACGTACATATTTCAAAGACAACTCTTGGCATCCGAAACAAACGTTTCCTGCCTTAATGCAATAGGACGCTTAATTATCTTATTTTGAGATGTGGAACGGTATGTGTATTTTCAATCTTGACTCTTGTTACCTATTTATTTATTATTTTTCCAAATTCTTGCGTTTATTTTATATTTTAAGTGATAACATATTCTGACATCAAAAATTATTTTGGTCAAGGGTAGTCATGGATTTTATTTTCATTATTGTCGTGGTCTTGGTTTTACTTGCTGTTAATAGGCAATCGCTTTCCATTTCATGACGGCCCTTGACCAAAATAATTTTTGATGTACTATTTCTAAAATTTAATCAGTTTGTTAAGTGGCACTAAAATTTTCAAATATAGAAAAAAAAACAGTGAACGATGAAATTGTGAGATCTTTTGAAGCAAATATTCAGAATTAATGGAATATTATTAATTAATTAATAATGAACAGTAATTAAAGTTTATTTAAACAAATTCCAAGATTACTATAGTCTGTTTTTAATTCGGAGGAGTACTTTGAAATTTTGGCACTAAGAACGAGCTTTGTCATTAGTCAAACGAGCTTTGTCATTGGTCAGTTACTTCCAGCTAGGACAGCTAGCAATGACAAAGCCAAAATTTGAAAGTACTCCTCCGAATGAAAAGGAGAATATAGTGAATTGGTAACAGAAGAAACCAACAGGGCCAGGGCCAGGGCCAGTAAAAAAGTCAGATGCAACAAACTACGTAAAATAATATTCTACATAAATACAAAAATATATATATATATATAAATTAATAAATAACTAATTTTAAATAGCGAAGAAAACCCCATTGGAATTTTGCTGCACTCAGAAAACAAAATGCATCAACCAAACTATTGCTGGAGACTGAATTTAATCAAAAAATAATAATGTTATTATATAAATATTTTTATTAAATACAGCCAATAGCAATGATTTGGTTGATCCAATGTATTTTGTTTACTGAGTGTGTAAAATAAATGAAAAAAATATAAAATATGCGTCAACTTAAAATATGAAAATATTTCCAAATATTCTGACAATTTGAAAAATGGAAACCCAATAGGAAATTCGAAACAATAAAAAAATTATCGGAAAGGCTAAAGTAACAGATGTTATAAGTAATATGAAAAGAGATAGAAATTAATCCACAACTTCAGTTTAATAGTGAAAAGTACTTGCTCCTGAAGAGGATACATTTACAGAATAGCAGATGGAAAAGGCATTTAAAACGTCAATCAATCTAGGAACCGGAAGATTTGGTGGTATACCTTCAAGCGAGAAATGCGGCAGGAAGACGCACCTCTCTGCAAATCATCTCTATTATAGAGGCCAATGGTTGAGGAGGAAATAATTCGCATTATTTATCAGTTGAAAAATAGTTCTACAGAAGATGTGTATGGGTCATCGGTACATACTGTAAAACATTGTGCAAACTCACTAGGAAAGCTATCAATTTTACTGATCAACAACTTTGGAAGGAGTTTTTCATATAAGTTAAAAGTTTCCGAAGATGTACCTGTTTTTAAAAAGGGCAACGAGGAAGATATGGATGACTATAGGCCAATATCAATTTCGCCTATTTTTTCAAAAAATTACGAACGAGCCATGAAGGAACCACTTACAAGAAAAGAAAATACTACTGAAAAATCACCATGGTTTCAGAAACAATTATTGTTCTACATCGTCTGCTGTCACTGATATAGGAAGCATACCTCATGCTATAATGTGCGACATGTCAAAAGGCTTTGACAGCGTCAACCATAAAACTCTCTTAGGAAAAATATCTCGTTACGGCATTATTAGGTGGTATGTATTCCTCTGAAATGATTTGAAAAGTTACCTAGACAATGGAAGACAGAAAACTTACCTAATGTCAACAGAATCGACTCTACAGGTGATCGCCACAGGAGTACCTCAGGGTAGTATTTTGAGGCCTTTATTTTCTTTAACATAGAGATAACAAAAAAGCTGAAAAACGGTTTAGTGCAAACTACTTGAAAATGAATGAAGCAAAAATCAAAATATTACTTTCTATAGCCGTAAACCTCCCCTTATCCTTGATGACGACCAAGAAAATGTACTTCTCCTGGGGTTTCGTCTGGATTACACATTAAGATGGAACTTTCACATTGAATATCTTCAAATTTTAGCAAAAACTATCTACGCAATTCGAAGGGTAAGACAACTAACCGATGAGTCAACATTTTGTCGTACAGCACATTTTGGCTTATTCTACAAATGCTTCAACTTTGCGCCAACAAATGAAGATAACACAATCACAACGTTAGAACCAAAGAGCAATTGTATTTACTATCAATTAAGCTGAAGACAGGTGAAACAGGTGCCAGATGTTGGTTTTAAAGAATGTATAATAAACTCCCGAGAAGAATCAGAAGCATGAAGAAAGTCAAGTTGAAGAGCATCATCATAGTTCTTAGGGCAGCAGTGTTTATATAGAGTACAGGAATTTTTGTACTTCGATCTTAAGGATGCTTTTCCAGACATTAATATCAAATAAGTAAAATCATATTCTTTGTTGAAATTTATTGCTTATGCAAGTATTTAAATGATTTATTGTATTTTATTTACATGCATCAACTTATAATATGAAAATATTCCCAAAAATTCTGCTAATTTGGAAAATGGAAACCAAATAAGAAATTCGAAACAAATAAAAATGATTTGGAAAGTCTAAAGTAACAGAAGTTCTAAGGAACATGAAAAGAGATAGAAATGAACGGACTAAATGCGGAATTACTGAAAAATACTTGCTCATGAAGAGGATTAGTACATTTACAGAAAAGCAGTTGGAAAAGGCATTTAAAACGTCAATAAATCTAGCAACCAGAATATGTGATGGAGTACCCCAAGGCAGAGGTGGGAAAGATACTTTTGAAAAGTATTTAAATACAAGATACAAGATTCTTTTTTTGAGGAAACCTTTCAACAAGATACTCAACATGCAAGTATTCGAGATATAAGATGCCCTAGTATCTAAGATACTTTGAAAAACAGATATTTCTTTTTGTCCTGAATATTGTCTATTAATGGTCGATGACGATAGATATTCTACATGAAATGCTTTCAAGTATCTCAAATGCTTTTAAGAATTTAAAACACTTTATAAAGATGTAAGATACAAATACTTTATGAAAAAATCTTTATTTAGTAGATACTTTATGGTTGAAAAAATGTAGTTAACATGTGTTTCTTTTTAATGCCATAAGTGCTGGCTGTGGAAAATACATTTTATGTTGTTGATTGATTCATACACGTTTAACGAGCTAACAGTGCATCATTTCTGACATCTAAAGAATCTGACCTAGAAATTTAATTTAAAATTGTTGAAGTATACATAAATGGTGCTAAGGCCTGAATTATATTTTCCATAGTCAGCCCTTATGGCATCAAAAAAAAAACACATCTTACAAGATACTGTATTTGAAAATGTATCTAGAATCTGTTTCCTTCAAGATACTCCCAAATCTACCCCCAAGGCCGAAATGCGGCAGCATTAACTGCAGTTACTGTTTTTTTTTTTACAATGGCGTTGATCAAACTCACTTGCCTACCATTGATTTGGTTCAGTACTTGTAGGTCACGTGGGATACAGGATTAAATGAAGACCCGTTGTAAGTAATTTTGAACGTGTTGAAAGGAGAGTTCGATCAGAATGACTTGTTGGATACACACTGTTTGTTTTTCTTTCTTAATGCAAATCATAATGGATTTCGGTTTAATATTTTCGTGGTAGGTGTTGAAGTCATCGACCGAAAATGAATTTCATAGAATCGAATATGAATTGGCAATTCATATCAAAAGTGGTTGACTTAGTCTTTGCTAATAAAAAAAGAAATATTGTAGAGCCCCAGAAAAGAGAGTAAATAAACGAATAATACTACTCTATTTGGAACATTTATTTAAAAATGATGTCCATATTGGATATTAAGAGCCGGAAATAAATTAGCGTGTTCCCTCCAAATCCGGTCGCAAGCTAATTGGTATTGACATTTGTCAGGCCGATTACATTCGCAGTTTGCACCTATTAACTTGCTCCGATGACGACGAGAACGACACGCTTAAATATGGAGCCTGTTAACGAATTACATTGTTTTAAACGGCTAATTACAGAGTACACAGCTTGAATTTTACACGTAGCAATAGCACGCGAACACCGTCAATTAACACCGCAACTTTTCGTCCGTTCGTAACCTTGCAGAACGGCACGGATGTACATATTTATCTATTCAAATCGTTTTTGGAGGTCGTCCCTCGATTTGAATAATGAGTTCCCAAATTTCGTCCGTGTGTATTTACAGCGTGCACATTGTACGTTTTTTAAATGTGCTAATTTATAGTCCGGTGTTTGTTTTTCTGCGATGCGCCTTGGATTTTGATGCTCCACGTTGTTTCGGATTTTTGTTGCTCTCTGATGAATAATTCACCGGGTACGGATATGAATCTTCACAAATTAAAATTCAGATATGCGATCGGTGACGCTTGCGTGGTTTTAATTTCGAAAAATTGTAAATGATGCCTAATTGTAAAATAGAAACTATTTTGTGCATTAATTGTTTCGACTTTCTGCTCAGCTCAACATTGTTCGTGTATTTCTGATAAAGGTAAGGAGATTAGAAATGAGACGGTAGCAGCTTTGAAGAAGTTCTTCTGTAAGGAAGAATGAAACGTCGGCAGTAAAAGAAATCAGTGTAATGCGGTTCCAACCGGAAGCCAGTTCAATAGGGTACATGAACATTTTTTTAACAGATTTTATTTGAAAGTAGGTAAAAATACGATAATTTAGATATATTTCTTTTTTTGATAAATGAATATTAAAGCCGGAAAAAATTATAGAAATTTGAATTGATTAAATTCCCGCTAAAACGCACATTCTGACCATGTGACGTCAATGTTCATATCTTGTCAAATCGTAATAAGTGAATATCAATACGAACACATAGAACTTATTACAATCAATAGTAAAACAAATTATCAGTATTGTGTTGTGCCATAATGTAAAAATATCTGTGCAAGAACTCTGAATAAATTATAAGCGTTTCACAAAATTTAGTGTTACCAACCTTACTTCTCAATGGCGAAAAGTTCCCGTTTCCACCACAAATTTCTCACCAACAAAGTAAAAAAATATAATAATTTCTTAAAGATAATCACATCGTAATTGTTGCTTAATTTAAAACTATATCTTTCAGCACATATTAAGAGCAAACATTCAAACTATTTGACAAGGGTCTGCATACAACATAAACGTCAAGTGACAATTTATGAACAATGACGTCACAACGAATGGGAAGTCTTTCGAAACCACGTGATTTATATTTGAATATTTTCGATTTTATTTATTAATTAAAGAGAATAATAAATAGAAATAGCATACAAAATTGGTGTTTTCGTGTGTGTTATTAACTATAGTCTCGATTAGAGAGCTTTAATTAATAATTTTATCTTATTGTCATGTACCCTATTATGGACAACGGCCGCGGAAGCCTTTAAGTTAAACTAAAATCGTAATCGAACTAAAATTTGCTTTTCGAAATTCCCCAATATAATGTTAAGAATTTTTTTAACCTATTGAAGGTATAACCTAGTTAACATTTACCATTGTAAACTGCTATTAAAATCTTCTCGTAAGCACTTCCATGTAGGAATGAAATCCAATCTAATCTAAAAGTGGCATAAGATTTGTTGCTTTCTCAGTTTCTTTGTCAGTTAGAACGTGTTACTTTTAAAGAAACAGAACAATGAGTATTCCTGTGCTTAATTTCCTGAGACATCTTCCTGTGGAGAATGAAGCACTGGAATATTTTGCGCTGTCGATAACTTAACTCGGATGGTTTCAAGAAAAAGGAAACCGAATTTTATTTATTTTTCATTTCAAATCGTTCTTAATGTAGTTGCTTTAAAATTGTTTACTACAGCATTTGACGTATCATTTTGGTGATCACAATTTCATAAAATGTGCAAAAACATTTTAATATTTTATTAAACCTCTGTTAATATTAACACCATGTGCTTTTCGATTTATTTTCATTCATATTTCAAGAAGGTTTCTGATCCACTAAAAACAGTAACAATACGTGGATTGGAACGTTATATACTTTTGATGTTGCCTCATTCTAGGCCCTAAATCCTGTCTGGAATACCGAGCATCGAAATAGCGCATCTGCGTGGTCAAACAAGACCTTAATCGAGTCATTGCGTAAATACGCCTTTCTGAATTTCCTGTTCAAAATATACAAATATCATAAGAGAGTTCTGGAAACTATTGATAACGTGAACTTAAATCAAATCTAAACAATAGTATATTGTCAAAATATTGTAAATTAATCAGTTAAATTAAAGGACTGAAGAAGATAGTTCAGATTGATGTAGGTATGTACTATTCCCGCCAAAAAAATTTGGAACATGTAAAATGTCCTATTGTAAACATGACGAATTAGGTACTGTTGTTATAACATATTCATCCGTTTCATTTCCATTTCTGTGTTTTCTTTTGCGCTGCCGCAGAAGCAAAATCTGAAAAGAAAGATAAATTAACGGAGTTAAGAATAATACTTCCCAATTTTCTCTCGATATTTATTTGACAATCTGTTTCGGCTTTTACATCTTCATCAGGTCTACAACAATTGCAAAAAAAGACTATGATATGGACTTGGATATGAATACTCTGAAAGATAAATTATTTAAAACTGCATTCAACCTAATAAATTAACTCCTGTGTGGACTTATCCCAGTACTGGGATAAGTCCATATATATGGATATAGTACATATAAAAAACTTTCCTCGTCAGAGTAGGCGAATTAGGGTGACGTTTTATTGATATCATAAAAAATATAGGCCCGTATTCTCATCTCATGATTAAAATTATCTCTAACTAAAGCTGTGATTAAAATAAACATAAACGATAACTACAGATAAAACAGCGACATCCTACGATCGCTTTTTGACCTGACATTGCAGTAGATTAGACAAATTGAAGCGGATTTGCTCAAACAGCTGTACAGAGGCTGCTCGAGGTTTACACTACAATCAAAAACGATTTACAACAAAATTTTTATAAACGATATAGATTTATGGGAATTTCGTGATAGATAAATTAAAGATGAGGTGAGAATACGGGCCGTAGACATTAGATGGAACAATCAGGAATGGTTATAATTATTTTTAATTTCATGGTTATAATGTGAGCACACTAACGGTGATATTGTTGTCAGCTCGACTGCAGTTGTAAGTTTATTATTTATGCCATAGTCGTTCATAGATACGTTCTCCTTCGTATCGGTAACGTAAGATGCTTTCCTTTTGCCACAAATCTCACCTCAAATCAGATAAATAACTTCCGTTAGTACGAACAAATAAATTTGAACGTGTATTTCGACCTGACAACTAATGGGAGTGCTCGATTGGCAAGGTGGTGTGAAAGTCGAACCCTTAATTCAAATTGCCTGTTCGCGTCAACGGAGATGACATTTATGTGATCTGAGGTAAGATTTGTGACAAAAGGAACGCAACTGTTGTCAGATCAATGGTGCGGAATTGTCATATTTTCCATTTCAGATTCTGGCATCTGTAGGGTTTTCCAATTACTGTGTCAGAACTCTCAAATGAGATACTCTAATAACTACAAGTGATAATCCTTTAATCCTTATTTTATTTTGAAAAACAATTGATGACATTATGTTTTAAAAATAATATCTTTTAAATGCCTTCCGCGACTTCGCCTGACTGAACGCATTCTGAAGGTCCAATTTGCGACTATTCTTTCACACATATTGGGCGGTATATTTGCAATGCTGTATAGAAACGTAGTTAATCGGAAAAAACACCTTTTCTGCAAAAAATGGATCGACCTTCAACTGCTCAAGAGTCTTTGGCTTCAAATCTTTGAGAGATTTGATCTTTAAAAGCCTTCAAATGGAGATCTCTACGAAAGCTCCCTTGTCCATATTATCTTCACACAATGTACTGTACTCATTTGTTATCAATATTTGCCGTTTACATTCCAAATCAATCTTGTTTTTGGAATTAAAGTTCTGATGCACTTATTGGAAAACCCTTATCAAACTTATCAGCAGCTTACCGTTATGAGAACACAGCTTGCTCTGACGAGGAAACCAAGTGAACGAATTTTATAATTATGCAATATCTACTATAATTATGCAATATTTTAAACTTTTATTTTATAATAAAACTGCAGCTTACTAGCTAAAATATTTAATAGTCAACAAAAATGTACAAAATTACTATTATGTTGCCACTTGTTTGACTATCCTTTTTTATTTTGCGCAATAAGTTTATTAACCTCAGTGATGGAAAAATTCCGAAACTAGCATTTTTGAGGTTGACACTCATTCATTCAAGGTAAAATTGCGGCCCTTGAAAACAAGTACACTGAAAATTGACATGGTCAAAAATTGTAAATTTTGTGATATGTAAATCAAACTTTCATTTTGGTGACAACGTCAAATTTGACAAATGCGTAGCAGAATTCAAAGTCGCTTTATTTTTAAAATGCCCTAACGTCTTTAATGCCTCACAAATTCTAATGTTTCTGTAATTAAGTAATAGTTCTTAAATATATTTTTTCGCAACAAATGTTGATTACTGCTCCACTGAGTAATTTGAGTGACGTTTAGAAATTTCAATTTTAGCATCAGTTTACACCGCCAAAACTTATGTTTGTCAAAGTGTACCAGTTTTTAAAGGCCACAACTGTACAAATAAAAGAAGTTATTCCTAAATCAACCAGAGGAGAATTGAACAGAATTGTTCGTTTTGACTTATGATAATAACGGTTACGCTTTGTGGAAAGCCCTGTGTTCCAAAATCGATTAGGTACAAATCAACAGTGAATCGTAGTTTTGTATATGTAAAGTGTGTCATGACTCATGACTATAGGACGGAATTATATATTTTGATCGATTTATTTCGCACGATGCGGCAATGAGTGTGTGTGCAATGACGCGGCGCTGCAGCGTTATATGTTTGCCGCTTCGTTTGTATTTAATCGAACAAAATACATACTTCCGTTCTCTGCTCATGACTTTGTTACTTCCAAACCTCCTCACCGTTGAAGGGGAAGCAATGTCGAATTGTATCATTGTAACCTCGACACTGAAAGATACCTGAAATAATAAGTACCGACCACTCCCAAGATTAACTCGAGCGCGGTTCGCACCCCCGACCTTGACGTTGCAACACCGGTCCCCTTACCACTTGGACCGTTCAGGTGTTAAATGAACTTTAAATTGCTAGGAATCGTATTTCAAATTTAAAGAATTAAGAAACTACATTAGGTTTTTTGTTCCTAGCTAATTTTCTCTTATATTTTATACAATGAAAATGTAGCTCTTTAAGCTAAAATTTAATTTCAAGTTAGCCCCATAGAAACGATTAATTACAATTACGGATTCCACGAGAAGTAATCGCCTATTAAAGTTGTCTACAGTGATGCAAACCAAAGTTGGTAAAACTAATATTGCATCTAGCAGGTTTCATCGTTCCCAAGTTCCCATTTAATATGCAGTTTGCAATTTCCTTCCCACAAAAGTAACTCGTGACGTCACACGAAACTTCTATCCATCACAGTGAAGTAAATAGAGTGAGTTTTAATCTGTTTCCTAAAGCTTAATCCAATTCACCAAAAATGGAATCAATTCTGTGGTCCTATTGATCAAATAACGCAAAAATCTCGTTAATATGCCCAATGTAATTTATCACGTGACGTGACGTAACGAGATATGCATCCCTTGTTCCCTCCGCTGATCAAGGCAACCTTCTAGTACACAGGCCAGCTCTACCAACCTTGGTGCAAACGAGGTTTTGTAACAAATCTTGCATGTCGGCCTAATCAACTTTAGGCTGCAGTAAGTGCACGGTCGAAGTCAGACCAAACCACATGATCACTTTTCTCAATTGGTGATTGGTCACAGGGTTTAGTCGGACCGTTGACTTGTCGATTTTGCGCAATTTGACCGTTCACTTCATTTAAATTTTATGTTGTAAATATCCGATTGTTTTTATGGTAGGAAAAATGGACTGTTACAATGACGTTGTGCATAATTGTTTCGTCACATCACATCACCAACATAATAACGAAGAAAAGAATACGAATAACTCTAATGTGCAATGTGACCTTGGCTGTGACACTTCTGCACTTACAGAGCGCCGCTAATTTGATGATAATTTCAACAATGCCAACAATGTGCTTAATGTCGAAAACTTGTATTCAATTGCCACAGTACAGAACGAATCAAGACCGATTGACTGTTATGTAACTCTTACTACTACCTGCACCGTCAACGGGAATGCGGGTAGCTTCCAGCAGCCTTGTTTATGTTGATCGCCACTGTACCTTAAGTATTGTAGATCATGTGATGTAACTTAAATGTATAATGAAATTTATGATTTCTTTTCCTTTTATATTACAATTCAGAAGATAAGATATTTAAATTCTGGCTTCGTCCAGTGCTGAATTAATTAATTCGTTTCATATTAGCGTGTCTTGCATGTTTCCGAAAAAAGCAAACGAACAGTTAGCTATCCACTACAAGCCGTTAAGAACCGGTAGGAGCAAACTGCACCGACCCACCCGAACCCGAATTGCCGTTGCAAGCAGGACGCCCAACATGGGCCTCATCCCAAACTTCACGTAACGTGGTTAATGGAAAGCCTTGACCGCATAAACCTAACAGCAATTGTCGATTAAATAAACATCGATGCTTGAAACTCATTATTAAACTTGCGCTGTTGTTAAACCAGGACTTCCAAGGATCGTCACGGAAGCTCCTCTTTTTTTCGTCGATCGCCGGATGTTCCCAACGCGTCCAGACGGATTTAGTTCGGGCCTGTATAGCTCAAGGATGAATTCCGTGGGAAGCGAAAGTCATAAAATGTATTAATTCTAACATCCATGTTCGCCTGCGCACTGCCTCTTAAACATGTTCATATATGTTAAGGAAGCATAAAATGTTTATTTAATTTTCTTGTTATTAGACCGTACCAATTACGTTTATAATTTATTTGGAACAGAAGCGCAATAAAATACACTAATTTAGTAATATTTCTTCTCCATTCTTTTGCAAAATGCTTATAATATGTGAATATAAATTTTCACATTTTCAACTTTAGGCCTATAGAAGGAAGCACTAGAAGCGGTGATGGTAGTAAATGGTAAAGAATGAAAGTAGCAGTGAAATTAAAGTCGAAAGCACATGCATGCATGGGTTTTAATTATTTCGTTAATTGCTGTTCACATATTTTGACATGACGTCCAGCGCGTGCATACGTTGCTTGTGTGTACATAAATTGGCACATTTGCTCTTCCAATTCAGTTAATTAACGCTACTTTCAACTAATTAATTTCTGCTGGCGCTTTTATGGTTATGAGGCGGTCTCCCTCGTTTTCGATAAATGAGTTAGTGTACACCAATGGCCAAAAGTTATACGACACGATTAAAATTCATTAAAAAAATTCATAACGGAATTATTTGTTCTCTTTTCCAAACTATAAATGCCATATGAAAATCTTATCCAGATTTTCCTACACCGTAATAGTGTAGCTGACGGGGTTCTGGAAAACAAACGACCGTCGTCACTTCCTGCTACTTTGATCTCTACGAACCAGTAATCTAACCGTTCTAATAGGTAAGATTTTTTTTACTGCCCAGGTGAGACCTTTACTTCCTCGACCAAGGGAAGCCCAGGTGATGATTCGCCTTCTAAAAACCAGCTAACAACTCGCCTCTTCTACGCCACACCATTTTTTTGTCTTCTTCAACAACCTTTGGTAAAATTGCGTCATTGCCGACTTCTTCTTCTCCTTCAAGAACTAAAGGTGTTACTTTAAATACATACTTCTGACGTCAGTTATTCAGCTTCAAGAACTCCATTTCAACTGCCATCGTTGGTCATTGTCCACTCTCAGCACACTTGTCCACCTGTTCAACCACCTCTTACCCACGGAATTACCTTCTACGGTGGTTACTGAGAATGGACATATGCCATTCGCAATTTTCCAAGGTTAAAATGGCCAATTATACTACTCACCGTTATACCATATTCCGAAGAGAAACCCACTTTGATCTTCATCACCATTACTTTTGTTAACAAATCTGTTTTTAATTCAGTTGAAATTTGTTAAAATTTCAAATTCAGTGGGCTTTGTTTTGTACCACCCAACTCGAGAAAACTTTATACCATTAGAGCACGTTCATAAAATAGTAAACGCGCGGTAAACAGTTTCCTTCCTTTCCTTTCCTAAAATTTGGATGAACGCGTAAGGAAAACAAATAGGAAAATTACCTCTACTTGTTAGTTTGTCGCTGTTACCGATCACTCTGATTAAACATTTTAATAGAGCAGGTTTTACCTTGTTTAAAATAATGGAGAATAATTCCGTAAAAAGAAATAATACTAAAGAAGTTATAGTGACGGCAACAGATTTAAATCCTTTCTCCTAGATTTTATATCTCCATTCGGGTCTCTCATCACTGCTTGCGTACATCCCATTGCTAACATTTTTCACATTTGCAAACGTATTTACTTCTTTACAGTTACACTACACAAACAGGTTATGAGAATTCTGACAGCTTTCGCCAATCTTCCCCATGTTTCCACACTGCTGACTGCCTGAGCAACAGTAGCTCCAGGGTATTTCTATTCCAGGGTATTCCTGGTATTTTCGTTAAGTCGCTTACCCCATCTCCCTCGATTTTACAAACAAATGGGTGAATAGTGTTACACAAGAAGACGTAACGAAAACTGCCTTAGGCTCGGTCTTTTTACCTCCTTTGAAATTTATCTGCCTCGTAAAATTTTCGGGACAATGGTATTGAAAATATTACAAGGAAAATAAATTTACCATAAAGCTAAGAGACCGCGTATAATTGTGATTGTGATTGATGTGAAGAAGTATCAATGCATTGTAAATTTCTTGCAAATTAGGGAATTGCAGAAAACCTAGTTCGAAGGAGGCGGTATGAATCCGAACACTACATGAGAATTGTATCTCTTATGTAGCATCCACATGCATCGAGTGGGGATCGAACTCACACCTATAGTTGCCCGACCAAACGTCAAGTGCGTTGCCAGAGCAATCAACCAACTCGGTTATGTTACTACTAAGGGCTAATTTCTTCTTCGTGATTTATCATTAAACTTTGTTTTATTCCTATAGAGAACAGATACTCTAATTTTATTAACTTTTCCTTATGTAATAAGTAAGACTAGTTTTTTTTATGGGAAAAATAGGATTTATCTTATAACTCCTCACTTCCGTTTTGTAGTTTATTGCTTAAACTACATGGCGATAAATTTCGACAAAAATTTACACATTTTTTGTATAATTTTATAGGATATATTTCTTTTTCGATTTCAATTTGTTGACGTTTTGGCATTTCCTTTATGGAAAAGCAAACAGTCCAACTGCAGTTATGAACGTAGAAAGAAAGAGTGAGATTGTTTAAATTTTTAAAATTTCTCATAGATATTTACGACATGTAATAGAAACGAGAAGTGTTCAAATTTCCAAAACTCTCAAATTCCTGTAGTGTATTCACGAAGTGTTAAAAAAATTTCTGTCTGCTGGAATGGCATTGAATATAGTAAGATCTTCATATCTAAAAACGTACAATACAGGCAAGAGCAAAGGTATACAACTTGAAAAACGTAAATTGAAGCATCGCACCACTACCAATAAGTTGGTAAATGCCTTTTTCCCTTGAGAAGAAACTGTCAAAATAGAGCGCACTTATTATTACCAAAAGAACAGAAAGGAAGCAGAAGAAAAGAGTTCAAACTTATAAAGAGCCGAAATTTCAAATATAAATTATTTTCCTTCAAATATTAAATGATCTTGCGTATCCCTTTTTAACTTCGCATAAAGAAATTCGAGCCGCGAATTCAAAATTATTATCAAACTCCAAGCGAGCTCAAAGACTAAAAATTCTGTTGGTAACGCGCTGAGGCGTGAGAAATAACCTTAAGAACGTTTATCCGCCCACTCAAAAAGAATAATTCCGAAGGGACACGTCAGAGGGCACCACCTTCTGGGGTGGTTTTAAAGCACGGAAGGTTTTTTAAAACAAACATCCCAGCGCGAAATAGGAGGAAGATAATGAGTCGTTACCCTATCTTTATCTAAGGCTCAGTTTTACAATTGCAGCTCAACTTTGAGCTGAGGTTTAAACCCTTAGCGACGATTATTTCAACAATTGTTGTGAAGGATTTAAGCTTCGGCTCAAACTTAAACCGTCATTGTAAAACTGGGTCTTAGACGTTGTTTACTCAAAATTTATAATATAAATGTATCTCCGGAAAGTTAAGGGTTAGTTTGTGAGTGTAAAGTGTGGTGGTAAAAGTCCCCGGGAAGGCAAGCGTGCCCCTGTCGAGTCACGACCTGGACAAACTAAAAGAAAGAGGTTCTCTGGTGAAAGGTTTCCCTCCTTTACAGGTAGGAAAATGAATTCTGTTATCTATTAATTGTAATTTTCTTGTCTTACTTTTATTTGTCAAATTAAGGTGCTCAATATACCCCTTTTTAAAACCTTCATGGGATTTTCATTTCGTTTGAGTGCTAATATCAGTCTAACTCATTTCTGTTCTTATTTAAATTCATCACTACGCTCGTACAGTCGTAGAGTTCAAGAACTTACACTTTAATGCCAAGGTAGGGAGAGAGCCAGATTAATTACTTGAGGGAAGAAATATTTCATTTATCTTTTCTTGTTTTGTATATTTCGAATGGGCCCTAGGCTCCGGATTGCCATTAAATAACGCATCGGTGGTGGTAGCGTACGATTTCGTTACTCGAAAGAAATTTCGTCTAACTGAATGAAGGTTTTAAGTTTGAATTAAAACAAATTAAAACTTCATTTAATTTAACTCACTTTTCATTTAATTTTAACGTAGAAATGCCCCGCTTACAAACTGAAAATCATGTTGCAAGTGATCGTTCAAATTCATTTGGCATTTCTTAGATACAGTGGAACCTCTCATATCCGAACATGGCTTAATCCGAATCTCCAGTAATTCGAACAGCCCAAGCTCGAAGCCACAATCCAAACAACGTCTCGTTTTCCTCTTTCTTTCTTTATCTTTGACCAATCTTATTTTCACTGCTCTATCATTATGTACGGCCTAAGATCGTGAAAAATATTTTTTTTCTTCATTTGCAAAAAGGAAAAACTAAAATAAATTTTTTTATGTAATAATTATACACAGCATTATGACTATCACTACTATGTGATATTTCATTACTTCTGCCCATCACTGTACCGTTTTCTGAAGGTTTCTTCTTCATTGCTTACGACAGACGAAAAATGAGAGGTGTTTAATTCAAACGTGGGCGATGGATGATTGTCATTATTTTAGGAAGTGTTTGTAGGTTAATGACTCGTTAGAGTTGCACGCGAACGGCGAGACGATCTCTTCCTTGATAAGTTAAAGAGAAAATCAGATTCGCCGCTGATTTAATTCAAAACAAGAAAATAATTTTGACTTATCAACGGGGGTTCCAAATTTTCCTTTCTGGTAATCACCAAATTCTAAACTATTGTAAAGGCCCCATATTGTAATCTTTTGACAAAACTAAAGTTGAACGTATACATATATCTTGTTTTTAAATCAAAAGACCACCAACGGTTGTTGTTATGTTGGTATAAAATCTAATCTCTATACCCTCTTGTAATGTAATAATTACAGTAGCATGACTTGATGGCGTTTGCCGATGAAACCTAACTGTTTTAGTTTCCAATATAGCTTGAAATGACGAAATTGTTAGCTTTTATATTATCTTCTCCATCAATTTTTAAAATTTTGTTAAATGTTTATAAACTTGGTTCTTTGCTTGTTAGTTAATGAATTTTCAGATCATTTTTGCACATTGCGTTCTGCAATTGACAATTCACTTGTGACAAATAAAATTTTTATTTACAAATAAAAACAAACTCCAAATACAATTACCAATCGCTTTATTCAGGGTTTTTATTTTTTTTTTCTAAGACCACATAAGAACAAAATAATCACGGTTGACACAAAACTGAATGGAGATATACCCCTATAAAACATTATTGAAATCCCGAACTAAGTTTTATGTCAGTGCTTCACAAATTTTTTTATTATTCATATTATTTTTAGAAAAATTTTGTGCAAGTCGTTTTTGATTGCAGTGAAAACCTCGAGCAGCCTCTGTACAGCTGTTTCAGCCCTGCTTGGGGCTTCGTCAGCAGAGACGTAGCTCGACTTTCCCACTGCAAACAAAAACGACTTGTCCAATTTATTCGCAATTGCGATGTAAGAGTGATGAACAGATAAAATAGCCACTGCAATGTCAGGTCAAAAAGCGATAGTTAGATGTCGCTATTTTATCTGTTCATATTATTTTTGTTTATATTCATTTATTATTATTTATTATCTTTAGAACCTTAACTTTGTCCTTTATGTCACACATTTACCTTGTTTGTGTTAATTACACTGTTACCAATCGCACTTTTACAAGCAACACTGGTTGGGTTCTTTTAATTGGTGAACAGATAATATGTTTTAAGTTTCAAATAACGAACAACTTTTAAATCTCAAGGTCATTAGCTTGAATTTTAAAGCACTTTTATTAATTTCGCTATTCACTGGCATAATTGCAAGAATGATATTATGTATAAATTTTGAAGTACATTAATTAAGAGTATGTTGAATAAAAGTAGTTTACTACGCTGTCAAGTAAATCCTGTGGTTAAGTAATATCATTGGTAAAAATTTTTAGTTTCCCCAGTGATTACTTGACTTCTTGATTTGTAAGAGTTGTAAGTTAAATTTGACTCGGTGAGAATTAAAAGGAACTAACTGCCAACCTTAAAAAATGATATTTCTCTGCAGTAGTCTATTCAAAATTTCCAGCGTTTGGTGATGAAAAGAACTAAAGCTTTTTTTGTTGGATATTTGCAGTACCATTATAAAATTTTGGTAAATGAATCAAATCGATACTTCCTAGACAACTTAGCGACAATATTCATAAAGTGCTGTTTTAAAAGTTTGAATCCTGTTTCGAATTGTTTGGACCTGAATTTTGTAGTTGCAACAAAACGCCTGACTTGAATTTTTGATTGACAGTTCATTTGTAAGTAACCATAATTCAATCCAAACAAGGTTTAAAAATAGAGAGATTCAAAGAAAAGAATGTCTGTTTTTCAATCAAAACAAGTTTGGATCACGATTTTATGAGCGAAAGAAAGTACCTATATATTCAAACATCAGTTTGATCTCGCTTGTTTGTGTTACATGTCAGATAATCTTAAAATAAAAAATGCAAGGCAAAATCATGAGCAAAAAATAAACACAAGAAATTGCAACTAACCACAACTTCAGCAGAGTAAAATGTATGTAGTAACTCAAAATGACAAGATTCTTTTGTTTTTTTATCATATGTGTCAGACAATGCTAAATGCAGATATTGATTCTTTACTTGGATCAGAACACTATAACGTAACTGCAAAGATCCAGCGAAAAAACTGTACCTTGTATTGTGTAACGGTAAAAATCTCGAATCAAGACTAATACGTCATTGATGACGAAAACTCGTACCATCTTAAAATACTAGAAAAACATATAAAATGCGGTAAGCGAAATTAAGTTGGCAATATATCGCCGTGTTGTCAAGTATGAACATAAACATTCGCATATAACCTCAGTAATTAGTTAAGTCTGACAGTTGTACGTCAATGTACACTGCGATCGTAAATGGTTGAACGTGCCGCTTCATACAAAAACTTCTTGGTCCAGTTACTAGAAATCATGTACCCAATTTAAAGGCGTGCGGATTAAAATTATGTAATTTTAACCTAAAAATTGTGTAACATTAATCATAAATCGAGACGCAAAGAACGTTACTTACTTGTAAAAACAAAGTCATAGTATTCAAAAATACTTATTTACTGATTTCGAATGATATAAACTGCAAATTGTAGAAAACTCAAACATAAACAAACCATACACGAACGCTACTGCTTGCCAGCTGATCTGGAGCATTCAAAAACGCGAAAATTCCCTAGGCGAAAAGTAGTTTTGATCACCTTTGGGTATTTACTTTCTCAAGGACGCTCAATCATTTACGACCACAGTGTAGTTATTTTGACTATAAACTGAGTCGTACTATAAGTTCAGTTACTTCCAAATTTTATTCTAGTAATCCGTAAAGTAATTATTGAGAAACTAAATAAAAGAACGTTTTGTCGTTTTTACTGCATGATAGTTTCTGTTTAGCGCCACTATACTTGCGGCAATATCGGCCTACTTTGATGTCATTACTAGCTATGACGCTTTACGCTTGCTTCATGTCAGGGACTAAAGGTAAGAATGTTACCTGCAACAAAATGATTTGTTTCAGAAAGGCACTAAGCGACGGAGCTGGTTCTTTTTAATACCAATAACATTTTGTTTTGCTTGATTTAGTGCTTTTTAGTTCTCACCGATCCAATTCCACAAAATGTCACTGACAACTATTTAAAACTAGTAGTAACCTCAGTTGTCAAAAAAAATGGAAAATCGAAAGTATAGTTGCGGCCTTTGAAAACTTGTACACTTTGACAAATACAATGTTTCGGCGGTGTAAACTAATCCTGAATCTGGAGTTTCTAAACGTCACTAAATTATCTACTCTAAATCCTGCTTTGAATCTGTCAAATTTGACACATACTTCAAAATAATAGATAAAAGTTTGATTTAAATATTACAAAGGCCGTGTGAGCGGTCAAATTGCACAGAATCGTCAAGTCAACGGTCCAACTAAACCCTCTGACCAATCACCAATTGAGAAAAGTAATCACGTGATTTGGTCTGACCACTTCGACCGTTCATTTACCTCAGCCAACATTACGAATTTTTGACGTTGATGTCAATTCCCAGTTCATCAGTTTTCAAGGGCCGCAACTGTACCCCCACATTTACTGTTAATTAAAGAAAAATGTTGCTCTGTTGAAAGAGCACAATTAAATATTTGTAGTTAGTTTTATAACAGCAACTCTTTCGGGAACTTAGAAAATTGTCTTTCCTCCAGCACTTCTGAATTTTGGCGGAGGAGTACCGTGTGATTCAACAAATTTCTTTTCCGCATCCGACTTAAAAATGATTCTGAAACATTCTGGAAGAAATAAAAATAGTTCCGCCATCTGCCACCGCGTGTCTATCATTATTGGGTACTTACATAGACTTGGTACTTTTGAAGATCACTATTCAAAAGCATTAGGAAACGCACTAGCCACTTATTGTTAGAGATAAGGCAAAAATTTAACATTGATGAGCACGAGTATATTACACGTTATGCATTATATGCTCGTTTAAGGAACAAAACAAACTCTGCCAAAAAAATCTGGAACATGTAAAATGTCCTGCTGTAACTATGACGAAGTGTTGCTATAGAAACAAGTTCTAAATAGCAAGATGAATAGTTTAAAGCTGCATTCAAACTAATAAAATAACTCAAAAATGCATGTAGAAAGTTATTCCAGATGGGCATAGTACATTAAAAGATTTTTTTTTTGCCAAACTACAAAGCGTTTTCTTGTATAAAGTGTCCCAAAGATCTTCTGTAAGTCTCTTAGAAGAAGAAATAAATATATGTGAATGGTTCTTCAAGCGAATTTGATTCAATTTTAAAAATAAACTATTTTGATTTTGTACCTTATTACGAAAAGATAATAAACAAGAACTGGTTCTTGAAGATGAATGTTAATTAAGCAAACTAGAAGCACTTATTTAGTATGTATTAGTTTTTTTTTCTTTTTAATATACACGCTATTACAAATTGCAATTTTGTAAATTTGTCCGTAAGACATTTCGCTGGTTATTAACTTATCGACTGGGCGTGCGATAGATTTACATTGTTTGTTCCTTTTTTGTGTGATCATTATTTCCAATCCTTACTTCTCTTTTTGTAAAAAAAAGTTGAATCTATACGTATACATTTCAAAATGACACGCTAAAAGATTTTATTATCAGAGATTTTCTAAAGAGAAAATTAATAAAGCTTAGTACACGCTTGGAAACATTTTCTAAAACTTAGTTTATAAATTAATACTGCTGCTGATTATAATGTTTTTCAAAGAGAATCATTGTAAATGAGTAACGTGTTTACAGCACCCTTCTCGTACTTAATGTTTGCTAATAGTATCCCAGTGAGTTCTGTTTCTTTTGTTGGACAAAATCAAAAATTCCTTTTCAACTTTAGTTTGCAAACAGTATTAGACTTTGGTCTTTGAATTTTGATAGGTAGAAAAAAATTGATCGACATTATTTAACGAAAACCATTCATTAACACGTCGTTGAACTTCGTAAAACAAACTGTTACGTAAAAGGATCCAAACAAAATAATTATTACAAGGTAACTAAACACGCTTTTAAAGCATTACATAACGACAACCTTCTGCGCTTATCTCATGTGCAAATATGTTATCAGTGGCCCAGAAATGCGCTGGTTGCGTTTCGACTTCCTCGTTTTAACCAGCAGGTTGCCAGCAAGTAAAAATATTAATTACTTTCATTTCATACACTTTGGTTTCAGAATAAAATCGCAAATCATTTTAAATGTTGTAGTACACCTGTGGAATTTTAAAGCGATACAAGCTTGTATAACGAAATTTGGTATAACAAAAAGGTTAACGAATTACCGTAGATATGGAAATTTAGAAATACCTACTTTCAAACTTTGCTATCCCCCTTTAGGATTCCGCAGCTGTACTGCCAATAATTTCCAGCATTTTCTTTTTAATTTTTGTGCACGGAGATCACAAGGTGGTAGAACTGAAGTACTAAGTAACAAAATTTCAACAATGTAGCAATTCATTTAAAATGCTGATGTCAAATAGATTGCGTAGATTCTTTCTTTTTAGCTCCATTTTCGTAATTAATGATTAATAGTTACACATTCAGTGCAAGAATCGTATCAAAGAGATAACTCGGTTTCTTCTTTGTTGTCGCAATCACCATGACGTTACGTACGTAATGCTACGAAAATAGCATCTCCGGCTTTCGTTAATTGCCTGGAAGCAATAAAAAAAACATGAAACGAATTTCATTAATAATTAGATGAGTAATTATAGTCGGAATTGATGATATTAAATTTAGATTTATTTCGTATTCAACGATTAAATTAATCGACTTCAATTTTCAAATTGTCCAAATGTTTAGACATTTACATACATGTTAAGTTTAGCTTCAAGATCTTTACGTATATATTTATCTAACGAACAATAATTAATTATACTAAATTTTTTTAACAAAATCACGAATACTTTTTTACAGACAAATTTCACATTGGCACACATGCATAGTTCACTTTATTGATTATAGCCTCTTCAGGATTGAAAAAGACACCTATGTATCGTTTAGCAAGTTATTTATTTTTTAATTTTCACTATAAAAATTTATTGTTTGTATAGTAAAAGTTGTAATTATGTATTTCTGCGAGCAACCTTATCGACGTATTTCCGTTACTAGTTATCATAGAAACTGAAGAAAATTCCAGATACAGATTGAACACCTTCACTTTAGTCAATAATCGTGTCATTAAGAGCCATGAGACACGCAACTTGTTAAGAAGAGAAAGGTATTACCCTTAAAGGCTGGTCCAGACGCAAAGATTTATGGGACGATTTGTTAAATCAGACAAATCGTATCAACAAAGCTGCGTTCGTTTTTGAACTTTGTTCACTCTGTTTACTTCTTTAGTACTTCTGTCTCACTTTCCCTTGCATCAAAAATGAGACAAAAGCACGAAAAGAGTAAATAGAGTGATTGGAGTTGAATAAGTGGACGCAGCTTTTGAAACAAATTCGCATAGAAACTTGAGGACATATGGCAATTAATGTATTCATAAATAAAATTTGATTCAATTTTGTTCACTTTGAACCTGGTTCAATTGAGCGTCGGCTTAAACCTCCTTTGTACAACTGGCCCGTAGTCTAAACGCATCATTTTCCGAGAACTGATTCATGACGGACATGTGGACGAGCCTGACGTCTTATCGTTTCGTTCAGTTTTTCTTCAAAACCTTACGTACTATTGCGACCTTAAAATTTCACACGATTTTTTGTTAAGTAGCCTGTTTTTATGGAAATTTTAGTTCTGTCAACCAGACTTTCTCTTTAAATTTGACATCTGTTATTTATGTTTGACACTAATTACAAACACTGAAAAGTCATTCGGTTCTTAGACTGTTGGTTATATTTTAACTGCAGCAGAAGAGTAAGATAACTATTCGAACCGAAGTAATAGAATTTAACAGAAAAGTAAAATAAACATAAGCAATACCTTTTTCTACTTCAGAAAGTATGTGATTTGGCATTTTAAAAATTTGAATTTTGCGATTTGGAAACTGCCATTCAAAATGATTGGATATTTTTGACAAGTTACTAAAAACCGTATTTACAACGAAAAACTGAATCGTGCGAAATTTTAAAGCCGCAATAGTACGTACGTAGATGGCTTAATAAGTCATAGGTGTAATCTCACCCATGTCTTGGACACGATAGTTGTAAATTCCAAGTACTTGTTCCAGTTGCAAGGTAGCACTTGGTCTCTTATAATGTGACATCGCTTTTCTCATGCAAGTATCTTTTTTTTCTCTTAATATAGGGCGTTACTAAACTTAACTTATGAGAAAAGAGAAAATTCATTCTCTTTAAGAGCTATTCCCTGGACTATCTTAGTGGTCGAGTTCATCGTTTATTTAGAGTTTTTTCTTGCCATGTAAACAGCATAAATTGAAAATAGTATGATGGACTTTGGGCGATAAGATGTGGACATGCTGTTATTAAAGGCCGGTTTACACGCTACGACATACGCGTACATTTTGTATCATAGGACAAATTGTATCAAATAAAACGGAGCGTGTAGACAGTATAACGTACGTTTTATTGTATCGAAATGAAATCCAAGGTCGGATCGAAGAACTGACGGGAGAAGCATCATTTTACGAGAACAGATGCGATATGACAGAGTGTGTAAACACTATCTGTACTTAACGTCCCTTTTTAGCTCCATTTCTTTTGAATTCTCAGCCTATTTTCTAGATTTTCTACTCTGTTAAAAATATGTCATATGAGCCTTTCATGGGGTGATATGGATTTTCTCATGTGGGTGTCCTCTTTCTTTATATTTGGAGTTATCAACTCCAGAAGTTGACAATACAATGCCAATAGTGACCGTCGGAACTGTTAAACTCATGTCGTGAATTAAATCAAACGGCTTATCTTTTAATTTGACATTTGGCTAAAATAATACACAAATTTATGGTAACAGTTATGTTTATTTATAGATGTTGAACATGTCTACCAGTTTCCTCAATACATGTTAACAGTCTCGCCAATGTGAATTAAAAACGTTTTCTAACATGCGATGTGGATTATTTATTTCGTTAATTTTTGGTGCAATCCTGTGCCGAAGCTCATTTAGGTCGTAAAATGGTGTCGAAAATATTGAATTTTTAATGGCGGGCCATAACAAAAGACACACTTGGGTTTGCGCACAATTTCAAGAACCTCCGGAGTAGGTTTGCACACAATCCTGAACCATGTCTTCTGAAAGAGACACTTCCAGTCTCGTGAAATACACTTACACAGCGATCTGCAGCTGCCTGGAACTATTTAAACCCCATAAACAGGAAATTCATGACAATTCTTGAAAAGTGCCTTGAAGCAAGTAAGACAACAACAAATATCATTTATTTTAACTCCATTACGAAAACAAAATTCTATTATGAAAGTTTTTTGAACCGTTAAAGCCACTTTTAGAAATATAAGTTAGTTTTAAGCGATACTTTTCTAAGTTAGAAACATGTTTGACATACACTGGTAAACAAACTGACACGTGAAAAGTGCGTGTAACATACACCAGGACATACGTATACAGCCGTCAAAGCTCACCAGACCACAAATTCAGATGAATACATGTTATAATCGATAAGTCGTAGTATGTAAACTGGCCTTTAAACCGTACATTTTGTCGACCGATTTGCATAACCCTTTTATCATGCGATTTGTCGTTGCATCTGAACCAGCCTTTGAACGTATGTGCAATTGAGGACGTGAGTGGATGAAGGCGTTAGGTTGCAAAAATAAAAATGAGCTTAAATAATAATTAAAAATCTTTCATTGAAAATTTTTTACTTTTTTTTAATTGAACTGGTGTCTGCTTTATTTTACTACATCATTCGTACTTTAATTTCCCACATTAAAAATATTCAATTTGTGGAATAAACTTAATAACAGTTGAGTCTTTATTCCTCATGGTTGCATTTATTTTATTTCATTTTCATTTTTTTTATCTGTGGTGTTTTGCCCAACGGGGTCCTAAGTCATATACTTGTCAGGAGCAGGGGAGTGTATTTTTTTGTGTGTGTAAAGTGTTCCATGGCTTTGTTACTTCCAAACCTCCTCGCCGTTGAAGGGGAGGTAGTGTCGAATTTTCTCCCCAACACTAAAGGGTACCTGAAGTGAGTAACAACCCTCGAGATTTATCTCGAGCGGATGCGAACCCACGACCTTACGATTGCAAGGCCGGTCCCGTACCACTGGACCGTTCAGGCGTTAAAAGTTTAAACATTTGTATTTCATGTTTGCAACAAATATTTACAGAATTTTAGGGAAAACAAACTTCAACAAGACTAGTTAATACAAGCAAAGTGTTTAATATTAACAAAATAATAAATGTCTTCACATTTGTTACACTTTCGATATCTGCGTGAGCAACACTTGCCACATACTTCTTTCAGAAATTAGTACATACATATTTATTTTTTTTTTATTATAAATTCGTTTCATTACATAAGTTAAACTAAATATATACTCATACGCAAAAAATATCGCGTAATGTTTACATATTACATGCGCCATCTAACGAAAATACCTTCGTTTTCCTGGAACGAGTGGGAAAGCCACTGTAAATTAAGTGAACAATGCACACAACACCTGTCGACAATGTGTACGTTGTCGTGTATTTATACTTTTACTAGCTTCAATAAATAATGCCCCGTCCAGAAATAACTTATGTACATTACAGCCGGGTCATATACCCATCGAAAAGAGAACGCTGACAGAAAAACCAGCAAAGAAAATGACATGATTTGTTTAAATTTTATTTAGTTTTCCCAACATTACATATATTAAACAACTTGAATAGGACATAACATAAAGAAGACCGACGTAATTAATTGTCCAAGAACTTAAAATTGCTTATAAAATGTATATGCAGAACTATATAATTTTCAATGGACAAAGTTTTCGCGATCATTAGATATTGTTAAAATTATAATTATACTTTATAAATTGGTATCCTTTATATGTATATACAGCAGCGGAAAATAAAATTCGGTCAAGCATTCCACAAATCAGGCTTATTTTGAGACAATTTGGTAAAGTAAGATTGTTCTGAGGTAGTTATATTGCTGACAAACCATAAAAGAATACGAAATGCCAAATTTCATGAACATGTAAATGTTATTATGTGTATAATGTTACATTTTTGTATAAATAAGTTGAGGTCTCAAACCTACCCATCCTAATTCTCTTTGGAGTACAGTCAGTTGGAATAGAAGAATACAGTTTCAAGTTGTTTGTAAATTATAACTTGTATTGATTTTCAGTATTTGAGGAAGATCATTTATAAATATGTTAAACAGAAGTGGGCCGAGATTTGACCCGTTGGGGAACTCCAGATGTAACTATTCTCTAATGAAACCAATGACGTATATTCTATCAAAAGCTCTGCTGATATAAGTGTATTTGAATGACCTTGCTGGTTTTAGTCAAACACATCGTTTTCCTAATTCAATTCTCAGACTTAAAAAATTAGTACGGACATAATTAAGCTCTCGGACGCGAATTAATCGGGAAAAACGAGGCGGAGTTGGCAGAAATTTCACTCGGTTAAGCTAATGACGGCCACATCCTGTCGTTAGTAGCCATTCCGGGTGCAGAACAGAAAACGAAAGTTTCCGCGACATTAGCATTGCAAATCTGTGATAACTAGAGAACGATAACGCCATGCACAATGGAGCCTTATCGGTTAGGTTTAATTGAAAAACGAAATGGCAACACTTGTCCGAGCGCGCTGAAATTACTTCTGATAACGACTTTAACAGCATTTCTGCAAAAAAATAACACGCCATCGGAAATTAGGAAAAGCTATGTTTGTTAAGGAAACAGGGATGTACACTACCGCCTAAAAGTTTATTCGCATAATATTTTCGGTTCCGTAGGGTCGAGACAAATTATCTCAGAGCCGACTAGAATTGGTAACCTTAACTTCCCCCTAATTGATCTTATAAATACGAGTCTAAATTTTAATTATACTGACGCTGGGGTGATTGATCTGAATCATGCGCTACGAAAGTATAAACAATTGACAATAAGTTGAGTGTTTTCCCTTTTTCTGTCCGGTTTTGACATTAAAAAAACAAGAACCAACTTCAATTAACCTTTTTAGATAATCATACACAACATAAAGTTGGAAAGTTTAAAAAACCTCCAACGTCTTGACTTACAAATGCTGCCAGCATTGTCACTTAAAACGTTCTAAACAGTATCGGAAAAAAGAGGAGGGATGAAGCTAGCACACTATGAAGGACACTCACTTTGGTTTCAGGACAATCAGAAGAACGAAAAATACTGTTTTCATCTAAAGGCACGTAGCTAAAAAAATATACTAGAAGAAGAAAAAGAAGACCATTTGTGTTTCATAGATTTAGAAATGACCTTCGGCAAAATAAAACAGAAGGAAATCTTGAAGATTCTCGAAAAAAAGAGAACAAGTAGAAAAAAGTAGAGGCATACAAAACTTATAGGCAAATGTTGTAGGAATAAAACAAGAAACTTGTAAAATGTTTGAAACAACCGAAGAACTGAGGCTAGGGAATAGCTGAGCTTAATTCGATTCATAATAATTTTGCACATTTGGATTCCATGAAATAAAACCCTTGCAGAAAGCATCTAAACCAACTGAATACAAGGAACTTAGACCAATAAGTTCCTGCATTTTCTAAATTGCTTGAACGGTATGTGGCTATTGAGAAAGCAAGTTTAAGGAACTTTAACTCTAATACTTTAAGCTTTAAAATTAAAAATTAAGGAATCGTCCAGAATAGCATCTTCGCTTTAAAGCTTTAGGTTTCAAGGTTTAAAGTATTAAAGAGTTACAGTTACTTGAATTGGCTTTCTAAATAGCACCATTTAACTCTTCCTCTTGAATTTTTATATGGTTTAAATTCTTTATATGGCTTAAATTCTTAAATTTTTAAATCGTTAAATTCAAATATTTCTGAGTAGCACCATAAGCAAATATGTGATCGCTTAAATAAATTTAATTCATTACAGACATTTCAGTCCACTGCGTTGTTATTAATATTGAACTGCACAAATATTTAGAGCAACTGGTTATAACAAAATTTTTGATCTAGTATTATTAGCCTTTTCTGAAGTGTGTGATATCATCAATCATAATTTATTATTTTCTGTTTTAAATCACTATCGGCTTTAATAATATTCGGAGAAATACTTTGTTGAGAAGTACTATTAAGGCGACAAAAAGTGTTGTATAACAACAGTGTTTCAGAGGGATTAGTTATTTGTTTGGTGTCGCACAGGGTAATATTTTTGGACCCTTGCTCTTTTGTATTTATACAACAGTGTTTCCCAAAGTGTGGCGGGCGCCCCTCTGGGGGAGGCGCATAAGTCTTCAAAGGAGGGCACAGCAGAAAAAATATTCAAAAAAATTAACGCAAATTACAATTAATTTATCATGTTACTTTTTAAAAGAGATTGCATATACATACAGTCGCAAGCAATAAATTTTTGTCGCCATTAATTATCAAAGGTTGGCAACTTAAAGATACTCCTGCATGCCAGCCATACCCTTAAGAACATTCAGCGTAAGGGCTATGAAACTGTCAAATGGTATCATTTCAGTTGAGCGTTGTTGTACATACATACACCGTGAGTTTTTTTTTTTTTTACTTTGAACACACAATGTAAATATTTCCGTGTTCAGGTTTAGAAAAAAAAACGTATCAGGATAGGCCCTTCAGCTTCAATAAAACAAGTATGTTGTTATTGCTAGTTATGCAATGCAAGGACGAGTCTCAAATATTTAAAAATACAATGAGAGCATTTAATAATTGCTTAGTAACAGTGTTCAGGTTTCAGATTCGTTGGGGAAGTGGGGGGGGGGGGGGCGTGAATCATAATCATAACACAGCTCAAAGGGGGTCGCGGTAACGTAAAAGTTTGGGAAACGCTGTTATACAAGATTCATCTTTAAAACAGTTTCATATCCTTTTTTAAAACAGTTTAGTTTTGCAAATACCATTTATACAGTAAACCTCGATTGACGGCTCTGAATTATATTAATATCCAAATAAATATTTCTTCTCGTGAATTAGTAGATTGTGTTCAAAAACTTTAGCTTTCACAAATAGAAAATGGAAATTTAAGATTCAAAACATATCTTAGCAAATAATTTCAAAAGTTAAAGACTTAACTTATTAAACTGGGTGTCACATAATGTATGGAGGAGATTGAAAGGGTAGCTGGAGGAGATCAAATTAAAGCCCTTTTCTTAATAAACTTTCGGTAAAAGCTCATTAAATATTTCCTAAATGAAAATTTGCGCATTGTGTCTCCCTTGTATTGTCGCAATTATTATGATGTAAATTATAGTCGTTAGTCTGGATTCCCTTGATAATAAAAAAAATTCAACGAGTACATAATTCCTGTTCATGTTTTATCAATGAGGTCAAAGGCAGGGATCAATTATATTATAAATTTATATTTCCAACTTTATTCTGCAGCATTTTTTCCACAAGATTTTATATAACTGAACGCAACAAGATCTCTGAAAAGTCCACTTACAGAGCTGTTGTGCATATTACTGATATATACTTAGCCCGGTATTTTAAACTCTGAAAATCAAGCACAGGTACACATCGCCAATATCTAAAACTCAAAAACTGTCAAGTATTATCTATTTCTACCCCCCATAAACATTGTCTGTATTTATTAGTGACGTGTAAATAAATGAAAAACACATTGTTTGCTCAACACTTCTACCGCAATTACTTGCTTCATTTTGTTCTGCAGTATTAACTATTCCTGTTCATATATATTAATGAAAAAGTTTTTTTTAACCGTTTTCCTGGACAAGTGGCGTCCGGCTAACAATCAGTTACTATTTGTAACACCAAATTATAAATGTTACTCTGCGTTTTATTTTAATATGTACCTTTTGATTATTATAATATATTATTTTAATTGCCTGAATATGAAATGTTTGTATCTAATTATGACAATGTGACATAATCACTTAAAATGTATTGTTTTCCTACAGCACAATGCGATATTTATTGGAAATAAAAATTACAACTACTACTACTACTACCACATTTTTAATTTTTTTTTTTTTTCATTTTAATTGTAAATTCTTGCTTTCCTATTGAAATTGTTGTTAGAAAAAGAGTTTCACACTGGACATAGAGATGGATTTTGCAGTCAATAGTAGCACCTTCTGTTTGGTTAGCGTCTTGTGGCTTTATTAAAATCAAAAGCTTATCGGACTCGTTGCTATAATTTGAACGAGTTAAGATGTAGCTTGGTGGAAGAAAGGGCACCTATTATTCTTGTTCAAGCAAATTGCTTGAAGAAACTACATATTTTATTTGATTGAATGCTGCTAAAATTTTTCAGTAATTAAATGTTTATTTTCAAACATGGTAACCAACAAGTATAAACGGTTACACCAAATCGGTTTAAAATTTCAGCTCTTAGACTGTTAGGTTCGTTAGTGCAAGAAAACGATTACAAATGAAAAAGTCTTTTATTCCTTACAGAAACGTAAGTGTATCAAAAAATGTGATAACCGATTTTTTTGGTCTTAAACAAAACGCGCTGTTTATTTATTTTACTCCTTTGTTGGACCCAACGTAGATGATATAAGATAACTCCTTGAACACGTTTGACAAGAGCACAACCAAACTCCTTCATGAAAAAAATCTGGTTGTTTCAGTTGTTCTGATTCGTGGGCCAAGAAATAATTCGAAATAAATCCGCACACAGCCTACTTATACCGAGGCAGCAAAAATTATTTTGGCCAAGGGCGGTCATGAAATAAACTCAAGAAGCTATTAACAACAAGTGAAACCAAGAAACTAAAGAAATAACAGCAAGTACACTTTTTCAGAGCTGTTTGATAAATTTTGACAATCAAAGAATGATTGATGCAATAAACGAACTTAAATAATTTTAAAATCCATGACTTCCTTGAGTAAATTAATTTTTGATGTCAAAGTACCAAGAAAAGCAAAAAATAAGCGTAAATGTTTTGCGAGCGTTATCTACAACTCAAAAGCTAAACTTCTAACTACTTGCTCTGCAATTTATTCTTATTTTAATACTACTAAACAATTAAAAAGTAAACAAATAGTAATAATAAATAAATTGATTAATTTACAAGCGCAAGAGCGACAAAAAATGTATGGAATCTTTATAAGTAAATTAAGTTTTTCACATATGGCTAAATTATTTCACGTTCTGTTTAGTTACACACTTACATACAGGGTGTTCATGGGAAGTCGCTACAATAGCTAACTCTTTTATTTGTATTTTTACGAAGTAACTTAAATTAGAAAAGTTTTATGACTTCTCCTCCTCGTTTTGGTACTTTCGGAAAAACAAATGACAATCAGGTTTTCAAGATTTTCAATTGTTTACAACTTTTTTTAAATGGAATGTTAGGTTTTTATCATTATATCGCGTTTAGGTTGTCAAATTAATGATGTCTCTAAAATATCATCTCCCAGAGCCTACTATTTTATAAATGGTTTAGTAACAAAATCTTGGTGTTCACGGGAAATGGTTACAATAGCTAACTTTTTTATTTGAAGTTTCACGAAGTAGCTTAAATTAGAAAAGTTTCAGGACCTACCGTGCTCGATTTTATGGTACCTTTGGAAAAACAAATGACAATCAGGTTTTTGAGATTTTCAATTGTTTTCAACCTTTTTAAATGGAACAATACGTTTTTTATCATGAATTCGCATTCAGGATGTCAAATTAAGTATGTCTGTGAAATAATATCTCTCAAAACAGAATATTTCATAAATAATTCAGCCTTGATATTCGCGGGAAGAAGTGTATCGTTACGATAGTCTTTTTATTCATGAATACAATATGGTGCGCGTTGAAACAAGAGAATAAAGGAAGTGTGTTCAAACTGTCAGACCTTTGTGATCTGTCATGATTCAAAATTTGTTTAAATTTAGTTCAAACTAAAAAGCCTTGGGTCCAAATATTGAAAGCGCAACATGTTAAAATGTCCAATACCATTATTTACCAAATAATTTATAAAATAGTAGACTTAGGAGGGGAATATTTTAGAGAAATACTTAATTTGACATCCTGAACACGATACGCTAATAAAAAATATAATGTTCCATTTAAAAAAGTTGAAAACAACTGAAAATCTCGAAAATCTTTGTTTCTCCGAGGGTACCATAAAATCGAGCAGGAAAGGTCCTGAAACTTTCCCGATTTAAGCTACTTCGTAAAATTTCAAACAAAAAAATTAGCTATTGTAGCCATTTCCCGTGAAGTCCAAGATTTTGTTACTAAATCATTTCTAAAATAGTAGGCTTTGGGAGATGATATTTTAGAGAATAATTAATTTGACATCCTGAACGTGATGCGATGATAAAAAACTTAACATTCCATTTAAAAAAGGTAAAAACAATTGAAAATCTCGAAAACCTGATTGTCATTTGTTTGTTTGAAAGTACCGAAGAGGAAAGGTCCTAAAACTTTCCTAATTTAAGTTACTTCATAAAAATATAAATAAAAAAGTTAGCTATTGTAGCGGCTTCCCATGAACACACTGTGTATTCGAAATTCATCCTAATGTTTCATGGTTATAACGGTAATAATGCCTGAAAATTATGACACAAATCCGTCAGGGTTAAACGCACCACGTGTCTTTAATATGAGAATTAACCGTTGCTATTTACTTTTTATTCTGCTTTTGTCTAGAATTGGGAAGATTGCTGTGACCATAAAGAGACAACAGCACTTTATAATTATTTTGAAACTTTAATCTAAACACTTTTAATTTTAGGTAAAACATTTACGTCCTTCAGTCAAATGCAATAGTTTAACAGTTTTTTGGTGTTACTTCAATAATTTCTAAGATGTTCAGTTAAGAATATAATGCTGAAACAGAACATCCCAAAACAAGCAAACACGCTGCGTATGTGCTTTTTGTCGCTATTTACTAAAGTTTGCCGTCTAAAGTAGAAGTCTTCAAACCGTATAAAAGTTATCACCTGCTACATAGATCTTATTAGATATTACTTTTTAATTGGATTCTGGAGTATTATTGTTTTGATAGATTAAATCCTCATCAACACCCACCTCGTATTTATACCTAAAATTAATGAACTGTGAAATTCAAACAAGTGGTTCTTCTTTATTTAACCGCGTCGGTTATTTATTTATACGCAAGTAAATAAATAAATAAATGCATGCGCAGCTGTTGTGATTGTAAACCACGTGTTCCATTTTAAACCACCATCATGCATATGGTTAGCTGGGACAACACTATTCACATACACCGTACATGTCTTTTACTGCTTCGTCGATAATAATAAATCTAAAAATAATTTCGGCTTCGCCTCCACCGCTAACGTGGACAGGAAAGCTGCAAGATATTAAGCGTCCGTTGTTTTAATGCGACATTTGCATGTTAAGTTCGCATCCGTCTCATGAATATTGAGTTGCAGAGGGTACGGAGTCGGTCGTTGGGAAATTGTTCCGTGCTTTCCCTCGTTTCGCGTTGGTAATGAAAGGTGCCGTAAAAGTTTACTGCCAGAAAATCAACATACATCATGTGGATTTTTTTCATTCTCTTTTTTTCTGTTTTCGTGCAGATGCAGGTTTTCAGATAATTTCAGTTGAAGCAATTCCGAATTTTATGACTCACGGAATGAAAAAAAGGAGTTTCATATGAATTCTTTTAGTGATGTTCGATGGATATACACTTCCCAGGTGGGTTTAATTACCAGAAAAATTAAAACTTTAGTCACTGTTGGCTAAAAATCCTGAAAACAATTGAAGATTTTGATATTTTTTATCAGTGGAAACAGTTTTATGAATTCCACTTGAAAAATATACTTCGTTATTTTTTAACCTACTCTTCATCAATTTCCACTAGATTCCGTTTTAAGAAAGTTTCTGAACAGGCAAAATTCTTTGAAAAATTAAAATTTTGCTTTAAACTTTAACCTCAAATCCTTTCCTTAATTATGATGAAATTTTGACCGTTCGTTGATTCCCGTTGAAGTACGCTCAGTGTAACGCCCATCCCAAAATCAGACCAAATTACGTGATCACAAAACATTCCAGGCCGTTAATTCAACTTCAAGGAGTTTTCAAAATAAGTTTCTGATCTTGTTGAAGATCAAGATCGGGAATGTGTCGATTTCAATCTTAAAACTTCACGAAGCAAGGCCTATGTTGAAACCTCCTCCAATATTGATCTTGAGTTTTTCGATCTAGATTCGATGAGGGTCCAGAATCAACCTCTGATCTTTTAAAAGTTCAATAACACACGTATTTCGATTGTAGAAGCCAGAACCTTAATAACCTCACAAGAATAGGCTGATTTTGGAACTTCCTTAGACTTCAATCTTGACTTTATTGGTCTAGGTCGAAGAAAGTCCAAAATCGGCCTGTCCTCTCTACCCAATACTCAGTTATTTGTTAGACAAGGGTGACAAGTAATTTTATTGATGCGAAGAATAATCCGGTCTCCAATAAAATCCGGGCAGAGTTCAGCTTAAGCTTCTAAAATCAAATATATTCGAATATATTTTAGTATAGCGAGATACAGGAAATAAAATGTCACGGAAATGTAAAAGATACTTTGGTAATTTCTTGTGAAATAATAATTTATGGCGAGGGATTTCAAGTGAGAGGCCAAAACTGTGGTATGAATTAAATGTTTGGACATATCGAGGTGCATTTTCTCTTGCATAATTATATCATGTCATTAAATGAATTTTAGATTAAAGTCTGCTATAAATTGAGAAAGGATGTCGTTTTATTATAAAACTGCTTTCTGTTAAAGATTTCTGCGGAAAACCCTTCGCGAAGTTGATGAAAGATGAAGATGCTATAGGTCCACTCACTTACAATATGACTCCACAATAAAAGTCCTTTGTTGTATTTTAAAATCATTTTTAAATAAACATTAAACACCTGAAAGATGAAAAGTCCTCTAACTATTATTATTTTAAATTTTCTGAAAATATTTCGGTAACCAATTCGGAAATTTTTCCAGCGCTCTGTTTTGTAATCTTAAAACGAGTTCGCTCCTCGATTTCAAAATTGTGCCATAAGAAATTAACGAATGGAAATTTGAAAAATAAAACATTCTCACAATGAAAGTGGATTGAACCTTCTGACCACGAAAAGTATTTTAAAACTATATACGTATTTCGGCAGCTATGCTGCCATCTTCAGTAGATAACTTCTTAATCACAAGAGAACTTCTCTTGTAATTAAGAAGTCATCTGCTGAATATGATAGCTAGTAGTGTGGTTAGGAGGTTCAATCCAATTTCATTGTACTGGAAACCACAGTCTTCAATACGTTTCAATAAAAACATTCTCAATGTATCGAAATTTACAGATCTTCTAAGATGCTTCAACGTAAAACAAACTGGAGCTAATTTATTGCATCAAGAATTCTATTATTAGTGTATTGTATCAAGTATTATTCACGTGCATTTACTATCGATGATAATGCCCAAAAAAATCCTTTGTTACAGTTAAATCAATATACAGTAAATTTATTTTTGCGTCGAACATATAAAGTCGTACCACGAAACTGATATCCACAGTAACAAATAAACTCCATGTTATGTTCTATCTGAAGAAACTCACTTTTATTATTTTGAAGAATTTTTTTTGTTAATAAACATAGGCCAGGATACATGGAGTTTATTTATTATTACGGATATCAGTTCTACAGTACGCGTTTAGTTCGATGCACAAAGAAAACTCGCTGTACACAGATTTGTTGATATCAAGAGTTACATTATTGTCAGCCTAATATGTTTCAGTTAGCATTCAATCAGTTCAAGAAGTGTAGTATTCAATGTCGTGAAAGAATAAAAACCTATAATCGAAAAAAATAATCGAGAGGGAAGTAATATTTACATAATATGCAGAGAAAAGGTCCTAAAACAGACCTCTGTGGGATACCATGGTTTAATTTCGACACTTCTAGTTTAAAGTTTTAAAGTGCAACACATCGAATTCTATGGTACAATCTGTCTCAAGTTATGCCTCTAATTCTATGTCCATGTAATTTTTTCAAGCAGTGTATAATAATTTACAAGATCAAATACTTTGCTGAAATTCAAAAAAAGTCACTGTTGTCCATACATAACTATCTATATCTAACTCTTATTAAGTTCCTGCTAACAATTTTCTCGGCTATTGAATTCATCTCTCAGTTCAAGTTCATTAGCCATCGAAAAAAACTTTATTTTACTAATTTCCATGGTTAAAAAAATTGCAGGAGTAATTTGTAGTCGTACAAATTACAGCGAATATTGTACTAATACTTTAAGGGCCGGTTTTTCAATCACAAGTTAACAATAACTTTCAATTTATTATTTTTTTTTTATTTGTTTTATTTATTATTATGGAAACAATTGTCTTTATACGTGTTACCATGGATATAAACTGATAGTTATGGTTAACTTGTGATTGAAAAACCGGGCCTTAGTGATTATTTTAAACAAACGAAAATGTTTATTTATTTAATTTGCGTAAAAAAGGATTGAAGGATTTGACTCATTAAATAGTCTTCCGAATACGATTCGTAGTCAATGTTGTTCATATACCAGCGCCGTTGATATTCGTAACATCACTACAAATATAATGGGCATAACCTTGACTACTCATCGTATTACATCCGATTATTTTACAAAATGAACCTAACAAAGAAACTGACCTGTAGTTTTCGCTAAACAATTTAGATTCTATTTTATGTACGGGTTTAATTTCTGAGATCTTTAATTTTTCGGGAAATATTGCTTGACTAAGGGCCGGTATTTTCATCTCTCAGTAACTTTAATCGTGGAGTTACAATTATAGAGACAAATATTTCTGTGGGAATTAATCAACGGTTAAAGTTAATCAGAGATGAAAAGACGGGGCCTAAATGAGTTATTTACTGTCGCAATAAATAGTTTGAGAATTTCTTATACAGTGCACTCTCCATTAACGGACATCTATTTTTAAAGGCCGCTAAGATCTAATTTGAAGTGTATTGTAGACATTCTTTCTTAAGCGGGCTCTTTCTTGAACCGATGTGGATACTACATTTGGTAGACACTTAACATTTTATCTCTTTTGATCGCACAACACAGAGACCATCTTTCGAAAATGTTACTGTCTCATGTCTTAACCGATTTGCTGACGTTTTGTATAAAATATCCCAAGGCAGTTGAATATAATGATATAAAGATGTAATGCCCTTTGATATGAACATTTAGGTCTATTGTGTAAGCATTTCATATTTTGATTGTTATGCTCGTTACCAATGGTATGTAACAGGCATAACAATTTCCTACAAATCGTATTCTCTTCAGTTGATTTTTATGGCATATTTAAGTCTGATTGGTGGGTTTGTGTGGTTGTTAGTAACATATTAATTAATTTCTTTTCAGTTACTGCTAAATATCAATTGAAATGAGTTGTTGCTTACAGAATACACATTGAGGCTATTGGTGTAGCGTGAAGTTTATAAAGCAACTTTCGGTTAACTACAATTGAAGACCTTAACTTCAAAAGGGTCTAAGTGCCAAAAAATAAAAAAAAAACTATTTTTCAGCAAATGGTACTATGGGCAAAGCTCAATGTCATGCAAAATGGTCTATGTACTGTGGCTAAATAGAAAGTGTAATAAATGAATCACAGCTGGCGATATCTGTACGTGCGTTTAAGATTTAGTAAATCAGTTTTCTTAATAACTTCTAAACATCTTTTTGGTACTTAGACCCTTTTGAATTTATGGTCTTCAATTATATTTTTAAAAGTGTAAGGAACGTTAAGCTCTGTTGAACTACAAATCATATAGAGTGCCAAAGAGACAGTTTTAGATGTTTTTGGCACGTAGAATTAATTTTCGAATGTATTTATTAGGTCGACAGAAAATATTGAACCAAATGTGCCCGCTCAAAAGAGTCCACTCTAAACATTGTTGTAAGCATAAAAGATGTCAGAACCTACACTAAAACGAAGAAACTTTTGAAACTGTTCGTGTTTCTTTCTTACAATTACAAAATAAAGCCTGTTAGGGTTCCCGCGAGCACAATCCTAGAACCGTTAAGACCATGGATATTAAAAAGAAACTGAAGGTTTTTTGTTGTTGTGTGTATGCTGCTGACGGTTTTGGGGTGGTTTTGTACTGCACTTGCGAGGACTGGATTAAACATTAATTATTAGTTAATTTTTCTGTCACAAAAATGTTTAGGTATTGGAAAGTTTAATTCACTTGCCTTTACGACAAAAAGCACGATCAAAACTATCCATAACGGCTGTAATGTACTAATAAAACTGGTTTGTGAACCTATGCGCCCCCATAGTGTCGCGGGCGAAAGCCAAGCTGATTTGGTATTAGTTGAAGTTAGTCAATACAAACGGTTAATTTTTTAATTTTTGATTTTTCACAGAGTGATAAATAATACATCTGATGAAGTTGAAGGTTTTTGGCAGTGTTAAGGACAAAAGTAAAACTCCCTGTTCTTTTATCAAGTTTCTTTTTCCTGGAAAAAAATATGTAGTAGTAGGACGATGTTTTCAATAACACTGAAAATTTATATTTACGCCATTGATTTCTGTCTGTAGTACTTAAATAATATTGTTTCTATGGAGTTCATGAAACTCATCCTCCCACGCTTATAAAAATCGACCAATTAGAATATTAAACCTACACTTCAGCAAACGTTAGAAAACGCTTATCCTCGCGCAGGTTTTTTTTTTTCAACATCCTGCCTGTATTTCAACGCCCAAATTAAATATTTGTTCCCACTCGACTCGTCTCATTCGCGATATTCGCGACCCATGTGTATTCAAGTCTCGAATTCGCGAATTAGAGATTCTGCGCGCACGAATTTGGTCTTCGCGTTAGCGAAGAGGGGGGGCGCTATCAGAATGTGTTATTTCGCGTTTGCGGCGAGATTAGTTTCGTGCGAAAATGAAAAAGCTACGGAATGTCGCAGTACGTGAGCTGCCTTGCGATAAAAGTCTGTGATGTGTAAGTGCAACAAGTTCAAAAATTGTGATAAATAAAAATGAGTGATTTGAATGGCAAAAGGAGAATTCTTTCTTGAGGGAAGTGAAATTTGTACGGTGTGATGATGAGTGCGACGCTTTTTGAGATCTGCACCAATCGGAATATGTTGCGCAGGTAACACTTTGCGGTTTATGATGTTGACGATTGAATCTAAAACATGATTATTTATTTTATTTATTTTTATCTTATATCTGACTAATTGACACAACATTGATTAATTTTGAGAATGCAACTTGGCAAATGCAATAATTTTTGACAGAAATTGGTGCGGTTGATTTAAGTAGTTTCGTTATCTTTAACGTGTCCCCGAATTGACTCGCGTTATGTACAATAGAGCAAGAATTTTTGAATTCAGATCACAGTTCAGGAGTGCTTGGCGCGAAATGATTTGTGCCAAATTTCACGTCGGAGGTCTTCAAGGTGGCGGAGTTATTAAAACAATATGAAATAAATCTGTGTCGGCAAAGTGGTTTTCTTTTTGAATTTAGAAGAAACATTTTAATAAGATAAAATGTTTCCCAATTAGAATTAAGGAAATATTTGAAGAAGATGCATCAAGTTTCCAAAAAAAAAAAGATTTTGAAATAAATTCTGAAATTAATATTCAAGTACAAAATTGTTAGACGTTAACGCTTGTCAAGTGCTAATGTGGGCGGAGTAATATTTGGATAGTCACATTTTATTTGTTTTTTTGATCAACAAATATGTAGATGGCGTTAACATTTTGGACTTTACTGAAATATTATTTACAGTCAGTAATTTTCCGTAATTCGATTTTTAGGATGTTGGAATTTTTATCTCTCTTATTTCAAATTAGAAACCACTTTCGCTCCACATCTTTTATTTCTTTTTGCATGATTTCTGCTTCCTCGAAGACGTTCCTTAGACTTCCTACTCTTTACTGAAATATTATTTATAAGTACAAAGTTTTTTTAATCTCTAACCGGACAGAAAAATGTAATACAGCTTCGTCAGGAGACGAAGCTATAAATCTATAGCGAAACGTTGAGTGTGTTCCCTACATTTTTCTGTCCGGTTGGAGATTAAAAAAACTTTGTACTTACTATTTTCATCGGACAAGAACAAACTTCAATTATATTATTTATAGTTAGTAATTTTCCATAATTCAATTTTTAGGACATTGAAATTTGGTACATCTCTCTAATTTCAAATGAGGAAACATTTTATTTTACTAAAATTATCTCCTAAATTCAAATATGGAAAACTAAATTTTCGCCTCACATATTTTATTTCTTCTTGCATGAGTTCTGCCACCTTGAGGACATTCCTAAATTCTGCTCTAGTAAAGGCACTAACCATCATCATTCATAATTCACGTGTTCATTCTCGGATTATTGATTGCTTCTGGACGGCGACTTGAATGTGATCAAGGATAACGTCTTGATTTTACAAACATGAATTTCAAATCTAACGGAAAAATGTTCGAGCTGTGATCGATGAAGATCGTTCCAGTTGAATATCTATAGCAAAAGTTAGTGTTTTGAATTTTAGGATTTTCGCAGAAATATAGAACTTTGTAATTGAAAATACTAGGGTTGATTGATATGCTCCGCCTCTATCCTATTTCGAGGTAGCAGAAACAAATTTTTATTTCTACCTTTTCTATGTAGTCCACCGGGACTTGATCTACTAAAGCTCGAACATTTCTACAACTTCCTGGTAGAACTCTTGGCCGATCCCTGCAAACCATTCATTCCCTTACATGACGTACGGCTTCATTGTCGTAAGCTGTGCACTGGAGCATTGTCTCGATGAAACAACACCCCCTTCCTCTCTCTCTTTTATTTTGTTGTCTCCCGCAATAACAGTATATAGTTAGCGTAGTAGCGCCTGTTATTGTGAATAGCAAACAGTCTGTAGCATCCCAGAAAACTGAGCCCATGATTTTACTGAAGCCCTGAAACTTGCAGGGCGATGGAGATCCCTTGTATTTCCACTGCATGCTCAGAGTCATTGTTGTGAACCCATGTTTCATCCGTAGTTACTTACTGATCCAGAAAGTCTTTTTTTATCTTGCTGGTAGATATCAAGAAGCCGCCTGCAAGTGTCCAACATCTTACACTTACACTTTTTAGCATATTTTTCTGGACATTTTCATCCGCAGCTGCGGTTACAGAAGATATTCCGCTATGTTTATCATCTCAGTGTTCTGTTCATGTTCACACTTGAATTCTCGTCGCTACCTTTTTTAACTACCTAAATCATATGACGCTGCAAAATTCCCCAAAGTCCTAAACAACTCTTGGTGGATTTTGAGTTCGACGCTTTTAAATTTAGAAATTGAATAGCATAGCGTTCCATTTTAACACTGAACTGCATCTTGTGGTGGTCAGCAGTGTCAAAACGCACCGCTAAACCCTGCGGATTCAACTTGCAACTCGGTACATGCATGTCACATATCGGGACTAAATGTTATTGTCGCACGCTAAATGCTTTTTGTGCATTGTCCTTTATTATTTCCACAGACTTAATAACTCAGAGATAATGTTACGTTTTCAATGCTAGGTTAAAGTTGTTCGTTAATCTCCAAACGAAATTAAATTTGTACATACAATAGGCGTTTACGATAATTGGAGCGGTATATACCGGTTAATCTATTCTCTCACTCTTACTTGCATTAAACGCATTCGTTCTATCTGACTTTTCTACCCTGATCTATGTACCGTTACAATTATCGTATCGTATCTCCTAATTGCTGCCTTAGGAAACTGGTAAACTGAAAATTGATTTAAACGACAATGTCAAACTTAGCACATCCATAGCAGGATTCTAGTTGCTTTATTTTTAAAATGCTACTACTATTGGCGAATCTGGCTAAGCGATATGACCTCTAGCGGAAATATTTGAACTACATGATAGTGACGCAGAAAATGAGGAATTCTTATGCTGCTATGAATTGCAAATCACTCTGTAGAATAATTTGTATTCGCAATAATACACAATTAATTTTTAAGAATATTATAACAAAAATATAATTATTAAAAGGACGGAATCATCACAGAATCTCTTAAAATAAGAACTTAACCTTTCCCGCAACAAATAATGTTATTAACAACATTTTGAGCAAAACGTTTTAGTGACAGTAATTTTTAAAAATTGTTTGAACTAACCTTGACAATATTAATCCATAATTAACTCACATTATTTACCACGTGGTTCCTCGCTTACTACGTATTAAACTCTTGTTTTCATGGTTACCGATGGCGGGAAAAAATAATTTGAATCGCCGTATCAGAATATAAAGATTTATCTGTTTCTAATTGAAAGCTTATTAGATGTGGTGCAGAAGTTATTTAAAGCAACTTTTAACCTTATAGATACGTCGAAAACGGCTCAACTATTTTTTTTTTTTTACTTTCTGATTTAATACCACAGAGGTAGTGAATGGGGTCTATTCTGTAACATTGATATGGACTTGATACGTATCAATTATTGCTATGTAAGTGACATGTAAACAGTTTCATAACAACTTGCAATCTGTATGAAGTGTGATATTGAATTGAATTGTTATGAAATTCGCGTCTATTCTGTAACGTTGATATGCATATCAATTGCTATGCGTCTTGAAGGTCTTCAAGAGAACTTGAACACGAATTGAAGAGATGCACTTATGGATTGCTCGTGCGTTGCCAATTTTAAGGTTATCGTGATTTATTTACACTTATAGCGAGAAATAGAAAAACGAGTAACAATTTGACCTTCCAAATCCATGCTAAAATCACGCTTCTTGTAACCTTTCACTTGACGACAACCCGATGACTAATTATGGACAAATTTTTATTTTTTAATCCTGCACGCTTACGCATTTTTTTAAATGCATTTACATTGACGCTCGGAAAATGATATTTCTGCATACGTAAAAACAGTGGTTATTTTTGTTACAGCGTTTCAATTTACTAGACAGCATGGTCTCTTCAATTAATTGATATGCTTAGCAAGTGACTTTGCAAGGTCACGTCCCATATCAATAATTGTTACGTTTCAAGTCCATATCAATGTTACAGAATAGACCCCGTTGTATCAAGTTCTCTTCAATTATTGAAGACCATAACAATTGATATGCATATAAGTGTTACAGAATAGCCTTGATTTTTTCAATTTGCTTTGTCCGTAAAAGTCGAAGTTTACCTACACAAGAAGAGTAAGATTCCACTATCTGATATCTCATCCATTAAAAAAAAGAAAACGCTCTGCACTGTTATTATGTAATAATTAAAATTTTAATGTTGTTTGTATTTTTGTCACTCCTAATTAACAAAAGTACAAGATATCTGAATTCCAGGTATATCTTTGACTAGATTTCGTTATCCCACGGTATTATTCAATATTATAAACTACAAACATACTTCATAAACTATGCAAATTTCTTTATACAACAAATAGACGTTTTCCGGTTTCCGGAGACAAAGGTTTTTTATTCGCATTGTCAAGTAAACTCGTTTGTTTTGATGTTTATTTATTCTTAACTGAAACTCAATAAAAGAACGAAGAAGTAGTTGTAACATTTTATATTATATACCAATAGTACTGCTGTATTACACTAATTTGTAAACTTTCAGGAAATTATACGGTCAGGCTTTAGCCGTTAATGTAACCACAAAAGCAAGTTTTATGTAGGTCGATTTTAAGTAATACAACGAATTTTAAATACCACTTACACAATCAAAAAACAAAAGTTATCAAATCTAGTTATTTCTGTGGAACGTGAATGGGTACAACATTTTTCCACGATTTAGTATTTTTTTATTTCGACGATTATTTATCACTTTTATTTTATAGCGAGTCTCCTAGCAGTTTATGATATTTTGTAAAAATAGGTAATTTTCTTGCAAAGGAGAGGATTAAGTTAATTTTTTTTTTTCTTTATTTTTGGTATTTTTATGAAAATGTTGGTATGATAGATACAATATCACTTCATCTACATGCATTAAGATTATTAGTAATCAAATCAAGATTACAATTAAATTCTTTAATTTGAAGAAAACTTGTGAGAAAATTGTCTTCTTCGAAATCTTTCTGTAAATACTTAAAAAAATATTTTTGGGGTTTTCCATAGACTTGTTATTTTTATTTTATTTTTTAAGTAAAACCTATCGATCGAATTTATTTCGAAATTGTCAATCAATGTGATTCAGCGAGATAAGAATTCTAGAACTGGTTTATATTTGACAACGGTTTAGAGCCTCAAAAATAATTGAGTGATTAAAAATTGACTGTGTTCGAATTTTCGTGTACAGGGTGTTTCCCTACATACTCGCCGAATTGCCAGGACATATTAGCAAAGAGGAATAAAAAATATCTTTAATATTTTCCTCTTCTTGGAGATTTATGCCATATAGCTCAAAAGCTTGAGAACTGCTTACTTGTGTCGTTTTAAGGCCCGGTTTTTCAATCAAAAGTTAACTTTAAGCTTCAGTTTATTGCCATGGAAACAATTGTCTTCGCCCTTGTTACCTTGGAAATAAACCGAGAGTTAGGGTTAACCTGTGATTGAAAAACCGGGCCTAAAGCCCCGAAGCGCAGCACAAAAGGAAAGTTAAACAGGCTGATAAATAAGTTTTACTTATATTCGTACCATCAGAAGTTTACGGAATAGTTGCGGCAGAAACCATAACATTAAAATTATTTAATATACCGATTGAAGATTTTTATTTTAGCCCGTAGTGCCACTGCATATTGCAACACTATAAGCAAGCAAGCATGTTACGCATAAGCATCTAATTATCTATCAGAACATTGTTTTTAATAGAAGTATAAGAAGTATAAAACTTCCAATTAATGGCAATTGAATTGAATCTTATTTTAAACCTCTTTACAGAAACGAAATATGCATTTATTACGACTAAGAAAACACCTGCACCGTTAAACTAGCTGTTATATAATTTTTTTCAAAGCCATAATTTTTTCCATAATTAAGCAATAAATATTTAGTGGTTTTCGCAGTTGCTTACACTGTAAAATGAGTAATTTGCCGCTTAAATCCAAAACTTAGCATTTGCCGCATTTCATACTGTTTGATTCAATTATACAGAGTGTTTGGAAATTGATGAATTAACAGTGCCATAGAATTGTTTTATTATTCTGCAGAGAAAATCGCGGAGTTGTATATCCACAAACAGTATGACAAATTTAGAATGGCAACACCGTGTCAAAAATTAGACATTTATTATCTGTTTTGAGCCGAACTTTTTTTAAAAGATGCTGTAAATTTTTGATGCTTAATTTTAATTCGGCAGCTCCTTAAAAGTGTTGATATCTTAAGTTTCGTATACACATCTTCTCCAATAAATAATAATGTATTACCAAAAGGTGGCGCTACATATACCTATTTACATGTCTAATCGAATGTAAAGAGAAGATGTGTGTATCCGTTACCTCTTCGTATTAAAACCGTACTCCATTATGAGCCGTTACATCAACGGATTCATCTCATAAGTTTTTATGAAAAGATGCTCATCTAAAAGAAACAAAAAGATTGTCAACGATAAACGAAAGTCATCGAAAAAAGTCGCTTGAATTTCTTTTCGTTTTAACACCCTTGAAAATTTGCCTCCTGAGTCAGGTTCGCTGATTCATGCCTAACATTAGGCCTTCGTAATATGCATTGATTATGCATTGATTTAATGAATAGTTTTAGTAAGTATCTTTTAATATTTAATATTTTTTTAATACGAAAATATATATTGTCCAGTAAATACGTGTTCAGATTATATTACAAAATTACATTAATAAAATTCATCAGCAAATTTTTGTTTCATCTGAAATATATCAACACCTTTCAAATGGTTTTATAGAAAAGGGTTGATGGTTTTATTAGTTTAGTATTTAGTATTCTTAAGCAGTTTCCATAAGTGGCTCGAGTTCGGTGGTGGCCTGTATACTATAATGCAAACCGGTATATGTAACAGTTCTCGCAATTGTTAAGACAAAGAAAGAATTACATTGCAGCGTACGTGACAAAAATAGAATGCTACAACCAGCTGTCGGGATATATTATAATCTTTCCCATGGAGACGTTTACCCCTTACATTATGCAGGGTGTCTTTAAACCTACGTCTTTCCTTAAACTGTAAGTTCCACATTACATATCAGATTGATTTTCCAAATTTTACTATGACTTGTTCGGGAAGTTCATTTCCAACAAAAGGCAATAAACTACAATGTTTTTTTTTAATTTACGTTTAGAAGAATTAGGCCAAGGTCTCGTCGTAAACGCACATGCATCTTTTCATCAGACTTAAGACGCCATCATCGGCAAAATATTTAAATATCCGCCTGTGTTGTACCGAAAATCATTTATGAAAATCTTATTCTTTTTACCTGTGCGCGTGTTAATTGCAATTAAAGTACGAGAAGAAATACATTGTGATAATATATGATAAAGATAGATCCTTCAACAATAACTGTTGAGATATCGTCGACATCAGTCCCAAACCTCGTATATCAATGTTTAGTGATTTTACATGAAACGAAAAAAACTCGTTTCATGTTACCCTATATACCAAAAGCAAGTATTTTCGTGCCAATTTGTGGAAAAATACTATAGTTGTAATACATTTTAGGACGAGGTTTCGTCTGTAGATTTAAAGTGATGTGAGGAAAGGAAAGAAGAGACCAAATGGATTTCGACAAAAATGTACATGCGAGGTTTGGGACTGACGGCGACGATATACAGATTTGGCTAAAAAATAATTAAACATCTCTACGAATTCATGCGATAGGGAATTGTGCCCACCTGATCAGTGTTGCCATCTCTAGGCCGCTTTGCATGGGGTAAACTTGTTATGTAGCAAACCTGCTTCAATGTGTCTATCCTACTGCAATGTCAGGTCAAAAAGCGATCGTAAGATGTCGCTGTTTTATCTATTCACCTAAGGCACTCGATCTCTGTCTATACGTCGTTCACAAATTAAAAGACCACCACCTGTTTCATTATATTGGTATAAAACATAAGTTCCCCATAGAACATTATCAAAATACTAAGTTGGCAAAGGATTTGAAGTTTCATGTCAAAGTAATTTGTCAATTCAATTTTACCATTAGATTATTTACATTTATATTCATTTTAACAAGCCGTTTCAATTAATTACAGTTTGTCTGTTGCTTTCATGTGATGTACCAAGCTAAGGCACTCTATCTCTGTCTAAGGACTTAGATACTACCATCATATGGTTTTGACACTTGACAGTGAACAAGCGGTTTGTCAAAAATGACAAACTGATTATTTTATGTACATCAGAACGCAAATATAACGCAAATCATTTTAATTTCTATTTTATTAACGACAAGAATAAATTTACAATAAACAAGGAATAAGTTTACGATAAATCTAGACGTTAACGGTGCGAATATGACACAATAAACCGAAAAAGTAACCAAAAATCTTATGTGAGTATATTAGAAGCTCAAAGGAAGGTCAAATATTAAGTTCATTTAAATCCTGAAACTATTTCAAGGCATAAATCTTTAAACAGTTGACCATACCGGGTGGAAAGTTTCAAATCCGAACATAGTAAACCTGCATTGAGAACTACGTAAAGATACAAAAATGGTAGTGGTATTAAATGAGAGACAAAATTAAGGCCAATATTATCGTGTTAAAATTATTCCTTATGCGAGAAGCAATTCACAGAAAAATATTTTTCAATACTAATTTTCTATGTTCGGGTTTGAAACTTTCCACCCGGTATAAACAGATGTTTCGGTAATTTAGCTGTTAGCTTTGAAATTAAAAAAATGTGGACTGATTGTAATTTTCCATCATGTTCCATGGGTAAGCTATTAGGTTCTGGATAATGAGACTTGGAGAATAATTAGATTTAGCGAATTCCAAAAACATTTAGAATAAAAATGAGGTTTAGGACCCAGTCCAAAAAACTGTAGATATTACCTGACAAAAAAGATACTTTTTAGACAGAACTTTCCAATTTATTACGTCATATCGCCTCGTAGTCGCATAGCTTTATTATAAATTTATACTTTGTATTAATAAAATGGAAATTGAAACTATTTTGCTTTATTTTTTGTCTTGATTTTCATTAAATATTCCAGTTTGTCATTTTTGACAATTGATTTGTTTAAGGTCAAATACCCACTGTCACGTGTCAAAAACATATGATGGCAGTACCTGTGTCTTTAGACAGAGATCGAGTGCCTTATATTCACCACTAGTATTAGAATAATTACATTAATAAGTAAAACTTTGTCGCCTGGAAATGTATTTATGTATAGGTACATAATTATAATTTTTGATAAAACTTAACAAAAGGGATTTATTTGTACTTAATAAAACGCTCATATTCATCTCGCACTTCATTTTAGCTTCATGTAATAACGAAATTAAGGTTGATCATGATTGAGGAGTATCATTACAGCCTGCAGAATGTCCTAGAAGAAATGAGTACGTACGTTGTGTTTGTGTTGATAAAATAAAGACTGATCGTCGTGTAAAAAAAACTTAAGTTACGGTTTCCTGTAATCTTAATTTTGGATAAAATCTGTGTTTAATAAAGTCGTACTATTTTGAAAAAGAACAATTATAGGAAGTTGGTTTTTGCTGTGTATGAAAGTGTCTCTGAATTTGCGTAAGAGAACGGTAGAATTCCAACGTGTCGCAAATCATCTTCAAATATCGAACTGCACTACCGAAAAACACTAGATCTAGCGACAAAATCGCTAAGATGGCAACACTGCGTCCGACCATTCGGAATTACGTAGTATAATTAGGCCCGGTTTTTTCATCTCTGAGTGAAATTTAGTACCCAGTTTTTCCCATCTTTAATCTGTCGGGTAACAATTTGGCTCTTACTCAGAAATGAAGAAACCGGGCCTTAGCCTTTCAGTTTTGACAGATCATGAACGCTTACGATGCGCATCGAAGAACTCTTCTACATTTAAGAAGGATAGTACTTTATCTATATGACAAGCACTCTATTACAACATTTGCCATTAAAACGCATATTCATACGTTATTGTAAATCTTTCCTCGTTTTACCAATTGCTTGGATTGCGATGTTTCAGAAATCATTTTACAAACGGTGTACACCAGTGTTTCGCAAACTGTGGGGCGCATAAGTCTTCAAAGAGGGACGCAGCAGAATAAATTTAAAAAAAAAATTGAACCAAATTGCATCTAATTTACCTTATTATTTTTTACAAGAGCGCATACAGTCGCGAGCAATACATTTTAGTCGTCATTAATTACTGTCAAACGTTGGCACCGAACTTGTATTTTATTAAAACTAAGAAGATTGAATGTTGGGAATAGTCTCTTAAATATTTATTTTGACTAGGGATACAAACCCGAAGTATACTTTCGAACCCGGGATTTTGGGGGTTTCTGTAAGTAATCCCGGGATTGAAAATAATTATTAACAAAATTAAATTAATTATTCAACCCAACCCAACCTACAAATAATTTATTCCAAATATAAACATTGTTTCTTAAAACTCCAAATAAACTATATTTCTTTCTCTGAATGTAATAGATATGATAAGATAAACAATACATATACATATTACGGGGCGTATTCTGTAACTTTTTAACGGGCTGTTAAAATTTAGAGATCCTTTAAAATTTGAAATACAGTTCTATGATTGGTTGTTACCGTAGCAACAAAATTTAACAGCCCTTTAAATTTAACGGTTTTGATACAGAATAGGGCCCTAAGCATTTTAATTTAATTTGAAAGTATAATCTCAAAAATATCAAGAGTGTCGTCTCCTAGGTAACTTCTTATTTTTTAGTCGATATAACTGCCCTCCGAAAAAGCTCCTTCAGCTTCAACGTTTGTTGGAGGAATTGTCACCAAATATTTATACAGGGTTTCTCTAAACCTCTGTCTTTAAATGAAACTGTAAGTTTCTTCGTTACATAAGAGATGAATTCTCCAATTCTGAAATTTTTTGCCCAAAAATGAAAAACTGACCTATCACAAGCGAGCACAGTCCTTTTGTTTTGAAACCTCTGCTTGGCTTACGACATGCGAAAAATAAGAACGTTTGTTTACGCACCTCTTTGTAATAGAAAATAACAATTATGTTAAAAACGAGTACTGAACCTTCGTTAGATTTTTGCTGAAGTAATTAAACATCTTCGTATGCTAGTTTTGTAACTGCGTTGAAAATGCGTGAAATTATTTTTTAATTATGGCACTATTAGCTGCAGAATAAGTATTGCAAGAGCAGAAACTATTCCTATAGTAAAAACGGAAAGCAAGAATTGGAGTATGATACGCTGAAAAATTTAAATAAATTAGATTGCCTGTACACACAATAATCTGTGTTCAAAATAAGTGATTGAATAACTTCGCTAGTTCTCAATCGAACTATTTTATTAATTGTTTACATTCCAAGACAAAACACATGTTTTTATAAGGACAGTATTGAACTTGAATTTCTGCGTCGGCTTGAACCATAGGCAAAAGCTTTCGCCTAGTGCAGACGTTTATTTCGTCGTTTATTCGAAGGTTTAATAAAGAAACAAATTTATTTTTGCAGTACAGATACAATAAATTTTAGTAATCAACATTGTAAGTTGATTATTGACAATTTACAAATTAATATGATGTAAGAATTTTCACTTTTCGATTGCCTTTAGATTGAATATTTTAAATGTAACTGTTAAAGTACGGATTAGCATAAAACTAATCATCAATTAATGCCACACGTACAGAATATTTTAAACTATTAAGAACTTACCTAGTTACAAAATTTATCTGTTTTTAAAATTAACAAAAAAAAGACGATACTTGACCCTCTTAAGTACAATATCTGTGCGTTAGGTTATGGTCTGCGTTTTTATGACTTTTTATGGCTTCGAACGTCGCAGAATATTTGAAAACGAAGCTTCGCCGGAACATTTAATCTGCATACAGCGACCCTCAAACAATTTCTAGGAAAAAGTAAAATAATTTTTATATGCGTTATTATTGCTATCTGACCAATAGTTGTATAACAAATTTTACTTCTTTTCTTGATCATTATTTGAGGTTTCAATTAAAGACATAGGTTTAGAGACACGCTGTATACTAAATCCGGATGATGCCCACGATTTTGAAATAGTTCCTTTTTCTTGCACTTACCAAGTTATTTTCTTTTAGTATTTCAGATTGTATTCCTTTCATGCACTTTTCTGTTTCTTTTTCCAACTTTTCTTTTAATGATAAATTATAAAAAATAACTTGCCTTGGGGTTATAAATCACAGACAATTATACTACTGGCATACGTATTTATTTATTAATAATATTAATGAATATTATTTTTCAATAATTTAATAACGAAGCATATCATATTTTTAAATACTGCTGGGCAACCCCGAAAATTCCGGGATTAGTACTTTCTATTCCCGGAATTTTCTGAATCAAAAATCCGACGGGATCCTGGGATTGTATTCCCTAATTTTGACACTCTCGTGGTAAACGCGGGAAGGAGGGCTGAAGCCTAATGCATCTCAAAAGGGGGTCGCAAAACCTGAAAGTTTGGGACACGCTGAGGCACACGTATTTTTTCTTATTCTTGATCTTTAAGACTAACATTGTTGTTTTAATTTCAGATTCGTTTCACCTCCTACTGGAAATCTAAGAACCCCAAGCACAGTAGAATTCTGTAGATAGTTTGTGCGACAGACTGTGAGTTTATAACTCGAAAAACTATAAACACTTTCAAGAACTAACAAGAGCTTTATTGAATTTACCGGTGAGCTGGTGAGTTTCGCCGGCGTTTTGATTGTGATTTAGTGATATAAAGAATCGTGATATTATGTATAATTTAAACGTGAACCTGGCGACGACCGCGGCCAACGCGGTCAACAGCCTGCTGGCGGTGGAGAACGGCTCCACGACGCCCAGGACGCCCGAAATCCTCAACTCTCTAATCGCCATGACCAGTCCTCTGGACAATTACAACTTTGGAGATGATGCGCCCAAACTGCATAATCACGGGCAGTTCGCGTCGCTTAGTAGTGATTCGAACAGCTCCAGCTGTAGCCAGCTGGAGTCACCCACCAACGGCCCCAAGAGCGTCCAGCACACGTGCTCTCAACTCATCAAGGCTGGACTCAAACTGTCGATCGAGCAAAAACGAAAACTGCAAAGCGACGGGGAGGATCTTCTCGATCTCGACAAGTGCAGCAAACGGATTAAGAACAACGAATGCAGCGAATCTGAGGAGGACAAAACCAATACTAGCGGGGTAAGGTTTTTCGCCTATTTACTCGTTATCATTATTTTACTTGGATTTTCTGGACTAGCATCGTTAAATTATTTGGGAAGGTGGTTGGTGTGGATTTTTTTTTTTTGAATTAGTGTGAGTGCTGATTATAAAGTTGGTTAGGACTCCTTTTTACCTGAATATACCTGAAAATATAGACAAATCTACTCTCACTTTTTGGTGTTTGTTAACTGAAGAGTGGAAATGTTAGGAATGAAAGGATCTTAGTGCCATTTTTTAACTTTTCGGTTTTTTCATTGATAATCAATCTAAGTCCTCGCTCCAATGTTCTGCTAAGAAATTTATGTGCATCAATTGTTCCTTGTATGTGCTACAGTCCTCGACACAAACGGTATAAAATTGTGCGGTTTTATTTGTTTCCAGAAAAATTTCCTTTTTGGTACATAACACCTTTAGCAATTCTAGTCTTCAATTAGCGTTGGTACTAAGCGTTGCAGTGCTCCAACCAGAGATATGTATAAACCGAAACCGCCCCACCAGAGCCCACTAAAGACTGGCTAGTAGTTTGGAGTGACCCCAAATTGCCTGTTTTTTTTTTTTATACATATGCACTTGAGAAATCCGGAACGGTTCCAGTTACATTTTGCATTCCTGGTTTCAATTCCCTTGCTTCTTGTACCTAGTTGCTTACTGCAGTTGTTTTGAAGTTATAAATACCTACTTTATCTCGTCATCTTAAGGTAGTATATCATTTTTCTTCTCTGTTACGTGTCAGTTCTAGGTGCATTCGATTCACCGACTTGGATCCATCTAAATCGATTCAAACAGCTTTTCTGCGTTTGTTTCCTGTCAGATCAGTTAACAACTCCTACTATAATTTAAAGTGATAGTTGCTGCTCAAAACACCTGACTTGAATTTTTGATTGACAGTTCATTTGCAAATAACCACAATTCAATCCAAACAACTTTTAAAAATAGAGAAATTCAAAGAAAAGAATGTCTGTTATTGAATCAAAACACGTTTGAATCACGATTTTGTGATTTTGTTCGTTTCGCTATCAAGGATCACATTAAGTTCACTATTGTGATCTGATCCAAACTGATCTAAACGAACTGATTCAACGCGTGAATCGAATGCAGCTTCTGACACTTTTTAAACATCTCGACAGTAGTGTATATTGTGTACATTAGAGTTTTTATCATAATAACAAAGTCACGCCTCTGCAATTTTTATTTCAATAACAATTCAACGTACACGTGCATGCCTGCACGTTTTCATTTTTTCGTTCACTGTAGAAAAAAAAAACAATCACGGCAATTAGCATTATTTAAAATATTCTGGTAATAAAAATACGCAATTAAAATTTGCTGCAAGCTGCAACTATCTCTACGTAGTACCTGTTATGTCATTTAATAATAATAAGCAGAGAATGGAATTTCGGTGCCGATTCCTAAGAATTTAATGCAACGATTGATTTGAAAATGGCCCCGACATTCTGCCCTCTGGTAATAAGAAACACATTGTTTGTACCTGAAGGTTTTCAGGAAATATTCACATTTTGAGTCTGCAAGGACGCGATATGCATGTAGGTACTCGTAAAACAAATTTGAAATTAGCGCGATCGTTTATCTGAACTACGAGCAAAAAATAGACAGGTGCTAGATAGAATCTGATTGTTTTCAGTGCAATTGAGGTCGTATATTATCTGCCTGCAATCAACGGCCTCGAATGGAAGTGGGATTTTATACAATGTATTGCGCATTCTGTTTGGTTTGTGGTAATTTCTGCTTCACTTCAGTCCACTCGTTTTTATTTCCTTCGTTTCAAAACTTGTTCTATGTATATATACAATATATATATAATATACTGGTACCTACTTATCCAAAAAACAAATGACCCTTGCTTTATTAGATATTCAAAGGAAAAATTAAAGTTATTTATAAATGTTTTCCTCTCAACTAGTTTTGATCATACTGTAAAAAAGTTCGTAAATGTTTGATTTATTAAAGTAAATATTTATATACACGTACTTGCAATTAATTATCACAGGATAGAAATTTTCCACTTGAAATTGTTTTCTGACAAAACATCTACAAGACATCTTTGTGATGTTATTCAGGAAGTTTTTTTTGTAATTACTTCCAAAGAAGTGCGAGTTTCTTCTTCCTTCGTCTTTCGATTGTATCGCGTCACAATTTTTTCTTGGCGACAACTTTCTCTCATCTGTTGTTTTTGTTTTTTCTTGGGAATGTTAACAAGAAAACGATGCAATCGGACGCTAAAAGGTGTCTCATTTGTTGTTTTTCTTGTCACTGTTCTCGCTTGGGAATACTAACAGCAAAACAGTGCAATCAGTGTAATAATCTAAAGCTAAGTTCACATACAACTACTTTTACTGCAATACCAATAAAAAAGCTGCGCAACTTAAGTTGCATAAAGTGTGAGTCCCGCTGCAACCTACAAAATAGTGTACGCAGTATTGCTTGTAACATACGTGGGCTGCTGGAAAAGTTTCTGGAAACGGTATGAAAAAACGCATGTGAAATTTGGTAAACGGTATCATTGTTTTTCGAAGTATTCGCCTTTGACGTCAATACACTTTTGCATACGCTCGAACCAATTTCTAAAGCACGTTTTCCACTCTAAAGATGGTACCTCAGAAACCAGTGTCCGGAATATTTCAACCGCTGCTTCAGCCGACGAAAGTCGCTCACCACGCATTTTATTTTTGATATTTGGGAACAAAAAGAAATCATTAGGTGATAAGTCAGGTGAAAATGGACAGTGAGTCATTAATTCAACATTTTTGTTGGACAAAAAATCCACTGTTTGACGGGCTGAGTGAGAGCTGGCGTTCACATGATGGGGAATAATTCGTCGATTTCGATTGTTTCTTCTTATTCGATCGATGACTTCCGGCAAACAAATTGTAGTATACCAATCAGCATTCACGGCTTTTCGATCCTCTAATGCCACGATTGCTACATGTCTAGTTAAACCAAAGAAACAAGCAATCATTTGCTTCGCAGCACTGCATGAACGGACAACTTTTGTTGGTTTTGGTTCATTTTGGAATATCCAAACGGTAGATTGTTGTTTACTTTCTGGCTCGTAGGAATAGATCCACGTTTCGTCAACAGTAACGATGTTATAAACTAAATTTGAACGACCTCCATTGAATTTCTTGAGTATTTCTTCGCACCATTTGACACGACCCTGCTTGCGCTTCTGTTAAATTGTGTGGGATCCAACGACTGCAAAGCTTTCGTACGTTCAAATGATCATGCAAAATCTCGTGTATTGCTTTCATGTCAATGCGTAAGGATGCTTGAATCTCACGGTATGTCACATGTCTGTCTTGCTCAAGCATTTCACGCACAGCATCTACATTAGTGGCAACAACAGACGTTGATGGACGACCTTCACGAAATTCGTCACTGAGAGAGGTACGTCCACGCTGGAATTCGGCAAACCAATTATAAACACTGCTCTTTGATGGTGCTTCATCTCCAAAAGCCAAATGAAGCCGATCGAGGCGTTGTTTCGGTGTTAGACCACATATGAAATCGTAAAAAATCATGGCACGAAAATTTTCACGCAAGATTTCCATGTTTACACAAAATTACTTTTTCTCATATGCTGTACAAACAAATCTAGTTCACATAGGAACTGTCAATAGAATTATAGGCGAAAAACATCAAATTTTTCAAATATGACAGTTGATAAACGCTAACAATTCTAGACCTACTAGATTCCAGAATAGTTTCCAGCAGCCCACGTATGTGTACCGTGTTTAACGCAATGCAAGAGTTGGATTTGATGACTAAGAACGTACATAAAATATCTACTTTTTTGAAATTAGAAAGAATTTCAGTTGAATGCATAGCGGTCTTTTATTTCTAATCTGATGTATCAATCCGTAGATGGAGTCCCAGCACTGATGCTTTTAATCACAAATTTGTTTTGAAATAAAGAACATGCCCATTACCCATTTATGATGCGCGCAGTTTTGAAAGTAACCTAATGTGAGTGATACTTTCCAAGTTATTGGCCGCAATAAAAAAACATTCATTTCGGTGAAACTTGTGATTGCAGGTGCAGTTTTTAGAAGAAAACTAAATGTCAATTTTAAGCGCTCAGTTGGTGCAATAACATGTATAAGTGTTTTTTTTTCATTTCCTTAAAGGAGGTACTTTTTCTAAAAGATAATCGAAATCTAAGAGTGACATTCGCAAGAAGTTTTTATAGAATATTTTATCGCCTACTGCAACTCTTGTATCAAACTGTTGACAATTCCAGAGTGTTCTCGATTTCTGATCCGTTTTCTTTTGACTCTCCTCTCAAAAACAAAACAATTTTTTGGCTATAGTACGGTAACCACCAGAAAATACGCACAGAAGGCAGCATTTCATGTACTTATACTGAAGTTTTTTTATTTGCATACAATAAAAGAAAAGCCTGTATAAATGTACCTACCTGACAATATCCTTGGAAGTTATTTTATCTACAATGGTTTCCAAGGATATTATCTGGTAAATAAATTTATAGGAAGGAAAGATATTTCTTGGTTCGTCCGTCTTTCCCATATATCATCAGTCTCATTTCCTCCGCATATTCGTTTGAAAATGATTCTCTTATTCTTCTTTTTCTTTTCATTCATTGTTTTTGGTCTTGTTCAGAATCCACAGTTCACTGCCGTATAATAAACTTCAAAAAACAAAGAAGCTTAGAATTGGATTACTTAGGTCCAGTTTTACAAATGGGGTTCAACTTTGAGCTGAGGCTTAAACCCTTAGCGACGATTATTTCAACAATTGTAGAGAAGGATTTAAGCTTCGGCTCAAAGTTAAACAGTCATTGTAAAACTGGGCCTAATACACTTTGTGATCTTTTGATTGGAGAAGTAGTTCTATAATTGTTCTATAATTGTTGCTCACGACCGTTGAATTTTCTGGATGAAAATTCGTAGTCTTTTTGTCAATAAACTCTAAACAGTTTCTTCTATGGATGTCCAGTCGGAGCTTTGAGACATTATTTTTCTTGAATCAATTGGACACTATTTCTTGCAATTTGAATGGACTATTGTTGTGTTAAGATGTAAACGAATTTTAGAAAATAATCACATTGACGGAAAGTAAGTAATATCTACCGTCCATCGACTTCCTAACATAATTCTCGTCATTTAGTTTTGCCTTCAATATTACTGCACAATCCTTAACTTTGACCCCAAGTTCAAAAAATATTTTTGATTTCTATTGAATGTGCCTGAAATAACTACAATAAATATATGTACCGTGCCTTCAATTGAATTCCTCATTAAAGTAAGCTGTGATTTTTTTATGAAGTTGACGACACAATTCCAGAGAAAACAGTTGTCATTAACTGTCAGTACTGATCATAACATCAAACAAAAAACACAACATTAAAGTTTAAAGTAGATGCTCAAAGTGCTCTCCTTCAGCTTGAATACATAAGCGTACTCTGCGTTTCATGTTTTCAAACCCGTTTGCTAAGTGTTCGGGGGTTATGTTAGCACACACATCTGTAATGCCCGCACGGAGTTCTTCGATTGTGTGGCGCGTAGTTCTAAAAACTGTGTTTTTCATGTGCGAATAAATGTAGTAATTGTGAGATCCGGAGGCCTTGTAGGAAAATTCACAATCCGATTATCGAAAAACTGCTGCAGGAAAGTCATTGTTTAATGAGCTGTGTGGGCAATAGCATTGTCTTGCTGAAAAAACCCTTCTGTAAGTTCGTCATCATGTAGTTGATTAATGAAAGGTTCTAATAACTCATTTCGGTATCTTTCAGCAGTTACTGAGTCGTTAAAAAATATTGGTCCGATGATACGCCTTCTTGACACTGCTAGCCAAACACCAATTTTTAATGGATGTAATGTAGTTTCCACAAATTCATGGGGATTTTATGCTGACCATATTCTCATATTCTGTTTATTTAAATACCCTGAGAGATGAAACCAGGCCTCATCGGAAAAGAAATACTTGTCAAGAATGTCGTCGTTGTTTAAGTTATCAAAATACCACTGACAATATTCTGTTCTTCTGTGAAAATCTACTGGCCTGAGTTCGTGGACTGCTTGAATCTTATATGGATAAAGCTTTAAGTCTTTTTTAAGAATAGTGTGACATTTTCCCACTGATAGCTGAACTTCTTGTGAAAGTTTCGCAATAGATTTCTTGAAAGAGTGTTCCATTCGATCTCGAACATCTTCAATCCAGGCTGCAGTCCTTTTCTTAGCTGCTCCGCTCCCTGTTTTGCGACCAAGTGATCGTGTTTCACGAAATTTAAGAACGCAAGCATGGATATGTTTAACTAGCTGTTCATAAGTAATAGAAAATTAGGAAACTGCTGTCGAAACTTCTGTATTACACTGATTAATTGAATAAACTAACAGTCCATTTTCTATTCTACCGGTTTGAAAATAACTTTCAACAATAAATATTTTCTGCTGTAATTCTAACATTTTGAATTAATTGAAAATACAAAAGTGTCAATTTGACATTTGTTTAATTAAATAATTGAACAGCTGCAAATCTTAGGAGAAAAAAACAGGGAAATCATAGCCCACTTTAATGAGGAATTCAATTGAAGGCACGGTACTTGTAGGTTAAGTTCTCCAAAAGCTACCTTTGGGAAATAAAAGCACACTGCACAATTTAATTCCCCTCATCACCCATGCGAGTTTCATCCTCGATGCGGAGGACATCAGCAGCGCTAAAAAGATTGCCGCTGTCATTTCTAATTTACAATTTTCGCTGTTTTGTAAATGTATTTTAAAAAAAAGGTATATAAACTTGGCCGCTATTTTTGTTTTCTCCCTTTCAGCGCAAACTGTCCAAACTTTTAAAACGACTATTTTGGCCTGTCGACATTAAACACTGAAAGCTCAAAAACTAAAAGTTTATCTCATTTCGCAACTCCTTCTCAGCTCTTATTACTCATATATTGTTAACTTGCTCGGTCTCGTGAAGTCATGTTCAAATATAACCGGCTGTTTACCAAAGCGTAATCTAATGTCAGTTTTACGGTGCCGTCACAAATCAGTGCGTTTGTAAACCGTCGTCACCTAAAAAAAGAGTCATAATAAATATCAACAATAATAAAAAGAAGACGAGCGAAAATAAATGGTCCGAAACTGGTCACGCGAGCCCTCCGTAAGCCGGCTCTTCTATTTTTAAAATTGCAACACACTGTTTATATTTCGTTCACTGCTGCTACACGCGAATGTGTGTAGCGACCGGCGTATTTTTAATTCGGGTTTTGGCGAGCACATCAAAACAGATCCCCTTGCCACCGCTGAACGGAACACATACAGGTTGTCTTGGAACAAGGCCAAAAAATCACTCATGGTGCGTGTGATTCGTGGAAGTATTAAACACATTCTGACGGTTGTGTGCCAACCCTGTTGCCTTACAAACTAGCCCTTATTTTTATATTTAAAAAATATAGCTGTTTCATAAACGTACCTTCCCTTTTATTAGACTACTTAATCCTCCCAGTTTTCATTTTATGCTCACAGCTGAAGGACTTTAATTAAGTAATTAAATTTATGTACTTTAAATAAAGACAAGTTTGTTCAACCGACAATTTAAGGAGTCTTGTCTTAATACACAATTCGTCACATAAAAGTAGTAAACAGTGGTAAAGCTATTTCTGTCAAACCAAAGATAATTTAGTGGTAGTAATGCTTTAGGTTACAACTGGTCGATGTCACTCATCATTAGTAAAAATAAATTGGTGATCCTAAATTTTAAATGCAAGGTATTTCCTGGAAAACTTTCACAAAAAGTTTGACCGTTGACATTTTTGGAAGTTATATGTGTATAGTGATGGGCAAAGTCTGAAACAATGGGAATATGTCGGAGGGGGCTTTATGGATTAGGATTAGAATGAAATTTTCAACAATAAGGTAAATCGATATGATGGACACAAACAGAAATAAAAATGGAACTTCCGAATAGCCGGTTATTATAGGAAGTCAGAAAATTGAAATGGAACGTCCTATTTATTTTTACAAATATCAAAGAATTATTGACCTAAATAAATACAATGATACAGTGTTATATACCTTTATGATTAATGGCCGCAAAGATATTCAATAACCCACACGTGACCAAATGTTTGAAATAATGACATAAAACTCACTATACAGGGTTTAACAAAAATACAGGCCGCTACTTCACGGACATATTCTACAGATCAAAAGAAAGAAAAAACTTCATATAAACATGTATACGTATAGGGAATTCACGGGAAGTTGTAATAACAGTTAACTCTCTTATTTGAATTTTTACGAAGTAACTTATATTGGAAAAGTTTCAGAACCTGTCTTGCCCAATTTTATAGCAATACCGGAAAAACAAATGACTGTCAGTTTTTCGGGATTTTCAATTGTTTTTAACGTTTTTTAATAAAACATAATTTTTTTATCATCGCAACGCGTTCAGAACGTCATATTAATTATGTCTTTAAAATATTCTTCCAAAGCCTAGTAGTTTTTTATTATTTGGTAGATAAATTTTATAATCAAGGCAAATGCCTACAACAGCTAACTTTTTTATTTGAAATTTTACGAGGTAACTTAAAATAGGAAAGTTTTTAAAGTTTAAATTTATCAAAAACTCGTGTATTTATTCGCCTTTTAATTGATTTGATTTCGATCATGACAAAAAAAGGTGAAGCCTATTTCATATAAGGTACATACAAAAGGACATTAAATTATTCTATATTTTATAGGAGTAATAATTTTCACCGGACAAGAAAAGGCTTCAATTATATATTTTTTTATTTACTAGAAAATATTCTTTTTTGATACTACCTACTTTCTTCTGTAGGCGTCAGTTATCTCTCTGTTCAACGAATACGACTACATATACAAACTGTTATTTGGTTGTTTTAGTTTAGTCCTGTATCACCTAAACTAACCTTGAAATTATAATGAAGAAAAATTTGAATTTCTAAACAAATTCATGTGGTCACAGTATTATCCGCGAATAATGAATAAATATAAATAAAAATATTGTTACGAACGGTAGAAAATATTTGTTTTGTTCATATTGCTCTTGTTTTGTTCATGGCAGCTATGTAACAAAGACAGGTATTTATGATTACTCGTCATTTTATAAACTTGTATTCACTTCATTAACATTTTGGGAGTTTTTTTTTTGTTTTTCTTTAATTAACTCTATCAAGGATAATTAATACAAAAGAATCTTCTACACTTGCCTACATTACTCGATCTTTAATAAATGGTGTATCTTGTCAAAAGTAATCATCACTCCCACTTTCATACTAGGCATCACAAAAATAGCCCGACATATTAACAACAAATTACAGCTCGATTTGGACCGTGTGACAGCAAAATTGCCGTAGTAAATTTTCGATAATGGCAATCATCCCACGCGTACATTTAGCAACGAAGTCGTATCAGTTTCGGTACCGTACCGTTAGGACCCAACCCAGATTGCGAATAATCGCAGTTGATGAAATTGCTCTGTGCTGTGAAATGGGGCCTTTGTTAGCTTAATTGTCCATTTTGTAATATCTAGTTTGTAGGAGTTAGCTCTATTTTCGTTGTTTTCCTATAAAAAAATATTTAAGGATATGAAATATAGTATATACAGGGTGTTATCGAATATGATGGCAATAATTATACCACGTGTAGACGGCGTCAAAACATTACGATTTAACCTGACTTATCAATATACAAAAGTTTTTCGTTTCTGAGGCATAACCAATAAAAGTAACTTGAAAAGGAAAAAGAGGAAAAAAGCTATGCAGTAGTCATGTATTGTATATTGACATGTAAAACACGCGGGTAAAAATCTAGCTAACGTTTTCAAGGTCTGTTAGAGCTTTACGAAATTTCGAGTTTCTGCAATAATGTAATCTTACAACCTAATTATCTCGAAAATGATTATTCTGACGAAGATGGAACTTTAATGATGTTAATTTCAGGTACAATTTTATTCGAACTTTTCAATATTTGTTTCAGTACTTTTTAAAAACTGACAATAAGAAAGTTATTCAATAAAATGATATCCTACTATCTAGAATCTACGCCCCTAGTGAACAATGCTCAATTTTCCATCCATCTTTTCGATAACATCCTACATAAATAGAATTCATTTATGTGGCGTAGATATTGTATTATCATTCCATTATTGGACATTTACTATTACAACTATTAACTGCACTTTTTTAGTATCTTGAAAAACTTGTATGACGAATAGCTTTTGGATAGTAAACGTATTTTTACTTTTGCGATATAAATTACCTATTTAGAAAAGACTAATATTTATACTGAAAATATAATACAAGGTGTTACAAAACGTGGCCAAATTTCAACAGTACATCAAGAAAAATCATATGACATATGCAGGGTGACCCGACATTATTTGCATTTACGTGAACATGGCTTTTGCAATTCTAGAACTGGTCTCCTTTAACCTTTGAAAGGTTCTAGACTCTAAAAAATAGTTGACGTTTATTTTGGAGTGCGCTAGTATTCTGTAGCCCCACGATTACTATTACCATCACAATAACCGTACATATGAATATTGAGTGCATATTCAGCCACACTAAAGTTTTCCATTTTACGAAGTACAATTTAAACAAAATAAATAAAAGAGATGTAGTTTCATTTCCTCTAATTTATCAACAATGGTTATTGAAACGTCGATAAATAAGAACACTTGTATCATAAACTTCTTGATCTTTTAAATACAATTATGAAGGAACAAAATCATAACAAAAAATGATATGATAAAACTTTTATTTTTTTCACCCAAAAAACATGTATGTGTTGGTTAAGTTTATATCAACCATTAAGAGACTCACTCTGTATATGGAATAATCTAATTAAAGTCATTAGAAAAATAGAGAGACTCACTCTGTATATGGAATAACCTAATTAAAGTTATTAAAGAAATACTGATAAAGCACAAATTATAACAGATTTTCAAAATACTTCAAATAGTATTTATGACCTAACAAGAATGTTTTGTTTTGATGGATCCAGTGTGATACGGTTAGATAAATTTAAGGACAGTAAATTTCACTATTGCTACACAGTTAGGGGCAAAAGTAAGTATTTCAAATACCCTAAAAGATATGTTATGTATATTAATCCTTACTCTGCATAAAAAAGAAATTATCGACGTTATAATGCGGCTTAACCGAAAATCATATCCATTTAAATAAAGTTAAAAATGTATGACCGTAGATATAATTCAATTTTTTATTTCACCCTAACCTCCAGTTACACAAAAATTATTTAGGCCCGACTTCCTGATAAATGTAACCGTCGGTTAATATCAATGTCAAATGATTGTTTTTCGAACGCAATACTTCTGAGTGATTCAAAAATGGCACCTTAGCTCTCCAGTATATTCTTCTAGACACTTAAGGGAGTATCAGAAAAATATTGAAGATATGCAAGAGGTCAAAGTTTTATTTTAATATCTTAGAATTCACAAAAAAAGCTACATAAAGCGACTCTACATAAATTTTCGTGTATTTACTATTTGTCCCATGCAAAACTGAGGTTGAAACTCATTAAATTATGAATTTAAATAAAAAAAAAATTAAAAAGTGCTCAACCACTAAAAAATTGAAAAATTATGATGCGATTTAAAAGTTAAAAAAAAAATCCCCTACTATCACTACTAACAACATTCTAGGAAGTTTAGACGCCATTTTTGAATCAGCTTATATATTACACTACACATAAGAAGTTTTAAAATTTGTTAATCCTATAATTTCAATCTGTTCATAGATGACTAGTATACGGCATGAAAGCACTTGCCTTCACGATTGTACTCTTTTTGTTTATTTTTTATTCATTTCTTTGCCCAAAATAATACACTACAAACACGTGCAACTAATTCGCTCAACTTTTGAACTAACTGTCTTCTCTGTATCTAGATTTTCTTTTAATAGACAAAAATTGGTTAACGAAAACAAAACCCACTTGGCATATTGCACAAGTAACTTACAATTACTCCGTTACGTAAAAAACAACAAAAATGTACTTGAGGTGCTCGAACGTAGCAGTAAATCATTTTTATTTTTTAAGCAAGCAAAACGAGTCGGCAAGGTCACATATTTTACATCTCATTAGAGTTTGTACGTGAAGTCCGTCCTGGCTGCACCGCATGGTTTCTACGTAATTTGTTCCGAAGATCATTGAAATGAAATTTGTTGCTTTACCTTTTAGTTTAATTAAAAAAATGTTCTTACTTAATTTTTTGTTTTGTTTCCTCAGTGTCCTATCGTTGATAAGTTTCTTATTTGTTTAGGTGCATCAACTACGAAGTCAATTCAAGTAAAAGAAATATATATATGACTTTCATAATGTCTATCTATGACTTTCATAATGTCTATCTATGTTGATAAAGTTTCTTATTTGTTAGCATGCACTAACTACGAAAGCAATTCAAGTAAAAGGAATGTGTATGACTTTCATAATGTCCATCCGTGTTGATAAAGTTTCTTATTTGTTTGCGTGCACCAACTACGAAGTCAATTCAAGTAAAAGAAATATGTGTGACTTTCATAATGTCCATCCATGTTCATAGGTGATTTTGTTTTGTTTAATTTTTGCTAACTTTCATTCATTTTGGTAAATATAATGTTCCATTCTATAATACACAGAAGTGCCAGATGAATTGGCACGACTCATTCGACGATGTCTATCCAAGCCGTTGGAGTATATCAGATGGTGATGGACGTCTTCACTTGGCTTTCAATGGGCCTGCAGTTGATTCTGAGGACACCTTTTCTCGGTGTAAGGTACGTGCACGTAAAATCTGGCCACCCACACCTTTTCAGGTTTACTGTTCATCTTGTTGCCCATGATTATTTCCACAGTGAAAGCATTTTTTCCTTGTCAGATGTCGATATTCAACAGAATTTACAATCCTGGCTGGTTTCCATGGTTCTCGGATTTCAATTCATTTTGAAAACAAACCTAGCGCATACATATACAATTCAACAAATTTCTGCATGGATTTAGCATAAATCATTTCTTGATTCCATACCATTGCAAATGGTGATGGCAACCAGATTGTATATGGGTTGCATCCTTACACAGAAGAGGTGTAACATATGATTTTCGACTAGAATTAATTCGAACAAACAAACGCCTCGCCTCACAAACAGATCGTCCATCGCGAATATATGTATGTGTTTTAATGATGAATATGAGGCGAAGATTTGACATGAGAAAAACAACAATGTAAACTAGATATTTATGTAAATAGCAGAATCTCATTTGTGTCAGGCTTAGGCGAGACTTCGTATTTATTCCTCCTTAATGTCAAATTTTATTATTGCCGCCGGCAAACTAGCGGAAAATTTACATTTCTTGTTTGGTGCTGCTCAGTGGAATTCTTTCGGTGTGGTACCGAAAGTAGTCGTTGTCCTCCTTCGCATGGTGGAAAATATTTTCACTTCGTTGCGATTGCATTTTATGGCTGTCATTTGCACGCACTTCGTTTTTACTTGGTTAACTGGAACCGTGTCAAGGATGTCGCTTGTACGTATGTACATACTATACAAGTGCAGAAGATAAGTGATTTTATGACTTGCATTTATCGATAATGCAAATAGTTAACTGCAATTGTTACCAGCGCTGTTCAATAAAAATACCTATATGTTTAAACGACTGTGAAAGCTGAAAATAGGACACAATCTCATTGTCACAGAAACAACATACTAATAAGCAAAATTAACAATCGGCAAAATATATTAAAATTGAGTTTTAGTAGATATTGTATGTAAACATTGTAACTAGAACGATACGAGTGGTAAAAATATCACGATATTAATAATATCGTCTTCAGCGCTTTTTAGACTATACATACCAAACACAGCAGGTGGTATGATTAAAAAAAATATTTGCTTTTAGTTTTAGTAAAAGCTCCATTATGGAGCTTTCAATTCAAGTAAATACTAAAAAATACAGCTTTTACTCCACATTATTCTTGAAGTAAAATTAAAGTAAGTACTAGGAGCAATTACTTCATACTTTGCTTTATTTACTTCGGTATGTAGAAGTCAATGCTATAGTAATTGCTAGTGCTGTTTAGTATTTCCTCCAATTGGGAGTGTTTGGTGTAGTTTTTAGGAGCAACATCACAAATGTTATTTCGATTGAAAAAGTGTGAAAAATGGGTGTTTTTGTCAATTATGGCAGCAAAAGAAGGGAAATATGTGAACGTAGAATATATTGGGAGGTACTGTATAGAAAAATATTTCGGCAAGTCAATTATTTTAGATAATATTCTACTCTTAGCTTTAATGCAGAAAATGCTGAATGGATAGCAGACAAGTTTTTAGGAAATCATATTTCAACGAGCAGCCGCTTTGTCAAAAGTTGCGAAAATGGAGATATTTTTAAGATCTCTAGGTGATCATGGGTTCAACAAGGTGTTGGTGTAGCTGTGAGTGCACATCAAACAACCCTTTCAAACATAATTAAAGAAGTTTCACAAAAAATTGTGTTGACGAAAAATATTTGGATGTCTTTTCCTCATTCCGAGGAAAAGACATCCTCGGAATGAGGAAAAGACATCCAAAATTTAAAATTCACAGGGAAGAAGAATATTTCAACCGTTCACACATTTTTTCCTGGAAATAATAATGACGCGTACTTATTGGGGAATGAAGCGTATGGTATTGCTCCATGGTTATTGGTACCATATCACGAAAAAATAAAAGAATAACAATTAAATCGAGTCCTAGCATTTACTGTAGTATATACTTCTAACCTAAGTAAAAATTTTCCATTGAAGGATTTACTTCTTGTAAGAGATTATACTCCACAAAATACTTTGAAGTAAAGGCTCCTGCTTGAAGTAAAAGCAAATACTCTTTTTAAACATATCACCCAATGTTCTATAATGCTAAACAGACCGGCCACAATGGCTTATGGTATCAATAAATATGATTTTCGTGAAAATCTTATAATATTAATAACGAAATATTCAATAAAAACCTCATCAAAGCAGGCAAGGGAAAAAAGACGAACATCTTTTCTTAATTTTACAAAGCAACTGAAATGTCAGATGTGTTTTTGTACCCTGATTGTAGGGATACGGTTGACCTTTTAATAGTTGCTCTCAATTTTCAGAGCTGCTACTTTCAAATTTTTGATCACTTTCTATATGAAATGTCTGACTGAAATGTCCATAACGTTATTTTGAAAAAGTGACCACCATACGTATTCGAGCTGTTGTTTTAATAGAGAATGCAGCATCCACGGTGTTTCATTAATTTCTTCGATTGTAATTGATGATACATCGTTGTAAGCCTTCCACGTCACCAACTGGAATTTCAAAGATTGAGTTTTTTTACGGGCTTCATCTTGTTAAAAATAACTTTTTTGCAATTCGTCTCCTGCAACATTTTTGTGAAAGGTACTTGAATTAAAAGGTGTCTCTCTGCATTTAAGTTCCATCAAAAAATACTAGATCGCTGATAGCTGACCACACTCCAATTCCTCATCAAATATGCCCAATTCCCGTTGATTTTACTGAAATAAATTTCGACTGAAACGCGTTTCGATTCTTCAGTAAACGTAAACTCTATTCTTGCGTATTGGTTTTTCACTAATTTTGACGTCTATCACGCACACAGTTTAGGTTCGACATGACTAAGGTCACTAACTCAACACTCTTACGTGCGCAGGTAACCACAATACATTCCCATTCCGAGATTCTTGTGTAACAAAGATAACAAATACAAATGTCACAAGAGCAACAAGAAAATCAACACTTTTAGGGAATTCTGTTTACTACGATGGTAGTAGTTTACGGCTGACTGTCTAGTCAAAAATGTATTAGGTTATATTATTCTCCACAGCCTTACTAAAATGCCACTTATGAAACGTCACTTTGATTAACAAACTTTCGACTGTTTTTTTATCCCTAGACAAGATTATTGTGCGACAAGGATAGATAGAAAAAATCACTAATGTGAACCTGAACACGAAGCGTGTCGATTTAGAACTTTAGACGTGACTGCTGTGTCTATCTTTCTCCTTCATGATCTGCTTTGATGAGTTTTTTTTTTAATTCAGTTTATTTTGTTAGAGGAGAACGAAATAAAGCTTTTTTTCTTAATTCGCCTTTTACTGATGTGATTGAACTGTTAGGAGAAGTTGATTAAATAAGATCTATTTTCTATTTATTAATTTAATTCGTTTATAAATTATAGTGTAACATTCTTTTTTTATTATGTTAAAAAGAATTAGTTATATTAACAAAGATAAAACTTTTTATGAGAATGTCAACGAAGAAATATTATTTCAAATTTGATTGAAACAGTTTTCTTCTTTGATCGAGAGTTGGAACGAGTCATTACGAGTGATTACATATTTTTGATTTTATTTTGAAAAAATGGCTTTTACTGAGAACATTAAGAGAAAATCACGTTTTTGAGGTTCAACTAACAATAAGGCAACTTTGATTTCCAAATAAATGAAGATATACCAGCGAAAAGAAGGCAGAAAGCAGTGTTATTGCTGAAAATGTCAACGTGAGTACAATATCTTGTTATATGAAATTAAAATACAATACCTATCGTTTTTGATCAAGAGATGGCGCTGTGAAGAAGTTCCTTGGCGCCATCATTTTAGATTTTTAATTTAATTTTGAAATTAATTGCGAAGTTAGAAGTTTTGCAGAAAAATTGAAATTTTGCTACAGAAATTTAATTAAAGTTGGTTTCCGCTTTGGTCAAGAGATTTGACCGATTCTTATCACACCTCGATTTTGTAGTGTGAAATTAAACTCAGCAGCAATTTTTCCGAGGTGAATACGTGGCACTATTAAAGGAAATTCAATTAAGAGTTTTCACTTGATGACCCTTACGTCTGGAGATTTTATATTTTCAAGTTAATTAAAAAAAGGCTTACTTTTACTGAGGATATTACGACGAAAACGTATTACTGATATTTGATTCAATTAGATTTCACTTTGGCACAATATGTGGTTCAGGTACAGTGCAATATCAGGTGTTTATTTATTCAGTGTCCGACCGTTAGTTGGACACATATGGGAAACCGTTTTTTATTTATTTTTTATTTTTCAAAAAAAAACATTCTTTATGAAAACTCTTGCATCTTCCCAAACTTAAGAGGCACGTATCAAAGTTTAAATATGATTTGTCATATACCGAGGAAATCAAAATCTTTGAATTCGGCATAAGGGTAAAGTACCTTTATTGTTCAAGATACGCAATAATATTTGGAAAAATTATTAAGAATTATTATGAGATTTGTAATATGAAATCATGGCCGCACACAACGATGGAAAAAATGTTTGTATATAAAAAGTTTGTATAGTAATAATCATGTTATAGTTGGCAGAGGGTCCCCAGATTTGATTGACATTTGTCCTAGTAACATTTCCGTATGTCTTGAAAAATAAAGGTACTTTACTCTTATATCGATTTCAAATATTTTGATTTCCTCGGTATATGACAAGAGATATTCAAACCTTGATACATACATATTGAGTTTGGGAAGATGTGGGAGCTTTCATAAAGAAACATTTTTTTGAGATATTAATAATAAAGACAAATATGCCACATGTGTCCAATTTTCTGCCGATCTCTGTATAAGCTGTATGATATTTTTTTCTTTTATTTTAAATCAACCTTATATGATAATAGTAACGATAAAACTACAATAACTAATGGTTTTACTGAGGAAGCAAATGTGAATTAATTTCATTGCAACTAAATTGTTTTTGAATTTTTTATTAAGTAGTTATTGTTAATTTGCATTATTATTCCAGATGTGCTGATTTAGTAAACGAATTTATCAAGAGGCAAATAATAGGGAGTTTGTTAATGACAGGCCAAAGAGTATAGAATTAGAACAATTGAACATCCTACAGTTCTGAAAGCTTGACAAATATGAAAAGAGATTGCGTCTGTAAATTTTTGTCTAATTCGAAGAATTTTTTTGTAACTTGTATACAGAATGATTAAGAGTGAGATAAAAATAAAATTCTAAAACCTAAAAAGTAACGCGTAGATTACCGTTACATCTTAAAAAATTGAAATTTAATCTAACTTCTGTATGTCGGAATCGTTTTAAATTTATAGTAATAGATGTTCAGTTTCAAATGAAGGAGGAAGGTGGACGATGAAATCTTTCCTTTTTTCTAGGTACTCTGAGATTCCCTAGTGTACTTTTTTGTATGAACGAATCAGTAAGCAAGTTTGTCTGATTAACGAAACATAATTCAAATACACAAACATGGGATATTAAAATGTGTTTGAATTATCTTGGATGGTTCGTACTAGAGAAGTAGTATACTAAAAGACATGTTATTTAGAATTTTTAAATCAGAAAATATAGAGGAAGACTTTAGACTAAAGCTTTATATGCTTTACTTTATATGCATCTATGGTAGTGAATTTCTGTTTAAAAAACCGTATTGGTATTAATCAAATTGTCCACGAAAGTATTCGTTTTAATTTTTGTATAGGCGAGGGGAGTAAAGATTACTATTTTATTTGTTCTTAGGTTTTATATTTACACTGAGAACGCTGGCAACAACATCTTTGTCAGTGTACTAAAGTCTTAATCATCCACCATTTGAATAAAAAAAATTAATTAGATTTGTATTCATACAGATAAAACCACTCCAAGTAGGCACAAAATTTATATCGAAAGGCATCGTGTCTACTTAATGTGCAATCGGTATATAAAAACTATAATAGTGATTATCGGATCATTTTTAAAAATTTGCTGCTCAACAAATTAACTGGAAACTCTGGAACACTTTGATTTAATTGAAAAAAAAAAACTCAAATTATGGCAGCAGCATTACGTAATTAAATATTATTTATATTACGAAGCAAGTTTTTTAATAAACGTTTCACATAATACCCTAAATGTGATTCAAGAGTTTTAGGTAATTACCTGTACCTGTCTGTATTTTCACTAAAATCAAAAACATAAACGCAAAAAATAAAAATGAAACCTAATTACGTGCAAGGACTCTTTTAATTTCTTCTCTTTTAACAATTGAATTCTTTTTTATAAGTTCCCTACGTTCCTTTTAACTGACCTACAAAATAATCCCACACATGATGCTGCAATTATATCAGGTCACACCGCAAACCAATTCATTTGAAATGTTTCAGTAGCCCAATTCATTTGTGAGGCAGTATATTTTAAGCTTTTAGCTAGTTTTGTGTTATCGCGCCTCCTACAAATGTAAAATATTATTTGTTTTTAAATCGAGTATTAGAAAAGTATTGTAATAAAATGTAAATGTGCTAAAGAAAGTTTGGCTAGTGTTCAACAGATAACGTTGAAGATCTCATGCTGTTAACTATTTCTGTGACTTTACTTAATAGCGTTTTCCAAAGGCCATACTAGTGCACAACAAGTGTATTTTCATCTCATTTTAATCTCATGTAATAATAAGAGATGGATATACATTGATTGTGCACCAGTACAACCATTAGAAAACGCTATAAGACAGTGAGGACAATGAGCCAAGAACCGAACCTATTCGCTATTAAAAGGCAAATTTTTAAGAACTCATTTTGCTTATTTTAGTGCAGACATGACTATTTTGTGCTAACTGTACTAAAAAGACAATAAACAATCGTATGTGTTCATGTATTATTAGATGCTTTCTTTCGCTCACAAAATCGTGATCGAAACGTGTTTTGATTCAAAAACAGACATTTCTTTACTTTGAATCGCTATTTTTAAAACTTGTTTGGATTGAATTATGGTTATTTACAAATGAACTGTCAATCAAAAATTAAAGTCAGGTGTTTTGTTGCAACAATTACGAAATTCAGGTCCAAACTATTTGAAACACGATTCGAAACTTTTAAGCGAAAGAATTATTATTATTAATCGATTACACATATGTATACAGATAAAACCACACCAATTAGGCACAGAATTTAAATCGGCGTACATCGGCAAATGTAATCAAGTGGGGTGGATGATCAGTGTTATGCAGTGGATATGTGGCATTCGCTTGTATGCTAACGTGTGGAATGTTACATGCGGTCCGATCGTGTTGCGTTATTTCTCTTGTTATTCTTGTTGTCATTAAGGTAGTTTGTCTATTATTTCCACAGTTTTTATGTCATAAGACTGTTATCATTTTAGCATTCTTTTTATTTTAGTCACACTTTTTCGTTTCCCGAGAACAAATTTATGTATTACTTTTATTTTTTTTATTTGTATCCCACCATATGTATAAACAATTACCCAATATGTTATACGCAAAGTAATTATGTATATATCAAATTACAAAGGAGCGAAATTTTTGCTACGTCATTTCGAAAGGCACCGCACGTATCACGTACGCCCCGTTTACAAAAGACAAAACGGTTTATTTTTTATTTTACAAAAAAATGCCATAGGAAAAATAGATTTTGCTTGATTTATAAAGAACATATCTGTATTTTTTAAATTTCAACATTAATACAGTATGTTTTCAAAATCGAAAAGAAAACAAAATCAACTTTTTAAACTTTACTTAAATTGTTAAAGATGCAATAGCATCGTTTAACCGATTATTTTGTATTATATCCGCAGTATTAGCTGAGTGTTCCTTGTAAACAATTTGATTTAAATGCCCCCACAAATAAAAATATGAAATTGTAAGGTCAAGTGTTCCTTGGCTGAACCATTTCTGCCAATTCAATCCAAATCTCCAAGTTTTAGATTTATTCAGTTAATAACACTACGAGAATAACGAATCGGATGGCCATCGTGTTGAAAAGTGGTTAAAACTTTAATAGTTATAAGGAACTAAGCCGTATATGCTGGAAGGTTAATCGAATAGTTTAAAATATTGATTTTGTTTTCGATGTTTACTTTACAAAAATTAAAAACAAATACATTTTTTATATGGTACTTATATAGTTCTTTTCGTATTTACAGTTGACGCCTGAAGATGAAGAGAGACGTAGGAGGCGCCGCGAACGCAATAAAATCGCAGCAACTAAGTGCCGTCTGAAAAAACGTGAAAGAACGGCAAACCTAGTCACCGAGTCTGAAACGCTCGAAACCCAAAACATTGAACTGAAGTCGCAGATTCAAGAACTGCAAACGCAGAGGCGTCAACTCATGGACATGCTGGCCATACACAAACCAACCTGCCAGAAAAATATTCAACCCGTTACCAGGGAATCCATTTTCAATCACCGGTTGCCTCCCGTCTCTTCGGTCATCGACAATAACCATTCCCATTCTTACAACCGCCCGGCATCAGTAGACGTCAGCTACAGAACGCAAACCCTGGAAATCTACAACCGTCCTGCCAGTGTTGGTAACGAAGTCACGTATTCTCGAACGACCATCCACTACGCGAAACCACCCAGTATAATAATCGACCCCCCGTCGGAAAACTACCAACCCCAGCTGACGAACTTGGACAACATCGGCCAGAACCATCCCTACCACAATTACAGCACCAACCATCAGTGCCACAACTACACCAGCAGCCAAAGTTACGGCAACCCAGGAATGGACAATGGTTGTATGGCATGAAATTAATAAAAAAAATCACCGCACAAACTTACCACAGTAAAACCTCAATTGTTACCAGATCTGATGAAAATACCAATGTTGAAATAGTTCAGTTGTGTATATGTTGTTGTGTTTTCCTTGACACGCCCTCTTCGACTTCTTTCTTTTCTACCACCATCTTGTAGACTTGTTTTTAAATCGACGACTATTTCAGGATTGCTATTTTTAATGCTTCACAAAAATACAGTCCACATTTTTAATAAATTTTTAAAGACTCAAAAATCGCCCTTTTATGATTCTGCAATGTAGTAAAACTCTACAGCCTTGATATTTCCGTCATGATTTCTCCGTGGGGGAAGAAATTATTACAGAAATTGAATTGTCCCAACAATTTTTATATCTGTTTAAATTTTGTATCAATAAATAAATCTTGATAATAATGAAGAAAACCAAACCTAATTTTATTATATCTATTCAAAAAATTACATTTATTATTAGTTAAAAGTATCAATTCTAGATCAAAAAAAAAAAAAAAACTACCACCTAGACAGCCTAAAAAGAGCGAGTCGTCAAAAAGAATCGTATGTGATGTTAATCATCGCTGTAAAGAATGTAACTCAATGATGACTTACCACACAAATCCCAGTAAAATTCAACGGTTTTGCTAAATTCAACATTCAACTTTACTTGTTTAAATCTGATATTGGAAAAAAAATCGCGAATTAAATTCAATGTTCAATATCAAATGAAATATCGTCGGTTACAGAATATTTAAACTTGACGAAGACATGCTTAAAATGAAATTTCTTGATCATAAACACAATTACTTCAATATTTGTAAACTAGTAAACTAGCAACTGTATGATCTACTCGTAAATCATCCCACGGTATAATTGCAACAAAAACCTTTCAAGTCAACAGCACTGATTGAAAGTCAATGGTCTTTCATTTTATACAATAACTTGCGAAATAAAAAAAAGAACACGTAGCGTTCGCTTGTGCTAAAAACATCTTTTTTTGTTATAAAAATGAGAGGTTGAGTTTTTCTTTTTGTTTGACGTTTCTGTCATGATTGTGGGGGAGGAAATTGTCACGAAAGTAAAATCACCGTGAACTTGGATACATTAAAAGCGAATTCCATTCACTCTTATCAGATTAGAGAACTTAAGTTTCAATCATTGCTGTGTTTTTACACCCATTTATTTTCGATGAGTAATACAATACTGGTGGTAACCAGGTCTTTCATCTATTCCAAAATATTAATGAACATCTAAAAATGATCGCAAGACAAAAATACCCAGTAAAATGACGTACCCACCCCGGCCAGTACTTTAGAAAGACGCAAATTGAGGTGTTTTGTAAATACTTCGAATGAACTTGCTTTGTGCTAATACGCATTTCCATTTATGAGCATAAAAAATGAGCTTTCTTGGAATAAGTCCTTTTTTATTGTATATAATTGTTTGTTATGTCAAGTTGGTGGTATACTCGAGAGACCCTGTACATATAGAGCGTGGTCTGACCATCTTGATATTATTATTGTTTCGTAAAATTTGGTGCACGTTACGATTTAGAGCATTCCAGCTAGGAATAGTATTTCATATTATATTATTATGAATATTGTAATAAAGTTTTTCATCTTTTTATATGTTACTGCCAAATTTTTACCTATTTTTACTTTTAAATAAATGTCTATTATTATTATCGCGTTTTTAAAATATTTAATATTGTTTTTTAATATTAAGTACATATTTTTCTATCTATATACTTATGTATATTAAGTATTTAGTAAGTAACAATTTCGGGAATCGCTGTCTCACCGCCCGACGAAAGGAGCGAGTGAAACAGCGAGATCCTGTGATTCTGTACCTTTCTTCCATTATTTACCTCCTCATGTTTTTTTTTTTATTTAGCTTATTCATTTCGCTAGTTTTCAACGATAAAATTGGCGCGCGCAAAATTTGTTTGTACTACTTTTGTTTAATACGTTTTAGTTACTTAGGCAATTTATTTAAATAAATTCGCTTTAAGGACACATCATACGCTTCCAGTTTTGTATAAAAAAAATAATAATCAAAGCAATCGCTTGCTCTTCCATGTTTTCGTTCTCTATTAAGCTGTGCCTTATTGTTTGTTTCGAGCAATAAAGTGGCACATGTTTGTGGTACTTCCAAATCTATGAAAAGACAAACAAATTGTTGACCGAGTTTGTGATATATTTACTTATTTAAAAGGAGAAATTCGCGCGGCGTCGACTGGCGCCCATCGAAACTAAACATGTGCCATTGAAGTATTTTTTTATGAATTTACAACTATATTTTTCTAGAAAAAAAATACACAAAATCACATTCTTCCATTTCATCGCCCTTCCAATTCACAAGGGCGGTGAAATTGAACAATCGAATCAATCGTGCTTACCATCTAAATACATGGTGCTATAATTGAACTCGTAGGTAACTTGTCAGCAGAAGAAAAAACAAAAGCAATCAAACAATTACCAGTGATAAAATTCGCTTTATTATAACTTTATTAAAGTCATCTATCTTCTATGCTTAGTGTCGTAAGAAATGCAACACTGCGTAAAAGTAAACCAAGCACTCGTTACCTGTAATTTACTATTGTAAGCGGGTTTTTAACATACCTGATTATTCATTCATTGAATTGTGCCTTAAAAATTGTTTAAAATAAAATTTGAGACATGTAATAACATTTAAAAATAAATAAAATTCAAGATCAACGCCGTCTTTCATTTATTTTCGTTTATTATCGTTAAACAAACCTTACATTCGTATAAAACGCTTAAAAAAATTTCTGTTACTGTTTCAATGAAATTAACAACTTTTTATATATAAATAATGTAATAATTATAATAATGATTCACGGATTTGTCATTCAAATGATGAGAGTTGATGGTTTATGAACCCACAATGATGTTGTTGATAGGTATGTGTATCAGTTTGACGAAGAAACCGATGAATCCCATAATGCAGAAACCGATTGCTGTGGCAATTGCGATTTTTTGGAATTCTGCAACAAAATACATAACATAAGAAATGGTTTCTATTTGGCAGTATTAAGGTATTTACTAACAATCGGAAAAAGAATCAATGTCAGGGTACTTTATTTTCATTAAAACATTCCCTGACTTTTCCAGCTTTATTCTCAATATTTCGTCAACAATACTGACAAACTTTCACAATAGTATTTATATAACTTTCGCAATTTTTCATTGTTTCTGAATTCAGTACCCAAATAATATATGGATTAGTAAATCAATTTTTCTTACATTTTCTCCTATATTCATGGAGGCATTATCGAACTACCTCTAAAACTAACAAACCATTAATTTTTAATGTCATACCATGTCAAAAAGCAAGTAAATTGATGTGTATTTTTCAACGAAAAGACTCAATACAGGCAATCTATTGAACTCGTCAGTTTGTTTGGTTGCCTACATTACAGGCGATAAAAATTAACTTCTTTTGTATAAGTTAAGTTCAGGCTTGCTGAAGTTATGCAATTTCTCTATTTTTTAAGCGTTTAAACGATTTTCTAATTCTTCCTAATTTTAGAAATAAACGCACAAAATTTAATAATTTATTTTTATTATTTTCACCTGTTAATGGAGAAAATTATTGAATTACCTTTAAAAATTATAAACAATTTTAATAGCACGCATTTTTAAGAAATAATCAAGGCACAATATTTAATGATTATTTTTTTTATTTTCACCTGTTAATTGAGAAAATTGTTGAATTACCTTTAAAAATTATTGTGAACTATTAATTTTAATAGCACGGCTGTTTATTTAAAAATAATTTGAGAAAAACAAGGCAACATAATGAGCACAGTCGTTGTATGTTTGCCTACAATGTAGAAATTTTTGTTGTTGAAAATGTGATTAACTTTTTCACGTTTCATTCTGCAGTTTTCTTCATTTATTTTATATTTAAAATAACGTTCCATTTTCTTTTCTATTTTCAGAAAATAAATTTGTATTTTGGTAATTACATGTAAAAAAGTTACTAATTTAAAGTCACCAACATGAAAATTATTTTCAAAAATAAAAGTAATTATATTCTAAATAATGAATCTTAAAAGTGTCACAAGAATGAAAGACAAATTTTTAAATACCAATTGAATATCGAAACAAGCAGTGACTGCGGCCAAATTTTAAAAGAAAGAAAACACTCTTAATAAATAATTATAATCGATTTAACAAAATGTTAATTAATCGAAAACTGTTACTGTTCTGCCCGATTTCTTCACCTCTTCAGATCCTGATAAATTTACCTGCCAGGTAGTCTCCTCGGAAACTATTATCTATACAATGGTTTCCAAGGATAATATCTGGCAGATACATTTATCAGGAGGTGAAGAAATCGAGCATAAGCCTCATTTGCACCAGTCCAGATTAATTTTAATTGGCGATTATTATCCATGGATTAAATTATTATAATAATAGTTTCTATGGAGTTAACTGAAATTTAAATTTAAACTGGAAGTGGTGCAAATGGCCCTAAGTCAAGACGTGAATTTTATTTAAACTGTCACCCGAGATATGCAATTTAATGAATCATAAATAAACGGCATTTTCTTCAGGATAAACAAGTTGTCAAAGGAAACTGAAAAAAGAAACCTGTTGTCAAAGGAAAACTAAACAAACTGTCAGAGGTAACTAAACAAATCATCAAAATAAACTAAACAAGAGAGATGTAAAAGAAGGTAGGTAATATAACCATTGATTTGTTTCATTTTTACGTATTTTTTTTTTGTTTATGTATTTGAATTATGTAATATATACCCAGATAGCGTAAGTATCGATTGTTCGATTTTAAATTGGTAAAATCTGTCCATTTAGTACCTAACAGAATTTGAAAATATCTAAATTTTGCTAATATTTAAATTAGATTCGTAACAGAAAACATTAGTATTATTAATATTTTTTCAAAAAACTATTTGTAGAAATATGCAAAATATAGACATCTTCAAATTCTGTTAGGTAATAAACGCACAGATTTTTAAACCGAATATAAATTTACTTACATACATACATATTTCAAATTAATACTTAAACAAAAAATAATACACGTAAAAAGTATAACATATGGAGGCATTCAGTATACCCCTAACTAATTTCAGGTCCGCCATGGGGATCTCGTAAACTATAAGAAACACAAAGACGGTTAGATTACAAAAAAAAAAGGTTGCGCTATTTTGAGGTTTATAAGAATGTACAAGAAAATCTTGTGTACCTCCAATAATTTTTAAAATATCTTCAAAAATTTAAAATTCTCAATTTCGACAATTTCGAATACTTGTTTATTTATTATCACAGAATTATAAAATTCATAATACGATGATATGATATAGTTATACTTCTGTGTTAAAATAAAATATTAAAGGCCGATTTCATGAGAGAACTTTAAATTTAAAGTTACTTTAACCTTAAAAAATACATTTGTTCCCTATTCTTAAAGTGACTGAAATTAAATCTTCCTTAAAGTGATTATGAAAACGGTCATAAGTTACTAAAAAATAGGGGCGTTTCAGAAAATAACGTTTTTTTATGTAAATACGTAAAATACGCAAAAATACGTAAATAATTTTATTATATTTGTTAATCTAATTATAATTTTAGTTCTGAAGCTTCATTCACCACTTAGTAATTTATACATAAATTAAGATATAAAATTATAATTATATTTGCAGTAAAACCCCAGTGTTTACAACGTTAAGTAAAATTAAAATAAAATTAAAATTAAGCTGGCGCCGTCTGGGTATCCATGTGTGAAAATACACGTCGATTTTGGCAATTACGTGGTTTGATTTTTTTAAACATGCTATTAGAATTAAACCTAAACTATACAAATGCAACTTTTCGTTCTATTCCTTATGATTTCCGTGATAGTAAATGACAGCATAACCCCTCAAATTACAAAATTCAGCGTCTGCGCATGCGCTTGGCTTAATTACTAAATTTGCAGTTGTGAATGCTTAAATTGAATTAGTTTGAACATATTTGTGCGTTACGTAAATCAACTGATTGAAATTACTATTTACGAGGTTGTGAATGCAGCTTTAATGTTTATAAGCATTCGCTTACTTGATGAAAAAATTTGTGAAACTAATTTTTAGTAACTTAATTTGACTTAATATTTTGTTTTAAAAGAGAGATTAAAGTATCTTGTTCTATATAACTCATCATGGGCTATTATTATAGCACAATAAAAATGCATAAAAATTCATGGAGTCCGTACTACTAACTGCATTCGACTTTTTTCAGTTGGGCTACTCTTGCACTATACGCCTCAAATATGTCTTATTATGGTATTCAGATTTTATTTTTGTGTCACTTGTGCCTGATTTCTTAACCTCGTGATAAATTTATCTGCCAGGTATTATCCGTGGAGACCATTGTGTCGATAATAGATTCTGAGGATACTACCTGGCAGATAATTTTATCCGTAGGTGAAGAAAGCGCCCATAGGAGAAAAAACAGGTGACAGAAATGTCTAAGAAACTGTCATTCCTAATCTATTTCTGAGAACGGTATTATATCCAGTTTCCACTGGTGCAATTTTGCTGCGCGGCTATCGCATTGCATAATAGGTTTCCACTCATGCAATTTGTGATTTGTTATTGTTATCCTTATGGTTTATGGATCCTTAGCGCAAATTCCATTTAGGAAATTTGATGTTATACCAACTTTAATAATAATAAGAAACCTAATCTTTCATAACAATTACTATCAACCGACTTGGGGAATAATTTAAATTGATATGGTATTTTTATTTTTAATGTATTGGAGACTGTGGTTTGTCTAACAATAAATTTGGATTTGACTACTAACCACAATATGTTTTTTTTTTTAACTAAGCACTTCTCCTGTGATTTAGTAAGATAGAAGTCGCAACTACTGAAGATGGCAGCATAGCTGCCGAAATACATATTTAGTTTTTAGAAAATACATTGTGGTTAGGAGTCAAATCCAAATTTATTGATGTGGTATTGTTATGAACTCAGTTGGTACGGTTAAATTTACTAGAAATGTATAGAAAAGTTGAACAGAATTAGAATTTGTTTTAAAGCATGCAATTCGTCGCGTGCGTCAAAATTGCACGGTAAAATGTCAAGAATTGTGTAATGTAAACGCAAGGATCCATGCAATTCATTGCGGTTTCAAACTTGCTGCAAGGAATTGCACCAGTGGAAACTCCCCTTAGATTGTGCATTGAATTCAATATAAAATTACGGAATTTATATATTTTTATAAGAGTAATAAATATTTTCGAAATTCAGAATTTTCGATTTTTTTAAGATATTTCTGGAATTAATAAAAATAAAAGAAAATTTTCCGTATATTTTTATAAAGCATTTTTTTTTTGTAATTTAACCTTTGTATCTTTCATGGTGAATTTATGCAGCACCATTTAATTTAACAGTTAATGTAGTACAACGTAATATAATTTAAGGGAAAGTAGAGCATTTATGCTGTCTTGCAATGTAATGTAATTTTGTGCTCATACAACAATTCCAATGACATTATTCTAAGGAAATAAAATAACAAAATATCACTTTGATTCATATTTAGTAAATTAAGAACGTTTCAGATAGGTACTAAAAAGGCGTTGATAGGAAACGTTTAATGACAACAGTCTTCTGGTTGAGTTAACGCATGCGTAAAAGCCATTTTATTAATGTAATTTCAGAAGGATAAAAATTTACAAGATTCCCTATGGAGAATTCTACAAACTGATTCTAATTAATTATTTTTTAAATGCGACATTTGTATTATTCGAAACGTTTTCTTAAGTTTTGACTAATCTTTCCTATACTATATAGACCTAAATTGAATTACAATTTAAGAGAAACTGTCACGTTTACTCAAAATACACACGAAGACAAGAAGCATAAAAAAAATTAGATAATTTTGCATACAGTCTACACAGTAAATAACTTTTATTTTCGGTAGGATGTTAATATTAAGTGTAACTGGTGTTTGTTGAAGAAAATAATTTGCAATTCTGCACTGTCTCTTGTACAAGATTTTATATTAGATCTTTACATCAAATATTGCAGTGTTAAACAGGCCAAATTAAATTTGATATTTATTTATTTTGTTAGAAAGTGAGAGAGACTAGAATCATTTGTTAGTTAATTTGATATTTCTCTCTGTTTTTAATAAATTATTATGTAAGTTTGTCATCGTGTTAAAAAGTCCTCAGGTCCACTTTGAGTACATACACACGTTAAACAACCATCTTAGTTATAAATAGTTAGTACTACGGTAGTAATCCAAAGCATACACAAATTTTACTTCAACAGCAGTAATAACTATGGAGTGAAGATAAAATGTTAATTCTGCAACATTCTGTGTGGATTATAACTTTCTCTGTGTTAACTATCATATGATGTTAGTGTAATTTTTTTTCATTTGTTTGTAACATTAAAAAAGGTAGCCATATACAAGACAGAACTGAAGAATTAACTCCGTAGTTATAACTTGCTACAGCTGTCTGAAGTGTAGTAGCATAACTGCAGTAGCTTAATAATTACGGTGGTAAAAATCTGTACACATGTATTTAATCAGCTGTATTTAGAACGTCCGTAGTTATAGTCACTGTAGCAAACGCTCGTGTACTCGTGTATACATACTCTAAGTCACTGTAACAATTTTTGTATAAAATTTGTTAAAAACTGAGAGAGAAGTATTGAGTCAACATTCATTGTGATACGAAGTATGATCACGACTGATCAATTAAGAAATCAATTCTGTAACTGGGCTGCAGTCAAAAAAAGGTTGATAGTAACACTCTTTTAAAGTTCAACCGAGCTTTCGGAAAATTTATTTCCTTTATCAAGGTTTCTGCAAAACAAATTTTAAAATTAATAATTAATAATAAGAACAATTTTACATGATTACTTACTCCTTAATGAGTACACAAAGTTAAACCACTAGTTATCATTATAATAAATTTCATTAAGAATAAGTTTTAAGAATTAATTTTGAATTTTACATTTTTTGATTTGATGAAATTTTGATTTCCAACATCTTGATTGTCTTTCTTTTTAGTTTCAAAATTTATAGGTAAGTATAAATACAACTAAGTTTCTCAATATCAGTTCTTTTGTTGATACTTTTTTTATTACAAAAAATATGGCACATTTCAATAAAAAGTCTTTGACTCAAAATTGATTCAATGTCTAAAATTTTTGCATCTTCAAAATTAATCTAAAAACTTTACCAACATTAATTGTTTGTGAATTATTATTAATTTGAGAAATGGGTTCTATTCTTTGTTGAGTATTGAAAATTAACTTATTTAGCATTGCAATAGGATAGCTATTTTTTATGAGAATATTTTTTAATTGGTGTAAGTTTTTATTCAACAAAGAAGGATGAGAAATGTTTTCTCTACGATTTTTTATTCCTAAAAACATCTTAATTTTCATTTTATATGGATAATGAGAATGAAAGTTAATACAACGCCCATAACTAATAGGTTTCGTGTACCAATCAATAATGATTGTATTGTTTTCTGAACGAATAACTTTCGTGTCCAAGCAAGGAATACTCCTGTCTGTTTCTTTTTCAATAGTAAATTGAATATTAGGATTATAATTGTTAAAAACCGTTAAAATCTCATCAACCTTTCTAGAGAACTAAGCAAATAATATCAACAACATATTTTTTGAGCCAAGGAATTTCAAATGATAATTTTGGTATGCATTCAATTAGTAAATCATCCATAACATATTGAGCAATAATAGGAGATATATTTGCACCCATAGGTGTCCCAAGAATTTCTTTATAATAAATATTATTGAATTTGAAATAAGTGGAATCAAAAAGAAATTTAATTATTATTATTAATTTTTCTTTTGATAAGTTACTTACCAAAGATATTTGTTCCCAGTTTTTTTCAATACTTTGTAACAATAAATCTAAAGGTATGTTGGTAAAAAGTGAAACAACATCTAGACTAATTATATAATTAATTGGGATTAATCTGTTGTTTGCAAATTCAGAAAATTCAAAAGAATCTTGAACATAAAATTCCTTACTTTTATTATAAGCATTGATTAATATGTCAGTAATAAATTTTGATAAATTACTATTAAGTGAATTAATAGAAGATGTGATACAACGTAGAGCCAACGTTGGTGTTTACGAATTTTAGGTAAGCCACAATATCTTGGACAATAAGAATAATTCTTTAATGACTTAGCTGTCTCTTCGTCTGTCATATTAAGTCTTTTACAAAAAAAATTATACCGACTAGTACTGATACCTTTAGTTAAAATACACGACGCTTTCTAACAAACACATGTTAAAGAATGAATTTAATTAATCCTTCATAAAGTCTATTTACTTAAACTGTACCTTTTCTATCAGGTTTCGTGCATCTCTTAACTAATCTTATAGAATCTTTGGCAAACTGCCGTCCAGGTTCTACGAATTTGGCCACTTGGTCCATGGTTCCTGCAAAACAACCGAATTTTTATTATAATTTATTAGCAATAACCTAAATTCCAATCTTACGGCAACAAATTTATGCAAAGTATGAACTAAACCCTACCGTGTTGTATAAATTTCGGCTTTTATGATCGAAACTGCTCACCTTTTAGCTGAGTTTGTAAACGCAATGAACGCAAAACGCAACTTTCCTCTCACATGAACGACTTTAACGTCAACGTCGACAAGAAACGTCACCCGCACGTAACGCTAATTGGCCACGATGGCAGGCAAAACATATGACGTGTAATCTATCTGTCCACAACCTTGCACGTCCACGGCCTTTAACTTGCTAAAGTTCGTACTTGATATTTGCAAAAACCTGTTTTATGCAAATCGATTTAATAACGTAAGTAATTAATTAATAACTCATTTACTGAATGAATACATTTTTGAAAATATATTCTCATTTTCATACATGTTCCTTAATCCTGGATGGCGCCACTTCAGTCTTCAGTGTTTCCCGAGGTTGGTAGAACTGAAATTGATCACGAGAATTCGAGAATTGAAACACCCCATTGCGACGCCTATATCTCTGATGAGAACATTCATTACTTCTGACGCGGCATTATTTGAATCGTTGTAATGTTCACGCCAGTATTGGGATTTCGTATTTCTATTACAAATGTTTTCCGCTGGCTGCACTAGCATGCACTGAGTGTATCTCCATCTCGTTTCAGCTTTATGTAATAAAACAATATGGAGATACACTCAGTGCACACTGGTATGTACAGCCAGCGGAAAACACTATAAGATCATTGGTAATATAGAAATGTCCACCGAGTGTCTACTTCTACCATCTGTCTAAATCTAAAGCATAGAAGATAGATAAGAAATTCAAACGACCTGGGACCGTATTCTCGAATCGAGCGATAAGAGTCGTATGCGAAAATGACGTCAAAATGATGCAATTCTCGAACGATTTCTACAGTTTTGTATAAGAGTCTACGTCATTTTGACGTCATTTTCGCATGCGACTCTTGTCGCTCGACTTGAGAATAGGGCCCTTGAGGTGTAACTCGGTCAGCTCTATTTTATAAAATTATTTTTAGCGATGTTCAGTAATTGAGAACCATACCAAAGTTATTTTTTAAATGGAACACCCAGTATATTTTTACATATTTCGAAAGTACGCATAACGAATAGTACGTAATAACAATAACCAATAAAAAATTTGGAAGTTTTATTTAAAAGTTTGTAAGATAATAATGATTATGTGTAAAAAGTCGCTCTATTTTGAGCTCTTATAATTTGATTACTTACTTGCATTTCTCTTTTCTAGCAAACGGCAACAAGATTTTAAATTTTATTTCTTTAAATTATTTTAATAAAGTTATTTAAATATTTTCAAAGTAAAATATAGGAATTAGTTTAATAGGAACATGTTCAATTACTTCGAACACAAAATAAAGCACATTCATTTATTTATCAACGAACTGAAACCGACAAACTGGACGGAAAGGCTAAATAACATTAAAATTGAAAGAAGAAAAAATTCATTGCTGTCTCGCCATTTCTTCAGTTTAGAAAAATACATTTGGCGCTTTATGAAAGCTCATTAAAACAGTGTTTCACAAGAGTTTAGATATACTAGGTGTTCCATTAGAAAATTTTGAGGAAAATTATATTTTGCAAAACTCAACACTCTGTTTACATAATAACTAATAGATCGAAGCTTTTCTGAATTTCTGTAGATGAGATAATGGGATCTATTCTGTAACACTGATATGAACTTGATATTGCTATGTTTCAAGTGACCTTGCAAAATTGGTATTCTGTAAATAGTTTCGTAACAACTTGCAATCCGTTTCAAGTGTGATCTCGAGTTAATATGCATCTCTCTTCAATTTGCGGTCGGCAATCGACGTGAAATGTTATGAAATCGTAACAAGTTCTCTTCAAGTATTGAAGACCATATCAATTGATGTGCATATCAATGTTACAGAATAGCCCTGTATATCAATTGAAATGCATATCAATGTTACAGAATAGCCCTGATTATGTTGACTACTGACTACCTACAAAAATTCACGACGGAATCTAATAGCGTTTTCCATTGGTCGCACTTTCTTAAACTCAGTACGCACTATGTCTATCTCCATCTCGGTTCAGCTTTGCGTAATAAAACGAGATAGAGATACACTCAGTGCACACTGGTGCAGCCAGCGAAAAACGCTGTGAATAAATAACAAAACTGTAAGAGCTCAAAATAAAGCATTTGTTACATATAAACATTAATATCTTACAAACTTTTAAATAAAACTTCCAAATTATTTTGCTATCACCTAGTCGTTGTGCGTACTTTCGAAATATATAAAAATATACTGGGTGTAACATTAAAAAAATATAACTTCGGTGTGACTCTCAATTACTGAACGTACTGTATAGTCAAAAATAATTTCATAAAATAGAGCTAACTGATTTACACCTTAGCTCGTTTGAACTTCTTTTCTATCTTGTATACTTAGAAGTATGTCGAGCAGATCGCGACATTCGGTAGACGAAAATTGGAGAACTATACAGGCTAAAGGTGTCCAATTTTCGAGCCCTAAACATGGGGATCTCGCTTATCTTAAGAAATACGAAGCCGATTAAATTAGACCAAAGTTGCGTGCTAATTAATAAGCTTAAAAAGCTACTTAACTTATTCCTATTCGTTTTGAAGATATTAAGGAAACACTAAAATTATTCATTTTCATTTTTGTTTTTTAAATCGAAAACCGACAAAACTAGACATTTGAAATTTAACATTATTAAGGCACTTTTTACGGAGATTCTAAATCTATCATTACATTTGCCCGAGCTATCAAAATTGTAGAGATACAACTGTAAACTTTTTTCTTCTTATGAACGCCATATTCTAACAATGTATCACACATTATGGTTGATTTGATTTTTTGGCCAAATTCTCTATTTTTAAATTTTTACGAAGCGCTGTGGAAACAATCAAAATGTTGATACTTATATGGCGCTAGCTTGAAAGTACTGTCGCCGCCAAAGAAAAAGTGGACATTTTTTTGAGGTAAATTTAATAATGCTAAGGATTTTGCTGGGTGGCTGTAATTCTGAACTGACACTTCCGAATGACAGACAATAATTAATAAACTTAGCCAACAAAAATTTTAGTATTGTCAAATTTATGTCAAAAAAAGTATCTCCACTTTTTTTGGCGGCGACAGTAGTTTAAAAATTTATAACTCCCTGTATTATAAATTTATGTTTCATTGAACTTATCCGTCAGAAAATAGTTTGTAGGAGATAAATCTGACTATCTGCTGGTCAACCGATGTCTCCGTTAGTTCTTTTTAAAAAACATTTTAGCTAAACAATCAGCAACCATTATACGTAGAAAAAGTAAGCCAAACGGTTACCAAAATAGCCCAGACGGTTGGCAACATTGTTTCACTTTAAAAAAACACACAAGTTAATTCCGGTAGCAGTTCTTGCTTAACTTTGAATCAGTTTAGTTCAGTGTTAACCAAAAATTTTGTCTAAATTAACTTTTTAACACAAATTTTGGAAAAATAATGGAGATATTCAAATTTAACGAAATCTGGCAACTATGAAATTACAATAGTTTTTCTGCAATTGATTTTATACTTCATAAGAACTGACGTCAGCTTATAAGGATTGCACACTGTTTTTTGAGGCAACTTGAATTTGTTCCCTCTTTTTCTGGAAAAGTGTGGCGCCAATTATTGTTTTGCGTGATGGCGCCGAATATCCTTCCTCCGGCCCATGCCAGTGACTAATTTCTTCTTCATTCTGGATCAGCTACTGTGCCAATAGTTGTCTTTTATTTGCAACGCAGATTAGTTCAGGTCAGTTCAGTTTAACCCAAAGTGAACTGATCTTAAGTGATCGATTTAATTGTAAATAAAACATGCGAGATGTGATTGCTGTATTTTAATCTTCAGATGAAGATATTATTTTTGCGTCACTTTACAGTTAGTTAAGCAAAAACAAAAGTTTGTTTAGACGAGTAATGTAATTTGACAAACAGTTGAAATAACATCCCCTCTACTAGTGAACCAACTGATCCAAACTGATCTAGAATTTTCGAGGTGTAGTAACAGCAAGGCGGGAAGTGTTTTAGATCACTTTGGGTTAGATCATGTAGCCAAATAAAACAGACAAATTTTTGAATAAGTGATCCAGGGTAAAAGTGAACTAATCAGTTCACTCTTTTATTTGCACGTAATCACGTGCAAATAAAAGACAACTAATGATATAAGGCAACCCATCTTACACCAAGTAGTAGTCGGTAATTCAAAATTCAACACTGCAATTACTGTTTGGTAAGAGGGTAATGTTCACACATTTGGCAGTTAATTTCTGTCTGCGTTTAAAGCAGTCTTCCTTTTTAAGCTCGTAATTGTTATCATCGTTTCTAGTTAACTCAGTTTACGTCCGTTTCTTTTCGCCCAGCACAAGCGGAATTATTTATATTAACAGCGACGGTAGTGGGACGCAATGATATGATTAGGCAAACGTAGGTAATTTATTTTGTATTACTTTCAGTTTTTGTTTGGAAACCTAGTCGGTTGTTTGCTCTGCGAGTGGTACAACATGAAAAGATTTCTGGCTTCCTTTGCAGTGCTTGTTCTTATCAATTATGCGCACGCGAAGTACAGCGATTGCGGTAAGCAATTTGAAATGTTGCTCTATAAAAATTATTTCGGGAGCTGCTGGCAAGCGTACAAGATGTTTGAAAATACATATTTACCTACTTCAATTAGAATTAGAATTTTATTTTGTTTCCTTAAATTGGAATAATTAGAAAGAAAGGTTGTTTTCGATTTCTATTTGTTTACTTTCAATTTTAGAAATGATAAAATACTGTTTCGATTTTAGACTAATACCGGTTTTCAACTTTGAAAGCCAAAATTTAATGTCGATGCAGCCTTGAATAAAATAAAAGAAGTAAAATAAATTTAAATATGTATTGTTAAACACTTGCATATACATACAACATGCTTCTGCGTTTACAATAGGGCTGGGTTGTTGTCTTGCACTAGTGTACGCTCAAAGTATCTTCATCTCGTATTAATGTATGAGATTAGAACAAGACAAATACTTTAGTGTACACTAGTGCAGGATAACAAACAGACCTATTAATTACACTACTAGGGCTGCGAGAATTTATCAATATATCGATATTATCGATAATATCGATAATTATCGAATAACAATATTTCCATTTAAGATATCGATATATCGATATTATCGATAATATCGAAATTATCAATAACGTCAATAACATCGATAATATCGATATATGTCGGATTTATCGATATTATTGTCGCTGTATCGATATTATCGGTGGTATCGATATTATCGATTTTCCTGAAAATATTAATGATCAATCACATTTTATTACCTATTTTAATTTTTACTAAAACTGTTATTGGACAATTTATGCACGTTATAATTATTAGTTTTTGGAAAGTTTATTTTCCAAGATCAAAACCATTTAAAGAAAGTAAATTACTAATTATATCGGGTACCGTCGATATTGTAGTCTATGGCGTTCAAATTAATTCGTCCAATTCGCACTAAACCTACTGGAATATGAATTTTATTAAAATTCAATTTCATATGTGGCAAATGATCACGACTCACGGTCACGATATAAAGAAAATTTTAAAATATTTCGATTAATTTTTAGTCTAGTCAAAGTTTATAAATATCAAAATGAAACTAGATTTTTTTTAACTTTTGTGGATTAGATACTTTTCGTGTGCCCCCTTTTTCACTCATTTTGGCACGAAGACTATTCGTTTTTGCTAATAATATCTTGCTTTTAATTTTTATTGTTATGATTGGGGAAAACAATGAATTCTGATTCTGATGGATACGCGATTTCATGATTTCAAAAAAAGTTATGAAATAATATTTCTGAAAAACGTAAAAAATAATTAGAAAAGTTTAAAATTTAAAAAACACATTGCTAGCAAAACTACCTCGTACCAAAATGTGTGAAAACGCACTTGTCCGACTTGTTCGATATTATCGGTATATAGATAATTATAGATATTATCGATATATGGACAAATATTGATAATATTGATAAATATCGGTAATATCGATAAATATCGATAACATCGCTATATCGAAAAATATCGATATTTTTTAGTTATCGATATCCAATATCAAAAACAGGATATCGCGCACCCCTATACACTACCCGATATTAAATTTTTTTATAACTGCGATAAAACTGCATTATTTGAAGTAAATGTGCTAAATTCAAAACCATCAACAAATCACAAAATTCAGAAGGCCTAAAGGTTTTGTTTTTTGTTTTTTTAAGTTTATTTAAAAACAGACTGTATTGTATGCAGTGTTGAGAAAAAACTGTTTTTTAAAAAGAACAAACAGTTGTTTTGCCTAAAACATATTTAAAATTGACTCAAAATTAAACATGTTTTAAACAAAAAAAAAAAAAAAACTAGTTTAAAACACTTCTGAACGTTTCAATTACTCTCATAGCTTACATAAAAAGGTATTATTATTTGATATTTATATAAAAAATACGAAGAATTTATTCAAATTCTATTTGTAATTAAAAAAAAAGATGATAAGTTTGTAATGTTAGATTATCTACCCTTTTAAAAATAATGTATGTAATTACTTTGATAATAATTTATTTAAGGCAGAGCATATTTTATTTAGGATCTGCGGTCGCGATGTTTTAAATGATTTTCAAAGAAAGCATTTCATATCGTACTGATAGTTTATTAAACTAGACTAAAAAACACATGAGTTAAAACCCAATCAAAATTTCAAATGCTGTAAAAATATTAAAAATCAAATACAATCCAAAAAAGTGATTTCAAATTACTTGATCGCATTAGAACGAAAATACACGACTCGTGGCTTTCAATACTAAAAAACAAAGATTCCAAATATATAAAAATATACAGGGTGTTCCGTTTAAAATAACAAAATTGACATTACCTCCGGCGAAACCGAAAGTCCAGTAGGTACAAGTCGGAAAATTCAAATGAAATTTTTGTTTAATTTATCGTTCCCAAAATTTTAAGCAAATCTATAAGAAAATTAAAATTGTAGAAAGGCGAACGTATGGCCTGGAATACATGGTAAAAATTCAATTAAGACAAATGAAATGATAACGTTATAGTACGAGCAGGGATTGCAAGGAATCAGAGGACCAGTATGTTCATATGTGGATCACTCTGTATAAGTCTAAATAATTTTAAATTGTGCATCTAACCGATATGTATATTAGTGCGCACACAGACTTCAAAAATTTTCAGTAGCAACGCCACAATCTTCCGCCCACGCACTGTTGGCCCACCCTGTATAGTTAACTACTTAGAAATTTATATATTGAAATAATTTCGGGGTTTTAAATGAATGTAATATTTTACTTTTTGAAAACGTGGTAGTTGATCGGGTTTTTAGGACAAAAAAGATTCTAAATCATTCAGCTGACCAGTTTCGGTTTTATTTCAAAACCTTCCTCAGAGCCTCTGATTAAAACAAAACGATAAACTACAAACCATCATACGATTTGGGTTGAATTTACATATTAAAAGCCGGGTTCCATTAAAACATGTTTAAAGCAAAGTTCATCAATAATGGGATGTTTTTTTAGCAATTAACAATAAATAATTAAGTATAAAACAAAGTTAAAAGTAACGTCGGAAAATGTACGCCAAATGACAGGACGCCAATTTCATTTATTACTGTAATATTTTACCTGAAAAGCGTCCAATATACACACGTATGCTTTTTGATTATTTTTCCATTTATTGCATCATATTTGCATTGTTAACGCGTAAACTTACACGTTGTGTTAATAAAATAGAAATTTAAAGTGATTGCGTTACATTTGCATTCTGATTTACATAATGTATTAAGCTCGTCATTTTTGACAACCCGCTCGTTCAAGGTCAAATACCCACTATCAAGTATCAAAACCATAATATATGAGGGCAGTACCTGTATTCTTGCTTATGCCCGATTTCTTCACATCCTGATAAATTTATCTGCCAGGTATTATCCTTGGAAAGCATTGTATCGATAATAGTTTCCGAGGATACTATCTGGCAGATAAATTTATCCGTAGGTGAAGAAATAGGGCCTTAGACAGATATCGAGAGCCTTATGTATACCTATTTTTAACAATGGAAATAATAAAAAAAATTATCATATCTGAGTCAGTTAGAAAAATCATGTCGGGTAGTGAATTAATGGAATGAAAGGAACTCTCATGGTGCATATGTCGCACTTTTTTGCAATAATATCCGTCTTCCTAGGTAAACCGTAGGCGTAACCTACCGGCCGGCAAATACCATAATGAACCGAAATTATAACTTCAGACTTTAAATTCAGGCGTTATCGATAATGCCTACATTGCCCTGTTAAGGATAGAAGTCGTATATGACAAAATCATTGCTTTGAAATGTTCCTCGTTTAATAAAATTTATTATGTCACCAAATTGGCATATTTTATTAAAAATGCCCTGTTAAGGATAGAAGTCGTATCTGACAAAATCATTACTTCGAAATGTTCCAAATTCGAATATTTTATGAAAAATTGAATTTAACGTTTGCTAAAAAGGACTAAAAGCATAATCTAATAAGCCAGAACATGTAGGTCGTGTACACGTCATAACCAAAGCATGTAGACTTTATGACGCCGCGAATAAATGAAATGAAGATAACGACTTCTATGCTTAACAGGGCAGTAAAGCTCTCAGGCGTATTTGATAGTTATAGCAAATACTGACCAATCTTACAAGCATTAACGGTTATGCCTCCGCCTAGTCTGTCAAATACTTTAAGCAGTAAATAATGCGTGTTCAATTGAAAAGTTCTTCTAATTGATTTTGATTTTTTGATGAAAGAAGAACAAAAAAGAGATACTTATCAAACGTGTTTGATGTGACTTCATTTCTGAGGTTTGCTCCACCAGCACTTTCTGACCAGTTTGGAATCGTCAAAACCAGCTGCCTGTTAGGTTTTGATGGGTTTTAACGTAATTAAGTAAAACTTTAATGAATGCAAGAGTTTGACGATTTAGTATTAAACAGCAAATGAAGACCATAACTTCAAAAGGGTCTAAATGTGAAAAATATGTTTAGAAGTTATTAAGAAAAAACTGATTTACTAAATCTTAAACGCACATGCAGATATCGCCATCTGTGATTCATTTATTACACTTTTTATTTAACCACAGGTACATAGACCCTTTTGCGTGACATTAGGCTTCTCCCTTAGACCCATTTCCTGTCAAAATATCAATTTTTTATTTTTTGACACTTAGACCCTTTTGAAGTTATGGTCTTCAAATATTGATGGAATAAATTTCTTTCACTGAAGAAAAAAGGCTGTAACTTCTTTAGTATTTTAAATAGCATGATGAATTTTTATGACGGTTTAATAGACATTTGAAAACTATATTTATCTTTGTGAAAGGTTGGTAAATGGTAAACATTTCTGAAAAAAATCCCAAAAATCTGTTACGCCGCGGTAGACCATGAACGTCTCGCGTAATGCTTGGTTTGCTAATAAATGATTGTTTTTCGCAATTTTCTCAAATTTTTTGTGATCTATTTTACATACGTTAACATACATTTCAGATGTCTACAAGATCATTCCCTCATAAAAAATACACCGTCGTAAAACAGCGCTTCTGAACAATAATTGAAGATTGATGTTATTGGAGTTCGCTGGATTTTAGCTGTGCTAGCATCAGCATTTTTTTAAACGTTTTGCTCTATCGCTTAAAATACCATTCTAAAAATACAGAACGGAGACTCACCCTGTATATTTTATGTTATTGTTTATATTTCAAGAAATTAGGTAACTACTTTTATACGCTCCTCCGTAGCTAGGGTTGTCTTCACTAAAATTTAAAAACCAGGACAAAGGTACTTAAAAATCCGGACGGCGAAGATATTTCACTTGCAATAAAAAATGTACTCTCTCTGTCCCAAATTAGTTGTCACATTTCTAAAAATTGGAAATAAAAATATTTAAAACTTAGAAACGCACATCAATAGGAATTGCAATTTATTTTAACACATTTTCATTTTGCCTGGTTCCATAATCGAGAAAATGTATGTCCATGGTACCCAATTTTTTTTAAGGCAGCATGCTTTACCTTTCCGTTTTCATAATTTTTGACTCTGTTATAGCAAAAATTGAAAGCGTAATTTTTCTTGTTATTTAAATGGTGCTGTAAATTTCACTTACCTGCGCAGATTCTGTCTTGCGAGTAGTGAGTCAGTTTTTGGATTTGATACCTTACTAAAATCCGGATCAGTTATCAAAATCTGTCCGGACTGCCGTAAAACCCGGACATATGGCAAGCCTACTATAGCTCAGTATTTCCATAAATTGAATTTGGTGACAAAATGAAAGTTTAATTGATAAAGCCAAAGATAGAGTAAACAAATGCTATAATTACAGAAAATGCATGCATGAGCCAGACATTGTTGATAATTCCTGCGTTTAATCAGTCTGAAGTCAAAATTTCAATTCATTATACTCGTAGTATTTGTCGGCATGAGAGGTTACGCTTAGGCTTTATCTCCAAAGTAAATCACTATTTTATTGCCTATTGGAGTTTAAAAGTTTTGTGAACATTTTCATTTTATTTCGAGATAACCTGGACAGGGACGAAACAGGTGTGTTTGTAACTAATTTTTTGCATTTCAAAATTCGCCGCAATGCACAGTGCGACAGAATATCCGAAAAGTGGCCAAAATTCCATTTTAAAAATAATTTTTAGTAGTTTGACTCTGTTTTCTGAGTTAGTTATAGTTCTGTATTTTCAAAATAACTTTCTTGTTTTTGGAGATAGAGCAATCTTGGAGCAAAGTTGCACTGAATGTTAAGTACTAAAAGTTGGAGACCTCCAGTGACCTCGATGTGCAATTGTGTACTCTGGGGCCTTATTCTCGAATCGAGGGAACCAACTCGCAAGAGAACGTGACGTCAAAATGACGTTAGGTTCTCACACAAAACAATTTAGATCATAAGAGAATTACGTGATGTTGACATCATGTTCTCAAGAGCAAGAAATCTTTGAGCAAAGTTGCACTGAATATTAAGTATTAAAAGTTGGAGACCTCCATTGACCTCGATGTGCAATTGTGTACTTTGGGGCCTTATTGTCGAATCGAGGGAACCAACTCGCAAGAGAACGTGACGTCAAAATGACGTAGGTTCTCACACAAAACAATTTAGATCATAAGAGAATTACGTCATTTTGACGTCATGTTCTCTTGCGAGTTGGTTCCCTCGATTCGAGAATAAGGCTCCTGGAGATCTGAAGAATTGGCTATTTCTGGATTGCTGCAATTGCTTTCGTCGTTCACTTGGTGAAACTTATTGGTTATCATTAGTTACGTGATCGATGAGAACCAATATCAGCAATCCCCAACTACCCAATCTTCCAAGTAGGAAAAACAGCTTAAGCCTTCTTTGATTTTTTAAAAAGCATACTTTTTATAAAAAAAATTGTTGCAAATCGTTTTTGATTGCAGTGAAAACCTCGAGCAGCCCGTGTACAGCTGTTTCAGCCCTAATCGGGGCTTCTTCAGCTGATAGGCAGCTCGACATTCCCACTGCAAACCAAAAACAACTTGACCAATTTATTCGCAAATGCAATGTAATAGTGGTGAATAGATAAAAGAGCGACATCCTACGATCGCTTTTGACCTGACATTGCAGTAGGCCCAAGCAGGACTGTGCAATGTCAGGTCAAGAAGCTATCGTAGGATGTCGCTCTTTTATCTTTATTCACACTTTATATGGTGGATTATAATAAACGTTTCAAATTTGTATTGATCTGAGCAAAGAGTTGATCACCACATAATAAAATGTGCGAGAAAAATGCAGAGAATGTGAGAAGCTGTTTTGTCGTGCCTAGTTGATTCACGGCTCAGTATTTAAAATAACTTTTATTTTTATTTTGAGAGATTAAGCAAAAATCTTTAAGGAAAGTTGTAGGGGTAATCTTCGTTATTTATTTAGTATTGTGGCGAGCCAACCTGACTTAGCGCAAGGCGTCAAGAAGTCGGTCCGCTTCGATGTGTCATCGGCCGTCACGCGTTCGGGGCCTATATCGAGCAAATTAGAATCTTCCAGCATAGAGACTTCCAGACGCCAGCAGTAGATATAAAATCGCCCGGAGTTGACTCACCAGTCAGTCGAATTCGAACAGCGATAGTCGAAGTTAGATTTTAGTGTGAAAATAAATTGTTAGAAATAAATTAGTTTTTAAGCTTTATTAAATTACGGTTAAGTTTTTATCGAGTGTTTTATTCGTTTAAATAAATAAACTCAAACCCTAGAAACGTAACAGTGGTGTCGGTGTGCGGGTTTGTGCAAATAAATAAACAATTTAAAGTAAATTAAATTTAATCAGATTATTAAATTATTAAAAAAAAAAAAAAAAACAATGGCTACGAGAAAAGTGTTGTTGAAAGACTTAAAAGTGGCCGAATTAAAAACCGAATTGGAAGAACGAGAGTTAGAAACCTGTGGTTTGAAAGGCGCACTTCAACACCGTCTCCGATCCGATTTGTTGACAGCTGGCGAAGATCCAGAGACCTTCCTTTTCGAAATTTCGTGTGGTCCCGCCGATTTTAATAAAATCCTGAAAGATGAACTTCGAGAACAATCCAGAAATTTAGAGCAAAAGCTTCTAGAACAATCTGGAAATTTCAAGGACGAACTTCGAGAACAATCCAGAAATTTGGACGAGAAGTTTCAAGAACAGTCTGGAAATTTAGAGAAAAAGCTTCTAGAACAATCTGGAAATTTCAAAGAAGAACTTCGAGAACAATCTGGAAGTTTCAAGGAAGAACTTCGAGAACAATCCAGAAATTTAGAGGAGAAGCTTCTAGATCAATCTGGAAATTTCGACAAATTACAAATAAATTGTTGGAACAATCTAGAGACTTAGACGAGAAATTTCTGGAGCAATCCAGAAATTTCGACGAGAAACTTCTAGAACAGTCCGGAAATTTGAAGGGTGAATTTCTAGAACAGACGAAAGGACTCGAAGATAAACTAGTGGTAAAAATATCGGAAGAAACAAGAAACCTGCAAGAAAATGTGGAAGAAATAATATTCCAGCAGGATAACAAAATCAAAAATCTGGAACAAATCATGGCGGGGTTGCGAGTGTTCGGGGATCAGCCACCAATAGAAGTACTAGAAAATAATGAAACCCGAATTGTGGAAGGACCAGCAGCAAATTCGAAATTAAAAATAAAACCACCGACGTTCGATGGAAAGTCTTCTTGGCCCAACTACTTCAAACAGTTCGAAGCAGCAGCAAAGGCGAACAGATGGACGGCCAGCGAAAAAGCCACTTCGTTAATTGTGGCCTTGAGAGGAGACGCTATCGATGTGCTACAGACGATGCCGCCAGAGGAACAAGAAGACTTCGACAAGCTTGTGAATAGGATGGAAATGCGTTACGGACAGGCCCATCTGACCGAGGTATACCATGCGCAGTTGAGGAATCGCTGTCAGAAATCCGGAGAAAGTCTTCAGGAATTCGAAGCAGACGTTGCGCGTCTGGCCCAGTTGGCATATCCCACAGCTCCTGTTGAATTCCTCAAATGTTTGACGGTGCAGACCTTCATAGATGGAATCCGTGACCCAGACAACCAGCAGGCATTGAGAATGACCCATCCGAAGACGTCCAAGAACGCATTAGCTTATGCCTTGGAATTTGAAGCAGCGAGACGAGTCTCAAGAGGGCATGTCAAGGTGCGAGCGGCTATGGACTTCCAAGAGGAAGAAGAGGAAGAATCCGCTAACGCCAAGGTGGGATCTACTATAAAGGAGCGAGCCAGGGAGTATGCCACCGCCGAGGATGTTCGCCGCATTGTGGAACAGGTCTTCAAGCAGAAGAAGCCGCTGGAATTGCCAGGAGGAAGGACATGTTCGCAGGCGATGTCCAAAGCCCAGACAGGATCCAAGGAAGCCACAGTTAAACTAAGCCGGGTCGGTGCAGAGGGGCAAACGTCGACCCGTATTCAAAGGCCCCCAAAGACGAAAGCCAACCAAGTAATATTCCTACGGCAGTTAACCAGCAGTGTCTTCGTGGATGTCACCATTGATGACATTCCTCACACCATGTTGTTGGATACGGGTGCGACGAAGACCATCCTAAGACCCGACGTCATTAAGTCATCTGGACGCACCGAGCCGACCAAGTGGAGACTGAAAACTGCAACTGGAACATCAGCAACTGTCCACGGTGAAGTAGAGGTTATCATCACCATTGGTTCAACTCCAATAAAACACCGTGCACTGGTGGCAGATATAGAGGACGAGGCAATTTTGGGCATGGACGTCATGTGTGCCCACGGGTTCCAATTGGACTTAAAGCGTGGCGTAATGGCGGTCAATAATGAGGAGTTGGTTCTTCATCAACGAGGGGACGTGGCCGCTCGAGTAGTCCTCGCTGAAGACGTTGTATTACCCAGCAGGACTGAGGTTATCGTCGACGCAAAACTGGACGGTGTTTTTCAAGATGGGCAAGTCATTATGGTTGAACCTAATACTGATGATCAAAGGATTGGAAGAGGAGTCCTCGTTGGAAAAATGTTGTTGACGGCGAAGAAGGAAGTACCTGTCCGCCTGATGAACGTCAATTGTTTCTCCGTCAATATCAAGAAAGGAACAATCTTGGGAAGCTGCACCATGGTGTCCTCCATCTCCCGGCAACTTGAAACAAACGTGCCAGAAGCGAAAGTCCCAAAGAAATTATGGGAAATGGTTATGTCAACAGCCCAGGAATTGACTCCAGACCAGAAGACAAAAGCAAAGAATCTGATCGGCCGCTATCAAGATGTATTTGAGGTAGAAAATGGATCCAAGGGAAGAACTGATGTCGTGAAACACAAAATAGAGACTGGAGAAGAAAGACCTATCCGTCAAGCTCCAAAGCGATTACCGTTGGCGAAACGTGAGGAAGCGGAACGCATTATTCGCGAGATGGAAAAGGATAATGTAATAGAACCATCAAGCAGCCCGTGGGCGTCACCAGTAGTGCTTGTGAAGAAGAAGGATGGGTCCACCAGGTTCTGTGTAGACTACCGGTTACTCAATAATGTCACCAAGAAGGACAGCTATCCCTTGCCACGGATTGATGATACCCTGGACACCCTGGCCGGCTCAAAGATCTTCTCAACTTTGGACTTAAAGAGTGGATATTGGCAAGTGGAGCTGGCGCCCGAAGATCGAGAAAAGACGGCGTTTTCCATTGGTATGGGTCTGTGGCAGTTCACAGTGATGCCATTCGGATTATGTAATGCCCCAGCGACATTCGAGAGGTTAATGGAGACGGTTCTGAAAATGCCCCAGCGACATTCGAGAGGTTAATGGAGACGGTTCTGAAAGGTCTGTCCTGGACAACGTGCATGGTGTACCTTGACGACATAATTGTCGTGGGAAAGACGTTCGACGACCACCTAAGGAACCTGGAAGGAGTGTTCCAGCGGCTTCGCGGAGCTGGACTAAAGCTTAGCCTCAAGAAGTGTCACCTGTTCCAGAAGGAAGTGAATTACCTGGGGCACATTGTTAATGGAAATGGAATCGCCGTGGACCCTGTGAAGATTCAGGTGGTGAAAGACTGGCCAACTCCCAGAAATAAACACCAAATAAGGAGTTTCCTTGGCCTGTGCACTTACTATCGGCGCTACATTCCTGGATTTGCAGACATTGCTAAGCCGTTAACAAAACTCACTGAAGAAGGTCGTCCATTTGAATGGGACCAACAGTGTCAAATTGGCTTTGAACAACTAAAGCAGTACTTGGTTAGTGCTCCTATTCTGAGTTATCCTCTCCCGGAAGGCAAGTTCGTCGTGGACACAGATGCTAGCAACGTTGGGATTGGTGGCGTACTCTCCCAGATACAAGAGGGGCAAGAGAAGGTGATCGGCTACTTCAGTAAAGTCCTATCAAAGCCGGAACGAAACTATTGCGTCACAAGAAGGGAATTGCTAGCCGTCGTAAAAACGATAGAACACTTCTACAAGTATTTGTGTGGTAGACGCTTCCTGCTGAGGACCGACCACGCCGCTCTAAAATGGCTTCTCCGTTTCAAGAACCCAGAAGGGCAAGTTGCACGATGGATCGAACGACTTCAGGAGTACGATTTTGAAATTCAGCATCGGGCAGGAACTAGCCATCGAAATGCCGATGCTCTGTCGAGAAGACCCTGTGCCGAAGACTGTAAGCACTGTAGTCGTTTGGACGAGAAAATAGCCACGACTGCGAGGACAGCCATTGTTGATGACAAATGGCAAGGCGAAGAACTGCGAAGAGACCAGGAGAACGACCCGGATTTGAAATTAGTGCTAGAATGGAAAAGCAGGGACGCGAGGCCTACCTGGGAAGAGGTAGCACCATGTGCACCGTCCGTAAAATCATACTGGGCGCAGTGGGACTCCATAGTGTTGGATCGTGGTCTTCTGAGACGAAGCATAGAGAATCAGGAAGGCATGGAACAGAAGACACAGTTACTGATCCCCAAGAATAGGGTGCCAGAAGTTCTGAGGGAACTTCACGATGGAACTTCGGGAGGGCATCTGGGAGTTAAGAAGACTATGGAGAAGGTGCGCGAAAGATTTTACTGGGTAAACTGCAAGGAAGACGTGAAGGATTGGTGCAGAAAGTGTACAGTCTGCGCAGCCAGTAACGGTCCCCACAGGCGGGGTAAGGCTCCCATGAGACAGTACAACGTTGGAAGTCCTTTTGAGAGAGTTGCCATCGATGTAGCCGACCCGTTTCCAGAAACGAATGGTGGAAACAAGTACATCGTCGTGGTAATGGACTACTTTAGCAAGTGGGTTGAAGCTTACGCCCTACCTAACCAAGAGGCAGTCACTATTGCGGAAGTCCTTGTCAGGGAATGGATCAGTCGGTATGGTGCACCTATGGAACTGCATTCAGACCAAGGAAGGAACTTTGAATCGGCCTTGTTCAAGAACGTGTGTACTCTGCTCGGCGTACGAAAAACTAGAACAACTGCACTCCACCCACAGTCGGACGGAATGGTGGAAAGGTTCAATAGAACCATCAACCGACATTTGTCCAAGGTCGTTTCCGATCATCAGAGGGACTGGGACACGTACATTCCCCTGTTTCTAATGGCATACCGCTCATCTGTTCATGAGACAACAGGGGAGACTCCCGCGAAAGTGGTATTCGGGCGAGAGCCGAGACTGCCCTGCGACCTGAAGTTTGGTGTGAAGCCTGGCGAAGTCTCTGCCGACGAAGATTACGTGAGCAAATTACGCAGGAAAATGGATGATATCCACAACCAAGTGCGTCACAATATACAGACGGCCAGCGATCGGATGAAGGAGCACTATGACATCAACGCTCAACACGGGGGATACCAACCTGGAGCACTGGTCTGGTTTTATAACCCCCAAAGACGTCGAGGCCTCTCCCCAAAATTACAGACCTCTTGGGAAGGTCCTTACAAAGTGATGAAACGGATCAACGACGTCGTTTACCGCATCAAGAAGGTCCCCCATGGCAAACCCAAAGTAATCCACTTCAACCGGATAGCCCCTTACCATGGAGAAGCAGATGAAGGGACAGTACAAAGGGCGCAAGTTTCCGAAGTGAACTTCGAAACCTTCATGTCTCATCACGCCGAAGGAAGCAAGGCACGGTTTGGAGTGACCACGGAGAAGCAACAAGATCTCTTTAAAGTGCCACTGGAGTACAGTCTGGCCCACTGCGTAGCAGAAGACCTGAAAATGTCCAAAGGAATCGCTCAGGTGTTTAGGAAGAAATTTGGCCAAATCGAGGAGCTACGAAGACAGCATCCCGTGGTAGGCAAGAGCTTGCAGATCATTGATTCGACGGCAGATCGGAGGCGCCACGTGCATTATTTAGTCACTAAGAAGACATCAAGCGGTAAACCTGACTATGTGACTATGTGGAGAGCCCTATATAGCCTGAGGAGACAGCTAATAGAGAACCATCAGATGAAGTTAGCCATCCCCAAATTGGGCTGCGGATTGGACGGACTAGACTGGAGAGTAATTCGAAGCATGCTGGAAGTCATCTTCCACAGAACGGGAATTGAAGTCCTAGTCTGCAGCCACCACCCACAGGCAACAGTCAGCAACAGCAAAACCGTAGACTGTTACTTCTTCCAGGCGGGAAGTTGCAAGAATGGGCCAGCATGTAGATTCCGACACCCTCCTTCAAGACTATCACCAGGAACATTTCGAGACGAAACGTTTCTAAGAAGGGGGCAGTGTGGCGAGCCAACCTGACTTAGCGCAAGGCGTCAAGAAGTCGGTCCGCTTCGATGTGTCATCGGCCGTCACGCGTTCGGGGCCTATATCGAGCAAACTAGAATCTTCCAGCATAGAGACTTCCAGACGCCAGCAGTAGATATAAAATCGCCCGGAGTTGACTCACTAGTCAGTCGAATTCGAACAGCGATAGTCGAAGTTAGATTTTAGTGTGAAAATAAATTGTTAGAAATAAATTAGTTTTTAAGCTTTATTAAATTACGGTTAAGTTTTTATCGAGTGTTTTATTCGTTTAAATAAATAAACTCAAACCCTAGAAACGTAACAGTATTTTCAATGATGGTGCATACCGGGTGAGTCATATTTCTGCATTTCTGTAATAACTTTCTTATCAATAGAGGTAGATACAAGAAAAACTTTTAAGAAAAGTTGTCTTGTCAAGGATTATAATGTTAAATCAATTAACGTCGATCCTCAATTGTTTTCGAGCGGTCTCGCCTTTTTTATAATTACATAATATATTTCTAATGATGGATGTGATGGAAGATTTCTTTCTGTTTCTGATGGTGTGCGAGTTTTGACAGCTTAGATCACAAAATTCTCAGGAAAAGATCAAAAACTTTTCCTTCGCAGTAAGCCACGGATTATGGTGAGGTTAAAATCATATTAAGTGTAAGCAAACTATTGTTAAACTGAATTAATACAAGAAAGTTATTATTTTCATCATTGAAGTCGACGCTCGTCCGATGAAAATTGTAAATAAATGTTTTTAAACTTTAACCGGACAGTATTCAAAGCGGAAAGAGCGCTCAACGTTTCACTATCGATAGACAGCTTCGTCAAGTTTTGTTTATTTACTTTTTTATTCTAGATGAAGCTAGCAATCGATAGTGAAACGTTGCGTGCTCTTTCCAATTTGAATATTGTCCGGTTAGTGTTTAAAAACCTATTTATTATTTTTATCGTCACAATATGAAGACTAGTTGATTACCAACATTTGTTTGACATTGTTTAGGTCCCTGGTGACAAAGAAATAAGACTAAAGTAAAATGAGTAAATGAATGACGCAAGCTTCAAGACTTCACGAACTACTAAAATAGCAAAGAATGCGTGTAAAAATGTGAATTTGTTCATATAAGATTTGTCAAGAGCAACACTGACTCATTTGTTTTAGTTTGATGATAAAAGTTCTCGTGAATAACAAGAATAACGATAAGGTCAAATTTATTTTAAACAAATTACAATTCATTCTTAAAAATAGGAATTAATAATTCTTTCAGTTCCTTGGATGCAAATGTTATCCAGACAGAATTGTAATTCGGTAGCCAGGGCCGGTCGCATAAGGCCCCCCGACAAAGCGGTAAAATCCACTTTGACTTTTTCATTCAAGAGTGGTCGGTTGCTGAACTTGATACGTGTTAAATTGTTTGAAAGTAAACAATATATATTACAGTATATAATTTAGTATTACATTTCACAGGAAGGTTGAAGATTTAATACGGAAGACGAAACATTGAGCAATGATTGGCTAACGATTTTTTTACGTAGTCTAGTTATTTAATATTCGACATATTTTTATTATGAACCTTCCAAAAAATTAAATTATGTTTAGATAAGTAAACTTTTTTCTAAAAAACTAATATATTCGCATAATTTTTCTTTAAATTCTCCTTTTTAACACATTTCGTTTTATTTTACCGAAAATTGAATTAAAAAAATATAGGGAGACAACCCATTCTTTAAAAGTTTATGGACTTCCTCTTTGAATTTCTATTTCATATTTTGCGGTTAGTTTGCAGTTAGCGATAATGATCTATTAAAATATAATATTTCCAACTTTCAGGCACTTCCGCTTGTACCGGAAGTTGCAGGCAACTTTCTTATTTTAAATGGAATACCCCATTTTTTATTGTATTTCTGAAATCTTCATGAAATTCTAAAAATATTTTGTGTAACATGTGATACAAGAAAAACTAGCCGTTTCCGAGATATTTCCATTTTTTAAAAAAAGTTCAAAGTTGCAGTACCTTGTTTATGATGCTGCCATTTTTGTGTAACAAAAGCCATAATTTCAATTTTTGGCCTGTAGTAGGCTATGCTCATAAGCGTTCAGGTCATACCTAATTTTACACAAAATCGTTTACGGGCTGGTTGAAAAGTAACTTCTGTTCGAACTGATTTCAACTGTCGAAAAGTCATGTTCTTTAAATAGTATTTTTTTATACCATAGGAATCAGAATTAAATGTTCTTTCGAACTGTATTAGCATTCCCTATACCCATCTCTTACCTTTCTGTTTCTATTCATTATTTTATGTTTGACACATTTTTCACTTCTCAGTATTATTCCCGAATAGTGTGCTATGAAAATTTAACAAACTGAGGTTTTTTAAATTAATTTCTGACTGTAATTTCAATTTCATTTTAAAAACCGACAAATAATATTTCAATACACATCCAGCATCTGACTTTTTGTTTACATATGCTGCGTGTATTAGAATTCTTGGTATGACTATATGACTATTTACACATTTACAAGGAGAAATTTATACTTACAATACAAAATTTTATGAAAACTAATAAATAAATCAGAAGTATTAAAAATAATACACAAATTGTTGGTCATAATATTGGCTCTAAGTTGCCCTCGGCTATTATTTACTAGTAATACCTTTCTATTGTATCTAAGTAATAACGTATTTTCCTTGATATAACATTTTTTTTTATTCACTTCTTGAATTGTCGATTTTTTTATCATCAAATACATTTAATATGTCTGCGTTTTATTATTCATTTTCTGGTTCTTCGTAGCGATTAAATTGTTTTGTTTTTTAATTCTTACAAAACGGATGATTTCAAAAATTATAATTTCTCTAGTTTTCATAGCCCACTATTTAAAAACAATGGAAGGAAATTAGGTGTTAAAAAGAAATCATCGATAACGAGTGAACTATAAGAGATAGGTATAGGGAATGCTAATACAGGACGAAAGAACATTTAATCCTGAGTCACATGGTATAAAAATGTACTAGGCGATCCATTTAAAAGCATGACTTTTCGACAGTTGAAATTAGTTCGAAGAGAAGTTACTTTTCAACCAGCCTGTAAGCAATCAAGTGCAAAACTGGACATGATCTGAAAAAATGTTACTGCTTCCTACTACAGGCCAAAAATGGGCATCATGGTTTTTGTTGCAGATGACAGTATCATAACCAAGATTCTGCAAGTCTGAGTTATTTTAAAAAAAATGAAAATATCTCGGAAACGGTTAATTTTTCTTGTATCACATGTTGCACAAAATATTTTTAGAATTTTATAAAGATTTCAAAAATGCATTAAAAACTGGGGTACTCCGTATAAAATAAGAAAGTTGACAGCAACTTCCGATATAAGCGGAAGTGTCCGAAATTTGAAAATATTATGTTTTGATAGATCCATATCGTTAACTTAACTACAAAATATAAAACAGAAATTCAAAGGAGAAGTCTGTAAACTTTTAATGAAAGGGTTGCCTGAATCTCCCTGTGTATATTCATGAGGTTAAATGTTTGGTCAGTAGATAAGTATGAATTCTTAATTATTATTTGTTACTTGTTATTATTTGTATTGTTTGGGATTATTTGTGAATTGGGAAATGATCAGCAAGAATGAAAAAAATTAAGAGAATTTTTAACGGTATGTAAAGCCCCCGTATTTCACATCGTAACAATGTACTTAACCCTTTCGAGACGGTATTCAGTATCTCTATGGTACATATGTGTACCAGGAGCCTCGAAATGGTTAAAAAGGGTCCCACAGTTCTTATTGCACCTAGGCCTCGTCATTTATAAGGCCGACCCTGTCATAGCCAATCATAAAATCCACAAGGTCAATAGATATGTTAGTTATAATTCGTTTCGACTAAAAGTCATAAAAAAAATAACAATAATTAATCATGCAATACTACTTTCAGATAAAGTATTTACAAATCACAATATAATTTAGGCTTGCGAAAAATTCAAAACCTGATTTAATCCGGGACAAATAATAATCGTTAAAAAAGTAATATGTATCTAATAAAAACAAATATTTAAATTTAATACTTCTCCTTTGAATTTCTGTTTCATATTTTGCAGTTATAAGTTAACGATATGGATCTATCAAAATAAAATATTTTCAAATATCGGACACTTCCGCTTATATCGGAAGTTGCTGTCAACTTTCTTATTTTAAATGGAATACCTCAATTTTTAATGCATTTTTGAAATCTTCACAAAATTCTAAAAATATTTTGTGCATCATGCAAGAAAAATTAAGCGTTTCCGAGATATTTTCAGTTTTTAAAAATAATTCAGACTTGAAGAACCTTGGTTATGATTCTGCCATCTTTGTGCAACAAAAACCATGAAACCCATTTTTGGCCTGTAGTAGGCTACAATAACATTCTTTCAGATCATGTCCAGTTTTGCACTTGATTGCTTACAGGCTGGTTGAAAAGTAACTTCTATTCGAACTAATTTCAACTGTCGAAAAGTCATGTTTTTTAAATGGAACGCCTAATACATTTTTATACCATGTGACTCAGGATTAAAAGTTCTTTCATCCTATATTAGCATTACCTATACCTATCTCTTATAGTTCACTCGTTATCGATGATTTCTTTTTAACACGTAATTTTTTTCCATTTTTCTGTATTATTTTTAAACAGTGGGCTATGAAAACTAGAGAAATTATAATTTTTGAAATCATCTGTCTAGTAGGAATTAAAAAAAAATAATTTAATCGCTACGAAGAACCAAAAAGTTAATAAAAGAAAACAGTTAATAAAAAAAGTTGTTATACCGAGGAAAATGCGTTATTACTTAGATACAGTAGAAAGTTATTACTAATAAATAATAGCTGAGAACAACTTATAACCAATATTATAACCAACAATTTGTGTATTACTTTTAATATTTCTGATTTATTTATTAGTTTTCATAAAATTTTGTGTTCTAAGTGTAAATTTCTCCTTGTAAATGTGTAAATAGTCATACCAAGAATTCTAATACATCCGGCATACGTAAACAAAAAGTTCAGATGAAAGATGTGTATTTAAATATTATTTGTCGGTTTTTAAAATGAAATTGAAATTACAGTCAGAAATTAATTAAAAAAATCTCAGTTTGTTAAATTTTCATAGCACGCTATTCAGGAATAATACTGAAAAGTGCAAAAATTGATGTGTCAAAGAGAAAATCATGAATAGAAAGAGAAAGGTGAGAGATGGGTATAGGGAATGATAATACAGCTCGGAAGAACATTTAATTCTGATTCTTATGGTATAAAAATATACTGGGTGTTCTATTTAAAAAACATGACTTTTCGACAGATGAAATCAGTTCGAATAGAAGTTACTTTTCAACCAGCCCGTAAACGATTTTGTGTAAAATTAGGTATGACCTGACTACACGCCAAAAATTGAAATTATGACTTTTGTTACACAAAGATGGCAGCATCATAAACAAGGTACTGCAACTTTGAACTTTTTTTAAAAAATAGAAATATCTCGGAAACGGCTAATTTTTCTTGTATCACATGATGCACAAAATATTTTTAGAATTTCATGAAGATTTCAGAAATGCAATGAAAAATGGGGTATTTCATTTAAAATAAGAAAGTTGCCTGCAACTTTCGGTATAAGCGGAAGTGCCTGAAAGTTGGAAATATTATATTTTAATAGATCCATAACCGCAAAATATGAAATAGAAATTCAAAGAGCAAGTCCGTAAACTTTTAATGAATGGGTTGCGTGAAACTCCCTGTATAATGTTTACTAGTTACAGATAGAGGCCATGAAGAAGAATCTTTCACACAGAAATGGCAATGAGATGTTTTTAAGTTTTTAGTTCAAAACGAGCCAATTATTATTAAATCAAAAACAAATTTAAAGTAGTCATAGTAGTTATTAAAACGGAGCAAAAAGTATTTATAAAAGTTATTTCTAATCACAAAAGTACTCCAAATATGACTACAAAATTTATTGTTAACTTCACAAGAAATGTTGAGTTGTACTGATTTACAAAAGACGACTTGTATGTGAGTTTAGGACGACTTTATTGAAAAATCTCCTATTGAATAACATAAAATTAGAATTTAATGTTTAATTTACATTAATTGATATGTGCATTTTTTTAATGAGAGAAGAATGTAAAAAAATTAAAATTAAGAAAAAATTCCAACGAAACATATTTGGAATATTTGAAAGAAAGGAAATATTTGCTGAAAATTCAACTCCATCTTTATCTTAAGAGCAAAGAAACATAATTGTCCGTACATGAATTGGGTAACGATTGATGCAACTTTTCTTTTTTTTTCTCTAACATCCGTTTTTTTAAAGTTTGTTTTTGTTTTACTGTAATTATTAGTATAAGTATTGGCTCATCATTTCTTGATCTAAATTACTCCTTTTTTATCATGCTTTTTTAGTCTTCCTAGAATAATATTCTTTTGAAAGTATGTTTCTAAAATTTTATATTTTTTTTTCTCCAGGATCTCCTGACGGTTCCCTGAATACAATAACTGTCACTGATTGTGATAGCGAGGCTGACAGATGCATCCTTCACCGGAACACAAATGCTACCATTGAAATCGTATTTGTTCCAAGTAAGTAAAACAATGCCTGTTATTGTCAACAAAATTTACGTGTAATTTACGCCGATGACTGTTATTATTAACGCAATATGAGACTGAAGTTAATTAGACAGAATGTGAGTCGATGGAAAATGACACTAGCGTTTTAAATCAACCTTGAGTTTGTGCGGTCTGCGACGATCTATTGGTTTTAACGGAACAGGAAGTTGTTGTTTATCTTCTTGTTTGTATATCCTATCAACATATATTTACAATTAAAAAAAGTTGTGTAAATTTGTAACTTGTGAAGCGTATTTTTTTATTTGTAGTTAAATTAAATTAAAATTAATAAAAAAAATCATTAAAAGTATTAGATAGAATGTAAAAAAGAAAACACTTTAATTCGAGTTGAAAAATGTAACTTTTATATACCTTCCCTAACGTTTCGCAGAATTGTTTGTTCGCTTTATCAAAAGAAAAGAACGATAATAACAAACGTATCAGCGCAGAAAATTTTCAAATGTAGTTTAAAAATTTACTAGTAATGATACAACTAGTAAAACATCATCATCATTACTAATGTGGCCAGGCTGGCCTTAATATCAGCAAGAATTCTAAAAAAAATGTTTAAAATTAAAGCCCGCAATAGACGATCATAAATTGTATGAAATTTACTTGTAATTTATGACAAAACCTATTTTTCAACGTGTATAGCGAGCAAAAAGAATTACATGAATTTATACATGTTAAATTGACAACAAAGAGCAAGTTCTATTTCTCAAGGTTTTTGACGTGAAATTTTAGTAAATTCTGGTGACTTTGATTGTTGCTGTTGGCTGTTGACTCAGATGAATGAATAACGACTTCAGCTAGTTTATGTAGATGTTTATAAATAATTTTGGCTTGAAGACGGTTTAATCATTGATAACCAAGTGCTCTCCGTTTGGACGATACCCTTGATAACATGATCCAACATTCCCAGCTATTCAAAGAAAATAACTTGAAGTTAGAAACATTAATGTGTTACCATTTTCACCAACATTAAAATTCTAAATTACTACTTAGCGGAAAATCTTTTTATTAATATTATTGAAACGTGTATTGCGTATTACAATTCATGAATTTATACACACATGTTTATATGAATTTTTACGTGAAATTATTGGAACATGTATTGCCGGCTGAAGATGTTTTTAAACTATTCAGAAAAGAAAATAATAAAACGTGTTGAAAGAAAGTCTTAAAATTAAAGTTGTAGAGCCCGCAATAGATGATCATAAATTGCATGAAATTTACATGTAATTTATGACAAAACCTATTTTTCAACGTGTATAGCGAGAAAAAAGAATTACATGAATTTATACATGTAAAATTGACAACAAAGAGCAAGTTCTATTTCTTAAGGTTTTTGACGTGAAATTTTAGTAAATTCTAGTGACTTTGATTATTGCTGTTGGCTGTTGACTCAGATGAATAAATAACGACATCAGCTAGTTTATATGGATATATATTTATAAATAATTTTAGCTTGAAGATAGTTTAATCTTTGATAACCAAGTGCTCTCCGTTTGGATGATACCCTTGATAACATAATCCAACATTCCCAGCTATTCAAAGAAAATAACTTGAAGTTAGAAGCATTAATGAATTACCATTTTCACCAACATTAACATTCTAAATGACTATTTAGTGCAACATCTTTTTATTAATATAATTGAAACGTGTATTGCGAATTACAATTCATGAATTTATACACACATGTTTACATGAATTTTTTCGTGAAATTATTGGAACATGTATTGCCGGCTTTAGACATTATCACATTTTGTTGGAATTAATAATATACAGATTTTCATGAAATTAAAAAAAAAAATCACTTTCAGATTATTTCATTTGGTTTAAAAATATAATACAATAAATTAAAACTTAAAACTTAAAACATAAAACGTAAAACAAAAAAAATTGTATATTTTAAATCTAAATACATACAGAGACGGTTAAAAATAACAGAGTGTCTATTTTCACCGAAAAATTCGGTGAAATTAGCCTACTGTCTATTTTCATCGAAAAGTTTGATGAATTTAGACTCCCGTCTACTTTCACCGAATTTTTCGGTGAAATTAGACACTCAGCATTTGAGGTCTAAATTCACCGAAGATTTCGGTGACAATGCATATCTGTTAGAAATTTCAATATTTTGACAAATGAGGCACGGGAACAAGATAATAAAATTGTATAACTCCAATACTGATTAAATAAATTAATTAAAAACTGTTTTTCTTTTTTGAAAAATAAATTCTATTTTTGAATCTAGAGGGCTATTATTTTTTTTAATTATTAGATAATAGTAAAACATTATTGGTAAATTATACCAGATGGTCTGCGCAGTCCTGCGCCAAGCTCATATTTTATTTTTTTAATGTTCTTTTTTTTGCAAAATCCTGAAACAGGCATCTTTTCATTTTAAAGAGACATTTTAGTGCAAAAAGTTTTTTTTTGATCGACACTTGTTTCTCCGCTGTGACGTCTTCGTCATTTTTTTTAAATACATCCCTAACTTTTTGATCCACTTTTTGATCGTTCTTGTCAGTTAAATGACAATATAAAAAGATAGTAATAATATAGCATATTGTCGCAATCAGGTAGAGAAGGTCTAGAAGATTTCGTAAAAAATAGTGTTGCTATTAAAAAAAAATATTGATGACGTCATATCCGTTACTTTACTAGTAAAATCGATGTGTCTAAGGATATTTGTCGAAAATTCAGTTAAAATTTATTCGGGACTTTTCTAAAGCACTCCATAATTGTATAAGTCATTACAAAATACAGTAGGACCTCTACAGCCCGAACATGCTCTAATCCGAACCTTCAGTAATCTGAATAACGGAGATTCGAAGCCATAATCCAAACAACGCCTCCTTAATCCGAACAGCGAAGTGATTCCTATTGGATATCGCTTAGTTTCAAATTTTCAAAGTCATGCCCTGTTTAGTTATACTGTTCATTGTTTTTCAAAATTTTGACCGCTTGCCTCAGATTCGTAGGATAGCGGTAGGACAAAGTAGTGGCCGTAAATTGGCGGTAAAAGACCGGTAAAAGAAAAATAAATAAGTAAATATTTAAATAAATTCGAAGGAACTCTTGCAATTATTTAAAATAGAGAAATTTAATCATTTTGGAAAGTAAGGGGAAAGACAGAGAGAGGAACATCCAAGCTAGAAGAGCTCCAGGCGAACATATTTTTTTGTAGTTTGTACTGCTTTATTTATGTATTAATTTTGGTGTACACCAAGTAAGCAACTGCACGGGATTCCAAAAATGTGCAGCCAAATATCCATTCCTTGCACAAAAAAATCTAATCACGTTAAGCGCATGTGGTTTGCCAGAAATGTCACCGTCACATAAGAAAGCATATTTTTTAAACATCTGGAATCCTTTTTTTAGTGAATTTTCATTTTCCAAATATGGTAATCATGTTAAATCAAGATGGACTATTATGGAATGCTTATCATTGGTTTTCTTTTTGGTTACTTTACGTCAATGTACGTCATTTTTTTAATGCTACATGACGTCATTGCTCAAAGCTAAATGACGTCACTCGCGGCCGTTACATTACGGTACCGCTTCCTAGGAAGCCAAAGCTGTATTGATTGTGAGTTCAGTCTGCATTTAAATTTATATTTTCTGTCTTTTGTTCGATAATCTGAACATTTCGAAAATCCGAATCAACCAGTGCAATTATCAGTTCGGATTAAAGAGGTTGTACTGTATGTCAGTAGCATCTACGACCTGTTTTTTTTTCTGTTTATTCGTTCATACTCATTCATAGACCATTTAAGTTTTGATTGCATTTTCAAAGACAAATTTCGATGAACAAATATTCTTATTTACAACTGTCACTTGCTACAGAAAATAACCTCAATGTTATATCATTAAAAATTCAATATTACTAATTAAAATTTTATTTTTAACAGGAAATTTTAGTTAGGAAAAGCATGCTTAGTTCTGTAAAGAACAGATTGACGAATAAAAATGTTAATGTGAAAACTGAAACAAATGTCAGTAAGAAAGTGGACAATCAAGTTAAGACATACATTAATTTTCCATGGATTACTACGATTACTACGATCGTTTTTTGACCTGACATTGCAGTAGGATAGACAAGTTGAAGCGGGTTTGCTAGATAATAAGTCACTCCATGCAAGGCGGCCATGCTTGCTGTCAAAGCATAATGAAAGTTTTAAAAAAAATTTGTTGCAAATCGTTCTTCAAAAGTAACAATAAATCAAAACGTAAATTGAGTTTGAAATTTCAGTTCATAATATCTAGAGTTTTTGTTCAAAGTGACCTCCGTTCTTTGCAATTATCAGCCATTTCGTGCTACATGATTCATTTATTGTTACTTTGTTTATGTTATTATGTTGTATTATGTTGAATAGCACATGTTATCAAGACAGTAAATAATAAGGAACAATGTTGACTTGGAAAAATAATTTCATTTATTTCACGGCCTACTTCTTCAAATATAACTCTAATAAACGTAAGCATGCATTTATTAATATCGATTTTTGTTTCTAAATAATTAGATAACTATGGCATGTGATATATCGTTGTAAAGAGATTTTTTTACAGTTTTAGAAAACGGGTACATTCCATTTAAAATTTTAAATATATTTGCTACATCTAACACAGTTGATACTCAGTTGTTTTTCTTTCTGATTAAGGCAGATAATAGAAAAATAAATGTAGAACAACTTTCTTCCTAATTTCTTTTTCTATTTCTATTTCTTTCTAACATTTTGTCGTATCTCTAACAGTAGCCGACACATCTGCCGTGACAGCCAATAATCGGTGGTTTATTTCCATGACTACAATTGTTTCTATGAGAATAAATCAAAGGTTAAAATTACCTAATGACCCAGGCCAAGACGTAACTGAGCAAATGCCCTCCATTCTATAGAGCGGACAATGTTGTGTATTATTAGCAGGTGCGTATGCCACAGCGTGCTTCACCCGACCGTTTAGCATTGTCCGTTCTACAGAATGGAGGGCAATTTGCCTAAACAGGTCTCGGCCTTTCTAATGACAAACGACAAAGTATCGACTCTTATAATGTAAAACACTTTAACATAATTACCAAACTAATAGCTTAATAAATAAAAAAGAAATGAAAAATTAAGTATTTTCTACACATTTAAATTATGCAGATCAAAATAACAAATTATATTAAAGAGTTATAAAAAGCAATATTTTTTTTAGTTTTAAATTGCCGTACGTTCTGAAAACATTTCTGCGTATTAATAAACCGGATGATCGTATCAAACCGTAATAAACATCGAAAACATGACACACGACTTGCAAAACTTCTTTAATTAATTATCATTAGCTATTACAATTTACCTTTTAATTGCAAGAAAAACTAAATTAAAATTTTTATGGACAGTGAAGAAAAATGAATAAAAAATCGTGCATTGCTTTTAATTATAAAGAATGATTATTAAAACGACCAAAAAATTTCCTAATTATTAAATTTCACGTATTTTAGATCATTATAGATATTAAATATTACTGTTTGTATATTTATAAACAAGACTTAATTTATTTTGTTTCACACAATTATTAATATTCAATAACATTTATTTCAAGGGAAATTGAAACGTGTGCGAATGCCAGGGAAGAGTTAATATTTCTTTAGATTAGTATTAACTTTAAAGACGAGAGATATTCATAATTGTTTGTCATAATGTAATTGAAAATATCCTACTAAACATGGAGTAAATGTACATTTGCTCGATCTAGAGTATTTTCTTCTATCTTTTCCATAGCACCAATTCACAAGAATAAAACTAAAACCAATAAAATGATAAATACTACAGATTTGTATGTGATATCCAACGAGGCAATACAAGATACTCAGATAAATATGGGACAAATATTAGTATTTTTTTAATTGAACTGTTTTGTGGGACCTGTGCCTTGCGAACAGGCAGACATTTTCTGTCGCTTCTGATGGGACATCCCGAGCCCCGCGGTACTTTACAAAAGTTCCGGAATAGTTAAATAATATTTGACATATTATGTGTGTTGAGGATTGTATTATAAATCTGTTATTAACTTGTTATTTATTCAGCTAATAATATCCGATAAATTAGGTTTTACCTCGCTCAATTGACTGATAAAATTTAAATGACTGTTTTCTCCATTTAATCATGAGGTGGGTTGGTTCATTTCTGCAAAAAGTCGTCCAATTGTGAATCAAATTTTATTAGGTATTTTAGTAATAATGGCAAGACGATGTGGTTTAATAGGAAAGTTGCATATGCTTTTGAATTAGAATTAATGGTGATCAAACAGTAAAGAATCAGGTTAATTTAGTTAAAAATCGAGAAACTCACAATACAACATTTTTGTGAACCACTACGGTAGGTTTTCTGGCACTGCATTAGTGAGTACTACTTATAAAAGTAACGTTATTTTGTTGGTTGGGTTGGGTTGGATCGTCCCGCTCTATCTTAATTAAAATCTAATCATTTTAGGTATTTGTACCATATTTCGCGACTGTCTTATATTTCCCCGTTTGATCGTACCCATTTTATCTATTTGGATTTAAGCATAATATTTTTGTATTTAGAATCAGACACAGACACTCTAAAAGCCGTCGTCCATGGTATTGTCATGGGAGTGGAAGTGCCATTTGCTTTGCCGAATCCAGACGGATGTACAGATTCTGGATTGACTTGTCCCCTTAAAGCTGGAGAAACTTACTCCTATCATACAACGCTACCGGTTTTAAGAAAGTACCCGAAGGTAAGGCACTTACTTTTTCATTTTCTTAATTATTAATAATTTATTACACATAGGAAATCAGGGAAGAATTTTCTAGTAAAGGTTAATTCATCTTACTCCATCCATAGTAATTTTTCTAGTTCTACGTTTCCTTCTGAAATGATGAAAATTTTAGTTATTACTGAGGACCGGATTAAAAAAAAATGTTGCAAATCGTTTTTGATTGCAGTGAAAACCTCGAGCAGCCTCTGTACAGCTGTTTCATCCCTGCTTGGGGCTTCGTCAGCAGAGACGCAGCTCGACATTCCCATTGCAAACCAAAAACGACTTGTCCAATTTATTCGCAATTGCGATGTAAACAGCATCAAACTACGATCGCTTTTTGACCTGACATTGCAGTAGGATAGACAAATTGAAGCAGATTTGCTACCTAATAAGTCCCCCCAAGTGCAAGGCGGCCATGCTTGCTGTCAAAGCATAATGAAAGTTTTAAAAACTATTGTTGCAGATCATTTTTGATTGCAGCTGTACAGAGGCTGCTCTAGGTTTTCACTGCAATCAAAAACAATTTGCAACAAAAATTTTATTACCTTTATTATTATTAAATTTTTAAATCTTTCATTATGCTTTGACAGTAATCCGCTTCAATTTGTCTATCCTACTGCAATGTCAGGTCAAAAAGCGATCGTAGTTTGTCGCTGTTTTATCTGTTCCTGACCGGATTTTAGGTATAATATCTTTCTTCAGTTTTTAAGGTTTTAAAGATCTCTGCATATCTTTTCATTTCATTAGAAATTACCTTTTTTCATTTTTCTTTTTTACCTACAGTAACTTTTTCTGCCTAATTTGCCTTTCTCTCACCTAAATGTTACCATTTTCCGCATAATTAGAAATATTTGTATCTGAACGCTATCGCTACGTAAAATAAATAAATAAATAATAAATTGTCATTACGGTGAAAGTGAATTATACGCGTTCAGATAATCGAAGTAGCTGAATTGCTGCTGAATAATAATTAAATATATTTCGAATTGTAAACTATAATTTATTGTTTTATAGAGTTTGTAGCAATGTAATAAATCAGCTGATCAAACTAGTATTAATTTTATGCCTAAATAATATATGCATTTACAGTGAACTCATTGTGGTACCAAAAACTGATTCAACGGAAGTCATTGGGCACTTTCAGTCGGTGTCAACTTCTATCTTGCCACACTCAACACTTTGATCTGAACCATTTAAAATTTGTTTTCTTACAATATTCAGGATGATGATTTTAATTTTAATGTTTTACTAAATTTTACTGGACGTTTTTTAAGTACCTACTATGAGAAAATAAAAATCTAACTTTTTAATTATGTCGTCTGAATTAGGTGCCCTTTTTCGACTTAAAAGTCCGGTCTTTAGTTATTACGAGAACTAGAGGCAGAGAAAAATACAATTCTCTGTTAGAATAGAATAGAATGAGAAATTCAAAAATGTAATATGATAATAATAAGTAGTATAGGGACGGGGTGGAAAGTTTCAAACCCGAGCATAGTAAACCTGCATTGAGAATTACGTTTCTGCAGATTACTGCTCGCCATTTAAAGATACAAAAATGGTAGTGGTATTAAATGAAAGACAAAATTAAGGCCAATATTATCGTGTTAAAATTATTCCTATTGTGTTAATACTTTTGAAATAGAAATTAAATTTTTAAATTTCAAATGAAAAATGGAGGCGCCTTATGTTAGATTTGAAGTTTGCAATTTAATAACCAGAATTTTGTACAATATGCTTCTTATTCAAAATAAAATTTCATTCATCTGTGTAGCAAAAACTGTTACGATTTATTTATTTACACCTGCATTACTTCACAAAATACTTTCTACTTTTCTTGTTAATTTCAAAACAACGTTGATGGCAACTGAATTTGTGAAATTGACTTTTTTTTTTTTAATATTCTTTACAGTTGTGTGTTACGTATTCTTGAACAGTGTGAAATTTATTTAATTCTTAGTACAATTGAATTTGAAATTGATTTAGTCTCGAGATGTTTTGTCAATATCGATTGCCCATGGCATCCCATTAAGTTTATTGATAATATCAGAAACAACTGTATTTTTGTCTGCAATGACGTAGAATACAATTCTCATTCTAATAAAGAGAGAAAGAATTGTTATAACTTAAACGGCAAGAGTACCTACCTATTATTTGCTCTGTACAATAATTCATAATACTTTTTGACTGACGCATGACGTGTAAATTATTTTCCATTAACTGAAACAACTGAAAGTTTCAAATCTGACATATACCCGATTTCTTCACTTCCTGATAAATTTATCTGCTAGGTATTATCCTTGGAAACCATTATATCGATAATAGTTTCCGAGGATATTACCTGGCAGATAAATTTATCAAGAGGTGAAAAAATCGAGCAATAGGCGACTAAATTTTTCGTTTAGAATTTGAAAATTTAATTTATATTTCGAAAGTATTAATATTTAGGAATAATTTTAACACGATAATATTGTCCATAATTTTCTCTTTTCTTTAATACCATTTCCATTTTTGTGTCTTCAAATGGCGAACAGCAATTCACAGAAACATAGTATTCAATACTAGTTTGCTATGTTCGGGTTTGAAAGTTTCCACCCGGTATAAAGCGCGTGCTCTGACTCACGAAACAGTTCGCGGGTATATTTACATAAAAATCACTTGATTTTATATAATTTATCTATAATGTATCCAATTTTTAACAGAATTACAAAAGTCCACCAACTCTAGCAGATGCTGCTTCATTAAAAATAGCAGGCCAAAAATTGGAATTAATTAAAAATAAAAAATTATATGAAATGTAAGTGAATGGATTTCGAGGTGGTATATCTACGATTCCGCATAGACATGCAATGGCAAACAATTGTTACTTTTATGATAAAAAGATTGGTAAAACTGTGTAATTAACAAGAAAAAGCAGAACAGAAAGGGATATTCAATAGTAAGAAACATATTACTTATATAATGTATTTAGATGTAACGATCTATATGGGCATGCCTTAAACCGCTAACGTAGAAATATTTTTAAATTACGCGCCTTTTTTTATTTTAATTTCCCCAGGCCGCGCGAGGCGCGCATTTTGTTGCCAGTAAAACGTCTACACGTATGTGAAACTTGAATTTTGAATTCAATAAATCAGTTAAAATAGTGTCTTCGTGATTTATTCTGACATGGTAGCAGAGCATGGTTCACGATTTTAGACGTGTGCAAAAATTAGACGGGTTAATAAACAATTAATTCGACGAATCTCCGGGGTTAGCGTTGCTTTATGTGTGACTCTAAATTGCTGTGCGACTTGCAGAATTGTTTAAAACGCTTAAAAAGGTGAACAGTTGTTTAAAGTGAAAAACGAATGATGAGTGGCGATAAGCAGCAAATTGAAAAGTTGTCTGGGGAGGACATTTGGGACACGTAGCGGATTACAGATGTGTGTGCTAACATAATCCCCGAACACTTAGCAAATGGGTTTGAAAACATGAAACGCAGAGTACGCTTATGTATTCAAGCTGAAGGAGAGCACTTTGAGCATCTACTTTAAACTTTAATGTTGTGTTTTTATTTGATGTTATTATCAGTACTGACAATTAATGACAACTGTTTTCTCTAGAATTGTGTCGCTAACTCCATAAAAAAATCACAGCTTACTTTAATGAGGAATTCAATTGAAGGCACGGTATATTACTATAATATAAAAATAAAAACTCCAGTTTGTGGCAAATAATTAGCCATTTAATTTTTATTTTTGAAAGAAATTCTTTTTATAAATACAATATATAATGACTCTACCATCAATGCTTTTTTACTTTTAACTCACGCTGTATATACAGGGTGCTGCGTTTTGAAACGCAACATAGGAAATCCCATGTTAACTTAAAGGTGCTCGAATATTGGCTTACCTGATTAGTTTACACCGAAATTCCATTTAGATTTTTTAAAATGCTCTTCAAGATGAATCTGTCTGTGCAGTTTGAGAATTTTTGATTCTCTCAATTTCGAGATATTCAAAAAATATCAGTAACGAAATTCAATTTATACCAAACTATCAGCACGGTCTTGATCAGTAAATGTTAAAATAAATTACTGGAAAAGTCTTTTTTATCAATCTTTTTCAATAACGACTAAGGCCTAGTTTTACAAATGCGGTTCACCTTTGAACCGAGGCTTAAACCCTTAGCAACGATTATTTCAACAATTGTTCATCGAAACTTGTTTGATATGTTGGGTCCTCCTTAATACATTGAAATTTGGTTGCATATTTTGAGAACATCCTTGTTTTGATAACTTTTTTTAAAAATTAAGATCTATACCTTTTCCTGGCGAAATTGATAGTGTACTCAACCGGATTTTTATTTAGACACTTGCAAAATATTTTATTATTATAACCAAAAGCAGGCGATTCCTAGGATAACTAGTAAAAACCAGATGAGCGTGAGGATGGAGAGTGCCTTACACACACAAACCGTTTATAGTGGCGAAGTTTTTATCAGATATCCTAGGGCTTTATTTATAAAAAAAATCTGGAACGTCGTGATTATGAAGTAATACACGAACCATGTTAGTTCGTTTGGTTTCCTTTCAGTGGCACGCAAAAATATCCTATTGCCCTTTCAATTTACCTTCAAAATCATTCTAGATTGTTTATAAACAATTTATCTTCAAAATCAATTATTAAATTATAAACAATTTACCATCAAAATTGTTCTAAATTCTGAATGTTAACATTCATTTAAATGTATTAATATTTTACGGTCTTGATGAAGTAATAAAATATTACGAAATATTGATCAATAGAAAAGAAGTTTTATTGAAATTGTTAATCCCTTTTTTTTATTAGGAGTATTACATATCATCTCGTTTTAATTTCATGGAATAAAATGAAATGAAGATGCACTGAGTGCGCATTCAGTGCCCCAATCGAGAAAATCATTAGTATAGCCTGTCTATACGAGAATAGATTTTCTAACGTAGTTCATTTGGTCACGTGGGACTCAGAATTACGAAAAGTACGGCATTTAATAGCGCTTTTGATTGGCATGCATGCACTGAGTATCTTCATTTCGTTTTAACGTCATGGAATAAAATGAGATGAATATACAATCAGTGAATATAGTGCATCCCTGTCGAAAACGCTGTAAAATGTTCAGTGAAAATTACCGAGTCTAAACACAGACACAGCCACTGAGACGACGACCCAATAGTAAAATTCTATTCGCTCACATAATAAATTGGTCCACTGTAAAATGAAAGGTGAACATAGAGGGCGTTCAAAGTCTGTCTAAACAATTGCATTTCATGATTTTTACTCAATTTTGTACTTCTTCGATTACAAAACTGCCTTATTTAAACAATGTAACCAAAGACGCGATTTCTTTTGTTCTTAAAGTACATGGGCAGCTGGAAAATTTTCTGGAATTTAGTAGGTCTAGAATTGTTAGCGTTTATCAACTGTTGTATTTGAAAAATCTGACGTTTTTCGCTTATAATTCTATTGACAGTTACTATCCAAGTGAACTAGTTTTGTTTGTACAGCATTTGAGAAAAAGTAATTTTGTGTAAATATGGAAATCTTGCGTGAAAATTTTCGTGCCATGATTTTTTACGATTTCAAATGTGATCTAACGCCGAAATCGGCCTCGATCGGCTTTATTTGGCTTTTGGAGATGAAGCACCATCAAAGAGCAGTGTTTATAATTGGTTTGCCGAATTCCAGCGTAGACGTACCTCTCTCAGTGACGAATTTCGTGAAGGTCGTCCATCAACATCTGTTGTTGCTACTAATGTAGATGCTGTGCGTGAAATGCTTGAGCGAGATCGTCATGTGACATACCGTGAGATTCAAGCATTCTTACGCATTGACATGAAAGCAATACACCAGATTTGGATGATCATTTGAACGTACGAAAGCTTTGCAGTCGTTGGATCCCATACAATTTAACAGAAGCGCAAAAGGAGGGTCGTGTCAAATGGTGCGAAGAAATGCTCAAGAAATTCAATGGAGGTCGTTCAAATTTAGTTTATAACATCGTTACTGGTGACGAAACGTGGATCTATTCGTACGAGCCAGAAAGTAAACAACAATCTACCGTTTGGGCATTTCAAAATAAACCAAAACCAACAAAAGTTAAAGTCTAGTATTTCAGAATAAATTATTTAAATACTAAGTACTTTTTATAACTACGTTTTCCAGAACATTATAGACTTATTTTTTTTTGTTTCAGGTAACAGTTGATGTAAAGTTTGAACTCCAGGCCAGTGACAACAAGGACGTTGTATGTGGATTGATCCCATCTAAAATTCAATGAATCCTCATTACTTTAATAACATGCAGTAATTGTAAAAAATACAATTTCTATAATAAAATATAATCAGATGACTACTTTCTTTTTTTATGAGAACGCGTTTCAATGAATACAGTCCAATAATGAGAATGAAACATTTTATTTGCCTATCTATTCTAGGAACAAAACAAATGATTTCAATAGAAAAGTATAAAAATAGTATTTTATATTACATTCATGTAGGCACTCTTATGAAGTAATTACATAAACAAAGATTAATTAAACTTGCAAGTCACAACACATTCAATCAGATTCAGGAGCGGAGTTACTAAAAGAAACGAGGGCCTAATCAGTTTTATGACGGTATACGATTGTGTTGCAGCTTGCACCAAAAAAAAATAAAAATAAAAGAAACTATAACTCACAACATATACTGACTAGTCAAACAAATTATTAAAAATGAAAACTTATCTACACACATCGTTTACATTTATATTTTTTTTATATACACAATAACAACAATTAATCATCTACTTAATATTTACTGACGCTTAAGACAGAGTATCGATTTAACACCTTATCTTTCTTTTCAAATGCTAATGACGTCGCATTGAATAAAATTAAAATGGATATTTAAAATATATGTCTAATTGCACCAATTATATATCTTAAATGCATCTTCAATGTCCTAGAGTATAACACGTCCACATATGAATTTTTTTAAAACAAACTTTGAACATCTGACACAATTACATAAGAAAATATTCAATTATTTCTGTACATTTAATTTTAACATTGTATAAATATATGGCACTGCGACATCGTCTTAAAATGCCAAATGAAATCAACTAACTTTTCTAATTTACCTTCATTGCACGAACTGACTTATTTGTGTTGCAATTAATTTGAACAAACATCGTAACCTTCAACTTCATCAATCGAAAATGCACATACTTGAAGCAATACGTAAATATATACACTGAGTAAATCTAACTTACATATAACTTAAGACTGACAATTCGGTTTGTGTCGCATCTGGAGACTTAATTTAGAGAAACCATTAATGTACATATTTACAAGAATTGAGGCTCTGAGCAGGCTCAGGCCGTCTTGAGCAACCATAACCTGTGTAGATGGTTGGAAATATCATGAACTTCTTCTTGCCTATAATCACTGTTGATGTTTTCAGAAGCAGGGCTCGGTGGCGGTTGAATGAGGTCATAGTCAACGAGTTCTGAAAGTTGATCACTTTTCCTCTTCTGTCTACGAGGTTCGCATGATGTACCTCCCTGTTCGAGTGTTTGCCTCGCTCGATAGATTGGTTCATATTCTGTTAGTTGGGCCACAAAACCATCGTTTGGTTTAATGCAAGCGCGGCGATCTTTTACGTATTTGTATGCTTCCCTGGAAGCAGAAAAAAACAGCAATTAATTAAAATATACAATGTGTGGAATCCCATCATACTGATAAATTATGCCAATTCTTGTTTTATCATAAGATTTCTATATGTGAAACTCATAGGACATTTACTACGTGTATGTTGCTACACATTAAATAAAATCATGTAGAAGACGTACAAAAAGTAATGAACTTTCAAACGTACAGGTAACTATAAATAATAACTTACATGCAACTTAATCCAAATTTCTCCATTATGTATGCAAGGACGAGTGTGGCACTTCTTGAATTGCCATTATTACCATGTATTAATACTTTTGCATTCTTTGCTATAGCCTCATCGATAAATTGCCTAACCTTGGGGAAGAATCGAATAATACTTTCAGTGGCAATGTCTGCTATGTCTAAGGTAAGATAAGTGAACACAGAATCATTGAACTGAGGCTTAATGAAATGTGCCTCGATGTCTTGTCTCACACACACAATATGAGTGATGCCCTTATCAAGCAGATTAGAACGGCAGCTCTTTAAGGCGGCAGAATAGGGTCCGAGGAATACCCCCGGTATTATCTCTTGCATGTTCCGTCTCATGGAATAGGTCCATCCGACAGTCGACGGGTATACTGGTATATCGTTATAGACCGAAGTCATGTCTATTAGTTCAGCCATTGTCTGAAATCAGTGTCATCGTAAGTAAGGTTATGAGAACTCGCCCGAAATTAAATATTCGGTGAATGACTTTAAAGCATAGCATGACCGCCCATGGGTGAGTGTAAGGCGTTTCGCTCAGATCAATACTCCGCACAAAAAGAAAACGTGATAAAATCGCGACTAACCTTATCTTCACGGATGATTTTCGTGTTCAAGTTAATCATAGCCGGCGATTGTGACGCTTCTTCCCCTGGTCCGCAACTCTACTTTATCTGTTGTTCAACCTTGCTGTTGTTACGCGACCATCGTGTCCAATTTCTTCACACAATTTAGATGAAAGAATTTTACGCACTTCTGACAGTTCGCAAAATCTAATGGTGGTTAACAGAGCTGCCAATTGCAGACGAATTGGAAAGTTTTGTCGCCAACTGTTGTATTTAAATATTTCCAGGACATCTTATAAAATTTAGGAAAATAATTGAATGCATCTACAGCAGCAATGCAACAGTGCACAGGGGTTTATGTCTGTTACCATAGTTTTAAACGTAATTATATTCCCGCCGGGTCACCGGGATGGCAGTGATGGTACTGTATTTACAGTAATCTGTAATTTTTGGCGTATTCTTAAGTTACCATGGTTACCTTTTATTGACTTTGATAAGTTTGAAATCGGTTGTCAGAAGCCAAAGTATTAATTCGATTTCTTCCTTAACTAAACGTTTTAATTTCGTTTTCGGCCATTCCAGGCGAACGAACAGGACAATTTGTGATAAAAATAAGGTAAAAGTGTGTTCGCATGTTCGATTCAACCATTCTAGAGGGACAAAATTGCAAATTTCTACTTTCTTCTATTTGAATAAAAATAACATTTTAAAATGCCATAATATTTCTTTTCAGTAAATACCTTCAAACATGATTAAGACGTTTCGTATTATTGGACATGATTTTTTACTTTTACATGTTAATATTTTGTGTTAGACATAAGGTGCAGATAAGGTGCTTTCTTTCGCTTAAAAGTTTGAATCTTGTTTCGAATAGTTTGTACCTGAATTTCGTAGTTGTTGCAACAAAATACATGACTTGAATTTTTGATTGACAGTTCATTTATAAATAACCGTAATTCAATCCTAACAAGTTTTAAAAATAGAGAAATTCAAAGAAAATAATCAAAAAGAATGTCTGTTTTTGAATCAAAACACGTTTGGATCACGATTTTGTGAGCTAAAGACAGCACCTGATAAAATATTCTTTAAGCAATCTATTATGTATGTTCTTTTAAGTAGACGTGATCATTTAGTGCGATTTTATGCGATAACTGAAGTAAATATTTTTTTTCTCAGGATAGGAAACTCACAGTTTTTTCGACTTATCGCTCTTATGGCCGGTTGCACCAATGTTTTAAGCAAAGCTTAAATTTATGTTGTGTTTAGAATATGACAATTTGGGTAAGTTTAATAAAATATCAAACACATTCTAACTGATATTTAAATGAAGTTTAAATGTCAAGTAGGTGTCAATCAGAATGTGATTGATATTATACTCGCTGAGCATAAATGTCATAACGTCGCCTTAACTTGTTAATGTGCTTAGTCCGTTTTAATTAAATATTTCTGAATTTGTAATTTATAAAATCCCGTTGGTTTAATTATGTTAATGTTTCATTTTGAAACTGCAAAATATGGAAAATTCATTTCATATTTGGTATTAAACACATATTAATGGATTTGTCTGTTTTACTTGTTAGAGTCTACAACTAGTTTGGTACTTAGCAGTTAGCAGTTATTTGATGTATTTTGGTATTCAAATATAGATAATACTGATGTAGGTACTTAATAATCAAATCTTTACTAAACATCAAACATTTTGTAATAACAATACTTTTTATCAATAGTACTAATCAAAGTAGTAGTAAAAAAAGATCAGCGGAACTGATCTTCAAAAAATGCTTAAAAGAAACCAAATTTTCACGTTCTTGAATATTTGACGCTTTGGTATCGTCTTCAAAATCCTAGTCACTTTTAGTCAAATAACATTTTAAATTAGACTTAAGACGTTAAATGAGACTATTCAACGTTTTTCAGAATTTATAACGATTCATTCTGACCGTACGTTTTACTCTCAATGCGAACATCGGAGTCGCGGAAAGGTGGCAGGAATAAATAATACATTCGACATAAAAAGTGTCCAACACTAAGTGGCCTGAATTCTTTTCCCTCGTATTAATAACAATTTATCTAATGCCCGGTTTCTGAAGCGATACATACGGTGATTTCTTTCTCTTAAAAGTTTGAATCATGGTTCGAATAGTTTGGACCTGAATTTCGTTGTTGCAACAAAACACCTGACTTGAATTTTTGATTGACAGTTCATTTGTAAATAACCATAATTAAATTCAAACAAGTTTAAAAAATAGACAGATTCAAAGAAAATAATGTCTGTTTTTGAATCAAAACACGTATGGATCACGATTTTGTGAGCGAAAGAAAGCACCTATAATATACATAATCTTTACGTAGATAAACTTACAATAACTTCTAAAAACAGTTTCTCAAAATTTTATCTGTAGATAAAGGGTATACGCAGCAACGTAAACAATTTATACTTTTTATAAAGTTATCTGTCAAGAAAGATTTATGTTTACCTAAAGTTATTTATCGTTTCAGAAACCGGGCATAAGTAAACTAAATTAAAACATCGCCATTTGGTATTCACCTGATCGCTGTACTAAATGGCCGATTATTCGGGACTTGTCAGGTATTCCATTCGAGATTTGGTGCTTGGTTGTATAGCAATATTACATATCATCGATTACTTCAGAAATATGAAATCACATGTGACTTCTGCGGCTACCATTCGGTGTAGAAACTTGTACACCTTTTAATTGCATCAAAAAATAAAATTCGACCAAAAGTGGACTTGGCAGGTTAACACATTAGGTGAACGATAATCTATACCTGACTTAAACTTAAATTCAGGTTAAAATATTGGTACAACTGGGCATCGGAGTATTTTCATTTTGTTTTAACCTCGTCTGAAAACAGAGAATAGAGATACACTCAAAGGACTCTAGAGTAGTCAATCGAAAACGCTATTAGTTAAAGAGAGATATTCGAATAATGGCGATCAGGCGCACGTAAACTTAGGTTTGAATGTATTTTTGATAATTTAAAAAGAATCTTAAAATTTTAAAAAGGCAATTAGAAAAAATATAAGCGTATCAAGTAAAAAAAGGAAACGAATACCCAGAAGGCGTGTAGAAATTTTGTCCCTCTAGATTGGGCTAATCGAACACTGTGCGCCGCACAGGAATTAGCTGGACAAAAATGTAAAATGGACCTTTATTTTAACATTTTTTTTTGGGTTTATATTGATGCAAATCAATGGACAGTATGTTCAGTTAAAGTTATATAGTGACCGGCATAAAGTTGGCTACATTACAAAATTTTTTATTATTGATTTCTCAGAAAATTTATTCTTTATAAAAGCTCCTGCATCTTTCCAAACTTCAGATGCATGTGTCAAAGTTTAAATATCTCCTGTCATATATCGAGGAAATCAAAATATTTGAAATCGATATAAGAGTAAAGTACGGTTACTTTTCACGCTACGCGGAAATTTTATTTGGAAAAGCTATAATGAGATCTCAAATATGCAATCATGGCTGTCTACGATGAAAAAAGGACTTTCATGAATTTTTCATTTTTTTTTCGTACCAACGTGTATGTCGCAGAACTTTGAATGTTTTGTTAAACTGTCAACTAGAAATTATGATTAATAACATTGATACCCTAAAAATTACAATTTTTTGCAGCCGAATTATTTTTGTCCATCGTAGGTAGCCACGATTTCATATTTGAGATTTAAAAAAATAAAATAAATAAAAGTACTTTATTCTTATATCGATTTCAAATATTTTGATTTCCCCGGTATATGACAGGAGGTACTTTGACACCTGCATCTTGAGTTTAGGAAAATGCAGGAACTTTCATAAAGAATAAATTATTCTGAGAAATCAATAATAAAGAATTTTCCCATATGTAGCCAACTTTCTGCCCGTCACTATATAATTCACTCAAAGTACGCCATGAAAACGATGTAGTTCACCTGTCCACGGTTAAAGCGGTAATGGCTGAACGCGGGCATTTAAACAGCGTGTCAATATACGTAGATAAAATGTCTCCTGTTTCACATTTAATGAGTAATTTTAACACAGGAATTGTTCATGTGCTATAAAATTATGACTTTGGGTTCACATTTTTCATTATAAATAGTTAATATTTGATTTAGACTGTTATAAAATTGTGTTTTGTTCGGACTTTGAACGAATCACCAGAACTTTTGCTTGTTTGAAAGTGTCTCTAAAAAAATGGTTAAAGATGATATTCCTGAAACTTTTTCCACTTATTCAGGAAGTAACAGAGTTCTGATTTTTTGCAGAAACATTTGCCTTTTTGTGCCATTTTTTAAATTATAGCCATCTAGATTTGACAATATTTTTTTCTGATTTCAAACAGAATAATAAACTTCTGTTTGCATTTCTTTATTTTTTTGTGTCATTTTAAAATTATATTCGTCTAGATTTCACAATATTTCTTCTGATTCGTATTTCTTCTGATTCGAAATAAAAGAGTACATTACTGTTAGAAATAAGAAAATATGTTGCGAAATCTAGACGACTATAATTTTCAAAATGGCGCAAAAAGGCAAATGTTTCTGCAAAAAATCAAAAACCTTCTTACTTCTTGAATAACTGGAAAAAAGTTTCAAAAATACCATTTCTTACCATTTTTTTAGAGACACTTTCAAACATAAAAAAGTTCTGGTGATTCGTTCAAAGTCTGACAAAAACCCAATTTTATAACAGTCTAAATAAAATATTAACTGTTTATAACGAAAAATGTTATCCCAAACTCATAATTTTATAGCACATGTACTTTTCCTGTGTTAAAATTACTTATTAAGTGAGAAAGAAGAAGTTTTAGCTAAGTATATTGACGCGTTGCACATACGAGTATTTGCCCCGAAAAGCTGGCCAAAAGTCGAATGACACAAAATCGTGAATTTGACTACAATAACTATTACCTAAGATAGAACAATACTTAGGGATCAAGAGGGTAAACTTATTTTTTTCCTCGGGTAAATGAACAAAATACCATCAAAAGAATCAAAGCACCTTGATAGTCGATTGTGTTAAACGTATATGCCTAACTCAAAAAATAATTAAATTAAAACTGTTTCTAATTCTTCTTTGAAGCAATATGCTGTGATTTTTGTAACGGAAGATTAGTCAAGTAAGTACTGTTCATATCAACCATTATTTTTTAAATCCTATTGTCAGTATTTAAGATATTTCAGACTAACGGTATGTCAAATTTATGTTGTTGAATTTTCGGTTATTAGTGTATATCGAAAGAGGTTTCTTATATGTCAGGGCGTTTCCGGGTCGATTTTTTTCAATTATGTTTTACAGTAAGTAAGATACATTAAAAATATCTGAAGACATCGGCTGCTGAAATTTGCCTATAAATTTATGACATTATTTTCTTGATGCTGTGTCTTGCAATAATAGGCAAAAAACCAGACTTTATACAAACCGACATAGTTAAAAATTCTACATATTCTGAAGAACAAAATAAAGAATTCATACACAAACTGTTATGTACAGGGTGTTCATGAAAATCTGCTACTACAGCTAACTTTCTTATTTGGATTTTTACGAAGTAACTTAAATTAGTAGTAAAGTTTCAGGATCTTTCCTCCTCGATTTTATGGTGCTTTCGGAAAAACAATGACTATCAAGTTTTCGAGATTTTCTATTGTTTATTGTTTCTATTTTAAATAGAATGTTAGGTATTTTATCATCGCATCGCGTAATGTAATGTTCGTTTAAAGAAATTGAAAACAATGGAAAACCTCGTAAACCTGATAGTCATTTGTTTTTCAGATGGGAAAGAGTGGGAAAGTCTTGAAACTTCTAATATAGGTTACTTCCTAAAAATGTAAATAATGAAATTTGCTGGTGTACCCGCTCCCCATGAACATCCTGTATAATCTCGGAAATTAAAGAGACGTCTTGCGGCGAACGGATAGATCATATTCACTCATGTTGCTTTTTCAACAGTAACTTCAATAGGAGGCAGGAATTAAAAGAAATTCATGTAGTGCATAATTAAAGTGTGCGCCCGGTATATGGTAACGGATGACAAATTTTAGCCCAAGATACTTTATTGTCACCGAATAAATGTGAAAGTATGAAAAAATAATTTTGGCCAACTTTTTGGGTACAATACCCCTATGTGCGTTGTTTAAATTCCCACGTTCGGCCATTACCGGTTTAACAGATGAATTACCTTGATTTCATGGCATACTTTAAGTGAATTATACAGAATGTCCCAGAGCTCCGTAAAAGTTACGGCCAATCCATTTTCCAGTTTTTGTGACGTGTGTATGGTCCATGTTTAGATTACAGTGCAGAGATAGATAATTCAGCCAATGAACGTTAACTGCGGTAGTTTGTATCTCTCACTTTGTACAAGATTTTGTATAAATTTTTATAAATGTAAAACGGCTCTAAGATTCATTTACAGCAAACCTAGGTGGCAGAATATCTCTTACAAATTACAAGAAGCGAAATGGAGGAGAGACATCTTCTTCATTTCGCTTATTTTTCTCACAAAATTTTAGTAGTTGGAACTCTTTTTTATCTACTGACGAAAATATGTACTACGATACTCAAATAAATGATACTCCTGCATGCGAACCACACCTTTAAGAACATTTAGCGTAAGGTCTACAAAATTGTCAAATCTAAGTTGAGCATCGTAGTATGGTAATATAAATATAGGACGTAAGGACTCCATTGAAGTTCCTTCCTAAATACAAAATAAGATTGTTCAAGAGATCATTTACTTACAACGTCACTCACTGTTTGAATAGCCTCGATGTGATCAAAAACAGTTTTCTCCTGAACAATTCAAGAGTAGTAGCGACTCTTAATGATTTACTGCGGGTGGGTAACAACTGCAAAAAGAATATGGGTGCATTTTCCAAATAAATTTGTTTTGCGGGATTGTTTCGACATGGAAATGAAATATACAGTTTCAAATATAGAGACAGCTCCGTCACAGAGTTCAACTGCGATTTCAGTAGTAGAACAGGTTGGGCACTGCCCAACTTGACCACCCCGACGAGCTGCCACTGTTCAAGAGACATTTGAAGCTGTACCTGTTAACTAGACGTGTGTCAACGTAAAATGTAAAACGTAGTTTATAATAAGAGTATTACTTTATGAAATTTGTTTCATACAATTACAAACATTTCTATTTTTTTCTAATTTTTTAAATCATCTAATACTGTCTTTCCATTTGTAGGTCTGCCATGTATTACGCAAGTTCGTTCTATTGTGTTCAAATTTATACAGGGTCTCCCATGTTGAGTGGTCTATTAAAAGTTCTCGGGGAAAGGAACAAACAAATATTTTGAAAATTAACAAACTGCCCTAAGGGGAAGTGATCTTTCAGACTAAAATATTTTCACTTTTATATCATTTCCGGTTATACCGGAAGTCACCATTAACGTTCTTATTTTAAATGGAATGCGATACTTTTTTATTGCAAATTCTGATTCTACATGTCATTCAAAGTAAAAGATGTTAAGACTTCCTTATACTTAAATGAAACGGTTTTTGAGATATATTTCTTTTCAGTAATACCTTCAAACATGATTAAGACGTTTCGTATTATTGGACATGATTTTTTACTTTTGCGTGTTAATATTTTGTGTCACACATAGTAATCTGATATTTTTTAAGCAATCTATTATGTATGTTCTTTTAAGTAGACATGATCATTTAATGCGATTTTATGTTATCTCATATTCTTCACGAGAGCATCCCGTCCCCTTATGCTTGGATTCAATCAGTTGTACCAACGAAATTTACGTCGTTTTATTAATTTGCGTTTTAAAACGCTTTAACAAAAAGTTTAATAGTGTTTTTCAGTATAATACGAACAATATGAGACCGTAAAAGTCTTAAATTAAAATACCTGTCAAATCTGATAGCGATTTTTTTTTGTATTCTGCTAATTACTAGTCTCCATGGGCATGTTCTGTGATAAAAACTATTAAATACGCTTACCCCAGCTTTTACGGAGCAATTTTATTTACTTTTTCTTTACAAACATCGATAAAAATAATAAAATATCACATTTCGAGAAACGTCAAAACTCCTTTATCGTCATACGTTAATTTCTGCCTGACGACCTGATGTAATGTCAAGATGGCAATACCGCTGCTCGTGGCAACATCTACCTACTTTGACGTCATTACTAGCTGTGACGCATTATGCTTGCTTCGTGATGGGGCCTATAACTACCTATCGTAATACTTACTATTTTTATAAATAAGGGTCTTAAAAAATAAGTATACGTACTTCCAAAAACAATTTTCTTTGGAGTCTATTCTGTATCATAACCGTTAAATTTAAAGGGGTGTTAAATTCTGTTGCTACGGTAACAACCAATCATGGAACTGTATTTCAAATTTTAAAGGACCTCTAAATTTTAACAGCCCGTTAAAAAGTTACAGAATACGCCCCTTTGTCAGTCTAATATTTTTGTTAAAAAAAGCAGAAGCAAATCTTGCATTTGGTAAAGTGATAAAAATAATTAAACAGTTTTATTTATTATTCTAGGGTTCGTATGACACCGTCGTATATATAATGAACTAATGAACCAACTAATGAATATTTACAATGGTAACCTATCTCTCTCACTGTGTAGAAATTTTGTACAAAAAACATCCTGTCATGGTCTTTGATGGTTAAACATTAGGGTTCCTTTTTATTTGTTTTGTTAATTTTGTCAAAGTCTTTGTTTTCTTATTTAATTTTATTTATTTAATATAGCTTATAACTCAATAAATATTTTTGTTATGTCGACACTTATTGCGAAAAATTACCATAATTTTACCAAAATATGCCATATGCCATTATAAGAAACAATAATAACAATAACAAGAAAACTAATGGAAATAGGTATTGGGAATGCTTATTAATCGATGTAGAATTTAGTTCTGCATCTCATGATGCAAAAATATACAGGGTGTATCATTTACGAAAACTAAGTTTTGGGCAGAACAAGGTTCGACACCATATTTTGACCATTCTTTGAATTTTTCAATTATAACTAGAATATGACTTGAAAGGCTGAACATTATTCTTTCAAACAACAGGCACCTTGAATCCTGAAATTTGAAAGTCTCGTAAATACATTGTCTTAAAATGAAAGGCCAGCGAAATAATTTTTCTCAGAAATTCGAAGATATCTCAAAAACCGTTACATTTAAGTATAGGGAAGCCTGAATAATTTTTACTTAGAATAATATGTATAATCGGAATTTGCAATAAAAAGTATAGCATTCCATTTAAAATAAGAACGTAATGGCGACTTCCGGAATAACCGGAAGTGATATAAAAGTGAAAATATTTTAATCTGAAAGATGGGGATTAGATAGATTAGGGCAGTGTGTTAATTTTCAGAATGTTTGTACGTTCATTTCCCCGAAAGCTTTTAATAGGCTACTCAACTTGGAAGACCCTGTATAGTGTGTAAGTTAGTTTATTATAAACTTGGGGTTGATAGATTGAACAGTTTGCTTCATTTGGTGATGCCAAAACTGGATCACTAAACACTAAATATTCTTTTATTATAATTTCTTAAATGTACTTAATAGTGATTCAATAAATTAATTATATCATTAATTATTATTATCTAAAATAAATGTTTACTTTTGCTTTAAATAGTCCTATAATTAAATTATCTGGTTAGGGGAAATAAAAGACGCAACTATTGTGATAGGGTAAAATTTATTTATGAGATCTACATATATAACAGCAAAGTGTTAAAATATGTAACATTTAAGACAACTAATTAATTAATGGTTTAGGTCATTTTTACGTAGGTAGCCCTGAAATGAACGTGATTAAAACTAGAACTTGATTAAAATAAATCTATGAAGCTGTAGATGATACTCAAATTAGAACCGGAACCAGTTCTTGCACTATGTATATTCGAATATCGCGGTGAAGACATATTGCACTTCCTGGAACTGGAATCAATCGAACATATTTTTTTTAGTTTTTAAAAATTTATATTATTAATACTCATAGTATTAAAAAATATTCTAATATACATGGCACAATTAATTGCTGGCAAGAACGACATTTTTTTTCTTCTTCAATATTTAATACAAGCTAATATCACTTCATATACACAGAAAATTAAAACAAAAAAAAGACCTATCGGTACATCCATCAAACTTTGTGCATATTGCACAAAACTCATCGTCATTATCGTCATGTGCGGCGAAGATTAATAGTATTTAATATAACAACATCTCGACATTCACATGGTTTACTTTAAAATTACGTTAAGACTAGAATCTTCCAGCGAATCATAATTATATACAACAAACACTTAAATCAATCTTGTTTGTAATCTGAATATACACAAGGAACAATATCAAAGAAGAAATGTAATTACACAATAAATTAAAAACGAGTACAACGAATATGTGCTTGTCTGTAAGCAATTCTGTAATAATTTATACTAAAATATTTAAGCTATTCTTTTCGGTTGGTTTCTTGCCACTTTTCCGTTTTTCACTAGAGACGTTTCTCTCTTTACGTGGGACAGATAACTAAAGTAAAATGTAAAATAGTAAGTATTTCTTCATGGCAAATTTGAGGAGCTCACCTTTGAGAATATAATCGGTCAAAAGTGTGGGAACGGTCGGACTGTCTTCGTTTATGGCTTTTAAAACTGCAAAAAAATTTATCATCAAATTTATGTTTAACGACCATGCTGCGAAACGACTTACTCTTTATTAGGACTTGAAGCGTTTGGTTGTCTGGTGGACCGCTGTCTAAATGGTACGGAATTACAGTGGTCAAATACTGTAACAAAAGTTGTTTGGAATCAATTCAAAGTTGCATAAGACAAGCAAATAAATTTTAACAGTAAGTTTGAAACAATATATAACTACGGATAATAACCAAAACAAAGTATCAAAATGTAGATTGAAAAATCAAATGGGGTAGCTACAGAATAAATATAAGTTGTCAAAAATGCCTACTAAAACTTACTTATTTAAGTTTATAATACAGCTTTTTTCTTTTGGTTTTTCTCTTTCGTCAATTGTGTTCCCCGATTTGTCAAACCATTTTCCAGTTTCTGAACTGTCAAGTCGTTTGTCAAATAGGAAAATCGTTTCACAAATTGGGAAATGTCATAGACAAATGGAGGAAACCAAAAGAATAAGACTGTAAACAATTAAATAATAAATTAAATTATAATATTTTATTTGAAAGAATATTAAAAAAGTGAAATGTGTTTTGCGAACTTTTTTTTATTGTTCTGTAAGCCTAATGCAAAACCAGCCCTAACATTAAAATTCGGCCCAAAATCCGAAGTTTTAGATTACATTATTAATTTTATTGAACGATATTGTAGGCAGTTCCAGTTCCCAATAATTAAAGTTTAAATCTTACTTTGGGGTCAAGACCGTTTCCTGGACGCATGCCATTATTCTTGGAACTCCTCTTCTTCTCGACGTGGTACTGTCTTCGCTTATTTTGAACGGCAAGCAGGAGGGATATAAACGTGTTCTTCAGCTCCTTCTCGTACTCAAGCTCGTCCCTTAGAGCTAGCTCCGAAATAAGCGTCTCGGAAAATTCCCTAATTAAAACTTCTAGTTCAAGAAATAATTCGTTTAGCTGGGACAGACTTAGGTCTCGTAATTCTGAAAAACCGGAAGCATTAACTCGGACGGCAAGGCAAAGCGCTAATACCCCATTTGACTTACTGTCTTCGTAAAGGGGTGAGTTTAGGACTTCTTTTGCTTTTTCCAGTGTCTCGTTGGCATCGATCAGGGAATCCCTGGAGCCGGGTGATCGTTCTAAGGACGAAGATTCTTCCTGCATCATGTCGTCGATTTCTTGTATTACTTCATCGGCTGTTTTTAAAGGTTCATCATGGTGTAGACCTCCCAGGATTAACGCGTGCATGTCCAAATCGCTGGCAACCGCTTCATCTTCTGAACTAAGCTCGAGGTCGTCCTCTGGTGTTAATGGTTCCTAAAAACAAATTGTGGAATAATTAAAAAAAAAAACGTATGTCAATTGACCAGTATTGATTCAGAGATCACTCTTAAACTCTTTCCGCAATCTTAACTTAAAAATAAAAAATATATACAGGTGTGTCATTCGTCACACGTCAAGTTTTAATAGCTGTTCTTTTCATCATGCGATGTACAGTTGCGGCCTTTGAAAACTAGTACAATTTGATAAATACAATGTTGTATGTAAACATTTCTAAACGTCACTCAAATCACTTTAAAGCTGCGGTAAGTGAACGGTCCAATTGGTCAGACTAAACCACGTGATAATTTTTCTCAGTCGGTAATTGGTTAGATGGTTTGGTCTGACCGTTGACTTAACGATTTCCTGCAGTTTGACCACTGGCTTAACTCAACCTAAATCCTCCTATGAATTTGTCACATTTGACACTGACATTAAAATAATACATGAAGGTTTATTTTACACATTATAAACTTACGAATTTCTGATGTCAATTCTCAATATCCCAGTTTCAAGGGCCGCAACTGTACCAACAACTTGACGTATGTCATAATCAATGAAAGGACCGACCAAGTTTTTATGGTTTACTATTGTAACGAAGCGGTGCGATGTAGTAAATAGAATGTCTACACGACTCAATGTATTTGCCGCCGCAGTGTGACTAGCAATAGTGAACAATCGGCAAGCCAAAGAAGTAGTACAAATAATGAAAATGGCGTGATTCACAATAATGTCGCGGTTGCCTGTAGTACTCGAAAACAATGCGCCGTGACAGACATGTGGGACAGAAGCGCTTCTTGCTTGTATTTAATTCAAATAATTGAATTAATGTTCTTAAATTCAAAGAACTATTATTATCTTCTGGAATTACATTTGTGTTTTACCCTGACTATATGAAACTAATTGATTAAAAATGATGCATAAGCGTATGTAATATTTAACATTTCTGCTTCGTTGCAAATGTAGAAAAAACATCATCAGATGAAGAAAACAGCAAAAAAATTGTACGAATAATAATATCGATTGTCTAAAGTCTAAATGATACACTACTCAAAAAATAAAAGTAGTCATTCTTGTGTTTTGACTTGAATTTGGCATGGTTCAACATTTTTAAATATTAACTTGATTAAATGTAAATAAATTTTTATATAAGTTAAGGGTACACTAAACAAGTTTTAAGTTTACTTATAAATTACTTACAAATTTTACCTACAAATTTTAAGCCTTAGTGAAAATATGCCAACAAAAAATAATGAGTAATTTTCTCTTTTAAGCAGTATAATATTTGAGATAAAATGTAAATAAAATTATAACTGTCAAGGTCAGGAATTTTTTTAAACTCTAAAAATTAGAGATTCGTTGGCCACTCAGTTTGTATTGTACAATTGTTACTAAGGCATTAAACTATATAGTAAATTTATTTTACGTTTATAACACCGGACCTTAGAACAATATTATAATAATAATAATATTGTTATTAGTTAAGTAGAGTTCACACTGATGCAATATGTCGTAGCCATTGCCAATTGCACGAAATTTTGTGTTCACTTCACATTGTGCGATAATTAATGCAATTTTGCACATTTCTGTTTCCCTGATAAAGGTAAAAATTTGTTTTACGTAAGAGGTTAGAATTAGTAAGGTTTGATAAAAATATAAATGAATTCCACGCAGAGCTGTTGCAAGTACCGCGACAAAGTACTAGCAGTACTCAGTATCCAGTAACCAGAAACTTTTGTTTGAAATTTAGTATCAGTACCAGTACTTGTCTGAAGTACTTAAAGTACTAAGTATTTTACTGAAAATAGAGAAATTCCAGTACCAGTATCAAATATCTACTCTTTACAGTACTTGCAGTTCTTTATAATATTTGCAGTACTTTATAATACTTACAGTACTTTAATGTACTTGCAGTATTTTATGGTACTGAAGCTAGCAGTTTTATTAATAGAATTTTTGTTAATAACTGCAGTCATAATATTCAAATCGCTGTCTGTTTACTTATTTCGAACATTTTGAATTGTGTTAGGTAATTGGATAGAATAATTTCAATGATTTGAATTTAAATTAATACAGTCCGGTACAATTCCTAGTAAATACAATAAATTGTTTTGCTTATGTTATTATGTTTTTAATTTTATGTGGAGATGAAAAGTTTAATCACATAAGGAAAACAACTTTTAATGTAAATTAAAAAATTATTGTAATCGGACCGGAAGTCCATATTTCTATTACAACCATTTTTAAAACAGTAGTACTTATTATTACGGTATTAGTACTATCTATCAGATTTAATTAAAGTATTTATTTATAATTATTATTTTGTTTTTTTTGGCAATATTATTAAACTCGTAAACAAATATAAACAAAATAAAAATAACTAAAGATAAAGATAAATATTTCTTAAAATACAATAATACCAAAATAGACAGTTTATAACATTTTTTTTAAAGTTTTTATTTCATTAAAGCTCCAAAATGTAAGGTGGGTAATAAAAGCATTTAATTGTAATTATTTTTTATTTGTAACATGAAGAACTCTTAGAACCTGCTCAACAAAAATTAGCACGTTCTGTTAAAATGTGTGAAATTAAAATGTCATAAAATGAGATAATTTCAAAACGCAGTGTTGCTCAAAACTGTTTTACAGAGATAAAACGAAAAACTACTCGACATGAAGTGATTGCTTTTGAAAATTTGTGTTTAACATTTAATGGTACACACAAATTTTCTTAAAATGTGGACTCTAGCTTCATAGCTTTTTGTGATTTTTTAGATTCTTTAAACAACATTATTTGAAACTTAATTTAGATTATTTGAATATCAGTATTATTAAATTGAATAGAATAAAATATAAATAAACGAAACAAAAAGTTCACTGTTTGACGTAAAAAAATATTTAGTACAGCTTTGCAAAAGAAAAATTTACATGCAGGTAACTTTTACAGTGAGTGCAGTACTTGAAAAGTTTTAAGTACATTTCCAAGTACATAGTATTACTTATTGTTGTCGCTATTTCTAACACTACATTACATGAAACAGTATATTATTATTATAATTATTATTTTCTAAAATTTACTGCAATAAATGACGAAATTTTTTAAATAGAAAAACTTGATCTTCAAATTAATAAAACTCATATTAAATTATTTTTTTTAACAATAAGCAGTCAAAAGTAACTCCAGAAATCTATCAAAAAATTTTCAATGCTTAGAAACAAACGTGCACACTTCATTGATAGGTTCTTAAAAGATTGATGTTCTCGAACAGTAGTAACAGTAGTAGTAGTAGACGGAGGCCCCCTCCCTTATTGTTCATTATAATAAAACAAAAATTTTGTTTTTTACAGAATACATTTGATAATTGAAGATCAGAAAATAAAACTATACCATACATCAATAATGAAAGAAATTTAGAGTCCGGTTAATTTTTATTTTAACGCAAAACATAATATACTTGTTAAACTAATTTATTTAAACCTGAATACAAAAAACTTAACTCAGTTTCTATGGCGTGCTATCTTTTTACCCACCGGCCGGTTATTTTTATAACCTGGACCGATTACGTGAAGCTTATAGTTGTGTAGAAATTGTATTGATATCTTTGCATACAGTAAATGGCTATTTCTAAATGAAAGATTGATAATATTTTGAGAATATTTCATAAATGTTCAAAATGCATAATTTAAGTCTATTTACTGACTGGATTTTTTATTTAAATATTTTGTTTCCAAAAATAATTATATGCATTTAAACAGATTAATGTTTTACTGTTTACCTCAAAATGAAAAGTTAAGCATTTGATTGAACTTTTACATCTGCTTTTATCATCAGATAATTGTCTCAGTTGATAATAAATCGAGAATGAAAATAATTATCAATTTCAGGTTTTTATCAAAATATTCTCCTGACTGAATGCTTTATAAAACTGTAAAAGAAATATACCTTTCTGTTTAAATTTTTTGGAAAACCGGGAAAAACTATTACTTTGCAACTACTTTATAACAAAGTAGTCGGAGTCATAGAATACAAATTTTATATTTATATATTTTTCCCGAAGCTAGGTAGGTGTGTATATCGTCGGTCGCCGCCCTTATTGAGACACCCGGTATAAAAATAGGCGAATTATTTTTTTTTGTTAATTTAAGAGTACTTTAAAAAGGTGTCCGCCTTCGCCAAAAAACAATGATAAGATTTTTGCTTTTTCAGACGTTTTTTAACTTTTATTAACCAACCATCCAAACCATCATGTGCCGAGCTTTCCTTTGATGTGGTAGAATTTATTAATTTCACAATTTAATTTCCTTTAAAGAACTTAATAACAGTATATACAAGGATAACAACTGCAAAATTATAATGGGCAAGGAGAACATTTTGATCGGAAATTTATGATACATCATATTTCATATCTATATTTTTTGTTCTTGTTTAGTCTCTAAGTTATTAACATCTTAATATTTTCAAGGTTTTTGTATTACATATATACGTATACATGCTCAAGTACACGATCAATGAGTAGATTTTGAAGTTAAGAATACAACACAGAGGTATCAAAATAATTTTCGTGTATAAGTCCTTCCATCAAAGGTATTCATTAAAGCTGCTGTCAACATTTAACACGTAAACAATATTTTTGTTGCACGCCCCACTTGTTACTTTGTGTTACATAGTAGGTAGTTACATCATTGTTTGTTCACATAATTTACATAAGCATTAACGGTACGGGCTAGCAGTTTTTAGCCATACGTAAATATCTAAAGCGGACATCTGTTATCTCGTTTGAAGAGGAAAAATTAACTTCAGCAATTGGTGACATCACGCTGAGGAATGCGTGCTCCATTTAACACTTAACTTCGCAGAAAAAAAAATGTCCCCCGGAATTAACTGTTAGTATGTACGCTTCTGGAGCGTGCTGATTACTCATGTAGTCCAATTTCGTGAAGTCAATTCGTGGTGTATGAGTCATCCAAGAACCAAGTCATTTTAGGATATGGCGTCCACCCCAGGTGTCTAGGGACGAGGAGCTGTTGATATACGTGCACGTCTAATTTACCTTGTTCGTGCGGGTATAAAATCCGGCCCCACTAAAGTATTAAATTAAATAAGTAAAGTCTGGCTTGGGGGCAACGGACGAGGGCAATTACTGAATTTCACGACGGAATTGCGGTCATTAATTTAGGCCTTAAATATTTATTTGCCAGGGGGGTTATTATTATATTGAGAATGACTTGAATTTATGGAATTTATCGTTTCTTTTCTGTTCGCAGAGCAAAAGAAAACTAACCAATGCGATACAATCGTCACAAATTATGAGCAAATGACATAATATCGTCAAGTCAACGTTTAGGATAAATCACTTGACCAGTTTGATTGTTCAATTACCGTTGCCAAAAAATACATTTTTGATTTCTTGACAGATGTGTTAGATTTAAATAAATAAATGGAGACAAAGAGGACATTATACAGTGAGGTGGTAAAGTAAGGAATAATTTAAGGAATAATTATTTTCTTACTGCTCAATGCATCAGAAAACGCCCAGACCGATAAATTTTTATGTTTATTCATTTGATTTGACGACTAATGATTTACTTTTTCAAATGGTATACTATGTATTTTCAACATTTACATTTTGAAAAATGCGAAAATGTAAAAGCAATTTTAAATTTCCATCAAAATAATACTTATTACTTAAATATCTAATGCCCAATTTTTTCACATCTTGATAAATTTATCTGCGAGGTATTATTCTTGGAAACCGTTGCATCGATAATTGTTTCCAAGGATATTACCTTCCACATAAATTTATCAAGATGTGAAAAAATCGGGTCTAAGTATGTTGTAGTAATAATTTGATAAGAATTTGATAAGCACATAAATGGTTCCACTGTCACAAAACCATATTTATTAATTATTGATAGAAATAATAATAATAATAGGATATCGGCTTAAGAATGTCATTACGAACTATAATAAATGAAAAATTGAAACTTACCGATGTGAAAGAAGAAAGAAGGAAAGAAAATTATGATATTTCATAACAGAATAAGTCTGCCATTTTTTTGACGGACAAGGTCTAATCGGAATGCAAAATTCGCCATATGATTTATAATGTCTGGAGTAAGGAAGTGGATTTCTCATCTTGTCCTTTACATCATTCAGATTATTCGGTCTTCTTTTTACATAAATCTTTTTTTACGCAGTCCCATAGAAAGGAATCAAGGTGCGTTAAATCCGGAGACCTCTAAATACAACGTCATATTCTCCTCTCAGGATATATCAAGTCTATGCATTCAACACTAATAGCTCATAAAATTGTCAAATTTTTCGTATTCTTTCGGTGTTTTTTAATGGTTCTTAAATGTATCATCTATTTACGTTAGGGATGGAACATCGATGTTAACATCGAAAGTGTCAATGTCTAATAAAACATCGACTACTAAATATCGATGTTTGCTAACATCGATGTTGAAATTACAAATAATTAAATGTATGAAGAATCAACGTCATGTTTATTAGGAGTAACTTTTAGAAAAAAAAAAAAAAAAAACGTTACTTATTGTTAAATTAAATAGAATTTAAAGATATTAAAAATAAAATAAATAAAAATATATGGATTTACGTGCTAAAAATTTTGCCTCATGTTAACTTATGTTTTGCTTAAAATTTTAAGCTAATTTCAGTTTCTAATAATCAATCAGACAATTTATTACACATTACGCATTGCCAGAATAATACATTAATCGTCTAATTAATTATTTTAATATTGAAAGTGAAATTTTTAATGAATCGAGTACGTCAACGTTAAAAAGAAATTAGTCGGTGCAGTCTAAAATGTCTGCTGACGAATTAATTTTTGATTTTGACACACTGGATTCATATTTACTCGTGAATAATTTCAACTTTACATATTAAAATAATTATATTAATGACGCTTCTCTTATTCTGGTAATGTTTAATTTGTAATAAATTATGTAATTGATTAGTAGATACAAAAATTTGCTTAAAATTCTTATCAGAACGTAAGTTAACATGAGGCAAAATTTTTAGCACGTAAATTCCCATGGTCACAGTTAAAAAAAAAAGCACTGTGTAGTAGAGAATTAAGTACTTAACTTTTTTACTAATGTTTATTAATCAGTATTATTTTAAATATTTCAAAATAATTAAAAGATATTTGTAAATTGCTTCCATTAATAAATAAATTTGAGAGGGCGGTACAATTAATAATGCTTTAAATTAATTTGAATAAATAGAAGCAGCTAGGAAACTGGAAATTGTAGATTAAAGTTTTTTTTATTATTATTTTACTATTGTATTACATAATTATTCTTTAAATATGCGTTAATAGTATTGAGTTTTTAAGGAAAAACAAATATGTTTTACAAATTGAGTGCCTGTAGTTTATTACATAGTATATGCAGGGAGAAAAACATGCTTGCAAAACACGTGTTTTAAATCAAAGTGAATCACTATTTATTTGTCATTTAACACGCAAAAATCAAATTGAACAAATATGACGGACAATCGGGGAACTTTTACTACTTGTTGATTTAATGTCTAAATTAGGCTTCTGGAATAAAGTTACAGTCTATATAGGGAGATTCAGGCAACCCATTCATTAAAAGTTTACGGATTTCTCCTTTGAATTTCTGTTTCACATTTTGCAGTTATAAGTTCACGATAATGATATATTATAATATAATATTTCTTTCTTATTTAAAATGATACACCCCATTTTTTAAGGAATTTTTGAAATATTCATAAAATTCTAAAAATATTTTCTGCAACATGTGACACACCGAAAATTAACCATTTCGGATATATTTTCATTTTTTAAAAATAACTCAGACTTGCAGAACCTTGGTTATAATACTGCCATCTTTATGCAACCAAAAACCATGATGCCCATTTTTGGCCTGTAGTAAGCTACAGTAACATTCTTTCAGATCATGTCCAGTTTTGCACTTGATTGCTTACAGGCTGGTTAAAAAGTAACTGCTATTCGAACTAATTTCAACTGTCGAAAAGTCATGTTTTTTAAATGGAACGCCTAATACATTTTTATACCATGTGACTCAGGATTAAATGTTCTTTCGTCCTGTGTTAGCATTCCCTATACCTATCTTTTATAGTTCACTCGTTATTGATGATTTCTTTTTAATACCTAATTTTTTTCCATTTTTCGGTGTTGTTTTTAAATAGTGGGCTATTAAAACTAGAGAAATTATAATTTTTGAAATCATCCGTCTTGTAGAAATTAAAACGAAACACAATTTAATGGCTACGAAGAACCAAAAAATGAATATTCAAATATAGACATATTAAATGTTTTTGATGATAAAAAAATCGACAATTCAAGAAGTTCATAACAAAAAAATTGTTATATCGAGAAATATATTTTATTACTGAGACACAACAGAAAGTTAATACTAATAAATAACAGCTGAGAACAACTTAGAGCCAATATTATAACCAACTATTATTTTCAATATTTTTGATTTATTTATTAGTTTTCATAAAAAAATTGTCAAAGAAAAAAATCATGAATAAAAAGAGAAAGGTAAGAGTATAGGGAATGCTAATACAATTCGAAAGAACATTTAATTGTGATTCTTATGGTATAAAAATATACTGGGTGTTCTATATAAAAACATGACTTTTCGACAGTTGAAATCAGTTTGAACCGAAGTTACTTTTCAACCAGCCCGTAAATGATTTTGTGTAAAATTAGGTATCACCTGAAAGCCTATGATTATACCCTACTACAGGCCAAAAATTATTATACAGTATACGGTTTTTGTTATACAAATATGGCAGTATCATAAACAAGGTACTGCAACGTTGAACTTTCTTTAAAAAATGGAAATAGCTCTAAAACGGATAATTTTTCTTGTATCACATATTATACAAAATATTTTTGGAATTTCATGATCATTTCGAAAATACAATAAAAAATGGGGTATTCTATTTAAAATAAGAAAGTTGACAGCAACTTCCGGTACAAGCAGAAGTGCCCGAAAGTTGGAAATATTATATCTTAATAGATCATTATCGCTAAACTGTAACCGCAAAATATGAAATAGAAATTCAAAGAGGAAGTACGTAAACGTTGAATGAATGAGTTGCCTGAATCTCCCTCTATTATTTATTAACAGAAGCACTGCCATCTTTACGCATGGCTTGAGGGAGTCCCGGCGGACAAACTGCATGTTAAGGGCAGACGAAAGAAATCTTGCATTTATTATGTACCAAAAGAAAAAACATTCACTAGAAAGCACAAGAAAGTTAATTTAATCTTGCGGAAGCTTGTGTTTGTAATTTCTGTACCTACAAGAGTCTTGTTGAATGATTAGTATTATAAACGACATTCTCAAAGAAATTAACTTTGAGGAAGTAGGTACTAGATGATTTTGCACATAAAAAAGCCACTTGTATCCTTATGACTTTTTTGTCATTGTTTTGAACTGTGCTTTTCAATATGTTTCTCTTCATTTGTTCAAGTTCTTTTAGTTTTTACTCTGCGTCATTAATATTGATCACTAAGACTAGTCGAACCCTACTTGCATTTTCAAACTTGCAGCAATGACTGTTATAGTAAATAAAGTTATTGTAAGCATCCGCGTTACCAAGTTTGGGAATTTTTGTTTTAAATCTCTCGGGGGGTTAACTAATATCTTTAGAGAAAAAAATTATACCCCCCTGTAATTTTGAAAAACACCATTTTTTAATTCCTTTTTCCTATTTTCGATATCTAAATGAATAGCAAATTAAAAAAAAATTACCACAGTAGTAAAGGATGTAATTCTAGAAGGGCCGTATTAATATTAATGTATATAAAATATGAATTATTTAAATATCCTTATTAATAGTAATACTCGTATATTTCGAAATTTAACAATTAGAAATTTATTAGACCAAGAAAATACGCCCACTTAAACGACACAATGTACTTAAAACGATGTACTAATAAGATATATTAAAAGTCATTTCAATTTTGATTAATTTATAATTATGTTTACATTGCTGTAAATTACAATTTAGTTCATGAGAGTTGCCGCTAGAGGCGTAAATTCTGAACAGGTCGTTGTCAGATGCGAAATTTCTCTTTCCAGCGATAAATTATACTGCTTTCTGTAGGAAAGAATTTCCCAGATCTAAACAAGAATTCCCAAACTTTGCAACGCGGGGGCTCACAATAACTTCTCTGCTATAATAGTTTCGACTAGCCTTAAGCCGATATTCCACTGTCAGTATTGTGTCAATATTGTGATCAAAATTTCCATTAAAATAGTATATATTACTTAAAGTAAATTTTATCACGGTAACATCTCTATAAGAATTTAATAAATACATAAATGTTTCCACTGTCATAAAACCATATTTATTAAAATTTGATGAAAATATTGATAAAAATATTTACAGTGGGATATCGGTTTTAAGGACTAGCTCCATTTTATTAACAAATAGTTACGATTACGAGATAGCGCAACTGATTTTTTGATTTTTGTCATGCTATGATTTTACATTTTCATTTAAAACCTATGAGAAATTAATAGACAGGTTTTCGTTGGTAAAGATGAAATGTTACGGGTTTTTTCTACTGTGCTTTTCAGTATTTTTTCTTCATTTTTTTCAAGTTCTTAAAATTTTTACTCTGCATTCAATAATATTGATCTTTAAGAACCAGGTCCATTTTATCATCAAATAATTACCATTGATTATGAGATGGCGCAACTGATTTTTGATTTCTGTCATGCCTTGATTTTATATTTTAAAATAAAACCTACGCGAAGGTAGTAGACAGGTTTTTGTTGGTAAAGATGAAATGTTATTACAGGAGATTATATTAAAATTCTTTTCTTTGCTCACCAAGAGATGGCGCAACTGATTTTTCATTCCTGTCGCGCCTTGGCGTATAGATTTTCTAAAATTTTCTTAACTGTTTTTCAGCATTTTTTCTTCATTTTTTAAGATCTTTTAGTTTTTATTCTGTTTCCAATAATATTGAGATCGTTAAGGACCAACTATTATCAAATAACTACGATTATGAGTCTCTTTGTATAGGTATTCATACGAATATATGATTTGCGTATCATTAACTTTCGTAAGGAGGCTAAAATTAAAAGTGCCAGGGGCTATCACATGTCTTAAGACGGCACTGAACAGAAGGTACTAGTTTTTCTTGATTTATGAAATATGGTGTGAATCTAAACAGCTGGATACAGATGAACTCGGAAGTGGTTCGATGTTCGATGTATTCTTTGAACATCGATGTTTTATCGATGATAATAAATCGTTAACATCGACGGCAAAATATCGAACATCGATGTATATCGCCCATCCCTAATTCACGTGTCCTACTTACCTTATTTTCATTTAAATTTAAGGCTGGCATGTGAAGTTTCCTAGCGTACGACTTAGACCAATCAATTGGTAGAATGTTGCCGAAATTTCCCGTTATTGTCCACCACATCCTGTAAAAAAGAAAAAAAGAGTTTATTGAATGTCAATTTCAAAATATTTTCAATACAATGTTAAAAAATCATTAGATTTTTTCTTAATAGAATATTATAAATCATCCCTTATTTCTCTACTAAAAACAGTTCACAATATTGCGTTTAACGGCGAAATAAGTGCTTCGCTATATATAAACAAAAAGAAAAGCAATAGAGCAATAAGTACTGGCTCTGTTTGAGTCACATTTCCACATAATTCGTTTGTTATCTGCATCATCCTTTCTCGATTTATGTGTCACTCTTTCTCCTACACTATATCAAGCATCAATCTAATTGAGCTCTTTGTGAAGTGAACGTTTTCAAACTTAACAACGAAGAATTTGTTGTTAATTGTGTGAAAATTCTTGTTTATACAGTCTTGCCGGTATTGGGTGCTCTGAAGTTTCTAAAGCCACATTAAGGAGTCTTGTGACTGAGCCGCTTCTCGCCATATTGAAACTCCGTTGTCGGTGCTTACTCAAACAACGTATCGATTGAAAACTATTTCGGCGGGAAATATCACAAATGCTACTACTAGGATGAATTCTAAAACCTGGACTCTTTGTCAGTAACACACAATGTAATAATTTTGTTACTAATCTTATGAAATTTGCACATAATTGCAGAGCAACAAATTATTACAGCACCATACTTAAGTTAGTTAATTGATTTTTACAATTATTGTAGTTTTCCTGTAAAGGACAGATCTCGCCTAAGTTAACGTTAACGCTAACAAACGTTTCAATTATCTTAGGTTTCATTTAATGCATCTCAATATTATTCAACATATTATATCATTTGTGTTTACCCTTCAATATTCACCCTTTAACATTTGGAAGCCGCTTCTTTGTTCACTGACTTGGAAGGTGTGTATGTATGTTTATATGTATGTATTTATTAACCACTATGGCACCGAATTACGTGCATGTGGATTGCCAATAAATAAAGAAGAAAAAAAAATAATAACAATACAATCGAGAGACAAACAGAATTAAAACACTTAAAACACCTATGACAACGTTAATCATGTAAATATGGAATCACAGTAATAAATAATTAAACACTCAGCTAAGTATTCATGCAAAATAATATAAATATGAGTAACTTTCAATATAAAAGTTTAAAAAGCCAGTCAAATGTTACTACACGCCAATAATGCGGAAAATTCATGAATGGTGTAGAACGAGTTCGTACTAAAAAAGCTTTCAGTTGTCTTTTAAACGTGATAAGATTTTTAACTGTTTTGATTTTGTTGGGCAGTAGGTTGTACAAGCGACAGCCAATACACCGGGAAGATTTTCAAAAAATGAAAGTGTTTTTCTATTAATAAATCATGTTTATTCCTTGTTGTATAATTGTGTACATTCTCAGATGACGTAAACGCATCTAAATTTTTATGCACGTAAGTTAATAAATTTAGTAGATAAATAGAAGCAAGTGGAAGAATTTTATAAGTAATGAAAGTTTCTCTACAAAAAGTTATTGGAAATAAATTAAAAATCTTTTTTCAAGTTTAAAAACTCTACCACAAGATGGAGCTTGACCCCAAATTATAATATTGTAACTCAGTGTAGAATACACTACCCCATAATATACGCTGAAGAGCGAGTACGTGTTTAATGACTGTTTCAAATGTAAAAGAGCAAAATAAAACTTTTTAAGTTTAATACAGATGCTATCCGTATGTCGATCCCATGAAAGGAGCCGATCCGCTATTAATCCCAAAAAACTTACTTGGTCACTGTACTTCAATATTAAATTATCTACATTAAAACAAGAAGTATTTGATTTCCTGTGCTTATTATGGAATTCGATATACATCGTTTTTTCAACTTAAATTCTTTGATAACGAGTTCTACATTTTCAAACTATGAGGTCTTAATTTTTTTCAGCCACAATAATTGAACCATCATCAGCATACATAGCAACTTTACCTTTTGAGATATATTGGGGCAGGTCGTTTATAAGTAAGAGAAATATAAGCGGGCCAAGGACACTGCCTTGGAGTGTACCTAGATCAAGATAGTGAAGTTCAGAATAAGTGCTTTGAATTTTAACATGGTAACTACGATAGGAGAGAAATGACACTAACCAACTATTTATCGGCTCTCTAAAACCCAGTGTGTGCAATTTCTGTGAAATAAAATCGGGCCTCACAGTATCAAAAGCTTTCGCTAGGTCGAAAAATATTCCCACTACATAATAATTTTTGTCAAGTTTATTTTGAATAAATTGAAAAATGTCACTACTAGCCGTTGTTGTAGAATGATCATGGCGAAAACTATGTTGATTAGTAGACAGCAAAGACGTTTTTTTCTAAAAACTCGTGACTTCGTGGCTACTGCTTTCTCAATTATTTTTGAAATGTTACTAAGTAACGTTATTGGCCTGAAATTATCAACATCTAGATAATTCTGCTCCTTTTGGACGGGTACTATGATAGCTTTTTTTAGAATTTCGGGAAATTTCCTTGCATCAACTGATTCATTTATCAAGTTTGAAATGCAGTAAAGCTAGTTCCGTACTGCAAAATTTGATGAGTTTAATGAGAATATTATCGAAACTAGCTGAATTCTTATTAAAGACTGTGCACGAAAAAAATTGGTCGGACACTTTATCAATTTTGAAAGTTATTGTACTTTAATGAATAAATATAAATACAATATTATAGAACTTAAACAAATTGAAATATTAATTTTCCAATAAAATAATTTTAATTCTTCCCATAGGCGAACTGTCGAACTTTACGTTCAACACCTTCCATTAACATCTGCACAGACACCGATGGACACCGATTTCACTGCTTTTTCATATTTCATCTTAAAATCTTTTCGTTACCTGTAACAGCTTCAGCTTTCTTTAAAATGCGTTTAAGATTTGCCCAGTATCTTTCAATAGGTCGCAGCTCAGGACAATTTAGTGTGTTTTGTTCTCGCGACACAAAAGTGACTCCATTTCCGATATACCAATCTATTGCTTTCTTACCGTAATGAGCTGTCGCTAAATCTGGCCAAAAAACATCTTGATTGATTGTTCCGGTCTTAACAAAAATTTTACTCCTCTCGCCACAAGTACAAATCCCTTGCCAAATCAGATTTTTTTTGGGAATTTTGAAAGTTTTCTTGTTTCAAATTTTTCAGAAATAACGTTTGAATTTTTTGCATTAGAATATTCTTGACCTGGTAACTGTTTAAAGTCAGCTTTTACGTAAGTTTCATCATCCATGCGTCTACAATTAAAATTGAGTAAAGTTGTTTCATTAAGTTTTCGTACGCGTGTTCTAGCGATTTTGTTCTGTTGATCGTTCCGATTTGAAACAATAGACTTTTTAAGTCTTCAAATTATTCCGTTTCTTCACTTTTTGGATATATGAAGATGACATGTTAACCTTTTTAGCGATATCTCTTACTGATATGTTGGGATTTCGCTTGAAAACGGCTACGACAGACTTCTCCTTGTTTTTGCACATAGAACCGCCTTTCCTGCCAGACTCTTGTTTTCGATTAATCGATAAACGATTATTGAAATTTTTTAGTACGTTTGTTACAGTGGATTTCGCAATTCCTAAGATTTTTGCGATATCTTTATGAGACACTTGTGGAGTTTTGTTGTGTTCGTGCAAGATTTTTCTACGCAGTTCGTATTGTTTGGTTGCCATGTTGTTTGTACAGGGTGGCCCAACGATGCGTATTTCTTCTGTGAGGCTTATGGGGAAAAAATTAGGAAAAAATCTATAAAGAATTTTATATTAGACAATACGCGGCATATTGTAAAATTATTTTGAACTATACAGAGTGATCCGAAAAATGGTGGTTCGTGGAAACTTATTTTTTTTTTAATGGAACACCCTGTATATTTTTAGATATTTGGATGCGCAATAGTAAGCTGATTACAGCAGTATAAAGATATATTGATTTTATTGAATAACTTTCATAAAATAATTTTTTTTTCTGGAAGAATTTTGCAAAAATTCAGTCAGTTTGAATTTGAATTTCTGATTAATGAGGTAACACAGACGAACGAAAATCTATTTTTAGGACTTTGGCCTTTATGAAAATGTGAACAAAATTAAGATATCATTTTGCATTATGCTGAGCGATCGATACTTACAGATAACATTCGGTATCTCATTTTCTTTTAATGAAATGGCCTACTTTTTATTTCAGAAATGGATAGCACTTAAATGTAGCTTTCTGCTGATATAAGGTTATGTACCTTTATTTTTAATAATTTCGTCACCAGAAATTTTCTTTTTATAAGTATTTCAATGGTCGGCGTTTTACACTATACACCCAGTATGGCTACTTTCCTACCTACATTCAATCATTCGAAGTCATTTTTCGATCATTTGATTCTACTTTCAAAGATCTCTAATTGAATACCTCTGCGATAGGATTTATTTTACCAAAAATAATTTAGAAACAGGCCATTGAAATACTTGTAAAAAGAAAATTTTTAGTGACGAAATTATTAAAAATAAAGATATATAACCTTATATCAGCAGAAAGCTACATTTAAGTGCTATCTATTTCTGAAATAAAAAGTAGGTAAAAAAAATAAGATACCAAATGTTTCATGAGTATCGATCGCTCGGTATAATACAAAAAGGTATCTTAATTTTCTTCACATTTTCATAAAGGCCAAAGTCCCAAAAATATCGTGTCAGATTTTCGTACGTCTGTGTTATCTCATTAATCAGAAATTCATATTTAAACTGACTGAATTTTTGCAAAATTCTTCAAGAAAAAAAATATTATTTTATGAAAGTTATTCAATAAAATCAATATATCTTTATACCGTTGTAATCTGTTCATTGCGGCGCATCCAAATATCTAAAAATATACAGGATATTCCATTTAAAAAAAATTAGTTTCCCCGAACCATAATTTTTCTGATCATTCTGTATACTTCAAAATAATTTTACAATATGCTGCGTATTGTCTATTATAAAATTCTTTATCGATGTTTTGTTGGGCCATTCTGTACGTGAAGTGGTTACTATGGAAACAAATCAACTTAGTAACCCCTTTTCGCGGTGACAAATTGCAGGTAGCGCCACTTTCGCATTTATTATATTAAAACAGATAATTGTAATTATAGTTGACCATTTTTTTTCGTGCACACTCTTTAGGTAGAGTTGAAATAATATTTTCAACGTCAAAACGGATTACAACTGTAAAAAAAAATTAGTCACAAAAACTACTACTACTTCTGAGAATATAGGTATAGCAGTTTATTTCTGCTGTACTTCACTATCGACTCGAACAGGTAAGTTTTGGTGCTAGCAAGATACATTAAACAAGCAAAGTATGCTAAAGCTATTAGTTGACGATAGATCAGGGTTGTGACGTCACAGTAGGATTTGTTCCCTTCTCGTCCAAATAGTGAATTTGTACACTGCGTAGCAAAATATAAATCGTTTTATTTTAAAAGGACATGAATGATTGAACATACTTTTTTTACATGAAACTTAAGTTCTAAACTGACACTCTAACATCACCTATCAAAAATGACAACTGTCTGGAAGCACATTATGTTTATTTTAGAAAATAAGACTTGTCATGAAAATATAACTTTTCGAAAGTAGTGGAATGCAAAGTACGTTAAGAATCGGGATTGTTAAGGATGTAATTTTCTAGCCATTCGACTGATTTCTACACTACTTCTTTTCATTCTTTTGAGGGGCGTATCCGTTATTCTCCATTCTCCAGCCCGGGTGTACCTTGCAGCCACGGCTCATGCATAACATATTTGGATAGGCGGTAGACATACTCCTAGAGCGCTTGCTTTTTCTAACAAACATGAACAGAGAACAAACCACACACGGCGCATAACGGCCGCCTACCCAAATTCGTATGCACGAGCCGTCGTCGTCACGAGCCATACCTTGTGAGTTTTAAATATCTTGGGTGGTACCCTTCACAGCACTACAGTTCCCAAGTAAATTATTTGCTAGCAGAGACTTTGGCATCCACCATGGGGTGTAAGGATATGAACATGCCGAAGATGCCTCGCTGTTCACCCTCGATGTTTAGGTCGCGCTCATGATCTCGATGTAAAACAAATGTATAGTTTTAAATAGAACCGTGTATATCAAAGATGAAAAGCAGCGCTCATCTTCGACGTGTACGTTCCATTCCATTTAAAACTGTACAGAAACAAATGAAGCAAATAAAAAAAAAACTTAGAAAACGTAACAGTTTTAGTTCGTTTTCTAAAATTTTTTTATTTGTTTCTTATCTTTCTGCAATTTTCACGAGCAAGAATTATACGAAAATTAAAACTATACATTTGTTTTACATTGAGATTATATCGCGATATCGAGCGCGACTTAAACATTGAGGGTCAACTGCGAGGTATTTTCGGCATGTTCGTACCATAAGTCCTGTTGTACTTTGCTATCGACTCGGACAGGTACTTCGTATAGTCCCGCAAACTCAATTCAAATTACGTCAAGTAGATATCTTTGTTCTAATATGCATAGGATGTGCATTTTTTGTTTTCAGTAGATTACGTAATTTCATATCCAACTCAATAAAACCTGTAAATTATTAATTAAATGAAGTAAATTTTATTCACGGTCCATAAATCTTGTTAAAAGCCGAACGACAGACAACGATGTAATTTCAAACGTGATCGAAATACCTAACGGAGTTTGTGTGTGCGCGTAATTTACGCTTTTTACAGCTACGTGGGTTCACGTATACTTAGAACTCAACAATTTATGTGTTATCTGGTAGGAAGGCCGTATGCAAATGAGACATTGAATTTATTTCTTACGCGTAATACGTACCTACATAATATATTCGACGGGTTACGTAAGCGTCTAGATAGATCGAGGACAGTAGGTAACCTGAACACATGTCGATGAAAAGTTCGCTTTTCAGATGAAATGTGCAAAGTTGGCTTTCCAGGTGAAATTTTAATTTCAAATTCGTGTGGAATTTGATTGAAAGGAGAGGGTTGGTAATATTCGTGGAGATCTAATTTTTTTCAAAAAGTTTGCTGCAAATCGTTTTTGATTGCTATGCATCCCTCGAGCTCCTCTGTACAGTTGCTTCAGTCCTATTTGGAGCTTTGTCAACAGAAGCGTAGCTCGAGAGTTCCCACTGCATACCAAAACGACTTGCGATTGCAGAATGTCGCTAGTCAAGCTTTTCACTAAAATATTTCATTTAAGTTATTTTCCTTTATTCATGGTAACTAAAACTAATACCATCATTTAACCCTGCGTGCTTAAAAAGAAACTAGCGTGTGGTTATCATGTTGGGTTGACTATCCTATCTAGAAGATGGTGTCTTATGTTGCTGCTTATGTACGACTCCGAGAATTTCCATAATTTCAGAAGAATTACACTTGTTTATGTGTGGGTTTTCCAGAAAGTATAGTCCCGAATCGATTCTTCTTTCGTACGATCTGGGAAAGTATATAACGATAAAACATGTGGACTTGACGATAAAACAAGATAACAAACATCACAAGCTTCGACTTGAACAACTAATTGCCACATTGGACTAATTAAGGTCGTGTTCCTTGCCGGCAAACAAAATTTGCATACCCTGATCTATTTTGAGACGTCGGCTAACGTAAATGCTTAATAACACGGTTGGCTCGGCTGGCCAGCTGTCTGCTGAGAGAAAGAAGGACAAAGAGGTGTTCGGTAGGTACGGTCTGATGAATCGCAGTTTTACAGACAGGTGTGCGAGTAAATCTGTTTGTTGTGTACCCTATTTTGGCCATCAAGAAAAGAGCCATCAAGACGTGATGTATACCTTTTGCGTGCATGTCATGTACAGTCGCGAGCAATAAATGTTGGTCGTCGTGATTGTCGAAGATTTGAACTTGACTCGTATTTGATTAAAAGTAAAGAGATTGATGTCTTAATTTTATATCTTAAATTTTTTTTACCATTTAATTTATTTTTGGTCTTTTTTAAACTGACATTTTATTTGACAGTGACGAAATTTAATGTACCCACCAAAATGTTTTAAAGATCCGGTCGTTATTATCCTGTAGGATACCGGTATAAGATCTAGGAAGAAGACAGAAGCACACTGCCATTGTTTCACGTAGGGATAGAAGTACTTATTATATTTTGTTCGATTAATTTCGAACAAGGCGGTAACTTTTAACCAAATAAAACGTCTCTCCGATTCCTTGTCATAAGCAATAAATGTTATTATCTATGTGACAGTATAAACTAAGGTGATTTTTGTTTTATATGCATATGTTTTTGACAGCAGTGTACCTCTTAAAGGCTGAGTTTTTCAAATATTAATTATTAAATTAAAAAAATATTATTGTAAATTGTACTCCTACGAAATTGCAAGCTAATGATTTTGTTGTGGTTTCTAACGAAAGAATGTGGCTGTTAGTCTAATCGAATAGGATATGTACTCAGGAACTTTCGCTCCTCAACTGCTCTTCACAAAAAAATTATTTTTAATAACGATAACTTACGGCCGGTTTCTGAAAAGAAGCATAACTTTGTGTAGAGATAAACTCAACATAAAGTCACTATAACTTCTGAAAGCTGTTTCTCAAAACTTTTTCTGTCAATAAAGTGTATACGTAACAACGTAAACAGTTTATACTTTTCATAAAGTTATCTCTCAATAAAAAAAATATCTTTACATAAAGTTATTTATTGTTTCAGAAACCGGGTATTAATTAGGTAATTACATAACTCTAATATAAATAATTAATAAAGATTCGCAGACAGATTATTCACACATTAATACAAACATATACAAACAAAATTGCAAACCACTCGTCCCACCCCTTTTCGAGAAAAAGGGGTGGGACGAATGGTTTGCAACACCTGATATGTATATCTTTTGTATCTTTTTCTTGAAAATATGAAGTCGAAGGAAGTTGCGAAAATAACAAAAGGCTATACAGGGTGTGAATATTGGCTTCCCTAATTATTTTACAGAAAAATTCCGTGTAGGTTTTTTAAAGTACTGTTCAAGATGAATGTGTCTGTGAAGTTTGAAAATTTTTCATGTGCTGAGTTTTAAGACATTTAAAAAAACATTCTGTAAGTAAATTAAACTTATACCAAACCTAAGGCCTGGTGATAGTTTGGTATAAATAGAATTTCATTACTGATCTTTTTTCAATATTTCGAAACTGAGCGAATGAAAAATTCTCAAACTTCACAGACAGATTCATCTTGCACAACACTTTAAAAAACCTAAATGGAATTTTGCTGTAAAATTAGGGAAGTCAATATTCGAGCGCCTTTAAATTAACAAGGGATTTCCCGTGTTGCGTGTCAAAACGCAGCACCCTGTTTGTACCACACTACGGGGAGTAGCTGTAGCAGTGACGAACTTTGAAATTTTAAATAGGAATATATGTCGAGTTGGGTATCATTGAATAGCATTAAAAAACAAAAAGAAACTTTTACTTAACCAGATTTTTAATATCTTAGTTTTCAAGAAAGAAATTAAATTGTGATTAAAACATGAGAATTTGTAATCTTAATCGTTCATACATACAAACTGTACACAGTTTAATAGAGATGAGAGATGTATATGTTTGATGTTTTTAAATCAAGGAAATTCTTCCATCAAAATGTACTGTGATGTGTTATGTTATGAACAATCTTAGGACGTTTGTATGGATATATACGGTCTCCTAAATGCAACGCGCATGCTCGCCGCCAGGTCATGAGCGCCGGGTTATTAATGTGATGAATACGCGGTACCAAACGCAAAAGCGATCAGGATACCGTCTACCTTACGTCTAGCTAACCGCTTATGAGAATGACATTAAGTTCCATCGTTTCATCCGATATTTGGTTATAAAGCAAAACATACGTCATACAGTGATTTGTTATGCCTTAGTAAACACTGATTTGTAGATAATGTTATTGGGGTCTATTCTGTATCAATACCGTTAACTTTAAAGGGGTGTTAATTTTTGTTGCTACGGTAACAACCAATCATGGAACTGTATTTTAAATTTTAAAGGACCTCTAAATTTTAACAGCCCGTTAAAAAGTTACAGAATACGCCCCATTAACTGTCTAAATCCAAATAATTTTTGACTTGTAAATAATTTTAGTAGAAAAGCTCACATTCATGGTGGCATAGTCATTTTAGCAAGAAATCATTAGGAGGCTGATAACATTGACTTTGTTAATGAATTGTGAATTGAATTGAACTCGGAGAAAAGGACAACTTTAGGTATAAAAACATCTTCTAGAACTCTAAAAAATTTCTACAAAAGAACGATAATCCATTATTATTTAAGGAATGTTATGCTAATTACGTAAAAAATACAAAACAGGTATTCTCAAAGCTAAACAACTTTATAATAAAGACGTAGTTCTTGAAAAAAGAAAAACCGAAAGTTGTATGAAATATCATCAATATCAGAGAAAAACGAACATCTTGAAATTGATGGTGACCTAATATCAGATCCTCTTACAGTAGCTAATTATTTCAAATGTTACTTTAATAATATTTTTACTATAAATCAAAATAATAAATCTGTAAATAAAATTAACTGTTCTAACAACGTATCTGGAAATCATCCTTTTTTCAATAAAAAATCGGTTTTTCTTACTCCAGTTAAAGAAAAGGATCTTTTGGACAATGTATTATCTAGTAAAAAAATAAAAAAATAATAATAAAATAAATAAAAATTTCCGGAATTTTAAAATGTCAAACCTGTCAATCTTTGATGTTTATCTAACGTTGTAATCCTTTAAAGTAACAAAAGCAATACTTTTTTAAGGTAATAAGTAAGTTTCATGATTTTAGCACATTTTATTTTATTTTTCCCGAAAAGTATTTGAATTATTAAAAATTTATTCAAGTAAAATATATTTCCTTAAAGATTCCTATTCAATAATACCCAACTTGTCGTCGACACCAGGTATAAGTAACGAACTTGATTCACTCGTTAGTTATACGTGGAACTGACGATATGTTCCCATTTAAAATTTCAAAGTTGGTCTTTATCCCACTTACTTCCGGTTGACCTTGAAAGATAATCATAAAATGCGCCTTGTACCCTTTTATTATATTTTTTCCCTAACTTCCGGTCTTCTAATTTTCGAGAAAAAGGGACGGTTGCTGTGAAACATCTGGTATACGAATACATATGGCGTTGAAATCTCTGAGAGAATCGAGAAAAGTGTTTAAAAAATTATAATTACATAGAGTATTAAATTAGAATGTTGTTATATTACTTTACTTATGCCCGATTTCTTCACCTCTTGATAAATTTATCAGCCAGGTAATATTCTCGGAAACTATTATTAATACAATGGTTTCCAAGGATAATACCTGGCAGATAAATTTATCAGGAGATGAAGAAACCGAGCCTGAGAAATATAATAAGTAGGTATCAGCTGGTCCGGAAGAGTTTTAGTCTATTTTACGAGTTCTGCAGTAAGTAATTAAACTACTTTTTAAACATACAGCTGGATTACTTGGAAACTAGAATTAAAATAAAGTACTAATTATTATATTAGAGATGATGGTGTTCAAACTGTACAACGGTCTTAGTGATTTTATTTTATCGGACCTTATTACAGTCATCTTGTAAAAATAAATAGTTGTAAAAGTCTGTTGCAGAATATTAAATTAAGTACATACATCAAATAAGAGGTGCTGACTAAAAATTCTTAAAAACAGTCGGCAAAGAAATTAAAAAAAACATACTTCTACCAGTCAAGGAAATGGAACATTAATAATAAAAATAATAATAATAATAATAATTTTATTAAGACTTTTTCCAATGTCATGGGTGTCTTTATCATAAATATTAAAAAAATATATCACAATAAATAGCATTAACTATGTAGTTATTACATACAGGTGTATATGACAAAAAGTAATACAAATTTCTTTAATTTAGTTGGGTGCTCAGGACGTAGATTTTCTTTGAAGCGGGTATTGTGAGCATGAACTTTTTCGGCTTTATTGAATTGGTTAGAGTGCACGTGTATATATGTAAGTAATTTGTACAGGTATATTGAGGGGACAGTTAAGATATTTTGTTTTATAAAAGTCTCTTTACAAGACGTGCGTAAAGACAAATTAAACATAAGCCTTTTTTGAATGATAAATATTCTATTTAAGTCGACAGTTTGGCCCCAAACACATATTTATTTCAAATAAAATTGACAAACACTCTATCAAATGAGACAGCGAGGTGTTTTTTTTTTAATGAAACAGAAAACTGAAATTTAATATTGAATATTTCTGAAATCCAGCATTATCCACTGAAGCTACGTTTTAAGTAATTTAATCAAAGTTTTGCTGAATAAATTACAGTGTTTCTATTCTCTCCTGGCTCTCGATCTGATTAAAAACCAGCAACCAACCAAAACACCAGGTAGAGGTAGGTTAACTAAATTTAACATCTCTCACGCTGAAAACTTAATGAAATAAACAAACACTTCCAGTCTAATTTAAGAACACCTGAACGCTTACTCACTTTCTTCTCCGATTACTATCGCGTGTTTTTCAGTCCCGATTTTACGATGGTTTCCGTGATAGTTGCTGTCATGAATCATCAAAGTAACTATTATTGTTATAAAAACAAATATTTCTGTCAAGAAAGCAACTACCACACACATTATTATACCTAAATACCTTGGTAGTCGATATGAAGCTATCATAACACAAGTTTCAAGGTATTTATACGATAATAGTTTCTGTAGTATTATACAAAATTTTGTTACAAATCGTTTTTGATTGCAGTGAAAACCTCGAGCAGCCTCTCTGTACAGCTGTCTCAGCCCTGTTTGGGTCAAGTCAAAAAGCGATCGTAAGTTGTCGCTGTTTTATCTGTAGTATTATAGTTGCTTTCACAACAGCAATTATCACAGAAACTATCAACGAGGTTTTAAAGCGAAAGATTTTTTTATTATACGGTTGTCCTGATTTTATTCAAACCGTCCCATTTCATGAAAATGTCGTGGTCCACTGAAAACCACAATTGTCACGAGTTTTCCAATTTTATAAAATCATATCTTGTTCTTATTATATCCATTTATTTAATAATATTTTACACAAAAAATTAAATAAACTATTATTATTCGGTTAGACAAATATACACTCGCAAAAGAAATTAACGCTTCACATACAGGTTGTTCTTTTACTGTATGCAAATAAAAAAACCTCAGTGTAATTATACGAAGTGCTACCTTCTGCGGGTATTTTTGGTGGCTACCGTATCATAGCCAAAAAAATTCGGATGGACCACTTGTTTGGAACCGCTGAAATGTGCGAGAAAGATAGGAAGCTCAACTTCGCCTTCCTCTTGGTATGAACACGCCCACCGATACCGCACTCGATGTTTAATGCAGAGTTTCGTAATTATAATCAATAATAATAATAAGTAAGTAATATTACATTTATTGGTTTTACAATATCAACTAGCAATGAAAATTTATGCACCAATCAGGCAAGCGCGTTAAATCTCTTGCTGCAATCTCGCTGCTAGCTATGAAAGTATTACTACTTACGGTCCTTGGAAACAAAATAAATGTAAAATTTTTATAAGTCTTAAAAATAATATGGAATGAGAAATTACAATTTGTTTGTAACGCTTGTTAACGCTTTGACCGACCAACTGATCGGAGCGGCGTTGCTTTACGTCGTTTCTACTCAAGATCCAGCAAGGCACTGACCCTGGTCTACTTCAGCTGCGGGTCATAATTGAAGAGGCGACCGCGTACCACTTTTAGCTATGCCAGCAGTTCTCAAACGATTTAGTGAAAATCTGCCACTGCATTTTTCTCGAGAACAAGAACACCACGTACAATTTATCGAAATCTTGGCATCATGTTTTGTTTGAACAGATATTATTTGTAAAAGGAAAAAGTTTATCAACCCTGATGTTTTACTGCAAGTTTTTTTGTTTTTTCTTCTGTCCATATATCACAATAAACACATAAAACAACATCACTCTCACTATTCTGACTACAAACAAGGTCCATATTATATTTCTTTATCTACTCCTACCTTATAATGCACAAATTATTTAAAATTTAAATTAAGTGCGTAAATGAATTAAATCGTGTGTAAAAAGCCCATGTAAATCAAATGGGACTATCATTATTAAATGATTTCTGTTGACATTGTTGACAACGATGCGAAAGGACAACAAACACAAAAAGATTAGGTCGTAGATAAAATATTGTATGACACACGTGTGAAAGGCTTTTATGTACTCCTTGCGATTAAAGCACTCGCCTTCGCTCGTACTTTAAACTTCGCAATTCGCGCATAAAAGCTTTACTTCACACACTTGCATCATTAATAACTATTTTGTGCTTACAAATGAAAGGAAATGATATTGTTAGCGAAATAAATTCGTTTAGGAAAGAAACCAGTAACAGGACAGAAAAATTCTGTCACATCCGGGAATCGAACCGGGAACACGTCGTTTACATGACGACCGCTCTTACCAGCTGAGTAAACGTGACTCCAAAGCTCGAACGTTGTAAAAAATTAGGAACAGTTGGTAAATAAATGAGATTTGCGGCAAGTAGAAAATTCACAAATTTTTTGTGTTTGTTGTGAAGTACTTGAAGCAACTAAGTGCTAAATAGTGAAGTACGAATAGGAATAGAAGTCAGAATCTTAATTGAAGTGTAGAAGAAGCAATGACTGTAGTAACACATTGGTCAGCATCTTGATGTTAATCAATCTACCGTCTCCCGTATTTTGAAGAGACATCGGGAAACTCATGCATACTCAAGAAGGCCTGGTCAAGGGAGAAAACGACTGCTGCCCAAGATCGTTTTTTGATGACGCAGACTTTAAGAGAACGGTTTATTATTTTCCTCCTAGGCCACCTAGGCTACAGAATTTGCTTGCAGAAGCCCATAATGTTTATATCACTTCTGTCACCATAAGAAAAAGGTTACGTGGTTTTAATTTAACTCCTAAAACACCGGTAAAAGGACCACAATTAACCGTAGAGAATCGCAGAGCCAGTTTAAAATTTGCTCAGGAACATTTAAACTGGTTACAGGACGATTGGGCTAATGTTACGTTTAGCGACGAGTCCAGATTTTGTCTTCATAGCAGTGACCGACGAATGCGTGTGTATACGGCCAGGTAAACGTTATGTGCAATGTAACATTGTTGCGACTGTTATGTTTGATGGAGGTTCTGTTATTGTGAGGGGTGGTATCACTTTGGAGGCCCGTATGGAAGTGGTGGTCATACCAGGAGGGAGTATCACGGCAGCGTCTTATATTGCAAACATTTTAGAACCACACGTGACGTCTTTTGCATCTTGTGTAGAAAATGATTTCGTTTTTATGCATGACAATGCAAAACCACATTCTGCCAGAATTGTACAACATTATCTTGCCGAAGTGGATATCCCCACAAGTCCAGATTTTAATTCGGTAGAACATCGCTGGGACACGTTGGGCAAACGTCTTAGAGCACTTCCTCGGTGTCCAATCAACCAACAAGAACTTGGACAAAGATTTCAGGAAATTTGGGAAGATATTGACCAAAAGGAAATTGGAGTATTAATTAACAGTTTGGGTCGTCGCTAGGTAGGTAGTTCTTCGAGCAAGAGGAAGAAATACCAAAGATAGAGCGTTCTAATCAGATGATAATGACGATTTAATAGGAGTTAAACAAAGAGTTGAAAGTTTTAGTATTTATTTTTGCCATTTTTTTTTTAAACTTCTTATCGTTTCTTTGTTTTACTTCTTTAGTTAAAAGTAAAGTTGTTAAAATGGATGGTTGAACTTTAAAAGAAAAACGTATTCTGATTTTAACTAAGTTTCTAAAAGTGATGCGTTAATATCTTTCGCCAGTGTACTGACTCTGATGTTATAGTCTTGTTTTCGCGGTGACAGCTTCCGGGACAGTTGCTGTCTTGGAGGCTACTATCACCGTAAATACATTGTCGCTTTCAACCTAATGCGACAGAATCTTCACGATGATAGTTTCTGTGATAGTTACCTTTATGACAGCAATTACATATCTCAAAAGCTACATATCATCGTAAAAACGAGACTTTCAAACACATGCCACAATGTCAAAGTTAACAAAGAATTGAACAATATCGAGTTCATGGATTTTAATTGACGTGTTCCGGCTACAATAGCATTAACCATCATCAAGGAGTTCAATCAACATGTGTAACATAATAATTAAAATATAAATTTGCTTGTGTCAAGAACTCGCAGGTAAATTAAATTTGTTGTAAAAGGGAACATCACTAACGTTTTAAAATAATTAAATAAGAGAAACAAAGTCAGATAGTTACTCAGTAAGGAAACTGAAACAGCAGACGTATGTATCATCAGTGGGGAACCACTTGACCAAGATTGCCCGGTCGAGGTCGCACTACTTTTAAAATTAGGGAGAGAGGTGTTATATACTTTACAATGCCGGTATTTATCGGAAGCACTTTGGAAGATACTACAGTCATCGACATCGCAGATATCGTAAGAGGATCAGGAATAAGCACCCCAAAAAGTAGTTCAACGGCAATTATACAGGCTGACTGGTATATAAACGTATATCTTGAAGGAAGTGTTAATAGAGCTTAGTCGCAACTGATTTGGCCAATTATAAAACAGTTTACAATTTTTGAGATTTTTTAATTTCTGTGTTTCATTTCCTTTTTTATAATGTATATTTCATCATATCAATTCCAAATAAGTTCTATTAACACATCCTCCAAGACATACTTGTATTTTTGTCTGTGGTCAGCACCCAACGTTCGAACCCACGGCCTTAACTATTACAAGGCCGGTCCCCTTACCACGTGGACGTTTTGCCGACAGTTACCTTGTATTATTACAGTTTTAAAATTAATATACAGCCTTTCTCCATAAGAATAAATAAATTACCAATTGGACTCGATATTATAACTACGATAAAGAAAGTAAGTATTTAAAGGATTATCCATGAGATTAGTGACTAGATAAAATTTAGTTTTTCGTGGAAAATTCAGCGGAAGAGAAGCCCAAGTCACTAAAAAAAACATTTTATAGTGATTTGAGGCTTCCCTTTCGTTTAATTTTTCACGAAAAACTAAAAAAAGTATGTGTGTTAATAATAGGGGTGGACCAATACATTATTGATCAACATTTATTAAAACCTTCCTCTTTTCTACGAAGTTTTCATCAATTATTATTACCCCTTGTTAGTTCAACTTTTCTGCTAGAAGTTCCTACTCTTTTTTGGTGTCGTGCTATTTATTGATTGCGAGTATAATAACGAGTGGTTATAAAAAAACTAGTCAAGTAGGATGGTTTTGGCTGTCAATATGGTAATGTTTACATTGATTTTGTCGTCGGATTTAGATTTTAAATATTGGCAAAGCCGTCTCTTCACGATCATCTGCGGTGAAAGTGTTGTTAATGATGTCAAATTTGCGTTTTTTTTTATGAACGCGCCTTGGTACCGATACAATATATTTCATGAAGTGAAGTGAAATCAAGGAAAAAAAAACAAACAAGTTTGGCCACAACTACACATGGGAATCGGATATTTCAACATCAGTGTCAAAGATCAGTCAGTCCATCGTATGTTGGGATTTTTCATTTTCATTTCTTCCTGTAAATGCATTGTGACTGAGTATTTAAGCAAACATAAAGTTCGGGAATGGTCTCTTGTTGTTTTCTTTTGCGTTCACATTGGTTATACCATTTTATGTATTGTTGTTTAATCAAAATTTTAACCACAGACTGTCGCGTTAAGACAGGCGTCACATTGAGCGCACCTCAATGACCGAATCAAGGAACGGTCAAAACTTCATCATAAGATTGAGTAAAATATGTAAAGTTTTAATACTTTATTATAAGTATAAATTCTTTATGAGTATACGACTGACCGGATACAACCGCTCAACATTTTATGCACAATCTAAATCATGATATTGAGATGAAATTTTGACCGTTCGTTGATTCCCGTTGAAGTGCGTTCAGTGTAATTCCTGACTAAATGGTTACTTACGCTATGAAAACTATAATTACAATTTCAGAATTTTTAATAAGTTAAACTCTTTACATCCGTCTCTTTCTCCGTATCATTGAGAATTGTCACGTAAATTTCTTTGTGCGTGGTTGACCTTGGACGAACACGTCACTTTCTATTCTTATTAAATCAGTGTTGGGTTGGAATTAATTAATTTGATATGCAAAGTGAGAATTTAACAGTGCGTCCGCTTAAATTGCGGCCGCAGTAATTAACTGTTAACAATAAGATCAGCACCTGATAAGACTTTTTAATTTCATAAAGTTTCATTATTTATTATGATGGGAATTGTTCGAAATAGGATGAGAATATCAATTTTCAAGTCATTTTTTGCTAGTAACTGTTATACTACATTTCTACTCTGACACCCAAAACGGTTTTATAATAGAAGCTATTATTACACTGCTTTTGATGAAATTTTTAAGTTATTAATTTTTATCCTTAGGATTATGACGTAAAAAAATGAAGATGCTTTCTCATCGTCTAAAAGTACTTGATGTAAGGTACGTACTTATTTAATGCAAACCGCACTCGATCAGCAAATTTTGTGTCTGAATGTTTCGTAGTTAAAACGATAACAGCTACTTTTTCGTAAAGTCCTTGCTCGTTGAATAATAGTATATTAAAAAAACAAGTTTCATAAAACATGATTTTAGCGCACTGTCCAAGTTTAGGAAATGAGGCGATGACGAATTTTATAAATGGACAATTGCGCCAAAATGTCTTATGAAAAGAATGAAAAAAATATTTATAAAAGCTTAAGAATTTGCGTATTTTTTTAATTTAACATAGGAATTTATTTTGTTTTGTTGATGGCGGTTGTGAGCTTACAAAGTGTTTTAGTTATGCTTATAATTTGGGATGCTAGCAAATAAAGGTAACTTTAAACATGTACACCGTGATTCAGAAATATTTCTCGTCTCCCGGTATTTCCAGGGTGAATATTACATCAAAAAATAACGTCAACTTTTTTATTTTTCATTTTTTGAAAACTGACTCAATCTTCAAGAATACCTGTTCCAGTAGTTGGAAGAAAAGTGTTGATAGAATATCTATGGCGTGACCCATTTTGAACTTATTCCAAATATCCATCCGTGCAGTTAAATCAGTTAAATAAATTACTGAATAGAAATCACATGATTTACCACCAGGATAATGGAAAACCGCATAATAAAATTAGGTCTCAACAAAAATTGATTGAGCTTGGATGATTTCTTCTTTCTCTTCCGGCATATAGTCCGGATATTGCACCTTCAGATTACAAGATGTGTTGATTCATGGAAATGTGTAAAAAATAAAAAGTTAGGGATGGAATACTGAAAGTTACTCCCTCAAAACTACCACTTAAAAAGGAGGTAGAATCTGTCAAATTAAGTTAACACGCACTTAGATGCCGTATACCTGAATTTAAATTATTAGTTTGATTATTTAAAGGATCCAGAAGATATTGTCGGAAAACAATATTTCACCCCTCTTTCAAGGCTTATAACTCCCTTGGGGTTCCCCTTTGAGGAAAAATAGTTATATAAAAAGGCGACTTTATTTTTTGATGTTCTATTCGCCCTGAAAATATCGGGAGATAGTTCTGAATCACGCTGTATAACTTGGAGGTAGGTTATTATTTGTAATTTGGGATCTGAAGAATGTAGCAGTGTATGTTGCCACCAAACTGACAAAATAAAATTTCGCGTGCTTTAAGAAGCTAGGGGACACTGTTGACACTAATTGGAGACAACCATTTTATAAATTAATAGTTAAGTAGGCTTTTAATGAATGAACCATGTCTTAATTAATTCAATTTGAATTATCTGACACTCTGATGATTTAAATCAAAATTTCTGTTGTCTTAATACAATTGCCAACAGACTTTATCAAAATCATAGTTTATTCCAACTAAAAATTTTGAAAATGATTCGTTAGAATCTAATAGCGTTTTGGACTGATGCTGGGTTTCCACATCTCCGGCTTACGCCATCCGGCATTCGGAATCCTCGGGATTGGTTGATTTAAATCTTCTGAACGTTGAAAAATTCAGAAATTTTAAATCATCCAATTACGAAGAGAATTCTGAATGCCGGATGCCGTATGCCGGATGCCGTATGCCGGAGGTGTGGAAACCCAGCATAATTGTCGGGTGCGCTCTCAGAGTGTCCATTTTACTTGAACCTCATGTAAAAACAACATAAGTTGGAGATATTTTCCAGAGTGATCAGTCGAAAACACCATATATTAGAGAATTATGAATACCCATTGTCAATAAATACCAATCAAATTACCCCGCCGGTGAACTACTTTGTTTTTTTAAAACAAATGTGCACATCATTTTAAAGTGCCAAAGTTTTTTCTGTTTTGACAAAGTCAACTGGTTATTATCGTTATTGAATAAAATTCATTTGAGAATGTCGATACATACAGATTGTGTCACGCAATTAGGCAGACGGTACGAAACAACTAAGCAGACGATGCGGTCTTCATGTGTTTGGAACGGTAACACATGCAAAGACTCTGAACGCTTATCTACCTACTTGCCGGATTCAATCTGTATGTTGCATAAAGTGTTGTAAAATTAAAAGTGTGGATTTATTATTGTCAAGAAATCATAGTCTAAGATGCATACACCGTTGTATACATATTCGGACAAAATTGTATCATTCATAGTAGGACAAAATTATGTGTCTACATCCATAAGGATTTTAGTCATACCATTCATTACATTAGATTGAGTTATGATTAAGTTATAAATATTGATTTTTGCTAATTTTTATTTATTTGTCTACCAAAATCTGCAGAAAAGAAAAGAAAATAGTGTGACTTAACATCTTTCTATTAGTTATGATACTTTTGCGTTTTTGATTTATAAGGTATTGCCATCATATGTTTTTGACACGCGACAGTGGGTATTTGACCTTGAACAAATCAGTGGTCAAAAATGACAAACTGGAATATTTTATGTAAATCAAGATGAAAAATAACGCAAAATAGTTTCAATTTCCATTTTATTGAGACAATGTATAAATTTATAATAAAGGTAAGCAACTACGAGGCGACATGACATAATAAATGTAATAAAAGTATCTTTTTTGTCAGGTATTACCTACGGTTTTTTGGACTGGGTTTTAAAGCTCATTTTCATCCTGAATGTTTTTGGAATTCGCTAATCCAATTATTTTGCAAGTCCGCTAAATTACTGAAACTTCTGTTTCTATGGTCAACTGTTTAGAGGTTTCTGCCTTAAAATAGTTTCGGGATTTAAGTAAACTTAATATTTTACCTGACAAGTTTCTAAGGTCCAGTTTTACAAATGGGGCTCAACTTTGAGCTGAGGCTTAAACCCTTAACAACGATTATTTCAACAATTGTTGCGAAGGGTTTAAGCTTCGGCTCAAAGTTAAACCGTCATTGTAAAACTGGGCCTAATATACTCACGTATGCTTTTTGATTACTTTTTCGGTTTATTGTGTCATATTCGCACCGTTAACGTCTATATTTATTGTAAACATATTCCTTGTTCATTGTAAACTTATTCTTGTCGTTAATAAAATAGAAATTAAAATGATTTGCGTTATATTTGAGTTCTGATGTACATAAAATATTCAGTTTATCATTTTTGATAACCCACAATTCAAGGTCAAATACCCACTGTCAAGTGTCAAAATCATATGATGGCAGAACCTGTGTCCTTAGACAGAGATCGAGTGCCTTAAACCCTTATATTCAACTCGTATGTTAGAATACTACTGTTTTGTTGTTTATGTACTACAGATTACAAACTAACATAATTAAAAATTAACAATAAAAAATGTTTCAATTGATGTTTTATTCAACAATTTTGAATTGAGAATAAAAATGAAATCGCAGTGTAAGTGCGAACAATAATTATGTGGGTCGGCGTGCGAAGATCAATTTCAGCGGGAAATTTTTGCATGCCGGTAAAGAAGAAAAAAAGCTAAAATGCAAACCGCAGCGATTTAACTCGCGAAACGCGAAACCTGTTTACGCCGCTCAAACTTGAGCACATTTATTAGGCCGTTGCACCTTCTCCTGTGGTTTCAATATTATACAGTTCTTCATTCTTTGTGGACCACCATCGATAATCAACTATTAGGCATTTAATTGTATCTTAAAATTATGATGAATGACGCCAAAGAATTTTGAATGCTGCTCTGAAATTATATTTAACTTATTATTGATAGAATGCCTTTAATTTTAGGAGATTTAAGTGATCGAATGTCTTTAATTTTAGGAGATTGAAGTGATCGAATGCCTTTAATTTTAGGAGATTTAAGTGGGATTCAAATAAAATTTTAAACGATATATGAATTTGGATTTTTTTTCTATTTTATTTCAGTTGTCTTAGTTCCCCAAATTATTATTTTTTATTGCAATAGTTCTTTCTTCTTTTTATGTCCTCAATCTTGTAAGTTGTTTTAATTTACGTTTTTTTTTTTGTTTCTAAGGCTAAACTATTTTATTATTTATGTCTCTGTCAATATTAATAATAGGTTTTCAATTATTTTAAACGTAATAAGAATTTTAGTTAATATGTTTATTTGTAAATTTAGATATTTTACTATTTTAGCTGAATTCTATTCGTTCTACCTAGTTTTCTTATTCCAAGAGTTTTCTAATTTTTTTCATTTATACTATTTCAAAATAAGTGTCCAACTCCTTAGCCACAGGTAGTACACGAGAAAACAAACTAAAAGTCTATATGAATAGATGGTTTAACATGCATAGGTTTTAAAATAAAATGTAATGAAGTTATAGACATAAATTGGTTGATGGGCACTAGTATAGCTGTAGTGCAGCACAACAGCAACGAACCCTCGTGGAGTAGAACGAAACATTAGTGTTTGCTTTTAAATGAAACTGTAAAACGTTTTGGTTTATGGCTTCCGATGGAAAAAATGTATATCACGTAATACATTTTGGATACAAAGAAAAACCTCTAATATATCTATTTCTTGCTATTTCGTACTTGCGTGATCTTTGTAAATACGCTCCCTCCTAACGGGTCAGACACTTATTTTGAATCAGCCTGTGTATATTTTCTAATTTTTCAGCGAAGTATGAATTAAGAAAAAAAATTGTTGCAAATCGTTTTTGATTGCAGTGAAAACCTCGAGCAGCCTCTGTACAGCTGTTTCAGCCCTGCTTGGGGCTTCGTCAGCAGAGACGTAGCTCGACATTCCCACTGCAAACAAAAAGAATTTGTCCAATTTATTCGCAATTGCGATGTAAGAGTCATGGACAGATAAAACAGCGACATCTTACGCTCGCTTTTTGACCTGACATTGCAGTAGGATAGACAAATTGAAGCGGATTTGCTCCTAATAAGTCCCCCATGCAAGGCGGCCGTGCTTGCTGTCAAAGCATAATGAAAGTTTAAAAAAAAAATTGTTGCAAATCGTTTTTCATTGCAGAGAAAACCTCGAGCAGCCTCTGTACAGTTGCAATCAAAAACGATTTGCAACAATTTTTTTTTAAACTTTCAATATGCTTTGACAGCAAGCATGGCCGCCTTGCATGGGGGACTTATTAGGAGCAAATCCGTTTGTCTATCTTACTGCAATGTCAGGTCAAAAAGCGAGCGTAAGATATCGCTGTTTTATCTGTTTATGAATTTTATGTTAACTCAGATATTACATTTTTTTTATCTCATATCAGTTACTTATTTTTTACCAAATGCGGATGTAAGTATGTAAAGCGATTGACGGGGTTGAGAATATGTTGGGTCTTAATTGCTGAATTCTTTTCATTTCCTCCTGTCTTAGATTGCTGAGGTTATTTCTTCATATTTTCCTCCTTTTCTTTCCACAGTTTCTCTTATTGTTTGCTGCCTCTTTATTCTCGATCTTCCTTTACTTGTCTTTTTCAAATTTCTCGCCTAGTATGTTCTCTTTGTTATCCTTGTTTCCGGTATTGCTTTGACGTGTCCGAATCACGTTCATTTTTTTTTCCTACAATCTGATTTATTGCGTTTTTGTTTTTCTGTTGTCGTCCAGGATATGTTAGAAATGACGCTTGTACTTTTTTACATATCCTGCTTTTAGTGTTCCTTTTTTGGAATATCTTTTGTTGCTGAGGAAGACGTATTTGATACCGTTATTATCCTCCTGCCGATTCTATCCTTACCAGTATTTGCTCATATAATTTTCTGTCTCTGAAAAAACTATTGAGTCCAGATACTTGAATTTATCCACATGCTGAAGCTCTGTATTTGTTTATGTTATCACAATGTTTTCCTTTTGTTGTTAATTACCATAGCCTGTGCCTTCTTTAGATTTAAGTGCATTTTATAAATTGTCAATGCTTCCTGGTAAAATTCTAAATTTTCGTTCAGCATTTCCTTATCTTTGGCTATAAGCAGATTTCCATATTTCCACCATTTACATTTTCCAGTAGTCTCCTTTTGGGTTTGTGTTTCATTTCTTTTTTAATTATGAACAGAATTAGGCTGAGTAAGCATCCTTGCTTCAATCCTTTGGTTATTTCAAATTTATTATTTCACTCTCATTTCATGAGATAAAATAGTTAGATTTTTGCCACTCACTGTTCCTAATTCTTGTTGTTTTAGAAAGAAAAAAGAAGAACAAATTCTGTGATTATAAAGAAAAGAACACAGTCGAAGGGTAATCAAATGTAAGAACGTTGTGAAAAGAAGAGTTTCTAACAAAGTTCGAGTTAAATTAAATATGTGAGTAATAGCTATTATCTTGTTGCAAAGCAAATAAGAGATCATAGAATTTAGATCTAAAATTAGAAACGTTGAATTGTTTGAATTGTGGGGGAATATTGTTGCAGATTTGCGTAATGTTGTACGTGAAAGATTGTTCGAAAAGCGTCGTACGATGAAGAGGTGGTGTTAGTGTTCCTTTACTTCGCACATTGATATTATGAATGTCTGAACGGAAGACGTTTTTTCTGTACAAATAAGGATGTTTTGACAAGATAAAAACAAGCTGTTTGAAGTAACCAGCGACTTTTCATATTCAGCCATTTTAAATCTGCGAGCTTATGAGATATGTGCTCGAATTTACGAGTCTCGAATATGAATCGCATACAAGCATTTGGACCTTCTGAATACAATATTCTGTTAAAGAATCCAGCCAGCTGTTGAGTAGCAGCACACAAAGGAAGAAATGTGAAAAAACAAGGGATTCACAAAGTAAAAGATTTTGTTTTAATATTAAAAATGTTACGATGAGGGTATGACCTCTTTAGAATGAAGTTACGTTGATATGCTAAGATATGTAGGCACGAAATCTGAAGGTATTATCGAGAATTAGATCTATGCTCTATTTTTTATTGATAGGCGGAAATTTATAGAGTCTTATACGCAAATAGCAGACGCCAAAAAAATGTCAAAGTTGACCCAAATCCTAACTAACTAGCTGCTGTTTTATTAAAATAAAGAAAAGAACACAAATACCTGACTAATAGGAGAGCCATATTTATTTACAACTTCGCGTTTTCCGCCTATCCAAAAAAATAAACCATAGATTTTTAGCGCTAGTTACTAAGGGAATGTCACGGCCATTTAAGGAGAATTTAACTTCAGTCAGCAAACTTGAACATAATTTATCAGAACCAAAAATTCAGGCACGAGATTTGCTAGAAATAACTGTTAATGAGTGCGCTTCAGAAAATTTGGCAATTCGCAAATCTTATCAATTAAATCTTCGTTTATAACCGAAATGTTATCCAGTTCTCTAAATTTAACTGGCTGTCGTCTGCTTACATATGCAGAGTGCAATACATTACGACGTCACAGAATTTACTGGTGTATATACAGAGTGTTCTTTTACTGTGTGCAAATATTTAAACCTGCAATATATCACCATGAATGGCAACGATTGAACTCGTATGTTCTTAACATAAATGTAATAGCTTTCGAGAAAAATGCAGTGGCAGATTTTCACTAAACCGTTACGTGGGCGCCTCTTCAATTACAACCCGCAGCCGAAGTAGGCCACGGTCAGTGCCTGGATTTCAAGGAGGAACGACGTAATTCAGCAACGCTCCGATCAGCTGGTCCGTCGAACCGTTTACAATTTAAATTAACTTAACTGCAAGTAATTACAAGTTTAAGTATTTTCAAATTAAAATCTAGTGCAATTCAAGAAGCTGCGGTTCGTAATTGCCGAACAAATTAAAAGCGAGGTACAAACAAATTGTAATTTCTCATTACATTTATTTTCAAAAGAGTTATAAAATTTACTTTGTTTCCAAGGACCGTAAATAGTAATACTTTCATAGCTAGCACCGAGATTGCAGCAAAAGTTGATTTACGTAAAAGGGCGAAGGAAGAAAATTTTTACGCGCTTGCCTAATTGGTGCATAAATTTTCGGTTTATTCGTCGATAGTTGATATCGTAAAACATATTAATTCGCTTAGTGAATTAAAATTTGAAATAAAATAATTAATAAACGATATCAGTGATTATTATTACGAAACTCTGCGTTGAACATCGAGTGCGGTGTTAGTGGGGTGTTCATACCGAGAGGAGGGCGAAGTTGACCTTCCTTTCTTTCTCGTACAGTTCCAAAGAAGTGGTCCATCCGAAATTTTATGGCTATGATATGGTAGTCACCAAAAAATACCTGCAGAAAGTAGCATTTCGCGTTCTTGTACTGAGGTTTTTTTTATTTGTACGCAGTAAAACAACACGCTATATATATTAAAAATAGCAACGATCCGAGAACATAACCCTGAGATCTTCTGATGATCTTCGCGTACTCTTTCAATTTTATTTAATTAGTATCTTTTCCAATTTATAATGTTCATAATTTTTCAACTTCTTTTGAGCTGTTTTCTTTTTTATTAAAAGACTAAATTATGCTGTAATACACAGGAAAAGCAAATAATAATCAATATCGATGCTAGTGATTCTAAATGAAAAAAAAGACGCCATAAACCGACATGAGATCTCAGACTAATACACATGTACGTAAGAAATAGATTGCATGATGATTACATGTGATATCGAGTATTAATCGCAAATGTTGGTTAATTTCGTTGCACTTTTGTTTCGTATTACGCTGCGTTCGGCAGTTGCAAGAAATAAATACTCCTATAGAAATAATTTGAATATAACTAAAGTGGACTCTTGTCTTTTAAATTTTAACCGGACAGTATTCAAATTGAAAAAAACACTATCGATTAATAGCTCCGTTAATCGATATTGAAACATTGAGTGCTCTTTCCAATTTGAATCTGGTTAAAGTTTAAAAACTCTTATTTACGTTTTCGCTATAATTAGAACCATTCTGCTTGAAAAAGAAATCCTCGCGATGTCCTTTACATCCGCTACAATGACTTTATTTATTGAAAACTCAAAAACATATGAGGAAGAAAAAGTAAAAACAATCATCATAAATAGAAACGAAGATATCAAAATTAAACTTCTCGGGTATGACAAAAATGTAGATAACTTTTTTACAAAATACTAAATCGAAGATTTCTTGTGCGTAAATCTTCTTTGACTTTTCTGTTTCTTGTTATCTTGTTAGTACGATAAAATAGGATAAAAAAAGACTTCAAGATAAAACACAATTGAAAACATATAAAATAGCGACATCTTACTATCGTTTTTTGACCTGACATTGCAGTAGGATAGACAAATTGAAGCGGGATTTGCTCCTAATGAGTCCCCCATGCAAGGCGGCCATGCTTGCTGTCAACGCATAATGAAAGATTTTAGAAAAATTTTGTGCAAATCGTTTTTGATTGCAGTGAGAACCTCGAGCAGCCTCTGGACAGCTGTTTCAGCCCTGCTTGGGGCTTCTTCAGCAGAGACGTAGCTCGACATTGCCACTGCAGACCAAAAACGACTTGCCCAATTTATTCGCAATTGCGAATAAATACTCTGCTGAAGAAGCCCCAAGCAGGGCTGAAACAGCTGTCCAGAGGCTGCTCGAGGTTCTCACTGCAATCAAAAACGATTTGCACAAAATTTTTCTACAATTGAAAACGTTTTCATTACAAAAAAGAACAGCATTTAAGTGAACATGGCCTAAAAAGAGAAAGTTGCTGTAGACAAACGCTTAAATGTGAAGTTCAAGGGTTTCAAAGAAATGATATTGCAAGAATAAATTTCAATTTGTGAAATTTATTTTCGACGTCGTAAATCACCATGAACCTCCGCCTCCTACCCCAAATGAATTTTTTCGTATTGCTCGGCGAGAAGTACTAAACCGAAGCACGAAGACCGTTCATGACCCTCTTAATCTTTTACGTCCGTGCGTCGTCCGGAAGATTTATTATTGAGACTTCGTTCTTTATTACGATACCTGATGGGATTCTTTCTCCGGCGGTCCAAGGTGAACCGGCCTTCAAGGCGTGCATTCAAAGTTTATGTAACGACGACCGTTTAAGCTTCAGATTAGATTCACCGTTTACTATTGTTTACGCTTTATATCGGAATCGAGCCAAGGATTACTGGAAATTAAGAAGGCCAACTTTAGATGCTTTGATGATTCTTTTTTAACCTTCATATATATTTTTTTGCGAAAGTAGAATGCTTTTGATGGTCAAAGAAGAGCGAAACGTTAAATTACTCTTATTAGGTGTATTTGTTATCCTGCACTGGTGTACATTTTTTAAAGTTAAATATGCTTATTCTTTCATAAATGGGTCAATATGATTCATACTTATTTATACTGACAAACCGCTTAGAGATTTCAGGTTTCATTACATCATATTTTGCGAAAAAGTATGTACTACTATAAAGTACATAACAAACACATCAATTATGTCCAGAATACACTGTAACAACTGATCGGTAAATATTTTACTATTACAAACAAATGTAAACTCTACATTAAAAATAATATTGATACACGTGTAAAGGCATCCATACTCGTACAACCTGCGTAACAGTTATAACTATAGAACGGATCGTGGTACATGTACCAGTGGAAGGGAGCCTTCGCATCCTGCGTCGATTAGAATCTCAGTCCTATTACATTCAAACAACGCACCTTCCAAAAAAGTATTTTCATAAGTTCAAATTAACTATTACATTGAAATTTCACAATAACTTCTTTCATTCTAATCCATTTTACTCTATAACTAGCATTTTCGTAAGTATTACATAGAGTATGACCTCTTTAATCCGAACAAACCCTAATTCGAACCTCCAGTAATTCGAACATCGGAAATTCGAAGCCATAATCCGAAAAACGACTCCTTAATCCAAGCAGCGAAGTGGTAAATGGGGACATCCCTTGGTTTCATGTTTTATAAGAAATGCTCTGTTTGCTTTTTAAGGTCTAATACGTACTGAGAAAAATGTTCGAACGCTTTATTCGGATTCTTGTTAAAGAAACGACTCAGCGTACTGACCTGCAAAATTAACAGTATGATAATGATTTTTCTCAGTGATACACATAAGAAAAACTATTCTAAACTCTAAGTAATTTTGCTGAGAAAAGTCAGTTTAGTACGGTGAGTTGGTTTTTAAAGGAAAATGACCCTTAATTTTTTCCTCAGTGCAATGTTGACCATTCCCGAGTACAGTTTGCAGTGCAATTTGGAGCAAGGACGACTTCTAAAACGAAACACGTTGACAAATTAAAAAATTATTAACCTATTCTTCAACCAAGCTCTGAAAAATATTACGAAAATCCAAGGGGGGTAACTGAAACTTGTACATAAATTGATGAAACGATGCGTCGATGAAGCAATGGAACGACGAAGCTATGGATCTATGGAACAATAGATCGATGATGCTACGAATCGATTAGGCGATGAGTCAATGAAGTGATAGATCCATGGAAAATGAATTAATGGAACGATGAATCTGTGGATTAATGAAGCGACAGATCGATAAAGCTATGGATTTATGAAATGATGAATCGATAAATCCATGAATGAAGCCACAAATCGATGTACAAATTAAGTGATGAATCGATGAAGCGACGTATAAATCCAGCAAACTACCGATGAAGCGCTGGATCAACGAGGCGTTAGATATGTAGATTAAGAGGCTGATGGATAATGCAATGGATGGATAAAGCGATGGATTAAACGACTTATGGATGATGCGATGGATAGATAATGCGTGTGGATCGATGAAACGATGTATTAACGAAACGTTGAATCTTTGATGCGATGGATCGATACATTGTTGATCCAATGAAGCGATGGATCAATAAAGTGATGGATCGAAACGATGGATTAATGAAGCCATGGATAGACAGATAGTTAAATATTCTCATAGAAGTTCAACTGGAAAAATTCAATTGAAGTTTTCGTAGACCAAAAGAGGTTTTATAGGTTTATACACGTTTCAGATACAAATCGTTTCAGTTACAAAAGCGGTCAAGCACGGTACTTAAATTACCACAATGACAAAATTTTCAATAATTTAAAATATACAGAGTTGAATAATTTTATCAAAATTATAGGAGTATTTATTAAGGTTTTTAGAGGACTATACCTTACCTTTTAATTCGGAGGAGTACTTTGAATTTTTGGCGCTAAAACCGAGCTTTTTCATTGGTAGCTGGCCGGAATTGACCAAAGACAAAGCTCGTCTGACCAATGGGAAAGTTTGTTTTTAGCGCCAAAATTTCAAATTTCTCCTCCGAATTAAAAAATAATGTATAGATGAAATTATTTTTAATTTATAATTTAAGAAAATATTTACAAATCCATACATTTGGGGTATCTCAGTTACCCCCCGAGGACACAAAAGGGTTCAAAGTTTAGAAGCGAGCTACTGTTGGATTTAAAAATGAAAAACTTTTTATTGTGAGAACGTTGATATTCCTGAATAATTAGGAAAATTTGATGTTCTCTGTCTTCTGTTCGATAATTCGAATATTTCGGAAATGCATCAGTACAAGTATTAGTTCGGATAGAAGAGGTCTTACTCTACTTTGACAGTATTTAGATATTATTATGACGGTGGCAAAATAAAAATACTAAATCTGAAAAAATTGAAAAGTAAAAAAGTAAAATATTACTACTAGTTTAACACGTTCTCAGACTGTACGGATTGTGAAAGTTTTAAATATGTATACATTCTTGTTCGACCCTCTGTTATACATATTTATGCTTAATTGCTTTGAAATTTATAAATCGGATATTATTCCGACCCAATTTCGCAATAATCAAAGCGATAAATAGCACAGCACGACTAATAAATTTAAATTTAAAAGTTGCATTTAATAGAACATATTAATGATTTATTTCGCTCATATTTCATTCACAAATTTCATTATGAGGAAATTTACGATGGACAGCTGCATTGCGGTTCCTTATTTTATAGAAGTGTAACACGACTTTCTAGATTTTCTCGCTTTAAAGAATTTAATTAATATAAGTGGCATTTTTCTTGCTGTTATTTCTATGTCAAGGTGACATTCTCAGACGTCCACAGATGTTTAATGTCATGTTGGACGACTTGACTGATGAAATTATTATAAGTATAATCGATTTCAAACTCAATGGGAAGTAAATTAGTTCTGCACCGTTTTGAATTCTATCGTACGTTGAACTGTAATGATGAATGTATAATCGTTTTAATATTCAATACTTCAACGGGTCGTCTACCGTCTACCTTAACATCTGCTTGTTACCAGCTTTTCCTCGGAAGCTTACGATTTTCCTATTCTGCAATTTGTCTTTGTCTTGTCTCTACACACACAATGGATATGCAAGTAAAATTCGTAATATTTTCTCAATCTCTGAAACCTCACGTATTTTTCTATTTAATTTTGCTTTCAGCGTGTGATAAATGGTTAACCCTGTCCTCAGCCCTACATAAAATCAAAAAAAAACTAACTCTTTTACTCCTAAGCCAAGTGTTTTTTTTTTGTCAGGCAACAAGCTGAGGTGAATTATTAACTACATAGTTTGAAGTGAATTAACATTCAACCACCTTCTTATTATCTCTGATAAAGTATCACGATTTCTTGAGGTTTATTTAATTCCATTAGTGATCTCGATCAGTTTAAAAATATTATTCATAGGACTCGGAGGAGACGTTTTTATAATCATGTAATAGTTTGTTGCTGTTTTCAGCTGTAATGATACAGCAAATTGAAAATAAATTGAAAATAGTTCACAGATTTTTGAAAACTTTTTGCCAAGTAGCAGTAAAAAGAATTTGGATTTCAAATTCAAATTTATCTTAAGTGGTATTCGAAAGTTTTTTTTTTAATGTTTACAAGTACTTTCATTACTTTTTCTTATTACTTTCATCAATTATGAACAAATGTTCGTGTGTCGTGTGGTTCGTTTCTGAAAAATACTGAATTTAACATAACATTGACGACAGATGTTATGTTAGTTAATAAACACAAAACAAAATATAAGAGAGACAAAGATAAATACTTCTGAAGAGTCATGTCCTTCTTACTTTAGTTCTAGGGCATTTTATTCCCTACTAACTCTAGAATTATATCTAGAGAAGAAAAGGATCCCTTTACGGTCATTAACTAAAATGTTGGTTATTTTACAATCATATTTACTTCTTAATTTTTACTTGGTCAGTATCAGTAAATTATAAATGCTTCGATTAAAATGTTTTTAATCTTAAACCGGACAGAATTATGATTGGAAAAGCACTCAACAACTTCAGTGTAAATGTTTCGCTATATCGATTGAGAATTTTCATTGGCATTGAATTTGATGTTGAAATATTTTAAAGGTATCCGGAAAGTTATTTACAAATGTTAGAAATTTAATGAAAACTCTATTACCAATTTTCTTTTATAAAAAAGTGACTAACTGGCATAAAAAAACGTAGAATCATTTGTGGTTAACAAATAAACTCTGTGATTGGGCTAAGCCACATGCAAACCGTTTGGATGTAGCAATAAGGGGTGAAATGTACTCAAATATTGAGAACTGTAAAAAGGTCAAGTATTCCAGACGTGGCTGTTGCACACGAGGCAAGACCGCTAAAGGGACAGGCCGAGAAGAACCTGGCAGTTGATGGCCATTCTGGACAGGAAGAGATGGAAGAACTTTTAAAAATAAACAAAATCACAGACTTAACTTTATCAGCCCCACATCCGTAAGGATAAAAGAAGCAAAAAAGTTAAGTAAGTAAAATTCGGATGGACAAAATTTGAATTTTTTTTAAATGTTTTAAAGGAGTTGGATACAAAATCAAGTGGCGAAGTAGTGGAGAAAAATCAGTTAAGATGCTTTAGACATGTGAAAAAAATTAAAGAGGAGAAGATATGAGGCAAGAGCGGTAAACTGTAAGTGTAGAGACAGCTCGAGAAGAACCTGACAGGAGGAGGTAGAGGGAGCAGCTGGAAGATGGAGAAAGAAATGGAAAGACGGATATGAAATGGAAGGACTTTTAGAAGAGAAATAAAACGACAGATTTAACCCTTCTAATTCAAATACTAATTCTATTGCTTATAAGCTTTTACAAAAAAAAGGTCAAAATGAGCAAAAAAATTTAGGAAAAAAATGTAGGAATAAGCTACGGTATCAGTACCTACATGACATAGCGAAAAACTTGAAAATGAACAATAACTTAGATATCCTTTTACATGCCATTTAAATAAATTACAGTCCCTTATGTGTTTCATGTACGTGGGCTGCTGGAAAATTTTCTGGAATCTAGTAGGTCTAGAATTGTTAGCGTTTATCAACTGTCATATTTGAAAAATTCGACGTTTTTCGCCTATAATTCTATTGACAGTTCATATCCAAGTGAACTAGTTTTGTTTGTACAGCATTTGAGAAAAAGTACTTTTGTGTAAACGGAAATCTCGCGTGAAAATTTTCGTGCTAAGATTTTTTACGATTTCAAATGTGGTCTAACACCGAAACAATGCCTCGATCGGCTTCATTTGGCTTTTGGAGATGAAGCACCATCAAAGAGCAGTGTTTATAATTGGTTTGCCGAATTCCAGCGTGGACGTACCCCTCAGTGACGAATTTTGTGAAGGTCGTTCATCAACATCTGTTGTTGCCACTAATGAGATGTGCGTGTACGTGAAATGCTTGAACGAGATCGACATGTGATATACCGTGAGATTCCAGCATCCTTACGCATTGACATGAAAGCAATACACCAGATTTTGCATGATCATTTGAACGTACGAAAGCTTTGCAGTCGTTGAATCCCACATAATTTAACAGAAGCGCAAAAGCAGGGTCGTATCAAATGGTGCGAACAAATGCTCAAGAAATTCAATGGAGGTCGTTCAAATTTAGTTTATAACATCGTTACTGGTGACGAAACGTGGATCTATTCGTACGAGCCAGAAAGTAAACAACAATCTACCGCTTGGGTATTTCAGAATGAACCAAAACCAACAGAAGTTGTCCGTTCACGCAGTGCTGCGAAGCAAATGTTTGCTTGTTTCTTTGGTTTAACTGGACATGTAGCAACCGTGGCTTTAGAGGATCGAGAAACCGTGAATGCTGATTGGTATACTACAATTTGTTTGCTGGAAGTCATCGATCAAATAAGAAGAAACAATCGAAATCGACGAATTATTCTCCATCATGACAACACCAGCTCTCACTCAGCCCGCCAAACAGTTGATTTTTTGTCCGACAAAAATGTTGAATTAATGTCTCATTGTCCATATTCACCTGATTTATCACCTAATGATTTCTTTCTGTTCCCAAATATCAAAAATAAAATGCGTGGTGAGCGGTTTCTTAGATACCATCTTTAGAATGGAAAACGTGCTTTAGAAATTGGTTCGAGCTTATGCAAAAGTATATTGACGTCAAAGGCGAATACTTCGAAAAACAATGATACCGTTTACCAAATTTCATATGCGTTTTTTCATACCGTTTTCAGAAACTTTTCCAGCAGCCCACGTACATAGCGAGGAGACATCTCAAATAGAGTTATGGAATATTGGTCAGTCTTGAGTGAATTATAATATCTTGCTGGAGCCGTGCATGATTTTGCCACTATACAAGTGTATATTCACCTACATATACGCACTTAAGACAAGCGATCATATAAATACACGCCATCCGCCAGTGGCAGTGATGAGTATGAGAGATCGATGAGTTCCTTGCGGAAATCAGCAAGGGAACCTGCTTTTGATAATAACAACCGCAAAATTCCTATGACCCCTGGCAATGACGTTATACCCTGAATAACAATAAGCAAGAAAATAGTAAATGCTAAGTAAATCATGATGATTTAAGTCGACATCGCATAGCACATTTTATTTAAGTGCCTGCAAACATTACCAATCTGATGATCTGATTTTACAGATTCAGAAGAATTTGACATAAATGAAAATGCAGAGGCCTCAGATGCCGAAGAGTGGAAGAAGAAAAGAGGTTAAATAAGGAAATTTCGGATGGACATAACCTAAAATGAAAATTTTACAAGGAAATTGGAAGCAAAGAAGCAATGAAAAAAAAGTTAAATGATTTGCAGATGTGGAAAGAATTAAAGGAGAGAGGGTAAAAGCAGAATATATGAGGCAAGACCGCTAAAGGAGAATGTTGAGACACAGCGAGTAAAGCAGGCAGCGAGAAGAATGGAATGAGAAAAGAATGGAAAGGAAGAAATAGAGGGATTTTTAGTAGAGAAACAAAATGACAGCCTTAAACCTCCCGGCCTCACAACAGTACGAGTAAAAGAAACAAAAAGATTAATAAGTAAAACTCGAATGGAAAAAATTAAGAATGAAAATTTTTAAAAGTGGATGCAAAATCAAATGATTAAAACCATTTGAGGTGGTTTGGACTTGAGGAGAGGGTGTAAGAATACATGAGGCGAGATCGTTAAGGAGGTAGTGTAGAGTGAGATCAAGAGAATCTAGACAGGTGGAGGTAAAGAGGATAGCGACAAGACGGGGAGAACAATGTAGGTGTGTTGCAATTTTACTAAAAATTATTAAAATAAAACTGGTACCCGGTTTCTGAACGGTAAATAACTTAATGTAAAGATAATTTTTTATTGAGACATAATTTTATGAAAAGTATAAACTGTTTACGTATACGCTTTATCTACAGATAAAGTTTTGAGAAACTGTGTTTAGAAGTTTTAGTCAATTTATCTTGAGTTTATCTTTATGTATATAAAGTTATGCATCGTTTCAGAATACGGGCATTAATGATCCAATTTATATTGAAATATTCTATCAAGTGAAGAAGAGAATGTCATCAATTATCTTAGAAAAATTAAATTAGAAAAACGTCTGCTTTGCATACACCTAGTCTAGTTATAATATTGTTGCTATTTAGGTACATAGTATACCGAAACTTTAAGCACTTTCAATAATATATTACCATCATAAGTTTTCAATATCATGGCATGCCACCAACTAACAATATGTATTCGTGTAAGGGCTCATCTTCTCGATAATATTGTTACGACCTCAATTTCATTCCATATATTTTCATGTACAAATCCGGTTACGTAATTATAACGTACCAGTCTCCATGTGGTCCGCAATTTAACTTGAAAATAATGAGAAAATTGCGGTGCTTTCTCTTCCTGATACGTCGTCTTCTTCATTGCCTGACCAACATCAGCATAAAATTTAAATGTGAATGCACATCCCGCCGTGCGTCGTTTGTCTTGCACGCGGACATTTGCATTTAAATCAAATACGAATTATGGATTTGCGCCTGACGGGTATAGTAAATAAGCTGTTACTTCAACAGCAAGAATACATACGGCTGTTTATTGAATAGTATTAATGCAAGAGCTTTTCTTGTTTATGCGAGTGCTGTTATGAATAATAATTGGCTCTGATTGAGAAAGACTTCAAAACTTCAATTTTCATCAAGTTATGAAACATTTTAGTCATTCATCAATTGTGCGAAGCCATGGCCCCGATAAACAACAAAGCAGTTCGAAGAAAGCTTTTAAAGGCATAAAGCCGAAGCGGATAAAAGAATGGAAAGGCTTGACCTGTAAGTTCTCTTTCAACATCGCAGAAGCAAATTTCTTCGCGGAAAGTAACAGTATCGCGAGATAGTAACTGTAATTAACGCACGATTAATTATATATGTATTTCAATGGTGCCGTTTTGCAGTATATAATTACCATGGATTTCTTAGTAGTTCACGAAACGAAAGAAAAGCTTTCACTCCGATCACATTCTCTCTTCCAATCACGGTACATTAAACTATTAGGTACAGCAAATTAAAAAATGGAGAGGAATTTTCCTCTTAACGAAAATGTTAATGCCATTTCTATTTTTGTCATATTCTAAAGATTTATTTATACGAAAAGTTCGTCTGTATTAAATAGTTGTTTTGTGTTGATTAGGTTTTCGAACACTTTCTGAAACTGTCTTATCCTTTCGTATCACATTGAGAGAAAACTTTTACGGTAATTAAAACAATAATTTTACTCAAAAATATATAGGAGGGCAGACATTTGCAAACATTTAATTGTTCATGCTATTTCCTTGTCTGAAAAACGAATCAATATATCGTCGGGCATAAACAGTAAACTGCGGATCTCCATTTTAACAAATTTTACAAGACGGCCAAAAAACTTTTTCTATTATTATTTCTTATTTTCCAGTATTTATTAACTTTTCTAGTATTTAGTGATCACTTGGGGATAAGATTCGTACAGAATTGTATAGTTTTTAAGTCAAACGTGATGAGTTATGCTGTTTATCGAGTGGGGAGTATTTCACAATTATTATTCTTATTATTATTATTTAGCTTAAGTTATTCTGTAGAAAATGGTACCAATAACACATTTTTCCGGAAATTGTGAAGTTACGCAGTTTACAGATTAGGCCCACGGTATGCATAAAAAGTGACGTAAAAATAGTGATGCTAAGTACCTACTACACTATTGCCAGTTAAACGATGGAAGTTGTTAAAATACAGATTTTAATAACTTCCAATTGCAGATAATATTAACTGCGATTATAAACAACTTTGAGTTGCAGATAATATTAACTGCGATTTTAAGGTAAGGAAGATCACTTAAGCCAATAAGATTAACGTAACCTTATTATCATGGTGATGATTTGGTTTGATTTGTATTTAGTACAGAGGGGTAATAATATTTCGGGTCAAGGTTGAAAACAGCTTTTATAATAATTTTTCAGTAAAATAAAGTTTGTCTATGATTAGTAATATGAGATAAAATCGAATAAAAAGTGTCTAACAAAAAGTAAAAAACAAAATAAGTTGAAGAAATTGTGAAATAATAAAATAACGAAGTAATTTCTTCATTAAAAATGTATCTATCCAACACCTGTTTATTATGAAGTGATAATAATGCCAATTTTGAATGTATTATGAGGTCTATAAAACACTAGTGGAATTATAAACCTATAATTAAACTGTTATTCAAAACCGGCATTCATGATAAAGAGGTATTGGATACAAGTACGTATTACACTCATGCCTTAACAGCAAATAAGTCACTCAAGAAAAAATAGCCCACTGGAGCAAGCTCTCGTGGTTGAACATTCCTTTCGTGATTTATTTGTCTTATAAGGCACTTCTATAATAAATAGCTATAAATGAATTTGTAAGTATATTCCTCACATATGTTTTGAAACACTTCAGGTGTCGACACTTTGCTACTGACAGCCTTGACAAAATGACGTCACAATATGGCCGCACTGCGTTTGAATTTGACTTTACTTTATAATTTTTTTCTGATACTTCGAACAGTCCAATTTTTTTTTTTCTTGAAAAAAATTAGCTAATATGTATTTATGTATCGAAAAAAAAATTAAAGAAAGTTAAACGAGTCTATTATCGAATCATGGTGGAAACACAGAGAGGGAAATGTATGGTACGGAATTCGTGGATAAAAAATGATTATTTGAGGAATTACGGAATTCAGCGACGATTAACCGCACCCTATAATTCAGCAGAACGGAGAAATCATTCACTCTGGAGACTGCCGGGTATTTACTTCTACAGAGTGCGAAGATTTCTGCGAAATATTTAGATGTCCTACAAGTGCATTAGGTGGAAGAACACCGCACGAAATGTGGTCGGACAGATATTAGCTATTTTCAAGAATTTGGTTGCGAAGTATGATGTCTAAATAGATCGAGCAACAAAGGAAAATTTGAACCACGTTCGAGAAAAGGGCTTCTTCTAGAGTCTTGAGTGTGGCAGTTAAAGCATATTGAATCTGGATATCAGAAGAACGTAAAAAACAAGAGACGTAAAACGTCTACATAAATTTTCGATTAACAGAAGCAACTATGAGGAATTCTGCCCTAAAGAATTTGAGCTGCAAAATACAAGAGGGATTAACAGAGAAAAAGACACTGATAAAGTTGGTTCACACGCAGATATTGAATTGAATCGAACTAAAGCAGAGGAGACTGATGAGAATGTTCCTAGATCAAAGAGGGTGCCCACGAAATGTATACCACATGATACCTCAGGAAAATGAAGAACAAGCTGATTTTGCCTTTATTTCTGAAGTGCTGGTAGAATAGGCTTTTAAAGAATGACACTTGGAATATGGTGGACCGTCCAGAAGGTAAGCTTCTGAAGAAGAAAGCTCGTCTTGTGCCAAAAGGCTTCTCTGAACAACCTGGAACTCGCCCCTGGAATAGAGTTCAGCTCCAAGCGGGCAAACAGACTTAATAACAATACTGAATAATAACAGCAGTTTATGTCGCGTCATCGCACGGTCAATTTTTGACCTAAAATTGTGTCAGAATGACAGTTTGTTACCTAAAATGCCACCTCGCACCAAACGAGAATTTTTCTGTCTTCCTGTTAGTGTGTCATCGTCTATATTTATTTATTTAATTCACCACCTATCCTTCCCTTAATATTTGAAAACGATATTAATCAAGTGTTACCTCGTAGGTTTCCGCGGGTGTTGTATGTTGTGGTGGTTTTTTAGATCTTCTGCTGCGTAGGGTTCTCAAGAGAAACATTCATTTTGTTGACTTTTCGACGGAATTACATCTGCAATCTTGGTTATATCTGCTGCAACGAGGAGCAGAAGCAAGAACGCAGCAGAGACAATGAGAGAAGTTGAAACAAGTGGTTCTGTCAAAACTCATCAAGTTACCAGTGGTTTTCCTGAGAACCGTACGCGAAGGAAGACCTGGAAGAACACTACAACGAAATTGAATTATTGTTTTTTATTGCTTAAAATTGGAATAATGATCGTATATTATTAAGATATCCTTCTTCTAATATTTATCGCAATTAAAACATGGAAACTTATTTGTATCAAGCTAAATATTAGAACAGAAATTGATAAAACTATTTTTTTTGAAAAGAGTTGTAAACAGACTTTTGTTTAACCGACAAAAAGAAAAAGAAAAAAACAACAACGGACATATATTACAAGTATGTTAACTTTGAAGGCATTAAACTTCTTTTTCTCTGCTCTAATCTCTGCTATGATTTCTGTTATAAGATAAAGATCAGGCCCAGAATTTCTAAATGGTGTCTTGTGCTAAGATTCATCCATTTGGTTAATAAACGGATTGCAATGGATGATACTTTTCACTTTCACTCAGAAGTGAAAAAAATGATGGTTGTTATATCGACGACATAGAAAACAAACCGAATCATGTGAAGTTCCAAAGTAAATCCAAAATTTGAATTTTAGGGCGACGACGCCGACGCCAATGTGCCATTCTGAGGCCGAATTAACCTCGCAAAGATGTTTCTCTAAACTTTTCCATGATGACGACGAATGTTTCGGCCTAAACAGCTTCATGCCATTCAGCAAGAGTAAACAGAAACTGATACAAGGCAAAAAAAAGTGTACGATAAGTACAAACGAAGTCGCAAATAAAGGCCAATTACGAGGTAGCAATTTTCAAAAAAAATTGACAAACAGATAAACAGATAAAAAGCGAAGATGATTATTGAAGGAAATAGGTCACTTTCGATAATTTATGGCTTGTTAATTGTTACTCTATAACAGTAAGTTTAAAAAGTAAGAAGAGTATTGACGAAGTTATCAGCATCTAATTTTTTCCAAAAATTTTTAATTGTACTGCTAACGCTAAAATAAGTAACTTATATCATATCCTTATAACAAACGGCAGCAAGGAAGGACTGTTAAAAATGTAGACTATTTAGTTATTATCCCACAGTATCCTCTTTTACCACAATTCTTGAGCATCCTTATTCTGAATAATAGATTATTACAAAAAAAATTCTTTTACGTACTATAATTATAACTACATTTTAGCGCGATTCTTTTAGCTTAACTCTTACGGTTACAATCGCGCACCAGCGATTAAATTTGAAACCAGTATGTTACAATGGGGTCTATTCTAGACTTGATACGTATCAATTATTCCTAAGTTTCAAGTGACCTTGCGAAATCGGTATTCCGTAAACAATTTTGTAATAAGTTGTAATTCATATCAAGTGTGATATCGAGTTAATACGCATCTCTCTTTAATTGGCGATCGGCAATCAATTTGAATTGTTATGAAAAGTTCTCTTTAATTATTGAAGACCATATCAATTGATACGCACACCAATGTCACAGGATAGCCCTGAATGTGAGTGGTCTTACCAACTTCGAACGTGTTGTATCAAAAAGTGCGGATATAATTGGTTTGAAATTTAATCAGTGGTGCAATATTGATCAGTGAGACTTGAAGCCTTATGGTCTCTTTCAGTAATAAAGAGCAAATAAAATTTGAACGAATGCTTCTGGTTTATTCTGTGGCTCCCAATTAATTATCAAACAAAGCCTTTTTTACCTTTCTTCCAATTTAAGACCCTTCGTTATTTCTTATGAGATTTGTGTTCAAAACACCCGCAGCTGCTCTGATTTTACGTATAAATACATACCACCTGCGCTGGCGGATTCAAGAGTATTTGCATTTTGTTTTACCCTCAGGTAATAATATGAGAGAAGATTTTCGGAGTGCACACAAGTGCAGTCAATCGAAAACGGAATAAGTAAAATTATTTATGTATTAATAGTATCGTGCTCGCTTGAAATAAAATTTCTTACAAAAATTTCAAAACTACACACTTAAAAGAGCCAAATATGTACTTACCAATAAACGGATGTGAAAATTCTGGTTAATTACATTTCGTTAACTTTGGCTGTGATAATGCGTTTTGAGGCTAACCGCAATTGCAATTAATTATTTATATGAACATAATCTCTTAGAAAAGAGTAAGGGTAATAATGAAAATTTCACAGGTCGTAGAAATGTGAAATAATCAAAATTACTTGATCGAATTCGAACGAAAATACATGATTCTTGGCTTTGCAGATTAATAAAAAAAAAAAAACACAAAATGATAAATCTTCAGTTCTGTGAATTTTAAATATGTAAAATGTGTTAATAAAAAAGTTGATATTACTTCCGTAAATTCAGGTTTTATTTAATTTACCGCTTTCAAATTTTATGTAAAAAAATAAACATTTTAAAAGAGTGATCACATGACGCAGACACCTGCATTGAGTATAGGACATAGATTTATTAAAATTTATGTTTATACGTTTTTTATTAACACCCTGTAGAATAGAATTGAGCTCCTGAAAGAGTCATTAAACTATTTTCTTTTTTCAGACACGAGAAGAAATTGTTTGTACAAATATTTTTCTAATTTCCAAATGATTTTCTGATCTCAAACTTTTTTTATTGGCTTTACTTTCCAGATTTTGTTTAATTTTAAATTAATTAGGCTCGAAGCTTTTAAATCGCTCTGCACGTCCGGCAATTTTAATCCGACTCATTTGAATACTTAAGAACTTGCTTTCACGATGTTCATTAAAATTCGTCAGTCGCCAAATTAAAACTTTATCGAGACTCTAAATTAAAAAAGTTCGCTGATCTGTTTATTAATCACAGTTTGTATTTAATCCGAGAACTGAGTTTTTATCGATTCTACTCACGTCTTAAACGCGAAATGTGAAATGGGTCGTAAACGGAGCTGAAATTCATGAAGAGGATACTGTGCACATGCAAGGAAGTGCTATTTTTAAACAACCACAACATCCTCATTTATTAAACAAATTGCCCGTAATCAGATACACAGTGGCCGTAACTATGCCGTAGTCTCGACACCAGGTGTGTTTCTGCATGCATAATCCACGAAGACGGTTATGCTTCGAACAAAAATCATAAATTCACAATTTTTCTTGCTTATGAAACTTTAATTAATGGTACAGCAGTCTTTGAAGCGAGTAACAACGTATGTGTTACGAAATTTCTTGATGATTGCAGCAATTAACTGAAACTACGATCGTACAAATTTAGCGAGAACAAAATTAGAGATAAGTGAAAATTCAAATATGCGTATAGTCAAAAATCACTAAAAATGAACCCTGCGTCATTAGTTACGAAGCAAAAACCGACAAATAATGCGTAACCCTATCCTTTTCTTATTCACTATGAAAACGGAAAAAATTCTGAAATATTTGTCGGTTTTTGCTTCGGTTACTAATGACGCAGGGCTTCTTTCGTGATATTGACTTTAAGAAGTGCGAAAGGCAAGCATTAGCATTAGAGTCTGAGGAAAGAAAAAAAACACCACCCCTCCGCAAGGGCCTAAAATGTATAAAAAAACTTCCCCCATTTCTTTTAACCGCCCCTACCTTTTTCTGTCTATTACCATTGCCCTTGCTTTGACTTTCAAACAATTGCCTGCACAAAGTTTTGATGTTACTATCATAGAAGGAAGACAATACCCAGCTGTATTTTACCTTCACCAGACAAAATACCCTAAAAAATGAAACTATCAATACTGTCGAGTGAACAACTTTTTAACATTTGTTTTAAACAAGCGAATTAACTTTCATAGCTTGATGGCTTCTGCTCGGTTACCTTAGATTCGAATCCCATCATCTTCCTTTTTTAATTATTACTACATATCACCCAACACGTTGTTTTACAAAAGTTATGTACAACGTAAACTTGCACATAATTTAAAACGTCAAGTTGCGTTTGTCTTGGAAAGACAAAAATCGGTTTTTGTAAAGCGGTAATTAATAGACTAATCTGTTGGTTAGTGGAAATGATCACTTCGGTATATCTCTATCTCTAGGGGAATATAAACGCTTTCAAGAATACTTAGTTAACAGACTTGGTGATTGTAGAAAAATCCTAGAATGACAAATAATTATAATAATCTACGTATTAGCTTACATTTTTGTGTATTTAGAATTTGATAAAATTTAATTTAAAAGATGTAATATTGGCAGGATATGCAAATACAATTTCTTAGGTCTATCTGAACAAGAATTTTAACAATTGCGTCACATGTTTTGCAATCGCAGTGAAAGGCTCGTTTATACCAAATATGGAGAAGCTAGCGCTACGGCCGAACATGACTGAATAACTTTTGTTTTTTTTTCGTTGCCAGTTTGATTGAATAATTAATTGCTTGTCTGCGGGTCAAAAAAGGGAGATTTATAATTAAGCAGCCTTTAAAACGCATCAAATATGAAAGCACCTTCTAAGAAATACGCCTGTTGCGCAACCACGCGTAGATCGTCGGATATGGAGAAAGTTGGTTGGTTTTCACTTTACCGTGTTCAAATTTTTGCCAAATAATAATAATTTAATGTTTCATTTCATTCAATGGAATGTTTTATTGGATTTCGCAGTTATACAACAGTGTTTAGATAAAATGTGAACTTTATAATCTCTGAAATTATATGTATTTGGTTTCAGTTCTTAGTCATATACTATATTTATACATATCCATAAGCAATCAGATTTCATTATAAATACGGTATTCTGATATCAATTTAAATATCCTAAATACTCGACTTGACGCACGTTTTTGTTTTCAATAACCTTACGAGAAAAAATAATGGTGTTGGTTAACACAATTGTGGACTTTATATCTACAAATTGTGCCTGAAATGAAGACAGGAATAGTGAATTCGAAACGTTTACATGTAATTGTAGAGTAATATTTGTAGTAAAATATTACACTTTATTGAGAAAATTGTTCAACACATACATATTTAAGAGTATATTGTCCTTAAGTGTATAACTTAAATTCGTAAATAAAGTGTAAATCTATTCTATTCTAAGCAAATCATACATCTTGTGTTAACAATCGCTCAAATTGTGTTACTCTGTTCTATGCATTGTGTAAATATTTTACACCTAATAGTGCAATTCCGTACATGTTAGCAAGAATCGTACGATTTGTCAATGATTGAGTTTATGGACTTACATATCGTACGAAATGCGCTGAAATTCATATCGTCTCTTGTTCGACGATCTTCTACGTGGGTCTTGTATAGGTTAAGAAAGTAAATAAAAAAAGAAGGCATATATTTAACTGAAATGTTACATAACGATTAGGTACATGATTACTAAGGGTCGGACATTCCTAGGATGTCTGGTAAAAACCAGTATAAAGATAAACAAAGTAGCGGCGTAGATTTCAACGTCGCCAGTTGTACGGCTTTTGCCCGAAGCACTCTCACCCCCGCGCTCATTGCATCAGAAGCAACCGTTTGATGCAAATTACGTGTGTAACATAATTTCCTTTATAGTTTTTTCAAATTAATAATTATGAAACCATTATAATTATTTGATAAAGCTTTTAAAAAGACTGGCTTAATATATTTAATTCATATCAATTATAGCGCCGTCACTGCAAAAAGAATGCGAGTTTATTTCGGAATGAATCGGTTATGTAAACAAGTTTTTATATCCAGTCCATCAGAACTGTAGTGGTTACTGCTTGCCGCATAGATTTCTCGGGCTTCGACTGGTTTATTGTTTTGCTTTTACAGGGCAGACGCGTTAAATATTATAACTTTTTCCGACTATGATCGCTTCAGCATATTAGTAGTTCCTCGTATATTTAACGAAACCTTCCGCCTAAAATGCGCCTAGGCCTGATGATTACACACAATCCTACTTTACTGCCAAATAACTCTAACTGAACAATGTCAGAGATGGATGCAAACAGACAAGTCGATTCGAATTCGTTCTTGCTTGTGACGTTACAATAACATATACACGTATTTTTTAAGCTACGTAAGCACTTCTACGTGACTCAAGTCACGAGTAAGTGTAAAGCACACAATCCACAATTTTTAATGTGATTTTAGTAGATATTTAGACATTAAATTGAAAATTTATTGTATGTGTCATCTCATTTAACATTTAATTTTTTATTTTCTCATATATTTAAATTTGTTTGCAAATTATAAGGGTGACAAAACTCCATCACATATCTACCAAAGACAAATACATCACGTAAATAGTAAATCTTAATATGTATACTAGATAGTAAATAAGATCAGTTAGAGAACAAATTAAAAGTTTAATAATGAAAGCATGATTGAACCAAAAACTTTTGGCACAAACATACTGAATAATACTTTACTAACCAGCCCTTTTAGACGGCTAACGATTATGTACTTAATAATATACTTCGACAATTCATTTAATAACTTTAATTCTTCATCTGAATTTATCATTTCCTTTTTTATTTAAAAGATACTAAAGTGTTTTCATACACTAGAAACAGGTGCGAGTACACTCTTTAAAACAGAATTCTAAATAAAACTTAATTTTAAAATTACCTTTGAAATTGAAAAGAGAATAATAATAATAATAATAATTTACAGAAAAATTTTCTTTAATGTGCTTAATTTTTTAAAGCTATTTATATTTCTTATTGTGCTATATATCAGAGTTTCACATCTGGCTGAATACACAGAATGTTTTATCTAATTTATCGCTGCTAATTTCTACATAAACTATACGTAAATTTTAAGTCGACTTCAAATAAAACACGAAAGTAAATAACGTAACAGTCTCGGCGTAATGAATGAGGATAAATGGAAGAAAAAGTTGCGCGTTTTAAATTACTGAAATACGATCACCTTTGTGTTTATAAATCGAACATAATATTTATGAAACGGTAAGCTACACGAATGTGGATTTATCACAACAATGTGTACAATGTAGTCATATAAGTATTAAATGTAGTATATCTTTACTAAAATGAAACAGAAAAAAAATAAAAATAAATATAATCAACAGTGTTTATTTTAAAAAAAAAACGAAATATGTATGATTTCACTGCCGACATAAATAATAATAAATAAATAATTTTGTCGATATATTTCACTGAAAGAGCAGTGTATCATCTAATTACCGTTTTACTTATTTATTTATCTTAAAATGTACGTTGTCCTTTGTAATCTGAAGGTCAATAACATAATGTATTTTTACAAATCGGTTTAGATAAGATAAAACAATAAGGTATTGTGAGTGAACAATATCAGTAGTATAAGTAAATAATTATTAATATTTAGAAATGTTGGCCATAGCTTTACAAATGCTTCATCATCAACAAATAAATAAACTATTCAATAAATTTTAACAAAAATGAATTACATACGAGATAAATCCTATTAGCTTGATTAACTTCGAATATTTTTCAGGTCACAGGTCGAACCGTTTTCAGTCGAAAATTTTCCCCTTCTTCATGCACAAAGTAAATATTTGTTTTTTTTTACAGCTGAATGTAATGACAATTTATTTCTTCCCGACTGTTATTTATAAGCCCAATTAAACTATCGTTTTGAGAAGTCGTCAGTTTATCTAAAAATTATTTAGGCAAGCGGAAATTCAGCGTAGATTAGATTGAGTTACTTAGAATACAAATGTGAACGTCATCAATTTAAAATGTTCCAATTCCTTTGTTCCTCGCCCATCCCACGTATGTATAAAAACATGACCGCCAAGACTTTCCAGAATTAACTTCAAAGTTATTTTCACAGCATTAAAAGTTAATTAAGAAACAAGCAATCTCAGGTAAACACAAGTTTAATTAATTCTCTGAGATTTCGTAATTTAGAAAGAACTCCTGAGAATTAACGGAAGATCGATCGTGTAAATATTTAGAGTTTACAGATTTAAAAAGTTTTACATTCCCGAGCCACTTGTGAAAATTTAGCTTATAGAATTGCTTTACTTGGTTGCGAAATCCAAACGAATTCCAGAATAAAATCGAAGACTAGAGACTTGTGAAAAGACGAAGAGAGCTAAATTATCCTGGAAAAATTAAAAAACAAAAGTAAAGAAAAAATCAAGTTGTAGGATAGGGTATATAGTACCGTGCCTTCAATGAATTCCTCATTAAAGTGGGCTATGATTTCACTGTTTTTTTCTCCTAAGATTTGCAGCACTGATAGCTGTTCAATTATTTAATTAAACAAATGTCAAATTGACGCTTTGTATTTTCAATTAATTCAAAATGTTAGAATTACAGCCGAAAATATTTATTGTTGAAAGTTATTTTCAAACCGGCAGAATAGAAAATGGACAGTTAGTTTATTCAATTAATCAGTGTGTACAGAAGTTTGGACAGCAGTTTCCTAATTTTGCTATTACTTATGAACAGCTAGTTAAATATATCCATGCTCGTGTTCTTAAATTTCGTGAAACAGGATCACTTGGTCGCAAAACAGGGAGCGGAGCAGCTAAGAAAAGGACTGCAGCCTGCATTGAAGATATTCGGGATCGAATGGAACCCTCTCCCAAGAAATCTATTGCGAAACTTTCACAAGAAGTTCAGCTATCAGTGGGAACAAGTCACACTATTCTTAAAAAAGACTTAAAGCTTTATCCATATAAGATTCAAGCAGTCCACGAACTCAGGCCAGTAGATTTTCACAGAAAAAGAGAATATTGTCAGTGGTTTCTTGATAACTTAAACAACGACGACATTCTTGACAAGTGTTCTTTTCCGATGAGGCCTAGTTTCATCTCTCAGGGTATTTAAATAAACAGAATATGAGAATATGGTCAGCAGAAAATCCCCATGAATTTGTGGAAATTCCATTATATCCATTAAAATTGGTGTTTGGCTAGCAGTGTCAAGAAGGCGTATCATCGAACCAATATTTTTTAACGACTCAGTAACTGCTGAAAGATACCGAAACGAGTTATTAGAACCTTTCATTAATCAACTACATGATGATGAACTTACAGAAGGGCTTTTTTTTCAGCAAGACAATGCTACTGCCCACACAGCTAATCAAACAATGACTTTCCTGCAGCAGTTTTTCGATAATCGGATTGTGAATTTTCCTGCAAGGTCTCCGGATCTCACAATTATGGATTACTTCATTTATCCGCATATGAAAAACACAGTTTTTAGAACTACGCGTCACACAATCGAAGTACTTCGTGCGGGCATTACAGATGTGTATAACATAATCCCCGAACGCTTAGCAAACGGGTTTGAAAACATAAAACGCAGAGTACGCTTATGTATTGAAGCTGAAGGAGAGCACTTTGAGCTTCTACTTTAAACTTTAATGTTGTGTTTTTAATTGATGTTATGATCAGTACTGACAGTTAATGACAACTGTTTTCTCTAGAATTGTGTCGCCAACTTCATAAAAAAATCACAGCTTACTTTAATGAGGCACGGTACCATTCAATATAATAAAAATAGGTACACTAAATAATTTCGAAATTATTTAAATCGTGGAAAAGTACCTGAGTGTTCATAAATAAACGGCAACGAAGAAGATAACGTCAGTACGGAAAGACATTGATAAATCACACGGTAGCAGTTTCACGTGGTCACCGGTGAATGGAGGGTTAATTTTTCATCGCGTTCCGGAATATCTGTGAATGTACTAACCGAGTTCAAAGACAGTTCACTGCCTGTCAAATTGATAAAGGACTGAATACAATGAAGCCCCAGCGTCGGTGTTCTAAATATAATACAGATACAGAATGTAGTCTTGATTTATAATAAGGAGACAGCAGGAGGGAACGTCACCACACTAAATTATCGTCCATGTACATACACAATAATTATACTATAAATAGTTTTTGGTTACAATAGTTAAACGTATGGGTAGATCCTAGGAGAACATTATTATACCTTCAGAATGTAAATACATGTGCAAAATGATGATAGTGATTTGAGAAGAATTTTTTTAATTAATTTAGGACGGATGAATATGTGTATACATACATCTACATAATGTAATGGATTTAATTAACGTTGGAGAACTGTAAGTGTGATGACTAAAACTGGTACAGTATTAATGGAAAATACAGGAATCGCTTAATGACATTTAAAGCTTAACAGTAAATTAACAAACTCTGCGTCTGCAACAACTTCATGTATTTATGAAACATACACACTCTATTAATCTATTTCTTCTTAGCTTCTTTGAGCATAATGATCCTTAGCACTCTAATCTCATTTTCTTCTTTTGGAACCAATTAGTAATTGCAATAGGAATATACTCAATTACATTTTTTATTTTATTTTTTCTCACAAAGAAACATTTATCATTTCTTAACGTAAGCGTAAGTTGATATTTGTGCGAATTAAATATCGGGTCATATTATTAATATAATTGACTACCGTACTAGAAGTTGCCTGACTCTTATCAGGAGACCCTTATTACAGAACCAACCTTTTTAGGAAAAGCAATCTCTCAAGCCGTATCATTCTATGTCGCAGGGGGTTAACACAAGAAGATTTAATAGTATTGATGATTCGATGATATGTATGTTAAAAACATAATACCATTTTAAAGGGAAGATGTTTTATACAGGATGTTTAAAAAAAACGTTCGGATATTATAACCATGAATAGCATTCATCAAGAGCAACAAAAAGTCTAAGGCCGGTATTCATAAACTAAACTTACGCTATGCATTCGTTTACAATTCGCCATAATTCATAAACTGTACGTATTTCCCGCATATTGGACCCATAACAACTGAGAATTTAAGAATATTTTATGAATTACTTTCCCAAAAGGCGGAAAATATGTAGGATTTATGAATTATAGCGAATTTAAGTGAACGCATAGCGTTAGTTTTGGTTATGAATACCGGCCTAAGTAAGTATAGGTCCGCAAATAATGTTTTTCAAGGATAGAATTGATTTTCCATTGAAGTTAAAAAATTGTATTATTATAAAGAAACAAACAGTAAACGTGTGATTAACTAATAATACAATTTTTTAACTTCAATGAAAAAACAACTCTAACCTTGAAAAAAATTATTTGTGGACCTATACCTACTAAGACTTTTTTGTTTCTCATAGCGAGTACTATTCATGGTTACAATATCCGAACATTTTTTATAAACATCCGGTATAACGACTTACGCAGCAATAATGTGTTGGAATTCGCAGGAATATTCCAATACATTTTTGCTTACAAAAATTTGCGCTAAGAAATTGTTATAATCCACAATTGTGAGGAAATCTGAAGTGGGAATGCAGTCAATTTTGAGAGATAAGAGAAAAAGTTAACAGTCGTATCTGCAAAACTATCAATCCTAACTAACTATCCTAAATGATGGTGTCTTTCCAAATGAACTTAAACTTGCAAAAGTGATACCGGTATATAAAAAAGATATGGCAAACTACAGACGCATTTCGGTTTTAAGGGTGCTTTCTAAAATTTTTGATCGCCTTATCTATGACCGTTCAGTGAGTTACGTTGAGAAATTTGACTTAACAGCGAATTCCCAACATGGCTTTCGAGCGAAAATGTCCACAGAGATTGCAGCATACCAGTTCACCATTTTCGAGTTCGAAGAAACGTTTTATCTTGGATTATTTCGTTTCTAACGGAAAGAAAACTATACGAAACATGTAATGGTGATCAGTTAGATCAATACGAAGTAGAGGTAGGAGTTGCTCAGGGTTCGGTGCTGGGACCACTAATTTTTCTAATGTTCATAAATAACTTAAATACGTATATAACCGACGACTTTAATAATTTCCTAGGATTTATTTTAAACCGAAGGTTATCTTGGTCTATAAGTGGATCAAGTCTGTAGCCAATTAAACAAAACTTATTATGCGATCTTGAAACTAAAATCGAGCTTAAATACTGCTAGGTTACTGCAAGTGTATTATGCCTCGGCGCCTGTTGCGGTCAGGGAAGCCAGAAGGAAAGAAAGAACATTGGGAATGAGAGACCTAGCCAATGGTGAGTGAATGTTTATTGTAACTCCGTCCTCTGATAGTATTGTTTGTCTATAATATTTAAACAAAAAAAATCTAGCCAACAATTTGTTTTTTTACAGCTGAATGTAACGATGATTTATTTCTTTCCGACTGTTATTTATAAGCCTAATTAAACTGTCGTTTTGAAAAGTCGTCAGTCTCTTCAGTCTCGTCGTTAGTCAGTCTGTAGCCAATTAAACAAAACTTATTATGCCATCTTAAAACTAAAATCGAGTTTAAATACTGCTAGGTTACTGTAAGTGTATTATGCCCTGGCTTTAATCGAATATTAATTGTTCAAAAAAGATTCATACGTTTCATATTTCAAATCCCGGCAATGAAATCTTGTAAACCTATATTTGTTAAACAGCTAATAGTGACAGTTATCAGCATTTTTATCTACAAAGGTGCACTATTTGTTAGAGGAATCTTTAATAAATTCGACAAAAATTATATTAACCATCACTACCCAACTAGACATTGTGAGGCACTGAGAACATTACTGCACACTACAAGCTTATACGAAAAGTCGCCTTCTTCTTGTGTGACCATTTATAATAAACTTCTTACGGACATAATCAACAGTACTCCTTTAAGCCAATTTAAGGTAAAACTAAAAAAATGTTAACAACTAAGTGTTTCTATAAACTTAGCGAATATTTATACTTTTAATTGATGTGTGCTGTATATGTAACCTATATCATTGTTATGATCCACATGACGAAATAAAATTATTATTAGTATTATTAACCTATTTCTTCGAACTATATTAGATTGTCCATCGAATTTCGTGTAAAAATATCGAATTTTATGATTCTATTTTAATAAATAAAGAAGGTATTCGAGATTTTTCCGGAAATGATAATTTTCTGTTTTTTTGAAGATATTTCAGAAACGAGTATAGATTTTTTTGCACAACTTTTATGCACCCCAAACTAGCACAATTTTTTCCTAATTTAAACGGCTTTTACAACACATTTACGAGTCACCTAGTGGCCCTTTAATTAGTTGTAACCTTGTATATCAAACAAGACAGAGAGTATTAAACTCACGATTATTCTTCGAATTTATGCTTTTAGTTAGTCAAAAACATTAAAATTTGATAAATTTAGCGAATCGTGCAGAAGATTTTCCAGCGTTTAAAAATATATTCTTGTTCAAGTTACCATACGTTTTTCCTAAACAAATTGAAATATGTCTAAGAGAAAATACAGTGTTCTTTTTTCAATCTGGCGTCAAAGTCGGCTATTAAAGATTAATAGTGAACCATCATTAAAATAACAGTTGTCAATTTGACATTTGAATTTACTACTACAGCATGCCTAACCTTGTTTTGAATTCGATGTTAACAATGAATCCGGAAACTGTTGGCAGAACTCTTCAAAAGAATACGACTCCACTGCAAAAATTTGTCTTATGTCTGTGAAAATGCCATTTCATTAGAAAAAAAATATTTCAAAAACTCAAAGCAAATGACAGATATCTGATGTTTAAAAAATTGTGTTGCGTTCACAACAAACCCGTTACCACCGACTTCGACGCCAAATTAAAAAAGAAAAACCGCTATAATTTAAAATTTGACTGAAAAGAAAGGTGTCCCCTCTCGATTTTGATGAAACTTGGTAGGTGTGTAAACCTTTTATACAAAAGAAAGTATAAAATTATTTTCTTTCGATGTCCAAATTCTCTTTAACTGAGTATAATTACCACCCCTAGATCCATGAGTTTTAGAATAAATAATAATGTCCAAAGAAATTGTTGATACCATAATTCGATAGGTATGTTGATATATGTAATAAATTTCCAGAAATTCTTATAATTGCGGGAATATACCGAGTGTCCCGCGCGATATGCTCACTTTTCTAGAATCTTTACTTATTAATCGATTAACCTGAATTTTGGAGACAATAAATTAAACAAAATATGGAATTTTTCGACATACTGCCTAGTCGTCATAGGACTTCCGGTTTCGCCGGAAGTGATATTAACTTTCTTATTTTAAATGGAACACCCTATATATTTTTACATATTTGAAATTTACGGATCATTACGAGACCGAATACATATCAATTGGTAATTTTGGTTTCCATGACAACGAAAAAAAAACTTTTTTAATTTTTCAATCGAGAAAGCTATGAATCGCATTTTTTCGATCTAATGCGATCAAGTGTTTCGAAAAAATCACTGCATCATTTGATTGTATTTTGATTTTTAACGTTTTTACAGTATTTGAAATTTTCATTAGGTCTTAACTTTTTTTTCGATAGAACCTCATGTGTTTCTTAGGTTAATTCAACAGAACATTTTTTTCTGTGTACGCTGATACTAAATACGTCATATTTTCTTTGAAAATAATTTAAAGTAGAGCATGTCTCATTGAAATTTTACAGTCCCTTTATTTCAAATGACTTTCAAAGAAAATATGATGTATTTGGTATTCAACGTACTCAGAAAGAAATGTTCTGTTGAACTAAGCTAAGAAACATATGAGTTTCTATTAAAAAAAATGAGTTATGACCTAATAAAAATTTCAAATGTAGTAAAAATGTTAAAAAGCAAAATACAATCAAAGGAGTGATTTTCTCGAAACACTTGATCGCATTAGATCGAAAAAATGCGATTCATAGCTCTCTAGATTGAAAAATAGAAAAGTATTTTCGTTGTCATGGAAACGAAAATTATCAATTGATACGTACTCGGACTGGTAACGATCCGTAGATCTTAAATATGTAAAAATATATAGGGTATTCCATTAAAAATAAGACAGATGTTATCATTTTCGGCGAAACCGGAAGTCCTATGACGATTAGCTGTATGTCGAAAAATTCCATTGTCTGCTTAATCTATTGTCTCCAAAATTCAGGTTAATCGATTAATAAATAAAGATTCTAGAAGGGTGAGCACATGGCGCGGGACACCCGGTATAAATATATAATTTTAAAAATTCGCCAGTTTTGGAATGGTCACTACATTTCTTTACAGTGAATTTTAGGAGCAACTATACGTCGCCGTTGCTAAGAAATAACTAAATGATTAAATTATTTATTTCAAATACCATGATGGTGTGAATGTAAATTATAAGTATAATACATTATTTTATTATTTATCTCAAGTTGATTTATCTTATTATTAAAATTAAATTAAACTTAAATACAACTTACGCCAGGTATTGACCTTGCCTTCGAATTTTCATTACCTGTGCCGTAACATTGTCTCATTGTCTTTATTTCGATATAGCCAAGGTGATATTTGAATATATTTTTACATAACGGGCTACACGAATAAAATAAAACAAAATGCTTTTACTTCGATTATTAATTTTTTAATGCTAAATTGCTTGGAAAAATTTAAATTGTAAATCATTCTTATTTCTCTTATAAAAATTATTACTAATTATGCAATGGATACAGTAATATAGAAGTTCAATTTTCTGCATATGTTTGGTAGTTTTCTTTAAAAAGCTTCAAACAAACAAAAACACTTGCTGCATTTTATTCATCTGACCCATTTTTTTTCGATATACCTGCAAGTGTGTACCTGCATTAATGAACCTATTAATCGCTTTGTTGAAGAGCACCGGTTTTTTTTTTAAGAAATTAAAATCAAATACACAAAAAATACGTAGGGCTAGTTTTAAAAAATCGAACTAAAAGAGGCTTTAACTTTAAAATGAAAGTGTAATCAAATTCTGATGTATGAATCAGTATGCTTTCACCTTTGTTTTGACATATAAAAGTGATTTTAAAGTCAAAGACTCTTTTAGCTCCATTACGAATCAGCCCTTAGTATTAAACTACACAATACAAAAAGCATTCAATTAATGTCTCTAATAGCTGCAAGTTTTATGCGTCTACTAACAATCTATTCGCCGTTGTAGTTTTCAATGCTCGTCTTAATAATCTCCCGAAGTAATTAGTCACGTGCCTCAATTTATTTCAAAGGTCTCTGAAGGTAAAAAAATCTAGAGGATTTAAATTGTTGGGTCAAGCAATAGAATTCATTTTCGCATTTAAACACTTTGTTAGTCGGTCGCATACGCAGTCCGAAATAAAGTATTATGAGCCTAACAATAATAATAATATTTTATTGAGCCTGTAAAATACACAATGTGAAATGGGCTAAGTCAACTACTAGATATTACTAGATACATTAATAGAGTTAATAGTTCAAACATATCATAAAATATAAATTAGCTTGAACAGCCTATTTTGTAAAGAAATCTGCAATATTGTAGCAGCATTTCGAGATTAGGACAGCCTTTAAATTGCGTGTAAACGAGTTAATCGAATTGGAACGTTTCAAATGCTCGGGGAGTTTGTTATACAGCGAGAGATAGGATAAACAGGCGATTATTGATATGCTGACATGTTGTGAAGTGGAACTGCGAAAGCATCTCGATCACGCGTATTATATACATGGTGGTCCCAACTTTTGTAAAATTATGCTGATTTTGAAATGTATATACACAACATTTGTAGATATACGTAAATTGAATAAAAGATTAATACAAAAGTTAATGAAAGCACCACATATATCTCTGCAGAGAATATCAAAAATTAATCTCAAAGAAAGTCTTTTCTGTGCTATAAGGATTCGTTTTGAGTGGCGAGAACTGCCCCATATAATAGCATTGTAGCCATTCAACTGTACGCTAGCCTGTAATGAGCTTGCATAAGAATAAAAATATATAAGGTTTATGTTTAATCCTCATAATCGCATAGTAAGCGCTGTTTTAGTTTCTTGACAACATAACTAACGTGGTCCGACCAATCAAGTCTGTTATCTAAACATATTTCCAGAAATTTAGATGAATCTGAAAGTTTAAATTCAAATGAGTCTTGTGAAGATTATGGAATTGAATACATAATATACTCTTGTTGGTTTTTAATATAATCTTATTTTTCTTGCACCAATTTTGGATACCATCTGTAATATTAATAACTTTTTCTTCAATTTCTCTACATGAATGACCAGTTACAACGAACGACGTATCGTCAGTGAAGTTGATTAGAAATCCATGGGGAATGCAGCCGTTGATAAAAAGTGAAAAAAGTTGAGCGAGGGCCGGGTTTATATTTAAGGTTTCTTATTTAGTATTTTGGATTTTCATATAAAATTTCCTATTATCCAAGAATGATAGCAATAATTTTAAAATGTTACCATGTGTATTGAGTTCATGTCCCAACAAGCTTCAGAAAAGACCATCTGCCATAAAAATTAGGAGTATAAGTTAAATCACACAACCTTCACTTTTTGTTAACACAATTTCTATAATAGTCATTATTATTTGATTTTGATAAATATTGGCTCATATTATACAACTAATAAGGCAAAAATAGAAAATGAATTTATCCATAAAAAAGTTAATTTGTTTGTCATTTGTAAATGATAATAATTACAGCTACCCAGCAAAAGTTTTAGTGTTGTTAAATTTATGTCAAGAAAAGTGTCCCTTTTTTGGCGCCCACAGTAAACTATTAGTCAACTCAGTTTTATAAACTTAGAACGCAAACACATTCAAATAGTTATCAGTGCTATTCAAATGGTTTCCATTTGGGTTTCACACGATAAGTTTTTGAAATGCGTCGGATAAATTTATTTCTTGAAATTTCGTATTAATAAATACGACCTTAACGGGTTGGAAACTTATTTCGAATCACCCTGTACGTTAAACGGTATGTAGGTAATAATGACGTAAAAAATATTTTCTCGGTGTCCATTGTGAGAAACAAAAACTAAATGTGTCCGTCTTTGGTTCTGTTATTCAATGTGTGTTTTACCACTTCACACAAAACTTTGCTAGGCCATAACCAGTTAAACATGCCTAGTGTACAAGCAGGAAACGTGTAAATAAAAAGTTGATGTAATATTTAAGCACAGGCTTTTAAACTCGTGGTCGAAAAATGTTGCTCCTAATTATACACACATCGAATACAGTTATGGTTATGCTTATGAAGCTGGCTCTGTGTTTATAATTTTTGTTTTTTTTTTTTGTTTGTTTTTAAGTAGATTGGGTGTGGGCATTTTGTTTGTGTAAGCATCGTGCAACATCGTCGTCATCGTGCCATAGCCAAGCAATACACATGAATTTAATTATAAAACGATGTATACGGACTGTAGACAAAAGATCGGAGTCTGGGCGAGTGAATGTGAATATAAGATAATCTTCGAACGGAAGTATTTACGACACTGCGTTGGCCGGAGCGAAAGCGGAAACGCCATTTCATATTGCGAATTTCAATCGAAATGCATATGAACCCAAGCTTGCTGAACTTTGCAATCAATCAAATTTAAATAAGCATTGCAGATGCTTATTCAAATTAGATAAAAAAATTTGACATTTTTTTGTGAAATTCTGTTAGAATAGCGAACTCAAAATATGTTGATAGAAAACAAGAAAAAGCAAAATAAGAACATAATAAGATTTAAAATTAAATGTAAATGTTATTCAATAAAATCACCTGGATAAAATTAACAAAGAAATTTCAGAGTTCACATGCAAGGTGTAAAAGACAGGGTTCACATCCAAGATGTAAGATATACCCAATACAATAAAATATGAAACAAAAATACAAGTTCTGTAAAGAAAATTTATATCTGCATCTAGATACAATTACAAAAGTTCATTTGAGGTACTAAGATGCATCTTAGATTCATTTTAAACTTCCATGAAAACAGCAGACCTTGGCGGAAATGCAACTTTCGAATTTACACCTCTTTCTTTTGATTTACTTCTTTTGTCAATTATGTTTTTCAATTTGTCAAATGACTTTTCTATTTGAAATACGACTTGATAGTTCAGATACTTGAAAATGCTTTGGCAAATTGGCCAAAAGGAGAAAATCAAAAGAAACGGTATTGATGATTTTATCCTCATTTCTTGATTGCTAGAACGCTCTCTTAGGTACAACGACGTTACAACTAAAGATCCTAGATTCATTTGACATTTAACTCGTCTGATAGGGAAGTAGAGTCATTTCTGTTGATTATTTTATATTTTACGTTGACCTGATTATACGATCATACGAAATCAGGTGATGATTATTTATAAACTTATTGATCAACTTATTACAAAAAAAACTGTTATTTACGGTTCACTGTGAAAATTATCACAGGTTTTAGCGTATATACAGGGTGATTTACGGAACCCGTTCGTTAGAAGTTTGAGGACTTTCCCTTTGAATTTCTATTTCATATTTTGCAATTATAGGTTAGCGATAATGATCTATTAAAACAGGCCTAATCATGCGAGGAGAATATGTCGGGGTATATTCTTCTTCTACAATCGCACAGTCAGTGCCGGTTCCCGCTTGACGCTCAGTCGCTTCAATTTCAACAACCAAAGATATACAAAGCTTATGTAGCTTTATGGAAAATGTTGTAGTGACGAGCAATATTATATCGTTTTACGCTCAACAGTTTAACGCAAATAATACATTCTGCATTACCTGTACTGTTTATAAAACACAGGTACTTAAATTCATAATTTTGGTTCATGTTTGTTTTCACGCGAGCCACATGTTTTATAACTTCTGTTGGTACACGATCGGCTGGCAGGCTGGCTCATTCTTATTGACGTTTTATTGATTCCTATCGAACAGTGTGGTATACTATGTCCTCGCTCCCACTTCTCGTATTTTATGCCCAGGCCTGTATTAAAACATAATATTTCCAACTTCCGGGTGCTTACGTTTATATCGGAATTTGCTGCCAACTTTCTTATTTTAAATGATTTCATGATCATTTCATAATGAAAACTGATGTGATGAGTTAAAGACAAAATCATGAATAGAAGGAGAAAGGTAAGAGATGGGTATAGGGTATGCTAATACAGTTCGAAAGAATATTTAATTCTGAATCTCATGGTATAAAAATATACTGGGTGTTCTGTTTAAGAAACTTGACTTTTCGACAGTTGAAATCTAGGCGTGATCTGAAAGCATGTTACTATAGTCTACTACTGGCCAAAAATTACCATCATGGCTTTTGTTGCACATAGACGCAGTATCATAAGCAAAGTACTGCAAGTTTGAACTTAAAAAAAATACGTGATGAATAAAATAATTTTAGAATTTCATGAGGAATTCAAAAATGCAATAAAAAATCGGGAATTCCATTTAAAATAAGAAAATTGTCAGTAACTTCCGGTGTAAGCGAAACTGCCCGAAAGTTGAAAATATTATAGTTTAATAAATCATTATCGCTAACTTATGCAAAACTGCAAAATATGAAATCGAATTTCAAAAGGGAAGTCCGTAAACTTCTAACAAAGGGGTTCCGTGAATCACCCTGTGTATTATTATTCACATATTCATACGAAAACTCCGGTAATTTTTTACAAAAAAAAAACTCGATTTGGATCGCATAGGTTATTGAATTTTACACTGGCAAGTGTCTTGATAAACTACAGGTACTTTTTAGTATGTATTTGTATCTAAATATTTTCCGGAAAAACATGTAGATACATATTTCTCAAAGTATCTGTATCTAGATACTATTAGAAATGTATCTTTAACAACACTGCCGTCAAGTTACTATGGAAAGTTGTTTTTACAGTAAGGATTTACTGCATTGTAAAACTTTTCGGCCAGCCACACTGATGAAAAAGAAAACGTTTTTGGTCAAAAAATTATATTACATTATAAAGCAGACAAAACACGTTCTCGAAAAACTTAACTGCTGTATAAATTAATCAGTGTCGTTTGTTTATTCGTTGGTGACAAAGCAGATTGTATTTCTTTGAGTGATGTAACATCAAAACGCTTTCAGTAAAAACATGCGTCTGGTTCAGCGTGTTTTAAGCCTGGCTCAGACGACTGGTGTACTTGACCAATACCAATTGGTATACTTGGCAAATATATCAGCTCATAAAGGTCATTTTACGCAAAGAGGCTCAGGTGACGTGTACAATTTTTATTAAAATACGCCAGAGAATTTATACAATGTTGGCGGGATAGATAGAAGAAGATGAGTGTTGGCTATCAGGGATAGCAGTCGTTCTGAAAATGTCGCTTATGCTGCTTTTTCGGTTTTTTATGTTCCGAATGTTTGGCGCACCATATCACTGGTTCATTTTCGTACAGATCAAGAAATTTAAGTACCATTTCATTTGACCTCTCCGATTATTTTTTATAATTATTAATACACACTTTACCTCTTCTATCAATACAGAATGAATAGTGTTCGGTCAACTCGGTTACGTGTTTCTGTTTGGTTAAATTGTTAGTGTTGTGATTTACACACTATGTTTCTCAAATTGTTAAAGGTAGAATGGAGTCGACAAAATCATTTTGTGTTCACTTTACTGAGTTATATAGACTTCGACCATGCTTGTGGAAGCAAAATTCACAAGAATATACAAATAAAAACTTTAAGAACGCGCAAGTTACAGTTTAGAAATCCGTAGATCTTTTAAGCATGATGGAAAGATGATAGGATCTGAAATCTCGGACCAATTTCTTCAAAACGCAATGGATTTTAGTTTAAAATTTTGTTCCGTCGTCGGATCTAATACGGCAATATTATAAATTTCTCATTTGATCGTGAGTGGACACAGAAAGGAATAAATCTGACGGACCTTGCCCTTCACGGATCACGAGATTTGATATAATGGCGGATCCGTTCTTCCGGTCTTCGAAAAATTCCGTTCGTGTATGCCTACCTAATGTGGTCCTGCTAAAACACTGAAAAAAGCAATTACTAGCGAAATTACTGTACAAGAACATTTAGTAGCTTTGTAAAAAAAATGTTTCGTTAGTGTGGGGGCCAATGTGTACCAATAAAAACAAATGTCTTTCTTTATGAGAATCAATGTCGAATTCTTCAACGATCTTCATCAGATCATGAAAATTCCCTGGAATGGTTTTTAACAATAACCACTCAGTTTAACATTTTTTTATAGTGAAAATAAATTTAAAAATTTAAGGAATTAATTAAAATTCCACAATTTATGAAATATTTATGCTTCATATAAAATCCATATAATCCTGAACTTAAAACTGTTTACTCGCTCATTCTACTAAATGCATTCTTGTCGTTAAGGCCTGAAATGTCAAGCTATCGGGCAAATTAAATAAAGGTCGTGCGTCCATGAACTTTCACTGATATTATTACGATTATAAATTCTATAAAGCAAAGTTCGTTATTTTTTTTTAGATTTTTATTATTGACTACACAAGTCAGACAGAGGACAATAAAATCCGGACAAGTCATTTAAGCAATGTAAATCTTACTTTAATAATATTTTTGACGTTTCGTACATATACCAACTGTAGCTAGTAATTCTGACGTTTAATATAAAATTCACTGTTTAATTTAGTTTTTTTTTTTTAATTTTTGGTCTATTTTGCATTTTAGCAAAACACTTCCTTTCAGTTCCGCTCAAAAATAAAGAGCTTTCTAGCTAAAAGTTCTTGGGAAATGGCAGGTGGGTAAACGTCGTATTTGTGGCATCAAGTAACACTTTTTTATTTGGGAGAAATATTTTGACATTTTGGCGCTAAAAACAAGCTTTGGCATTGGTCACTTCCGGCCAGCTACCAATGACAAAGCTCGTTTTTAGCGCCAAAATTTTAAAATACTCTTCTGAAATAAAAAAAAACGAGTATAATACGTTACTGAAGTATTACTAAATCAAAGCCGGACACATAATAGCGACTATACATGAAGTAAAGCAGGTAAATAACAACACCGGCGATTGTATGGAAATGATATCAAAAGTTTAGTGTTGTTTAAATAGACAAATGAGAGGTCAACATAAGTTCTGATCGGGAACCAACCATGAAAGCAACAAACGCAGAAATCACATTTCAAAACAAAAAAATAACTAAATACTATAAAATATATCACCGTATAATAGTTCTTTACGAACCAAGCGCGGGAGTCCTTTTTTCCCGCGTGATTGAAAACTGTCATGTCAAAATCGGCCTTTGTTTTGCGCACTGCGGCCTTTCTTTTGCACACAGCGGCCTTTCATTTGAAAATTTCGTAGTGCATAACTAAATATGTCAAATAAGTAATGAAAGTACCATGCGATCAACGGATTTAAATTAGCGGAGGCTGTGATATTTTCCAAAAAGTTGGCAACACAGGCTTACAATTTGAAATTAAAAATTTGACGTGTCAGAATTGTGACTTTTATTTTTTGATGATTGATGATAGAGTGATTTTTCTTGTGGACTCCCCCCCCCCCTCCTTAATATTCTAAAAAAAGGGTTTAAACCAGCACCCATACAAAATAAAGGATATTGTATAAAGCACGAGCATAACCTCAAATATGGCAACTGTCATCTTATTATTTATTTCTCATTATACCTAACCACACAACATAAAATAGCACCAATCACAGTCTCCTCTAAATAGAATATCCATTGATCACCCGGTATAAAACTAAAATAAATGAAACTGTAGTACATCTCCAAATGTAGAGTTAATTACGAATCACATTACCTGTATGTAGATAGGATAGATGTTCATAATTCATAATTAAGAGAAACATGAACAGTACTGGCTGTAAAAGTAGACGTTTTATGGACTTTAGAGAAAAAAAATAACTATAATCATACGTCCTGAACAATATTTAGATATCCTTTTAATAGTTAAAAATCGAAGTAATTCGTTAATTTTAATATTTACTTTCACAACTTCAGTTTAACATCAGTTTAACAGAAAAGGAGAATTAGTATAAACGAGACAAAAAATACAATGGGATTAATAATGAATGTCTATGCCACTACTTTAATTTATAGGTAAGTATAATCATGCTTTATAGCATGATATAATCATGCTTTATAGCATGATATAATCATGCTTTATAGCATGATTATACTCCCTTGCAAATCTTAAATTTCAAGTTAATACCTTTTGACCACTATAATAAGTAAACAGACAAGCAAACGAGTAAACAGGTACACAAACACAAAGTAAAAACATGAAATAAATTTCAAAACGAGTTAGACTTCGATTTAAAATCTTATTGAGGAGATATTACTTATAATCATGACTCTACTTACTAAAAAAAACTCACGGACGACTGCATTAAAAAATATATTTCTAGAGTAAAGCAGTGTTTAAAACAGCTGACTGCTTTAAAATAACATTGTATAACAACGAAGTAAATAAATTATTAATTAAAATTAAAACACTAATTATTAAATTAATTGAGTTAAAACACCAAATTTCCCAAAATTACCCAAATTCTAATATCAGGATATAGAGGTGCTTCAGACCACTCGTCTCACCCCTTTTTCTCGAAAATTGGAAGTTATAGGTACGAAAAAAAAATTGATAACAAAAAGCTATACGAAGCATTTAATGGCTATATAATTATCCTCCAAAATGAACCGGAAGTAGGTGAATAAGAGAGGCATTTTGAAATTTTAAATGGGAATGTATGTCGAGTTGGGTTATTATAGAATAGGATTTTTAAAGTAAATATTTTTTACTTGATCAAATTTTTAAAACCTTAAATAGTTTTCGACAGAAATAAATTGTGCTAAAAAGACGACAATCTGTAATGTTAATGGTACGTTATTTTATCAGATTTGATTGAAAAGGATTAGAGATAAATATGTTTGATCTTTGAAATCATGAAATTCGATCTTCAGAAATGCTCAAAATATTCAACACCTCTTTCAAATGTTTACAAAATTCATGCTCATTTACAAAACTTAAAAGAAAGCCATAAAATTTGAAAAAAAAAACAAACAAATTTTATTAAAAATAGGAATACCTATGGATCACTGGAAATATTGAAGCATTAAAAACTAAAATAATTTAATTTTAAAAACATCTCTTTCTCAATTATGAATGATCAAAACAAAATTTAGTTCAGATGAGTTTGAAGCATCTGTTACTTTACTACACCGTAGTAAAGCCACTAAACACAGCGTAAAAAGTCGAATACAGAAAATATTAATTAAGGTGGCAGATTTGGAATATTTATGAAAATAGAAAAAATCGCGGGATTTAAACATTTCAAATCTGTCAATCTCCGAGGCTTATCAACCGTTGTAAAGTTTAAACCAACAAAAACATTGCGTGATTAAGAAACAAACGTGTTTTAGTACATTTCTTTCTAGATATATGGATATCTGTTTAAGATATTAAAAATTAGTTCATGTAAAAGTTGTTTCTTTTTAAGAACCCTACTGTTTGTGTCCATGTGTCCACTTAAAATTTTAAAGTTGGCTTCTGTTGCGTGTACTTCTGGTTGATCTTCAGTGATAATCATATAAATATAAGATGCGTCATGTACCCTTTTGTTGCTAATTTTTTTTCGCTACTCTACGATTTCTAATTTTCGAGAACAAGGGGTGGGACGGGAGGGTCTGAAACAGCCTGTATATCTGAAGTCGAGGCAACTCGGGCGTAATTTTTGATATATTCCTTCATGGTAACTAGTTTTTTGATCACATGGTAAGGTTGTGGAAATAGGAAGCGGGACAAGACTTATAACGAAATTTCCGATTGTTTGATAGTGTGAAGTTGGTGACTGTCGTAACCCTTCTAATTAATTTATTACGGTCAGTGAACGTCAGAAATAACTTGTCAAATTGACTTCTTAAGAATGTATCGTCTTTCCAAGGGAAATGTAAGTGAAAATTTTCGACCAGTGAATCAAATGGAATTTGTGAAGCCTTTGGAAGAACTATGTGACATTTTGAATGTGGAATATATGTATATATATTAGAAATCTTAGTTCAATCAATGTCCGGACATTTGCATTCAATAATTCAATCGAAAGGCTGCATGACTTATTTTGTTTCATTTTATTTCGCATGGCAATAATTGTAAGTAAAATAAAAACTAACTATTATACTAGTATGATTTATTTGTATAAGATATTTGTTCGTTATAATTTTTAATTATAAAGGAATGATTAATCATTTTACTTAGGCCCGGTCTTTTCATCTTTCAGTCACTTTAATCGTTGACTAATTCCTATGAAAGCAATTATATCTTAATTGTAACTACGAGAATAAATCAACGAAAACAGTTACTGAGAGATGAAAATATCGGTCCTTAATGTGAAGGTTGATAGATTTCCATAGTTACCGAAATTTAGAAGTAGGTTTAAACTAAGGAAAGTCTACTGTCCCGCTTTCTATTTCCCCAACTATACTTTTAAAAGAACGATTGGCACTGCATGTGTAAATTATATCTAGATTTTTAGAATTGATTGTAATACAAATATGTTATAAAACTATGTAATTTTTGTTATAAAATTAGGGTCCAATGCTTTGGTCACAGATTAACTTTAACCATTAGTTTATTTTCCTTACTGCAATTATGAAGACAAAAAATGTCTCTGCGGGAATAAACCAACGATTAAAGTACTGCCCCTAGACATTGTTAAAATATCCATTACGTCAAGTTTAAAATCTTATCCTGGCATCTATCCCTTATTTATTACAGACAGTCATCACCTCAGTAATCTCATATTTTTATCACATGAATCACAGAGAGAGCATATTCAAATTTATTTCTGTACGATGTTAAACTCCAACAAATGTGTTTGCTGCTGCTCACTTTTAAATTTAATCAGCCGGTAAACGCCGACTTCAAAATTTAATTATACCAGACGACATCGCCAATAATTCACTTCGGCCGCCTGGTTTCATCACCGAAGATGATTTTCCGTTCAATTAACCTAAACCCTTGCGTTCCCTTGCCCTTTCGAGACGATCGCTCCTGCGTTCGTTCGGCTTGA